>OY735204.1:28578766-28601266 GCA_963457665.1 Thysanoteuthis rhombus | reverse complement strand
AATCGTGGGTCTTTCAATTAGAGTTGAGCGTAGTAGCATTGGGCAGTGAGGTTAACTGGCAAAGCATTGCTCTAAGGCAGTGGTTTTGAAACGGTGGCCTTCTCTCCCCATCCACGTCAGATAATGATCGGGTCCACTGTTGAAGATTTATATTGATACCATGAATTTAGATTTAGAATAACTATGCTTGACAACCTGTGTTTGTGAGTGGGCTTATTCCATTCTTCAAAACAAAAACGACCTAACAATTAAACACAGCTCGGGAATCAACATGTATAATATTTAACTTGGTATGGCGAATATCATGATATAGAGACATTATCCATTGCACTGCTATGGAAAAACATTATCTTTGTACACAAACCTGTACGATATATCAGGATTCGAATTTTCGAAGGTCAAAAGTTGTTTATATTTGTATTTCATTAGTTATAGTTAAAAAACAGAATCTCATTCATTGAAGGGATCTTCGATTCTTCGAAGTTCCAAAGCCATTTCTCTAAAGTAGATGCCTATTGTGAAATCTGTTGAATATCCGACAAAACTAACAGGGTAATTGCGACATTGAATGATTGTCCAATTTTTCCTGGATTGAAAGAGGAACCAAGATATAAGGAACAGCTACAATATTGATAATTGATCCATTGTTATTATTGATAGAATTAAACTAGACTGTTCAATTTTTTTCCTTTTTAAAGCATATCATTAGACTACATGGCTATATTTTTTGTAAAAGTTATGGCTTAATCGGAGAACCAAGACATATTTGTACAACCAGCGTGGTGATCAAAAGTTCTTGAATAAATTGGAAAAAAAAAGCTTGTAAAAATAAAAATAAAACAATTGACATGTTTATTACAAAATCAGTATTTACTACAGGGGATCCTTGTTAATTATTACTTGTAAGCATCTGTTTTCACATGGATTAGATTTTTTTTTTTTTTTGCAAAATTTGGGAGTGATCTTGTTTCAGTCTTCTGCCCAGGATCGTTCAAGTTTTTTTTTTCTTTTCAGTTGCAAACGCTCTCCTCAACTTCTATACATTTGGATTGAAGTCGTGGTTTTGCGTAGGCCAGGTCATTATTGAGAGTCCTTACTGGTTCATAAAGTACTTTGCTGTATGACAGGGCTCATCATCCAACATGATAATGGGTGGCTGATTCTCAACTGGACGGAAGTATGGAACGGCATATTCTTTATAGATTTCAGCATTTACGATGCCAAGCAGACGAATCAGATTGCCAATGCCTTCAAGAACCTGAGAGGGAACCAGTCTCTCACCAATCCTGGCTCTCAACTCTTGCAGTCCCGAATTCTCACGTGAAATCTCGGCAGCAGTCTTGAACCTGTCATAGATGTTCACACCATCATGCAGTCTTCTTTCTCCATAGTTTATGCAGTCGTCCAGTCCTCTTTTTTATGATTCAAGCATATTAGACTTATTCCGGGTGATTATTCAGTAAACAACATCGTCTAACACAGCTGAAATTGACATTCTTCTTTCGAGAATACCAACGATTTTCTTTTTCCTCGGAGCTTGATTTGTCTGTTTTCAAGGGTGGCCTTGTTGCCGTTGATATTCGTTCCAATGATACGTGAACCTGGAAAAAGTGATTTATTATAGGCATTAGTTCAAGAGTTTAATATTTATCAATAAATGAAGAAAAAATAAATACTTCTAAATGTTAATCATTCTAAATAATGCAAAAATGGTTATATGGGTTTTTACCTCCCATCCTCTGATTAAGCTATAAATTCTGCAAAATACGCCTTGATAGTCTTGTAATAATTTTTGAAAAAAGTATTTATCATGATAATTTGTTTTAGCAATAACAATCAATTAATGTTACTCATTACGGTTGTTCCTCGTTCAGCTCGCTACTGAATAAAATATTTACTTCTGAGGAATATGTTAGAAGCTTCTAGGATTACGTCTATTCGCTTCGGTTGTCAGCGCTCTATCGTCAGTGTTTGATTAATCTATCAATATATTATATCTAATTAGAAATCCACATGGGGATTACAAGAGAAGTGTTTTCTTTAGTAGATAGACCACAGAGAGGAACGCTACCAACTTTCAGTACTCTTGAGATCTTAAACAATGATTTGTGTTGTGATAAACAAAATGTACTATAGGAATTTCTGCCAAACTCACTGATTAATTATCTACGTTCATTTCATCGAGTGTACGTTTGCAGTTGCTAATATCTGGTCACCATATTCCAGAATAGTTTTTTTAGGAAGCGCATTTTTTTAAATAAATGTATCAATATATTGATATCATTTATTATCACTTTAAATAAAATAAAAAGTGCCAAAATTGTGGAGAACTTTTATTCTACTTTTAGGGGTCAAAATTGAATGGGGCAACTTTTATCTCGTTTATAAGTCAAAAGCAAAGGCGTACATTTTTCCATTTTCAACATTGAACTCTTTTTTTTTTCACATTAGACCCAGTTTCTTTTTTTTTTTAAGACGTGCCCCCCCCCACGTCTTTTTTTTCTTTCTTTTTTTTTTTTACTATTAGCCCCCTTTTGGAACATTAGCCTTCTTTTTTAACATTATCACTGTTTTCAACATCGGTCCATTTTTTCTCAACATTACGACCCCCTCTTACACCTTTTTCTCTCATTGGTCCCCTCTTTTATCAAATCAACTTTAAGAACAAATTAAATCAAATGCAAGCTGATTGCTATCTATCAACGTATCTATCAATCTATATATTTTATAAATTACTTTTTGGGACAGCAACTCACACCACCTGTTAGGGTTGCTATGAAGTCTAGTCTTATAAAACACCAAAAGTCCGTCCGAATGTAATCGCCTAACACCAAAACACATAACATAACGCAATGAAATTCTCAATGGGTACCGTTCTGACCCCGAGTGAAGTTTTTAGAAAATTAGTTTTTGAATATCATTATCCAAAGATAAGTTTTTTGGAGAGGTCGATTCACCATAAAAATGCATTATTAATTGAATCCTTTCAAGAAACTCTTCTGTCAAGAGAAAGAAAATGTTTGGTAAAGGAAGCAAAACAAGAACTGGAGATGAACTGTTGGTAAGTTTTATTTTGTATCTCAAAAAAAAACAAATTGATAAGAATTATTACTGTCATTGAAGTTTTTTTTTCAAATCTTCTCTCTTCTCTTTTGAATAACAAAAAGCAAGAAAAACGCATAACTGAAAATATAAAAGAGGTATTATTTACATTGTACGATCACCCAATTGGAGCCAATTCACTCGTATCCTTTATAAGAGTTTCTCTTTTCTCAAAATGTTTTCGAAAGAAACGAAGGTCAGTTTCACTCAAAGCAGTCGAAACACTACATGCTAAATATTTTTTCACGTACTTTTGCTCAAACAAATTTCGAGCGTTGTGGTTAACTTTTAACATTTTTACAAGATCGTGGGAAAAAAACCTCTAATAGTCCCAAACATCATTTTTCAAAAAGAAATTAAATTAAACTCGATCACCCACTTTAGAGCTAATTCCCTCGCTTTCCTTTCAATTTTTTTCCCCAAAGACAAAGATTTATTCCAAACAGTTTATATTAGATAGGTAAAACACTTTGTCCATCATTTTTTTTCATGTATTTTTGCTCAAACGAATCTTAAGTGGCATGTACATACATTTAACATTTTCCGAGACCGCAAAAAAAAAAAACTCTGAAAGTCAAAATATCAATTCTTAAAAACAAATCAAATTAAACATTATTTTATTTCAATCCATCTACCTTTCTATTTCATTTATTCTTATAATGTTTTGCCAACAATTCTTCCACCTGTTTGGGCGGATATTCAGTTTAGTTTGAATAGAGCAACATTGTTTGTATTGCAAAACAGAATTATAAGTTTTTAAAAAAAATAGTGAAGTGTTTAATCGTCTTTCAGGGGAAAAAAACTGACGAAGTGTGTATGTCTTTGTGAATTATATATATATATATATATATATATATATATATATATATATATATATATATATATATATATATATATATGAATATTGAGAGAGAGAGGATCTAAATTTGTTAGTTATCAACAGTGTTTGCGACTCTGCTAAACAAAACTTAGGCTCAGGAAAGTGAACTAAATTTCCAAACTGCCTCCTATATGGTACATACAGCATCGTCCCCTGAGCGGACATGGCCCTCTAAGGACAGAGTTTCAGATTACTTAAATGGTTACAGAAAGAGTCCCCAAAAATCTTACAAAAATAGTGAGTGTTGTTCCAACACTTGTAACTGTACGAACCCCTGTCAAAACTCAATGTTTGACAAACCCAGTGGGCCATCAGGAATTCTATACAAACAGACCTTTTTCCCCCATCTCTGGGAAATTAGCGGGGCTCACTTATGTTTCATGCACTACTTAAGCACAACGTGAAAGGTTATAAGGTGAAAATGGCAAAAAGTCCTGATGTGCATTGTTCAGTTGAGGAGGCCGGGTCGGCGTGCGACGCCATATGGTGTGGATATGCGCTGGCGGGTGTTACGACGCTTTTTTTTTCCATGTGGGATAGTCTCGGCCGTGGAACAATCTTTTTTTAAGCACTTTCACAAACAAAAAAATAGACACGCACAAACACACACACAAACACACACACACACACACACAGTCATGGAATAGATATGTGAAAAGAGGTACACTCTCACATATTTATAATTATGATTGATTATACACACAAACACACTGTTTTTCAACGTACAAATATAAACTATGTATTGTATGTACTACTATGAAGAGGAATAGGATCTTTGGAACAGAGTCTTCTAGATCAGTGGTCTCCGGCATTTTTTCACTATACGAACCTCAAATATTACTAAGAGACCCAGAAAGAACCGTTAATTAGTACTGGGAACTTTTTTTGAACAACCTCTGTCACCTCATCATAAACACATCAAATTTTGTTCTCAGTTTTGTTTCCATTTTTGCTGGAAAAGAAAAAGACTAATGTCATGTTTGTAAAGGAAAAAAACAACTGATTTTCATAAACAAAACGTTAAATTCGGGCATTTTCAGTGAATGTTCTTACATTTATCGGCTAAAGATGCCAATTTGTTGTTTTTATAATTTGTTGGACATTTACAAATTGAAAAAATTCAAACTCTACCATTAAAAGAAAGTAATTTTCCAATCAACTCATATTCCTTTGTGAATGATTATTGCATTATTACTCAATAAAATTGTTCCAAAAATATCCCGAATTTCTGCGTAAATGAATTAATACGTGAGAGTTCGTAACATGACATTAACGTTGTCTTATGATGGTAGATACGTATCATTTGTCTGAGAGCTGCAGCTAGTTAGAATATTGTAAAAAGCTGGGGGTAAAAATCTGAAAATTAGATTTTGAGCCATCAGTTAATTTCCTAATTTGAGCTAGTGTTTTTATTAGAGGAACGTATTTTTATAGATCTTTCCATCAACATTGAAATATTAGACATTGAAATACTCCGAATATGTCATCGTGAAGGCCATCGCTATGTATTTCTCCCCTTTTGATGATCACAAGGGAAAATGAATTAAGAATAGATAAGACAACCACTGGATGGCTGTAATCTTCTTCTTCTGATCCGTAGTAAAATTTCGAAAATCTTCGGTTTTTTGACGCACAAATTTTCCTTTAATGCAAATTAAGTATGTTTCATCGTTTTCGGTCAAAAATTGGTTCCAAAACAGCCAAATTTTTCGTTGTTTGATGGAAAATCTGTTTCTTTTTTAAAGAAAACTTTGGCCTTTTACTTTCAAGCAAAAACAAGAAACTCTTGAGAACTAGATTTTCCTAATTTCAATTACGTTTTCGAAACAGTTTAGGAAATATAATTTTTTTAAACTAACAAAAAGTGCACATTACAGAATATATACCTACATATCTATTTTCCTTAATTAAAAAAACTATAAAATTTCATGAAAGAATATTGAAGTAGAATCCTTTAGCATTTCATGAAAGACCAGATAATATATCAATCAAATAAGAGGAATCTGGAGATTTAATAGATATGGGCCTTTTTCAGTTGTTTTATCAAATTGCCTAATTGCGACGAGGGCGAAGAAATTGCTCCACTCATTGGTACGTCCAACCTGTGAAGTTGATTTCTTGTTTGCTTTTTATTCGAGGTATTGTTGAGAATCCCGCTTGGCAGAAATCCTTATCAAATCGGACCCGAATTTTCAAAGCTTCAACAACTATCGTTTTCATTCCTATCGCCTCATTTTAACATCAAAACCAAAGAATCATTAATTGAAAGGGTTTCCATTCCCATTCTAGGTCCACGTTTAAACGCAAAAATTGAATCTGCTTCATTATGGATGTTCGATTTATCAATATAGCCATCAAAGTGGATTCAGCACTCAGCTGGATTTTTCTAATGATCTGTATTCCACCAAAGGAAAGAATTTTTTAGTATTTGATTTTAAAAGATTGATAATATCATGGGTCATCTCTTTGATGCAGCTGTAATCTTGCAAAATCCACCTCCATCAAAGCTGCTTGCGTGTAAGGAAAATTACAGAAGCCTGCCTGCTTGACATAAAAAGAGCCTGAAATCCTTGGATCTTGTTAATTACGCCAAAAATGTAATCCTTTTTTTGAAGCAATACATTCGAAGCGTTTAAATGTTCAAATATGGGAGCCAATTCATCCGATGTGAGGATCCATTGAGAGTCATTGACGGAAGTTAAGAACTCGCTGGTCGAATCCATGAGAAATGAGTGGTTTTCCTCACGGAGCTTGAAAACCCAAACCAGATCTTTTCCTCTCAAAAGCCACAGAACTGAAGAATGAAGCAACAAAGCTGTGTATTTGGTATCTATATTTTCACAAATTCTCTGCATTTTATTTGCTTAACACACTTTACGGTTTCATCGAATAGTTGCTAAAGTTGGCATTTTGCTTTTATATACTACTGAGTATTTCTGTCAAACTTTGAACCCATTTTTTCACGTACATTGAAAAAACTTTTGCATGGTCTTGGGATTCGTACGAACCTGAGTTGGTGATTACTGTTTTACAATGACCAGCTGATAACATTAGATGAATGATTTTTTCTTCAAATGAATCAATTCATATTCATTGTTATACATTCGCTGTTAAGCAACTTTGAATTATTGAAAATCAATATAAAATTAATTGTTTTGGAATTATTTATGTTACGTATAACAACTCATTCTATTTTTTAAGCTAATAGATAGAATCATATATATATATATATATATATATATATATATATATATATTGCACACACAATTCAGAAAGCCAAAGTGGTTCTTACGAATGAGATTTATTTATTTAATTTGACTTGTTTCGATCGTCAATGTTAACATCTGTGTGAAAATAATCAAAGAGTGGCCATCATTCTCCCGAATGCAGGACATCACACCAAAGAATGGCCATAGGGTCTGGTTTGTATTCTCACAAATGTCCCGTATATATCAGCTCTGTTCAACAGAAAATGCTGAATCATCTAAAGATATATCAGTAGTACCATCTACTGTAGCTTTTCAAATCGTCTCTTCAATATAATATTTTCGGTTTAATGATTATCTACTATATATATACATATGTATAACCAGAGTATGGATATACTCTGGTCATACATATATATGTGTGTGTTAGCTATTAATATATATATATATATATATATATATATATATATATATATATATATATATTAAGGCTTAATCAAGTATTTATACATGTATATATATATATATATATATATATATATATATATATATATATATATATATATATATATACATATTAATACTCACTTAAGTAGAGATATATATGTATCAATATTTTATAAAGTATTGATACTTTGAGTTCCATATTTTGTAGTGCAAACAATATTTTGTATTCTGTTATGTCTGGGATATTGCTAGTGTGTATATGAGATTGAAGTTTTGGTATTTCTATTTATGGTTCAAGTTTTGATAGAGTTCTCCAGGTATCCGTAGAATTTTGTCTTGACATCTGGTAATGTCAACGTTTCTTTCCTTTAGTGCTAGCATCTGTTGTTCGCCTGTATGATCTGCAACTTGAGCGCGTTTTGAACTTTTCTATTCTCAATAGCCTCTACTGTCCTCTTCATGATTGTTTTCCTCTACTTGAAACCATTTTTTCTTTTGTCTTTTTGTGTGTTTTTTTTTTCGTTTTGCTTTCTCGGAAAATCTTTTGGTACTTCTTAATAAGTCTTCACCTCCTTTTCTTGAGAAGTCTTCTTCTTCTTCTTCTTCTTCTTCTTCTTCTTCTTCTTCTTCTTCTTCTTCTTCTTTCGAAGCAATATTCATTTTCCGTATCTTTGTTGAGTTCCAACAATAACATTCGTTGAAAATAATGCCAATTCTCACCGCTTCAAAGAGAGGACAGCCTTAAAGACAAACAAGTTTTTATTGTTCTACGCCCACCGGACCACATTTCAGTATTTACCCAGACGTATATTCTTATATATATATATATATATATATATATATATATATATATATATATATATATATATATATATATATATATACTTGCAAACCCTTGATTAACAAGGAAACCCCCCATTACAAATCAGAGACTAGAAAGCCTGACTAGATAGTATTTCCTCAAATTGGCAGTGAACATAAAGATGTACAAATCTTGTACCTAACCACTGGATGAAAGTTATCCAGCCAAACATACGGTTGGGAGAATAATTGTTCTTTTATTAAGTAAGGAAATGGGGTAGTTGCTCAATTCGTGTAAAAATTCGTCGGGTATTTCAGTGAGGCGTCATATCAGTGAAATATCTCATTAGCTGCCCCGGAACAATCGTTGCTTTTACTGCCACCATCAGCCTCGTAGAATTCTCTTGAATCATTATCTTATTAACTGCCAGTGTGAAAAAACCCGAGACAAAGAAATGTCTTTTCCGGTTAATATTGGTTTATGGTTGATCAAAATTAGAACTTGTTTTGATCAATATGTTTCCTTCAATGGGCTCTCCAGTCACTCACAGTCACTTCAACTTGCAACATTGTTTTTTAGTATTGTTTCCTATTTTCACTTCTTTGATGGTCAAAGGACAAAGATTCGTCTACGACTGTATATTTTTTTCATTTTTTGCAGAAAATGATTACCGAAAAAATGTTTACAGTTATATCTTGATGGATGTTATCGATCTGTTCAAAGATTTTTTGAGATAAACAAACACATTTTCGAAGTCTCATCATATTTTAATGTGCATTTTTCAGGTTATACTAAGTTACATCGATTAGTATAGCTATACCTCATGTATATTGTTTTAATTGTAAACAAGTTAAATTTTCATTGATCAGACGAATCTTTCAGATCCATAGAGTCTCGAGAGAAAAAAAAACGGAAGGTTTGAGGACCGACCGATCAAATTGTACGGTTCAGAACATCAAAGACCAATGTGCAAGTCTCATAATGCATCAAATAAAGACGGATGGAGAGTCCATTGATCGAAATATAATGATCAAGGAAACAGTGGTGAGGATCTTTCTCCGGATAATCCATCGGATGATGACAGTAATTCACCCCCGAAACTACAAGAAACAATAGGAAGGCTGAAGATCCTTCTGGTAAAAACGTAGTTATCCAAACAAAAAAAATGTGATGATACTAGTTCGAAAGAATCATGAAATAATGACAGCAAAATCCTTTGAAACTTCAGACAACTCCAGAGAGGCTAAAGACCAAAACATCTGCAAAATAGTGATAAAAAAAAAGAATAGAGATGGACATATTACTGGGTGAGTTAAAAGGATCTCCCTATTGGAAATTGTTGATAACTTTATTATCTATTGGTTAATTGTATATATAGAAAACGAAAGAGAAGAGAAAGGTCGACAAGAGAGACTGGATAGGATAGAAAATATAAAGATAGAGAAACGAATTCGGGCCACTTTTTTCACTTGGAATAAAAACTAATCATAAATTAAATGCTATCACTGCAAGGACCAAAGTAAAATTTGTTTCACGAAATTAAAACAATATCTACAAATGTTGTATAAAATATCTAATGGGGAGTTTATTTTCGCCAACCCTGTAGTTGGAACAATTTTTTGACTGATAAGAACTGCAGGCAAAAGTAGGATGACAAGAGAACTTAGGGATCAAATGTACAGATTAGTACGTATTAGTAGTTAAAAAGTAGTTTTTTGACTGGACACAAGGAAATTAACCAAAAGAACCATACAACCTGCACATGTGAAAATCATGAAGAAATCATAAGACAGCACAGTATGTGAGGGGAAAAAACTGGAGTCCGAGATATCATTGAAATCATTAGTAAACTCAAATGACAATGGGCTGAACATGTTGCAGGAATATCAGATAATCGCTGGACGTCACTACTCACAACGTGGATCCCCAGAGATCATATGCTGAAGTATGGCCGACAGAAAGTAAGAAGATGTAGACAAATGTAGAAAGTACTGGCTTCCCGACGTCCATGGTCGAGAGGGAAGGTCCATGTCCAACAACGGACGCTAAAATGCAGCAGCCTTTTAGAGTCTATCTGATGATGAAGATGATGATGATGATGATGATGATGATGATTAGATTTATCGAATAATGTATGTATGTATAAAATATTTACCTACAAGTACGAATAGATGATTAATATGTTCGGCAGACAATGAAGGTCATGTTTGCAAGGAGAATCACAAAATATCTGCTGTGCTGCTTCAGAACTTGGGAGAAGTAACTTTCGTTCTTCAGCTTCTTTTCAACATGTTTATTAGAAACTGTTAGGCATACACAGTCAACAAAGATTTCATTAGTTTTTAACTGGGTCTGGTTGACTGGCTATGTATGTTAACAATTGAGGTTAGAAGGCTGAAAATTTTATCATATACTCACGATTGCGTCTTGAAAATAGTCTTTTGCTCTATCTTTAAAAAATCCCCTCTAATTAGATTTTTGGTAGGGGATTCAATTTGCAATGTAAATTTATGCTACATAGATCCCTTAGTTTGTGTTTGTCAGCATTCACGCCCGATTTTTGAAAATTCTGACTTTTTCAGTGATCACTTCCCAACAAAAGGTGAGAGAAGTGACTCATTCAGCGATCACTCCTTTTCTTCAAATTTCTTAATCGATTACCTTCAACACAGAACGTTGCGAAAAGGCGTTGTTCATATGGTGGTTTCCGTTAGAGTGACTAATCGCTTTTATTTTTTCAGAACTAGTGGATCTATTACTGTACGAAACTAGTACAAATCATTCTGTTCAGTGGTAGGTCAGGAGAATTGGGTTCAGCAGAGCATCGGAGGGTGTGTCGGGAGATATGTGGAACATGTCTTTGTCTCACTGTTGACATTCTTGCCAACTGCGTTTCAGATATTAGAAAAGCCAGACCGGATATGCCCGAATTTCGAGAATAGTTTACCGACTGAAAAAAAAGAGAGACTCCAAGATATTCAAAAATTGAGTGCCAGACTATCCTGTAAGGTTAACAACAAAGTCGGAATGGATATATCTAAGTATGTGAGACGTGATTGTTTCTAACTAAAAGTATATATATATATATATATATATATATATATATATATATATATATATATAAGCTCCGGTCAGGAGAAATTGAAAAAACATAAGTTTTTTCTCCGTTTATATATATATACATATAGATAGATATATAGATATATATATATATATACACACAGGCACACACACACACACACACACACACACACATATATATATATATATGTATGAAGTGTATGCGTGTGCGTGTCTATGTGTTTGTGTTTATGCGTGTATATGTTTGAGTAGGTCTGATTATATGTGCCGATTTTTAAAAGTAAATCTGCTCGCATAATATCTATCTATCTATATCTGGTCACATCTACCCACCGACACATCTATCTATCTATCTATCTATCTATCTATCTATCTATCAATCTATCTCTCTGATATATCAATCTATTTCAGTCTGTTACAATTTATTCATCTCTCAGTCTGATTAAGATTTTATCTCAGTATCTGTGAATACATATATCAGTCTATTAATTGACAGGCCTTTAATGCGTTGCCTTCCACGCATCAAAACGTATTTACTGCATGAATTCGTCACAATCGTCCTCTATACATAACGTTCCCCGAGAAGGTTGCTTTGTCTTTTGAACCTGGCTCCCAACTATCAGGATTAAATTGCTAGTATTATCGTTTTTGTTCCCTTTTTATGCCTACCCTTTCCTTGAGAGAAAATAAACCCTACAATATCAACAACAAAAATCGTCTAATTCAAGTTATAATTCGATTAGTGTAATCAAAATATTCAGAATTATTTTTTCTCCATCCTAATGGATACCATATCACGGCCGAGAGCCACCTGGTGGTGTCAGTCATAAAAGCATTCGGCTTTTGCCTATCTTCAACATTGGAGAGCGCACTTCAGAGCACGTGCACCTGTGAATTCCCTTGGTGAAATATTGGCCAGCTGTGTCTGTGCGTCTCCTTACTGTACGAAGCACAACAGATGTTGTATTTCCGCAACAACTATAATATTAATATCTTCATCTCTTTCAGATAAGGAAATGAATATATTATTCGCTTTTTGACTTCTTTCTACCCAAGGCCTGAAAGAAGATGATCAGTTGAAGAATTCAATTCAAACTATCAATTCGGGTTTCAATAAAAGTCGAAATAATGTATCAGGTTGATCAGCATATAATCGGAAATATACTTTCACAAAAAACTTTAAGAAATTTATTTAAACTGATATCTGAACAGTAGAATGACACTCTTTCCGGCCATCAATCTTCGAAATAGTGAACAGAAAGAGAAGCTTTTTGGACATTTTATTTCAATCTTATCTGCATATTTATGTTCATTAACTGTTTGTCTATTCTGGAGAAAAATATAATGAATGGAAGCACTTCTTGATCTACTTATACGGCTGTTCAACAAAGAGATGTCAGTTTATAATTCTGAAAAAAAAAATCCAGGGAAAAAAGTATTAATTCGTTCATTGAAAAACAAATCCTCATTTAGCCTCTGCACATTCAAGACCGGTAGCAATTCATCTATTTTTACCCAAAAGAATCGTTAATTCAAAGAATCGATATATTCATTGGAGATACCCTCAGTATAATCCTTTTCAGAGATATCCTTGCTTGTAAGGGAGAGATCGCGATACTTGAAAAAAAATGATAATCCTTTGAGAGAGGTCGAGTGAATAGATCTGGTGCAGTAAAGTCTCCCTTTCCAACTGAATCAACTTCAGTAACGCCATTTTGCAGCATGAATGCGGGTGTTATCATGCAGCAAAGCTTGCACTGTTTATTTGAGTGTTGAATGTACCATTTTAAGCAGTTCTACATATCTATGTGCATCGATTGTTTGTCTGCCTTTTTTTTCCCTCGTCTTCATTTTCTCGATTTGTTCTTCTCCATCTTCTCCAGAAGCCTTTTCTCTTTTTCTCTCCTCAAAAAGTCCCTTTCTTTTCTATAAGTCTTATTCTATTCGTAATTGTTCTTCAAACTTCTTTGTTCACTTCCAGCAACAACTTTACTTTGGGAAGTTTCCAGCTCTCACATGAAGTCTCATCATCAAATTCGTCTCGAATCTTAACACAGCTTGCTCATTTCACTATCACAATTGCCACTATGTATACCAGTATGAGTTAGAATTGAGAACTTATCATTTTTTCGGGCAGAAAGACAAAGTATCGAGTAACTAAATTTTATCGTGGGAGTTAAATCCATTACACCATTAAAAGTCAAACGTCACAAAATATTTTTATTTCGGTCTCTTTCTTCATTGACTATCTCAATAAAGGAATCAATGAATACATGACTGAATATTAGGTTGTTACATATGAAATGTCTTTTTTTTTGTATAGGAAGATGTAGGGTGATGTAAGCATTAAAAATTGTAAATGTTTAATCAAAGTATTACCCATTTGATGCAATAATCTTTCTCCAGCGATCTTTTAATGATAATATGCCATATAATATCTCGTAATGATAAATTAGACAAAAGTAAGAATTTTGGCTACCCTGTGATTGAACTTTTTATTGTCGATATGGAGTTTAAAAAAACTTGCAAAGATGAAGATCATGAGAATTTTCATGTGAATTGGGAGATTGCTGCTAGACCTCATGTCTTGATTGTTTAAGCTTTGACTCTATCAAATGATAAGTTCGGGGTCTGGAACTGTTATGAAACATTTAATTAATTTCAAATGGGACCTAATTCTCGAATCGTTATACCTTTCTAATTACCTTCGGATGACATGATATAGTCACTGTTTACGTCTTAAAGTCTCAAAAAAAAGTGATAGAAACGTTGCTTGTTGGTTAATAACCACAGCTATCGAGAGTTCTTCATAACTAGAGAAGTTTTTGGCCCCCCTTAAGTTTTAAAATTGATATCCGTATTTCAAGACCTACTGAGCCAACGCTGAACAGTTTGCATTCGATTAGTGTTCACTCTAAATACTTTGTTGACTTTACCAACAGCCTGTGCAACAATATGTCCTAATTTGAAATGGTTTTTGAAAGTTTATACCATTGGTATTAATGGCTCAAGAACCTCCAATAACAGCGAATTTTAAGTCTGTCGAAATTGAATCAGTAAAGAATGCAGTATAATTAGTCAATCTGTTACTTTCAGTATTATTCTCTGTGATTTATCTGTAACAACCCAATGTATAAGTAAAAAGGAAACTGTATGTTTTATCCGAAAAAAAAAAAAAATTAGTCATCTGACTCAGTTTTTATGTTCCAGAGTTGTAAATATCTTTCCCCTCGTTAATATCAACCAGAGGAATCCTGGCCATTTTTTTTGCTTTATAAGTGCAGTATTTTAAAAGATGCTGTGTTCCTCACGCATCGGCTGGTTCAGTTGTGACAGGCAATGCCGTATTACGACTTAATCATCACTACACAGATTTGAACACGATAAGCCAATTGACCCGGAAGTGCAGATGTCATGCGCAAGTTTGTTGCATTTATCAGCCATTATTATCTCATTGAATCAGGCAGTCATCCGTCTAGTCAAGGGAGATAAGCCGAATCCATATGGATCACATTAGTAAAAAGCGGGAAAAAACAAAACAAAAAAAAACGTGCATGCCAGGATCTTTTCGGCTATGTCCGGTTAGGTTCTTTCCTACGGTTGTATCGGACCCATCCATCCGACGAAAGGTAATGAGTGAAAAAGAGTTATTTCAGTAGAAGCAGGGGCAGTTGGATGTCTCAGTGCTAGAAACACACCGCCAGCGATGTTACCCAAAATGATGGTGTTGGATTTCAAAAATATTCTTAGAAGAGAATATTTTGAAAATATTGTCCTCTTTCTGTCACTGATATTTCAAAGCTTTATGAGAATAATATTAAAAACAATTCTTGTTTAAAATTATTATTACTGAGTTGATACCTTTTGCTTCCTTGACACGACAATTGGATTTGATCTAAATCTATGCAAATATTGATATATTCGAACCTATTCTAAATATATATTGCTATTGTTTTTGTAATGTCGGATCTCTATCTATCTATCTATCTATCTATCTATCTATCTCTATATATATATATATATATATATATATATATATATATATATATATATTGGGGGAGTATATTTATATATACATAATTATCATCTGAATAATTCTAATCACGAGTAAAGAAATCGTCATCAGTTCTCCTGAAAATCTTAACGTCAATTTTGTTCAGTGATATGAAATTCATCAGTTTTGAATCAGTATCAAGATCTGTAATGGATACAAAAGATAAGCAGGGAAGACCTACGCAATATCTGGACATAATAAAAAGGGAAAAAATCAACAACAGATTGGTTGATATCTCTGAAACGTAATGATAGGTCGAATATTGTACATCAGAATGTAAATCAGCTTAAATAAGACTTGAACAAGACATGAATCAATTCGATGAGACGCGTCGTTCTGCTGCATAGCACCAGTCTTCACGTTGTGCTGAATGAATGAAAGATTAAAGGTTTATTGCACAAGTGATCAGCATTTTACACATATAAAACTATCCTGTTGGATTAAATACCCACTTTATTATATATATATATATATATATATATATATATATATATATATATATATATATATATATATAGAGAGAGAGAGAGAGAGAGAGAACAATACGATCATGGACATGAGAACACAGAGATATATAGATAGATATGAACACGCTGAGTTAGATAGATTGACAATGAACACACAGATAGATATAGACAGATAGATAGATTGTTTGATATAAGCACACGAAGACAGATAGATTGATTGATGGATATGAATAGATATGAGCACATATGGATATGTAGATAGACAGATAAATGATGGATATGAACACACTGAGATAGATAGATAATAGATATGAACACACTGAGATAGATAGATAGATATGAACACGCTGAGATAGATAGATAGATAGATAAATATCCCGTCTCTACTTCCCCATCTTACACATAACCAGAAAGGTTGCTGTTTATTTTCTCTACTCGGATCTTTTTGTTCAGCCATTAAGATGAAACGGTGGTGGCAATTCTTCAGCTTAGCTGTGTACCGATCTTATTTCATTTACAGAGACAGATTTCTTTTGGGACTTTTTTCAATTACTTTTTTCCCATTATTATTGTTTAGAAAATCGTCTCTGGGCCAGATGCTGGGTCTGGGTGCAACACCAACAAACAAGTGAAATCGCCCCCATTCGACCCTTCATCGATAGTTTTCATTTCTTTCGCATTGAATTGCTTGTGTTCTTATCACGTTGTTCAAACGTAAACTGCCGATCTATTTCTTAGATTCTCAGAAAAGTTTGGATAAGAAAAAAATGTTTACCTCAACCTTTGTATATTTGCTTTACTGCAAGCTACCCATTCTTTTTTTCTAAAAAGTCTTTGTTACTCCTCAACTTGGAGCAGTGGTTACCAAGCTCATTTCTATCATTCTCGTTGTAATGATATATCGATCACACTGAATTCACTCATTTCTTTTTTATGTTCTAGATGGCTTTTTTTCCTGTCTCTCGTTTGAAAAAAAATTCGCTTAAAACCTAACGTTAGAGACAGTAATCAGGTCTATTGATAAATTTACTTTTCCAAAAAGAAATTCAATTGTGGACTTTTATCTTTGTGCTTTACAATAGCAATAAATCTTCGATTTAACGGATTCATAGATGCACATGAATGTCCGTTAATTGCGAATGTCTGCTGAATCGGATGCTACCAAAATGTTACAAGAAGGGGCATTTTACCTTTTTTTACTCTTTCCAAATTCAAATTGAAATATTTCGATGCAAAAGTAGTTTTAATTCAATATAAAATATATATTTATTGAAACATAATCGGGAACAAGTCACAAAAGGAAAGTGTCCATCTTTTTGCCAAGGTAGAGCTGAACAACCGAAAATGTTCATAGTGAGGGAAAAATTTTATATTTATCTTAATTCTGGACCAACATCCAAGTTCACGCGCTTTCTCTTGATTTCTGTATCGATTGATGTTATTTTGAGTCGTAAAAATAAACATTCAGGAATCGCAAATGAAAATGGGAGGTTTAAGTCAGAACAAAGCAGGCTGTGCTGCCATTTATTCAATTCAAAAAAAAAATCTTTATATCTAAAAAGGAGGCAAAAGAAATTTTTAAAATATCTAGTTCTCCTCTTATCTGAAAACTCATCCAAAATTGAGGCAAAAATATCCACAAATATTCAGATGTTTCAGGAAATGATCTAAATTGCATATTATTAAAGCTAAGTTTAGGTTGCCCAACGACCCGATCAGATTATCGTCGATTGAACAGTACGTTGAACTACGGTCTGTTTTCACGAAGAGACGCCAATAACCATTTTTTTTTTTTTTTTTTTTTTGGCAACAGGAGTATCTAAATCTAGATATGAAATATCCAAGTTGGCAACGTGCATGTGCATTTTTATACGTGGCTAAAATGTCCGTTAAATCCGAAAAATGTTACATCGGGGTCCATATCGGAGGGTTTACTGTAACAGTAAATACAAATTTACAACTTCAACAATTGCACTTGAAGTTTTTATTTAAATTTTGGATCAAATTCGATTCGAAATGTGAGCGGACACTTACGTACTTCACGAAGAGCTATGAATTAATCACAAAGTTTTCAAACTATGTACTTCCATTGCTCTTACGTGAGTTGCGAGTCCAGATAAAAGACAATTGCATGTTCTAATCATTCTGGGTGAAATTTTTAAAAAAAAGGCCAAGATTACTTTGAACATAGACGAAAATTGTGGATACTTGTACTGACATATCTTCTTGAAGCAACATGAAAATCGATGAAAAGGTTGTAAAACCGCCACTCAAAAAGCAAAAAGGATCCATGACAGTATTCCCGGTCAAATATTAAGTTCCAAAAATTCACGTGGGTGATTGTTTGGTTAGTTGAACGTACGATCCAGAAGATCCTAGCGTCCTTCAAAATACCGCCGAGGCAAAGGTTGATAATTAGCAGAGCCTATCTTCTTTCCAATTATCTTAAGACAGGTGGTATTTGATTAAGTGATGGTAGCAACAGGGGAGAATCCTTTTCTTGGGTGCTCTTTGATCTTGGAAATGGCAGGTGTGTCATCGTTAGTCTATAATGACATTTCTAGGTTGATATGGAGTTGCTTGAAGGCACCCATCTCCTTTCCAAGTAACACAAGATACGCAGTACTGTTACATGGTACTAATAGCAGTGCTGAATCCTTTTCCTATGTGCACTTCCATGATCTAGAAGATAGTGTATCAGGATGGGTCACTCATGGTATCTCTAGGTAAGAGGAAAATACTTAGCACTGCCTATCCCTTCAAGTAACTTGAGACAGGTGTTACATGAAATAAGTTTGACATTCACTAATATTTTAAAACACAATTGCCCCTTTCACATTTGAATATCGATGATATAAGTATATAAAAAAAAAAATTCAAAGTTTTTACTCAAAATCAAACAATAAAGGAGTACCGTCGCTTTCCTCCAAGGTAACAACTCACACGTATCCACCCGTCAATCCAGGAGAGAGCGAGACTCATTGGACCTGCCGACCTTCTACCATTGATATAAGGTCCAGTTCCGACCCTCGGGTGCCCATGAAAGACGCTGTCTATGGACATCGGTTAGCATGGGTACTCACAATGGTCTGCAGCCAAACTGCCCCGTACGGAACAATGATCGTTGCACAGTGCTGCGATGTGTTCTTTCTTTCATCTTGATTAGAGCTACCTGCAATTCGAGGCCTTTTCTGGAGACTCGTACTTGACAGGAAAGCCTCCGTTCATTTCTCACCAATAAGTCCTGGGTGCTCATACCTTTCCAGCAGTTGGTGATTTTCTCGACTCCAGGCTACTGCCAACATAAATTCACAGAAAGTGAGCACCCCACAAGTTATGTCGTTTTGAAAATATTCTGTCCTAGTCCTCTGGCCATAATAATATGGCCTTTAACTAAAAACAAAAATCTTCCGTTTTGCATCTTCAGTACATTGAAACAAAGTTCTCGAGGCCAACAGTAGCTGCCATTCTTGCCACATGTCCCTAGTCATGATGTTTTGGCTCACCATGGTATAAAAACATATATATATATATATATATATACTCTCAAGTACACACATGCACATATACATATACATTACATATACACGCATATGTGTGAGGGTGTGAGCATGCGTGCCGACGGTGAAGCCAAATTTGGTGCATTGAGACTTGCCCAGTATAAACATCCTTTCGCTTAATAAAATACACAGTGGCAGAGGCGCTAAAATTGTATTGTCTTTCGTACGAAATTAATCTGGAAAATCCCACGGCAATCCACACCGACAGAGCGTGGCATTTCGTGCATAAATAAACAAATCAAAACACATCTTTTCATGAGAATGCCATCAAAAGAAACAAACGAATGGCGGAATACTCAACAGTTGAGACGATAACAGAGGTTCAAATACGACACTCAGTTGTCAACGTGCAGACGAAAGGTTGGAAAGGCAGGGATTACGGGAGTCAAAGATATAATAAAATTCATTAGAAAACTCGAAGGACGGCAGACTTGTCTTGCGGCGAGAATGTCACAAGACCGCTGGACATCACGACTCACAACGAAGATCCCTGGGATCACACGCGTAAATGTGGTCGGCAAAAGTTTAGATGGTGTGACGAACTAGACAAGTTTAAGAAAGTATTGATAGAGAGGTCTGGCAAATCTTTGGGAAGGCGTGTGTTCACCAACGGTCGCTAAAAGGCTGCTGCAGCTGATGATGCTGATCATGATGATGATGATCATGATGATGATGATCCTCTTGATGATGATGATGATGATGATGAGAGAAGACGATGTAAAGAATAAAGGGAATGGTGAATCGGAGTAATAATCTGATTCGCAATACCTCTTTCTCTTAAGAGATAATCTTAACAATTGTTGATTATCAAAGACAATACTAAACGTGTTAAACCCGCTATCTGAAAAAAGAGCTCATGAAAAACTTCTGTAAGCCAAAATTGAATAAAGCAGAAGAAGCAATTACTATCAATTTATCGGGAAAAAATTCTGAGTGTTCCATGACCGCAAAATGGGGATGATTGTATGTTAATCTGAGTTGTCCGAGGTTGGATGGTGGGAAGTAAACGACATTGTGGTGTAAGAAATTGATATATATATAGAGAGAGAGAGAGAATAGTGATAGAGTGGGTACACGCCGCCTCTTCAAATTCCATAGGTCACTTCATATATACATATACAATAAATGCAACTAAATGATTAATTATTTATTTTTCGTATGGATTGTCCTACAACAGGCCGTTTCCGACCTTAGTGATAATTATTCAAGTGGATTTTTCACACTTAATTGATAATCAAGTAGATTTTGTCTCACTTTGTTGGTAACTTTTCAAGTGGATTTATGATTTTTATTCATTGTTCGTTTCCATAATTATCTGCATCATTACAACATATTATTTATTGTATATATATATATATATATATATATATATATATATATATATATATATATATATTCCGTTTTGTATTCTTGAGGTTTTGAATTTGTCATGTACCGTTTGTTTGTCGATTTGAATTTAAATGTTTTGGTTTCTTAATTCTTTGAGCAAACCGTCTCCTATGTCTTCCTTATCTATGATTTCTGTTCCAATATATACAAGCTTATTTTTAATTCAAAAATTCCTGAAGCACCAAAGGAATTCAGAGTAACATCGGAATAAGCATTTCCTTCTTTTTTTTATCCATGCTATCTCATATTGGAATATTACCGATTTTTTACGATATTTCATAATCTTCATGTCCTCATTACTTATTTTACGAGTTTTTTTTTAGCGTTATTGATCTGAACACTACCTATCAAAAACAGAGAATATGTCAAACATTAAATTTCACTAGAAAAAGAACATTTCAATATGAGTTTCAATATGACAAATTTATGAACATTCAGTTGGATCAAATATCCGTTTCTTGATATAAACATACGGATGTATATTTATATGAAGATGCCCAAACAGGTGAAAATCATGAACGTCTTTGTGTAACGAATCCTTTTACTTCATAATATATATATATATGTGTGTGTATGTGTGTGTGCGTGTTATATGTGTTTATGTGTGTGTTCGTGTATGTGAATAGTCATTTTTTCCATATATCATGGATTTTTACTTCTCATAGCTGTGTTTCATAAATTTTGTAATTTTCGAGTGAATAGTATTTGATTTTTTGGCTTTCATTTTTGTATCATTACGTCGTGTTTTTGGTTAGTTTTTAAAATATATTTGAATTTTGGATTTTGAATTTAACAATGTTCTTTGTTTAGATTTTTGAATTTTGAATATACCATTGTTTCGGATCCCCCGCCCCCCAGTCATCGAAGTTGGTATTTTCATTTTTCATTTTTTTCAATAAAAACATATTTTCACATTGAGGTGCAGAGCAGTTACTTAGATGAAGTCGTTGAATAAAAACCAAGTTCTGGGTAAGGCTGATAATAATCACCTTTCAGTTATGCTCTTGAGAGATCAGGAATACACTTCTCTCTTTGCTCTGTCCCATATTATGACAAAATGTTTTTCAGTTTCATTATTAATGATATAGAAAATTGGTGAGTTAATAATGATGATAATATTAATGATAACAACAACAGCAACAACAACAATAACAAATGATATGTACCCACACGTACCACGCATGATCTCGGATACTCTTGAAAGTGCGCCATTCCTGAGATTTTTAATTGCTTTATCAACGGAATAAATCTTGATAGTGTCTGCCGCACGAAACGCTTTGATCAAACCGAGATAAGCTCAATTAAAAGATACGATTCCATTTCAAATCTAGATCTTATACTTTGGCAAGCTTATAAGGATTTTCAAGATTATGCGCATTTAACAACTTCAGCGTCAAAGGTTTTTTCGTTGAAGTGTTCAGGCCAAGAATAGAGCAGATGATATTAATCCCAGACTGAACAGCATCGCTGGAAAACAAATATCAATCACAGTAATGAGCGGAGGACAAATTG
>OY735204.1:28546266-28576266 GCA_963457665.1 Thysanoteuthis rhombus | reverse complement strand
TATTGCAATAAGTTGCTGTCTGGGTAAAGCATTACTGGTCTCCAGGTTTCAGTTTACAACTTGTATCAAGTCAAGATTGATTTTAGAGTTTGCAATATATATATATATATATATATATATATATATATATATGTATATATATATATATATATGTATTAAGAAAATGGATATACGATCTGGCAAAATGATTATGAATTGAGTTATATTATATAGAAACTATTATTTGGAATGATCTCCCGTCATTACATAATTAATGTATCACTTGGCCTTAGATAACGTGGAAAAAAAATGAACGAACATCATCTTGAGTCATATATATACGTTTTCTCAATGCATATCTATTGCGTTTAAAGAAACGAACAGACTGAGAATAAATAAGATGAGAATTTGGAGTGAAAACAGTTATTTTGGACTTTGTATTGCTGGAAGCTGTTCAGCTCATGGTAAGGGCAACGCTACGTTGGAGCTCGTACCCTATCGGTTGCAGGTTCGATTTCTTGCAGCAGCACCATTTTCTTCAATTGTTCATTCTATTCACGTTGTCTAGGCTGAGTGATACATTAATCGTATAATGACCCGAAATAATTTCAAATAAGAGTTACTATATAATATAACTCAATTTATGATCATATATATATAGAGAGAGAGGGAGAGAGAGAGAGAGTTGTACTTTGAAAGGTAGAGACAGATCCGGAGTGTATTGTGTACATGGGTTAGTTTATTTACATAGTCATCCCTAACATCTTTCGATGCGAGAAAGCTTCATCCACCACAGAAAAGTCTGACGTCTTCAGTGTAGGCAGAACAGTACATGGTAATGTATAATCAGTAAAATAATTTCAAGTCTGTGGGCCAGCAAACTGAATTGATGGTGATGGCTGTCTTGAGAATTGGTTAATGGGTCAAGTCTGGTTGCCATGAGAACATTCTGAGTAGGGTAAGAGAACATCTAATAGAACAAGGGTATTAAAACTGGGAGGGAGTGATGGTCAGTAATCCTGTTTTTTTTATAAACAAACAACATTTGAGATAATATAGAGAATAGATTCATCATTAGGAAGTATACCAGAGAATATATATATATATATATATATATATATATATATATATATATATATATATATATATATATATATATGAACCTCTTCTTTGTTCGTTCGTGCCTTTCGCCACAAAAATTGCACAGCCTATTGGCCGGGTGTTAGGCATGGGAAATCGATATAAATCGACTGGGCCTCGAGATCATTCAAGGTTACCAGAGGTCATTCTGTAGCCAGTTTTCTATCCTAAACATCAGAAAAACAATCAGTTTTTTCCAAGGATCCTGGTCATTCATTCGTCTCGCAAATGGCACACATATTTCTCACAGTAAAATTAATCATTAAACAAATTATAATGATCATGCCCCCCTATTTCCCCATTGTTTCGTGCGAATAGACAAAGCGACTTGCTTGTATTTATTCTTTTACATTGTTTTTTGAAATTTTAAGTTGTGGCACCTGTGAGTAGCTGCTCCTTAAAACACCAAGACTTTACTACTAATTATTCAACAAAGGAATATTACTGAACACGGACGTATTCTTACGTCCAGAGATATTTGAAACTAGTCTCAGCAACTTGCTGATCTATGTTAAACCCCAAAATGAAGTGTATGCTAGGCACCAGTGGAAACATTAAGTTAACATATACATGCCCTGAGGCATCTGAGAGGGAATTGCAACTATAAGCTGGTCAGTGCTGAGTCGTGTAGAAAGGAGACGGTAGTGGATGCCTTCATAAGTGAGTTCTTGTCTTTCACTATTCATCAGTGGCTACATCAAAATATGACACGATCTTTCCACAGTCTTTGACCAAAACAGGGCCCTAAAACAAGTCCAGAAGGGTTCAGAGACGTACACTGCGCCAAAAAATCGTCAGTGCAGCTGCCTCTTCTAGTAATAACGCCGGCGACCATGCTGAAGACCAAACATCGGCTGCTGTTTTCAAGAGCCAGAAGTGTTACTTTTGTGGAAACAATAGACACCTCCACCAGAACTGCCCTTCACATCTGCAGCACTTGAGACTTTTACTTTTTGCTGTGACGGCAGCTACATCTGAAGACTCGGCAAGTGCCACCACATGGATGGGATTAAAATGGAAAAAGTGAGAGCTTTTATGGACACTGGTAGCACCGGGAGATTCCTATCCCAGTTCCTAGTTCAGAAACTTCCCTTGATTAATAACCTGTCCATGGCAATAACTTCTTTTGGCTCTCGGACTTCCGGAAATTGTTCAGTGAATGTGGAGCTGGAGGGACGACAATACCGAGATACCAGATAATTCCTGCTGCTTAATTTGTGTGCTGATGTCATCCAAGGACGGGACTTTATGAATCAGCACAGGTCCATCTACGTGAATCCTGTTACCCACTTTAAATGTGTGTAGACGGACGACTTTCTATGTTTTGTTTTTTTTTTTTTCATCTCAGCTCTTTGCCAATCTTGCCAAAAACAGTAGATCAGTAGCTGCCCTAAACGAACGCGATTGTCAGTAGGCGTAAGTCAAACCAGCGCAAAAACAGAACAAAATTTAAAGACAGCATTTAGGTGATGAACTAAGTCGGGGGAGAAAATGACGGTAAGAAAGTTGTACGGCAGAAAAAAATGATTTCCAGGTATATAATGAACCGCCAACACAATCTACAATAACTGGCTACATGTCATTGACAGAGCGCTTGTAGCTCTTTCTTTCAGTCATTTTCAAGATCTGAACTTTTCATATACTCCAAGACAGTTATAACTTTATGCCGTTCAAGCATTAAAATGACATTATGCACATGCCAGAATGAAAGCGATTTCTTTCCTTGGGCAGAAAGTATCTGTCAATTATGAAATACTCCTAAAATCCCTGCACCTTGACTGATGATCTAATTCAGCTTCAGGTTCTTCATCTTAATAAGGGGCTCAAGAATATGAAGCATTTTTATTTTCAAAATAAATTTACTGTAATATGAAAGTATCAAGGGTAAGACCTTTGGAAAAAAACATCATTATTAAGCGGTCAACGTGTGTCGATATCTGCATAAATCATACCCTGATTAGTCAGACAACAAATTAGTCTACGGGATAAGGTGTTGATGATTCTAGAGGAGCAAAATACTTACATGTAAGGTGAGTGTGTGCATGTGTGTGTGTGAAAAGCCAAGCTGGAAACCGGGTGTAAATACGGATATCTAATATACAGATATTCATATTTAAAACTGATGGAACTATAGAGAAAAAACGTAGCCACAAATTAAACCCAAATTTCTCAAGTAATATTTTTCTACGAAATAATCATCTTCTTCCGCCAAACCATTCTGATTATTTCTATCCTGATACTTTAACTCTTACGTTAAGCAACTTTTGGCAAAGGAAAAAAACAACAAAAAGTTGTCGGCAGGTAAATATTGATTGTAGCAAGTATATTTGAACATTTCAAGTGTGATATTGTTGTCTCTAATCTTTAGAAATACTTTATCACAAAAGAACGCTCAAAGGATTTGTGGTAATTAAAAAAAAAATCAAGAGTATAACGAACACGCCAACTAATGACACCAAGATAACAATACAATGATTTACAATGCATGCCAACCTGATTTAATCTCTGCAGAATTCAAGAAATCCATTTATCTATCAAAAGCATGAGACTTTCTCCAAAGGGAAAAAAACCGGTTGCAATTTATTTCCAAAATCCAGCCTAGGTCGGAGGCTGGAGCTGACTTTGTTTTTCCACCGTAACAAGAACCATCCTCACCTAATTTCGGGAAGTAAACTTTTTTACTTACTGTCTGGTGCATCACGTTAAACCAAACCAATACATGAAATTACCATTCTGCTACCGTGATTTGAGTTAACGACCAAGCAATTGATAGGCAGCTCCTCACTGACTGAGCCATCTACGAAAATGTACATTACATTTTTTTTTATTCATTATATACATAATATTGATGAAAGTGATGATTGGAAGGTGAAGAGAAAAACTTAAGAGAAAGCAAGTGTTACATCTAAAAATATTTTTTATTATCACGTGGTCATGTTTCAATGCATTTCGACGGGTGCCAGAGATTCTTTTCAAAAAAAAACTTGCAGCTGTGTAGAGAAAATTTGCCTCTTTCCTGAGAACTGACCATTTTAGTCCTGAACCCTCTTCCAGCTGCCCCTTCTTATCTAAGACAAACCCGACACCCACAGAGAAGGAAAAAAACACTCTCTGACCCTTCTTCTCACAGACCCTTCTTATTTCAGACCAAACTTGACTGTCACCTACACAGTTACAAACAACTTCCCTCCTGCTTCTACTGAACAACAAGCAACACAGATATTTCCCCATTTCTTTCCTCCACCCCAAACATGTAAACAACAAATTTTCTTTGTACAGCTAAAAAAGATGGCAGGCACCCGTCGAAATGTATTGAAATACGCCCACATGATAATGAAAATATTCCGAGATGTAACACCTGCTTTCTCTTACGTTTCTCTCTTCACCTTCCAATTGTCATTTTCAGCAACATTCTGTAGGATCACTTCACATCCACAATACAAACTTATCTATCTATCTATCTATCTATCTATCTATCTATCTATCTCTCTCTCTCTATATATATATATATATATATATATATGTGTGTGTGTGTGTGTGTGTATGTATGTAATACGAAAGTTGCAGTAATCATCTTCATTCGGAATAGAAGAAGGAGAGGGGTCTGACCTTGCAACAGCCCAGCTTGTTGTTGTTGTTGTTGTTGTTGTTGTTGTTGTTGTTGTTGTTGTTGTTGTTGTTGTTTAGAGAATTTTTTCTCGTCTATTACGCTTACTTATAAAACGGATGAGGGTGGATATCTTTTTTTTTTACAGCCGGGAGATTTGGGTAAATGGGAGTTGAAAAATTGGGGACAGATATTAGGCGCGAAGTGCAATGGTGCATGGATCTAATGGGACGCAGAGGAAGAAAACAAAACAAAGGCTCACATGGCTGTTTTGCTTCTCTATGTTTTCTTATAATTCCTGAAAGATTTTGTTGGCAGATGCGTTCAGAGAGACGGAGAGAGAGAGGGAAAGAAAGAGGGAAAGAGAGAGAAAGAAAGCAAGAATGAGAGAGGGGGAAGAAAGAAAGGAATAGGATAAAAGAGAGATAAATGAAATGAGAGATAAGAATAGACTGATAGATAGATAGATAGATAGATACGACGAAACCATGTCAGTTCTGTAAAAAAAATGCTGATAGATAAATGGGAACTGACTGAAAGGAGTATAAATTGACATAAATAGATAGATGGATAGATAGATAATAATAAACTAATAAAGGCTCACTGTGCCAAGTTTGGCCCACAGTTAGGGAAATCATAGAAGTGTTTTTGGAGCTTAAACAGCGTTTAATTGTTTCTGCGATCAGTCAAGTGAGGTAGGTGATTTACAACCCCCAAGAAAAATTCAGGAGCAACGAAAATTGCTTCCACTCTTACTAACGAGAACGAATATCGTTCGGCGTTTATCTCCTTGCTCGACACAGAAAAGAAAGTTATTCTATGGCGGGATATTCCTTTTCTCCGTATTAGAAAACAAGAACCGTAAGTTCAACGATTCGAACACGATCTATTGCAGTAGTAGCAGGAGGACATTGATTAACCCGAAGGTCTAGACCAAGTTTTAAATCAATTCAACACGATTCGGCTTAGACAATTTATGTTTGACATTACAAGTTGTAGTATTGGTTAAAGGGGGAGGAGGGGGAAGAGGTGTGGGGAGGAGGAAGATCAAGATGGTCCATTAGAAAGTTTTGAACAAGTTGCATATCAATCCAACACGATACGGCTAGTTGTGATAGTCGTAGTGGAAAGGGGTGAAGAAGAGGAGGATGAGGAAAGTGGTTCACCCGAAGGTCTGAACCAAGTTTCATATCAATGATACCATGGAGAAAGTTACATATCAATGGTACATTTGAGCCTATAAGACTGATCGACTAAAAGGTGTCTTATAGCGATGCATTAAACGCATCAAAAAATTTGGGAGCATGGAAGTTAACCGGTGATTTTTCTTCATGTTAACACCTATTTTCAAGTCGCAAAAGGAATGCATTCAACGATCAGTGACCTTGAATTGCAAGTTCTTGCTATTACAACTCCCTGATCATTGTATGCGTTGAAGTTCTTCCACGTGAGTCGCATTCTCCAGACTTATCAATTCTAGACTATCGTTTGTTTCGCCCATAACAATATTCGTTGTCTGGTCAGCGGTTACAATAAGTTCAACACATCAAATCATCGACGGGACCGTAATCGGTTGATGAAATTCACAATCTAGCTAGAAACATTGGCGTCAGGTAATTATACGAAACTCAGGGGAAATTCACTGATGATCGAATACTGACGCCATGAAATTATATAAATATAATATCTTGTTAGAAAACGTTGGAAACTTTTGCATCCTCAAAATAGATATGAACGGATCAGATGTCTAGAAATGGACAAATTAAGGAAAATATACGAACAAGCCAGGCTGCTGCAGGGCCAAACTCCAATCGCACTTTTATTCCAACGATTTCTATAACTTTGGTATTGTATAACTTGGTATCAGACCTTGAGCTGCAGGGAATCAACAGAAGATTCAAGAGTGAAGAACATGATTCACCAGACCGGATTACAAGTCAGAGACAAGATACAAAAAGATCTATTTGCAATTGACGAAGATAAAGACCAAAAGATATAAAATTGTGCCACAAGAAATTTCAAAAGAGGAAAACGAGGTAGTAGCGGTTGAGAACGCAAAGAAAGGAAGAAAATGGGAGCTGGAAATACTCCACGGAGAATTGAAAAGGCAAATACAAAATATCGAGGACAAATAATCATAGACAAGGCTACTGTATAAATATAATAGAAAAACATTTTCTCTGAATATATTTTTCAAAATGAATTTTTGTCTATCAGAACGTATATAGCTCGTGTAGGATAAATCTTCGTGCATATGTAAGACTAGTTGGCTAGGCTCAGACGGTAAAAGAGTCTGCTACCAATCACTTGGTCAAGATTTTAAATCACGGTAGAGCTACCTTAATTTTGTAAATGTATTTATCTATTATTACGAAATGAGCCTTTGCCTATATACAACGAGTGAAAAAAAATAAAGCATAAATTTTCGTAAATGTGTTAGACTTGTCAATTTAGCTTATTCAGTAAGGGAGCACCTACCAATCAGTGGGATATGATTTCAAATCACATTAGGGGAATGGTATTATTACATATCAGTTCGGATCAACGCAACAAGACACTGAGAAGTTTATTCCCATTGATTTGGTGAAGATTATTGTTGTTGTTACGACAGAATAATGGAGAAAACTCCAGATTTTGACTGGGGTTTGACAAAATATACGCACAAAACTGGGATATATATATATATATATATATATATATATATATATATATATATGAAAGGTCAAAAGTAGATATACATAAACAGACTGAAATGGATATGAACGTAGACAGAGTCGGCACCACTTGAGATTGGTGGTAACCATCTGGATTTTTTTAGGCGTTTTACAAACACGTTCGCGTGTGTGTGGTTTACCCACATAGGAGCGACCTTGTGTCATTTCCAGTTCAAGTAAATCTGAAATTTAGCTTGCCTCTGTATACGAACGAACCAAGTTAAGAAAATTGATAACCTCTGACTGGATATCTGTTTCTTTTCTTTACTGCACTGAGCAGGTAGTGTCATGGTCAGACACTAATCTTCACAGCAATGGCCAAGGGAACTATACTACTTTTGCATGATTGACCATAAATGTTAACTAAAGATCATTGATGTATCAGGTGAGTGTACGCCCATCCCCAATCCGACCGCCATAGAAAATTTAATTGTCACATTTTGCATTAAATACCACCCCGCACAAAAGGAACTTGGTATCAGGCTTAAAGCTGCTGGGAATCAGCTACAGATTCAAAAGTAAAGGACGTGATTCACCAGACCGGATTATAAGTCAGAGACAAGATGCAAAAAGGTCTAATTGCAACTGAAGAAGATATAGACCAAAAAATATAAAATTGTGCCACAAGAAATTTCAAAAGGAGAAAATGAGGGAGCAGCCGTCAAGAACGCAAAGAAAGGAAGAAAAATGGGAACAGAAAATACTCCACGGAGAATTCAAAAAATAAATACAAAATATCAAGGACGAACAATCATAGACAAGGCTACGCAGGGAACACCAGAAGAGAGAAACAGAATCCTTCATAACTGCAGCCCAGAAAAAGTACTCAAAGACAGACTAAATAAAAAAGAAATCAGTGAATGTAGTAAAACACAGCAGAAAGAGTACAGAAGTAGACTTGATAGATTAGCGATGGGAACTTTGCAAACGGCTTGGGTTCGATCACGTAGACAAATGGCATTACAACAAACCAGACACTGTCATGAAATGCAGAAATCACAAAGTATTGTTGGATTTTAACATCCAGACCAACAACGAACCAAACAAGAAAAACCAGATCCGATAGTCGTGAATATGGAGAGCAGGATATACAAGATTGTGGACATGGATGTACCAGACAGGGGACCACAGAGTAAATGCGAAGGAGAGCAAAGTATTGGAAGAATACCAGGACCTGGTCTTGGAAAGGAGAAAGTTGCGGTTTATGAAGGTTATGATAATGTCCATAAAAGTAGGCGCGCTTGAAAGACTGCCCAAGTTAGAGCATTCAAAATCAGATGTTAGAAATTTGAGCAAGGGTTGAGAAAGAACAACAGAACAGAATGGGGAAAAAAAAGGAGCAAAATCGAATTAAAATAAATTAAAAAAGTTATTCATATAGTTTAACTTTCTTTCGGCACAAAGCTAAAACTGAGGGGTGCCTAACGAAAAATTGAGCTCATTATTTGGTAGTAAGGATTTCTGGAATATCGGTGCCCCTTTAATAATCATGAGATGATATCGAATCAATAAGCATCGCTTTCGTTGTCGTCACATAGCAGCAATCATTATCTGGAAGAATATTATTTTGTAAATATAAGATTGATGATTTTTTTTCAAGAATCACTCAGCAATGATTTCACAAAGGAAAAAAAGGGGGGCTTCTAAATAAACATCGGGGGAAAAAAACTGAAAACAAAATGGTTTTATCGTCATTTTTCGCTGTCAATTTGAGAAGTGTCAGTTGGCATTCAGTTTTGGAAGCAAAAAGCAAGGCTCTTGCGGACAGCAACGAACTATTTACGAGCAACATAAATCAGCAAGACTAGGAAAGGTGTGTCTCAAAGGAAAAAAAAACAGAATGTGATATTAATGACGGCCGAGGAATGCTATAATGAATGAGAACAAGAGGTTTTATGACGGCAAAGGGAAAATAGAGAACCATTTGGGTTTCCCAATGACAGAACGTCTCATAACAATAAACAACGCGCAACAATTCAAAGCATCCATTCTTTTCTTCTGCTTCGTAATTGCTATTATTATTATCGTTATTATTATCAATATTGTTATCATTATTATTATTATGATTATTATCATTATGATTATTATTATTGTTGTTGTTGTTGTTGCTGTTGTTGTTATTGATGTTGATCTTGTTGATGATGATGATGTAAAAGTGATCTTAAATCCAGTGAACGCGTTTCAGTGTTCAAACGGGATTACTCTGGCTCAAAATATTTTCTTTAAATTCATTTTCTTCTTCTTCTTCTTCTTCTTCTTCTTCTTCTTCTTCTTCTTCTTCTTCTTCTTCTTCTTCTTCTTCTCAATACTATTATTATCATCATTATTATTATTATTATTATTATTATTATCATTATTATTATTACTGTTGTTGTTGTTGTTGTTGTTGTTGTTGATGTTGTTGTTGTTGCCTTTACTCGTTGAGTATCAACAATGGTCGGATCTGAAAATCAAATGACACCTAGTTTCCTTGATATGCAAGCTATCTACCCAGTCTTTTATAAATGCCGAAACCTGGATGGTTTTGATTCTTTCTCCGATTTTCAATTCCCCGGCAAGGAAGCGATCGCGTTTTGTACGTACTGGATTCGCTGGGAAAAGAGATGCGGGTTGGTGTCTGCCGGGGGCTTATTCATGATTTCTGTTCCACGTTGCTTATCAACGACCATAGAATGATAGTCTGGGGGGTGCGATAAAACGCAACTTAATTCAAGATGAAAGTTGTACTGGTCAAAAGAAATTGGTAATGAAAGACCTAGCCTCGGACGTAATTCTAACATGCAACATATTTTCACGGGAACTTCATATTTAATGTAGAAACGCCCATTCTTATCTCAACAACGATGTTAAGATGTTTGATCATATATTTCTTCTGCCATGTGTCTCTCGTACACTATATATACATATATATATATATATATATATATATATATATATATATATATATATATATATATATATATATACATGTGTGTGTGTGTATTTATATACATATATATATGTATGGGGGTGTGTATATATATGTATATATATATATATATACACACATATATATTTACACACACGTATATATGGGGGTATATATATGTATATTTACATGTGTGTATATATATATATATATATATATATATATATATATATATATATATATATATATATATACGCATGTGTATGTGTGTGTGTGAGTGTGTGCATACAAGGAGGTTAGACGTTCACTCCCCTTATCGTTTAGATAATTCTACTATTACAACTGTTTGAATCAGAATTACTTTGCCACCCGATACACAGAAATGTCTGATTCTCTCCAGACGTTTGAATGCCAATTTCCATGCTTTTCTTCCTTCAGTTTTGGCCTTTTTCGAACCGAAAATAACTCTCACGTAACAAGAAAAAGTATGAAACAAAATAAAAGTTAGAGAAATCTCTCTATCTAACTCCCTCCCCGCGAACTCCCCGAACAGAAGTTTAGTGTAAGGGGTCGGCGTTTGCATTTCCTTTTTTCCCCTACTACGCATGCGTCAAGACCTTTCTCTTTGCAGCCGGCAGGCCGCAGAAATGTCACTAGTCAGAGAAGCACACGAATGACGTGAGGCAGGCCTCCTCTGAACAGCACCATCACTGCCACCGCCGTTCTTGCCACTACTGCTCCGCCCCTCTAACACCTCTCTTATCTCTGCGAAAAAGACTTCTCGCGTCGCCTGCCATAGAGGGAGGGTTAGCAAACTAATCTCCTAGTCCGGTGCCAGTGATCATCGTGAAGCCGAATTGAAAACCAAAATTCCGAATGCTGATTCCAAAGGTCTGAAGGTCCCAACCAGCTGGGAGATTAGCATCACATAACCTTAGTCTTGTGTCGTACTAATATGCAATCAGTAAAAATGTATTTCTACGTAAAAGCCAGTGTTCTTTGCTTTGTAACGCACAGATAAGTCACGTTATGTTTTTGTTCATATCTACAGATGTACAGCTGGCATACCTTTACTATTTTGCAAACATAGCCCCGAAATCTGTCCACATGAAATGATTTGATTCATATGCTGCCTCTCAAAACTACGTAGGTAACCAAAACATTACAAGTTGTTGCAATAATCACAGACTCTTCTAATAAAAGTTTCAAAGAGTATATTCATCTCTGAAGTTATGATTTCAGTTTAAATCGCAAGAGGATTGCGTAAAGTTAGTCGTAAGCAGGTTTTAAACTGTTTTCAATGTGAGTTTTTGTCATCCAAAGATAACTTCGATGACACCTTGATTGGTGTCTGCCGACAGAAAAAATGAACTCTGTGATTAAAAATCTTCCACAAATGAAGTAACCATTATAGAAATATAGGATTCGATGAAAATCTGATAACTCACTGATTGATCAAGTGGATTTGAAAACTAAATATAACTTCTTTTTCTTTTAGATAAATTTAGTGAAAAAAAAGTGCAACGGTCAGTCAGCTTAAATTTACCCTCACAGGACCTCTGAAGTGTACCCAAGTAAATAAGAGCGCCAACCCCTGAACGATGATTAGCACACTCGTTTCTCCGACCATTCGCTAGAGTTGTGAATTCGATCGTCACTGGATACCTACCGATTGTGACCCTGTACCTGAATAATTTAAGCTTTGCGTAAATGCCGGTCTAATGGTTGCGTATGTCTCACCAGTGTCAGAGGTCGGCGTTCGAACCTAAGTGAAAACAAAGATTACGAATTCCTATTTCAAAGCGAAGTAAACCTTCCCAACTTTGTAATTGGCGCAAGTCAATAATCATTGCCAGTTATTTCTTCAAGTCTGGCATAGTAAATACTTAGAAAATTCTTTACTGTTCTGGGGCAAGCGATAGAGAAATGAAAATCGTCAGGGATTGTGAATGAACATTAAGAAAGCATGGAAATTGCTAAGAAAGAAAAACAGGGAGAACAAGAGATAAAAGTTAAGTTGTTATGCGGTGAAATTGACCCTAGGGACATGGAGGGAGGTGAAGCAAGAAAAGGTCATTGCTTGAGTTCCTTAATAGGTTCATGTGGCCCACAGATACCCTTACAAGTGCTCGGACGGCGTGCTTTCGGACACGTGTGGTGGGCGTGTCCAATGCTTTTACGGTTTGCAGAAGGGGAGAAAAAAAGATGAAGAAAAAGAAACTTGCAAAAGCAGGTACACCCACGTACCCATATTTTGGGGGCAGTGACATCAACGTATCTGATAAGAACATTGGTTCTTTTACGATAATGTGATAAAGAGGTTTGGTCTTGATTCAAACTCTTGCCTATGGGCGGACATCGACGTCTGAAGCGAGATTTTAATGCTTCATTCTCACTGTAAACAATTCATGAAGTACTTTGGATTGTCTTAATTAGACTGGTTAGGCATACAGCCACAGTTGCTTGGTACCTCTTGAAACTTTTTTTTTTTTTTTTCAAAGGTTTTATATCCGATTTCATCTTAGGATCATCATATTTATTTTTTCTCCCCTTCTTTCTTTCATCTCGACATTCTCTCTCTTTTAAATCATTATATTCCACTCAGCCTTCTCTTTCTTTTTCTTACTTTCTTCCTTTTTTCTTTCTTTTTCTCGTCATTCTTCCTCTTAATTCTTTTTATATCAATCTTTACGTCATTCCTCATTCAGGTGATAATACAGAGAAAAAAAAAGAGAAAGAAATACGACTGGCTGCTGAAGGGTCAAACTCCTCTCATAATTCTATTCCGAATGAAGATGATTACTGCGACTTTTGTATTGTAAATATGATAAATAAAAAAATATGTATAAAAATATCAAAACCTTCTGAATAAATGTGTTCATTTATTAGAATGGAATAAGCCCGCGCGTAGATGATGAATTTTCGTTAATACCGAAGTCTTGTCAATTTATCTCAGTCAGTAAGATAGCCTCCTGGCAATCAGTTGGATGTGATTTCAAATCACGATAAGGGAATGGGGACTTTGCATATGGGCTTACATCCCTACTTTTGTTGAAGATTGATCTTCTTAATATATCAACTCCAGTTTTGAAGATAGACGAACTCCTATTTTGGAGTTTTTCAAAAAAAGATAAGGAAAAGAAGGCCGATAAATAATCAAAAAATAGAAAGAATATTGAAATGGAAGAAAAGAGAGAATCAGAAATAATCATGACGATCGAACGATGGAATAGGATGAAACTGCATTTTTCAAGAGGTACCGAACTACCGTGGCCTTATGCCAGACTAGGCTAGGCTTAGTAAATCACAACTTTTTTTCGCTTGTCCCAACTAAAAGCTAACGACAGTAATACTAGAGCAAGACCAGAATGAAAAAGAAATTGAGTCGCATTTTCTTTTTCTCTCTGAAAAAGACCCCAAATACTATTTCTTTTTCATTAGTTCTATCGCAAGAACGAAACCCCTAATTCTAACCCTTTACTCTAATCCTAAACCTGTACGAACTAATGAAATCAACTTAACACACCAAATACCACTGTGTGTGTGTGTGTGTGTGTGTGTGTGTGTGTGTGTGTGTGTGTGTGTGTGTGTGTGTTAATTTTTTTATCTAAGTATGGTTTGATGGAAATGTAACCACGTCTTCTTTTTTTTCCTTTCTAGGCTTCCATAATTTACAATTATAGACGCTACCTTCTGGTGGGGACCAGCGGGAAAAATTAAACCTTGATTTTCAGAGCAAATAAGTTGACTTTACTTGAAGAAACGGTACATCACGATCAAATCCACATTCGGGATCCGTACTATGCTAAGCTGAACTTGAATATCAAGATCAAAATTTGTGGGGAAGCCAGTCGTAAACCAATGGTTAACCACTATGATATTCGCTAATTATGTGATTTCGATCCTCACTATGTGTTCTCGTTATTATTGCCCCAAGGCAGAATAAACCTGACAAAGAGAAAGCTTTTAAGAAGGCAAATAATATGAAAGAGTTTTTTTTTTCTCTCCTCATCAAAAACAAAAGAACAACGAATAAATCGCCTGAGCGGTACATTGCAGCTATCAAATTTCCAGTGTTTGGCCTGATAGACGAAATTTCTTCTTCTTTTTTTTTTTTTTTTTCTTTTTTAGTAAGGGAATGCACGCTTTTCTCCACTGATATTAACAAAAAATATTATGCCTGACATAAAGCATTTGGTATTTGCGACTAGGAATGTTCTATGAAGGGTACTATACAGGGAGGAGTGGGGCCAAATACTTACCTTCAGACTTACAGCTATGCAAGAATTCACAGATAGAGAGCAAGGGAGAGACACGTAACAACAAATACGGATTCTCATGCCTACGTCTGGGCAGGAATGAGTATTATATTTGCTTATGAGTGTTTGAAATTTACTGATATATATATATATATATATATATATATATATATATATATATATACATATATATATATATATATATATATTGCGTTGTATTATGTAGAAACTCATTTGAAATGATCTCCCGTCATAACACGGTTAAATATCACTCACCCTAGACAACGTAAATAGAATAAACAATTAAAGAAAAGGGGTCTGCAGCAGGAACCGAACCTGCGACCGTTAGGGTGGCCACTTCAACGTAGTGTCGCTCTAATCATTGCGCTAAATAGCCCCCGGTAAAGCAAAGGCCCAAGTATCTGAGTTGACTCCAACAAATTCTCATCTCCTTTATTCTCAGTCTACTCGTTTCTATCAACGTATCAGTTATGTATCTAATATAACGCAATTGATAACCCCTCATATAAATGTATGTATAATCTGGGAAGCTTTGCAGCTTTTAAACACTAAACATTAAACTTTTTGAAAGTTATTTTGTTTCACTCCAGTCACTAATTTCGCAATACCTGTTAATGTGGTTCATGTAATATTCTACAGTGTTTTTCCCCTATTTTGCATATACTTCCTCATTTTGGTACAATGCATAAATTATCTCTTGTTGGGATCAGAAATTGTTCACTACGTAACCGTTTCGACGTCTTTAAAAACAAAAGTTATATCAACATGGCACCCCAGCAGTGTTGATCAAGCACCGCCTCACTTTCATTCTATATAGCTTATGTCATATATGTGATTTGTCATTTTATATAGGGTATTATGTGTATTGTATATCAGTATTATTTTATACTACGTATCATTCATCTTTTGAAACAGGGCTGGCTTACGTAGGTTACCCAAAGGAGTATTTAACGATGAGTGATTAAAAACGGGCACATCGCAGGCAGAGTTTTCAACATTGCATCATCAGGATGCTCTAACAGAGAATAAAACAAATCCGGATGATTTTAAACTCATTTCGCGTTCAGTAGTTGTTATGCAAAATGGCACATTTTTTCGTCATGGGAGACTTCTATATCGACAGAGAATCTTTTTGTCCTGATTACACTTCCTTTTGGAATATTTGTTAGACTTTTTTTTTATCAGGCTTCATATTCTAATCATACCCTTTTTTAAGGTGTTTTTCCTTCACCTAAACACATATCATGGTAGATTTTTCAAGTCGATTTTTCAGCTTATCTCATATTTTGATTATATTTTTGCGTTGGTTTCTGTTAACTACTCTAATATTCTGATAACACTTTCTTGGAAGTTGATTTTTTACCTAAACTCATATTTTGATAGCAGATATTTTGGAAGTTGGATTTTTACATAACCTCATATTCTGATAACACTTACATTAGAAGTCTCTTTTTTTTTTTTTTTACTTAACCTCATATTGTCAAAACATTTTTTCAGAGGTTAATTTCTAATCTGAGCTCAAATCATGATGGCGTTTTCGGGAGTGGGAGCTGATATGGGTCGATTGAAACAAGGGAAGAAATTGGAGCTTGTGGAAATCTTGTGGAGACTTGGAGCAAGTAAAGACTGCTCATGTGATTCAGGTTAAGCTTTATGATAGTGCTGAATTAGACCATGTTGTCATCTGAAGGCTAGAAAAATCTACGAAGATTATGCTGGCAGAATTTTATATCTATACATAGTAACCCAGGCTCAATCAGTAATCAGAATTGATGTGTTATGGGGAAAATACTTTGCGAACAACTTGGAACATGGTGTGCGTGAGCTTCGTGGTTAAGGAATGTGATCTGTGAAGAGATGTGTCCAACCAAATGCCCCTGAGGAAAATGAAAGAAACACGCATGATGGACTGTTTCTCTGTTATCATTCTGATTTTTCACATAGATCATTGCGGAAAGGAAGGATAGATGAAGGTCCTAGAAAGAATAGTTGACATTAATATAGAGTTCCTTGTTGTGACTCCCTTTGGAAGATTAAATCTAGAGGAGTTATGATGCTTTGGGGGTCGAAAAGAAGTACGGATACAACTCTTTCCGGCTATCTATACTACACTAGGCGTTCCATGCACTATCGCAGTGTCATGTTGTGTCAATATATCATGGAAAATGAAGAAAAAAAAACTTAGCATCTTAGGCCTGGTTATGTTATGATCCAGTTACAGATTCATTCCTAGCACTCCCTGAAATACCAAATGATGTAAATGAGGAGGTGCTGCAAGAGATTTAGAGATTTGTTATTGTCATTCGTAGAAAAATATGTTCCTCAAGTAAAGTGAACGGAGCAAGGAAAATCTACTTGGCCGTAGATCGCGTTTCTTTGATAATATTCCACCAACTCAAGCAGCATTTGTGGCAGCACATCAAATGTGCTGTGTATGATGGCGGATACGTATGGTGCCAAACTCCTATTGCCTAGCCAGTCAGACCCCCCCCCGATCCATCCAATTGGGGCAGGGTATACAGTGACTCAACACGGTTACCACACTGGATCAACCTCCTTAACGTATCAAGGTCCTGCAACGAACTATGTTGTGGCACCGAAATTGCATACAGAGGCCGCTGTAAGTTTCACTTGGTCTTGCCAAGAAGATTGCTGATATGTGAGGAAATGGATGTAAACATGTCGAGATGAAAATTCAAAGTTATGACAAAATAACATATTTCGAACCATTTGACCACGGATCATGGTTCTGATCGATTGTCTCCTTCTCTTATTGGATTCAGCGTATTTTAGAATGGTTTACTTCCAGATTTGTTGCTTTTGTCACAACGTGCATGATTTTTCTCTTAACAGCTTCACTGTTATAAAAGAATTTAATAACAAGATAATATATATATATATATATATATATATATATATATATATATATATATATATAGAGAGAGAGAGAGAGAGAGAGAGAGAGCGGGGAGAGAGAGAGAGATATAAACCTACTTATATTTACTAGGGTAAGCTCAGTTCCGATTACGACCCAATCAGGTGAAATAGTGACTAGGAAGACTGCATTGCTCTAATCATCCACTGGATTTGACGGTATAGAATAATAGCATAAGAACAAACACCAAACAATCACTTAGTTGGGAAGTACGTAACTCTTTCACTAACGATGCAAATATTTTCATACATGAGCTATCGAGGCCTTGTTTTGCACAATTTCGAAAAAAAATATTATTTGTTTCTGAGATTTACTCAGCACTTCATTTTTTGTTTTTGCACAATCAGCTGAAGTCATTTACAGACATTAGCAGGGAGTCAGGCTAGGAAAATGAAGAAGGTGGCGGGGGCCAAGCACGGTATTTGACATCCCCATCAACAAGGCGAGGTGTTTAAAAGTGTCATCCTGGAGTCATGCGTTTCTGTCAACAGTAAGGTGCCTTTTCTGAAATCTGGATCATAAAGTGTGTTGTACTTGCTTGCACTACAAGGGCAACTGGAATACCTGGGTCCTAACAAGGTTGCTTTTGATATATATTCTGAATGTATCTTTTCGACCCGGGCCCCTAGCATATAAGCTCTTGTACCCCTTTCCCTTTGAAAAGTGGTGACGGACGCACATACACAAGACCTTACGAAAAGGATCATCAATTTGAATAGAAGCATTAACGCAAATAGATAAGTCAACCACCGCTCCAAATTAGTGAAGTAGTTTTTCTCCTTCTCCGCCTATGAACATATAGAATTATTATTTTCCGAAACAAACTGATAACAAATTTCGAAAATCGGTACACATTAACTGAAATGTTTGAAAATGTTGTTATTCAAATTTTGCCAAGTTGAAATAAGAATTGCCTTTGGTAGACTTCCACGCGTATGCCACCTTCTTCATAGCCTTCCAGCCGTGCCAGATATTGACACGGGTATTAACGATATCAGCAATTATTTTGAGTGGGATGTGTGCACAATAGTCACTGATTCTTGCCTAGAGTTTTTAAAGGCCAATTGGTCTAGTTGCATGAACCTAAAAAAGAAATCGCAAACATTAATCATTGCCAAGTTATGATTTTGCACCTTCGTACTATTGTTAATGCCAATGCCATAATAATGGAAATAGTTGTAGACTTTGGGTGTGAAATAACTCCTCAGACTTAGAGCTATCGATTGATATCAAGTTCACAGAAATATGAGAGAAATTTGACAAGAGAAAGGAACAAAAATGTATAGTCACTTCTGAGGCACCCAGTAGTTTAGGCACACACGCATGTGTGCGAGCAAATATCTCAACAGAATCATTTTTATCTTCGTCAAAGGCCTTCCTTTGTTCTCGCTTTGGATCGACACCGTAAACAATAATGACACTTGTCAAATTATATACATATCCATATCGATATATACGGACGTACTTAAACACACGTGAATAGCACATGTTGAGTTGATTTATGGTTTCGTCCATGAATGCCATATCACTCGGAAAGGCATTTGGGTCTGTGAAACCTTCCTAAAAGTCAATGCATCATTTGTCATATGCAAGAGATTCACAACATTCTAGATTACACAAAAATTACTCATGATCTTTCATGCAACACGCACACACTCAAACACACACACGCACATTCAAATACACATACACACACACACACTAACATACACGCACACTCACACATATATAGTTATACATCGACTTACGTCCTAAGACAGATACATCCTCATATGAGTTAAAAACACATCAACTGCGAATGATGTCATTGCACATCTATGGCAAATGACAGTAGTTTCCATTAAGTCACCCACGTATAATTATGACAATGCTAAAGAAATTTTCTGTCACGTAATAGTTGGTTTGCTAAAAAGAACACAGCGTAAACGTTATGTTTATTTCATATACCAATGTGTGTGTTTCACTTCACCTTATATTTACTCTCAGGTTGAGATGAGTCAATACTAATAGAACTTAACCGAAAAGCAAGTCGATGCATGGATACATACTTATACATATATACACACACACACACACACACACACATATATATATATATATATATATATATATATATATATATAGAGAGAGAGAGAGAGAGAGAGAGAGAGAGAGAGAGAGAGAGAGAAAGAGACAGACAGACAGACAGAGACAGAGACAGAGTTAAATCAAATCACAGATAATGATACAAACGGTTATTGTTCTCAAAACAGTCTGCTCCAAACACTTTATCCAAGATGAATTAAAAAATTCATAAAGCAGTTCTATTGATTTCATATTATTTCTTCATAATGTAGAGTTGTTTATAGAAATGAATTTGAAAACATAATACATTTATAACAACTTCAATCCATCTGGTTATAAAGACAGTATAACGATTTCTCAATATTGATGGTAAGCTGGTAATAGTGGTCTCTATCAAGTTATGAGAGTTGCGGACGTATAGCTACGATACAGGATCAGTAACAATACATGGATCATCTCCCTCAATTGAATTACTTCTCACCTAGTTTCTCTGTGCACGCACAAGTGAGTGTATCTATGGGCCCGTGCCGATATATATATATATGTATATATATATATATATATATATATATATATATATATATATATATATATCAGAACAAGAGAGAAACATTGCTTGTTAAATTAACAGTATTCGATAGGTAAATGTTTTATCCTTCCGTCTTCATCCTCAGTTGGCATACGTGAACCATAAGTAAAATCATGAACGAGGTGGATCAGAAAAGTCATAATAGCGTTAAAGTGCAAAGGATGTCATCTTTTGAAACACCTAACGCAAATGTTATAAAATAAACCTCGTAAATCGGGCATCAAATATCCTCTAAAGTGTCAAACAGTTAATCTAGGTGTTTTGGCTTTGCTAAATTTCTAGCAACTCACGATTGATTGAATTTTCAACTTGCTGTTGCTAGGAAGACGGATATTGTACACGAAACGCGTTATCAGTTCTAAGAGCAAAGTCCGGTAAGAGTTAGTCCTTGATTATTTTTCTGTCTAACCATGACGTTACTGGGCAACTCTAAGTTGATTTCTCTTATTGACGTAAATGATTTTGAATTTTTAAACTCAAAAACCTTTTACGTCAGTAGTTCTTGGGCGCCAAGAAATAAATATAAGAAGAAATCAACTGTGAATGGTCAGGTGAGGGGAACGTAAGTGAAAAGGAAAGTATTTTTGTAGATTTTAGAAATAGGAGGAACAAAATGAAGGAATTTTTGATACAAGGAAAAACGATGAAGTAATACAATAATAAGTTGTTTTTTTAATGAAGATGAATGAAAAGATGAGCTGGCGAGAAAAATCGTTGTAGAACTGGGAAAGAAACGAAGAAGAAAAACGGCGTGAAGAAGAAATCAAGGAAGAATTGAATGGTTCTAAATCAGAGACATACCTATCTATCTATCTATCTATCTATCTATCTATCTATCTATCTATCTATCTATCTATCCAGCTACCTATCTGCTTATTCCTTATTTATTTCGAGCAATCTATCCTCTTATCAATTATTCCCATTGTGAGTCAAAACACTGTCTGGCAAGTGTATTAATCACGAAGTGTGACGTCGAAACTGTACAACAGTCGGTTTACGAATTTTTGGGAAGTACGTCTTAAAATATATATATATATATATATATATATATATATGTGTGTGTGTGTGTGTGTGTGTGTGTGTGTGTGTGTGTGGCTTGGTTTCACGATTCATAGCCGAAGATTGTGGGAGGGTTTTCCATGACCATAGGACCTACGAGTCAAACTCCAGTCGGCGGCTGGAGTTCTTGGATGGGGGTGGGGGTTTATTAGCGTAAGCAGCAACAAAAACAGCAACAATCCTCACCTAATTTCGGATGTTGTTCCCCTGCAACAGCTAGGCTGGGTCGATTCTTTCCCTCTTTCTTTTCTTTCTTTCTTTCTTTCTTTCTTTTCGTTTACCTTGACACGTCCTGTTTTTACCTCCTTTTCCCCGACATCTCCAACCTCTTATCATTTTAATGTTTCCTGTACACCTGTTTAATCATTATAGAGCTATTCATTGCCTTGTCTAGCTTCCAGCTTCTCCACTTAGAACCATCGAATTAAACTATTATTCTATATCTTCATGATGGCCTTTATCCATGTTCCTGAATTCTATTCATCCCACACTAAAAGATTCATTCCTTTATTTCGCTTTTATACGTTGAGAATTCTTCTTTTCCTTCCTTCAGACATTACCTTTTAAATGTTACATCGGTGTACTTTCGACTCTTCATTACATTTGCATTAAGATTCATGATTATCTTTCTCTTACAAAATTAATCATGGAGCCCACTCAGTGGGTCAATTCATCATCATCATTATCATCATCATATTTACCGTCCGTCATTGAACAAAAACATTTCCCAAGATCCCAACACCTCACGATCGTAGGCATCTCGGAGCCCAATATCTTTTGAACGTGTCCAAAACTTAATGCCATCTTATTCATTCATCTATTCATTTTTTGCCGTCCACCATTTCGCATATGATCTCTTGGGATCCACGCTGTGAGTCGTAATGTCCAGTGGTTGTCTGACATTCTAGCAACATGGCCAGCCCATTTGTTTTCTAATAGATTTTATTGTGTCTGTCTCCTCTTTTTTCCCCCCAATAGACGAGACCAGGGCTAGTCGGTACATTTTTTTTAAACTTCAATGTCCGTAACTTCCAGTGAAAACATTCATTGAAACTCTTCTATGTCCAAATATGAATATGAACTTCCTTTAGATTGGTCGTTTGTATCTGGAATATTTGTCACATTCATTTTTATCAAGATTTGGAAGAGGTTTAGAAACCTATCCAACCGATGGGGATAGTTCGTACAACCTGATTTGGAAAGTTAATTCTCTTGTTAGTTGGTGAAGGTGTGATTAATGCATTTTTATAATTTAGAAATATAAGATTCTAAACTAGACTGAAGAATGTATTTGAGTAAAAATTAAGATTTTGGAAATCTAATGACCATAGGGAATCATACGAGAGAGAGTGAACCTTAATGATGTATTGTGATAAAGTGGAAGATAGAAAAAAAACAATAAAAAAAATGAAGACAACAACGAGTTGACTGAAGTTTGTTTCGTTATTTTGCAGAAATTTTGTGGGTTTTTTTTTCGCTGGAGGAAATTAAGCGAAACTCACTTTTAGGATGGCAAGCCTTCAGCAGAACAAGCTCAACTTTCAAGAATCAGATGATCCCAATAATCCTTAAAAAAAGAGTATACAACCAATGCATTCTCCCGATAGTCACTTATGGAGCTGAAAAATGGAAACTAACCAAGAGATATACCAACAAACTGAGAAGTATGCAACGTGCGAATGAGAGAATCATGCTCAATGTTCCATGGAGAGATCACAAGACAGCACAGTATATAAGGAAAAAAACAGGTGTCCGTGATATCATAGAAACTATTAAAAAAACTCAAATGGCAATGGGCAGGCCATGTTGCAAGAATGAAAGACAACCGATGGACATCACGTCTCACAACATGGATCCCCAGAGATCACATAAGAAACAGAGGCCGACAGAAGACAAGATTGAGAGATAAACTACACAGGAAATACTGGCTCCGCGACGCCCATGATAGAAAATTGTATCGAATCCTGGGGAAGGTCTATGTCCAACGATGGAAGTTGAAAGACTGATGATGATACAATTCTACCGTATTCAGCGTACCGAATAGCCGAGTATACAATGTATCAACATATGGTTTTCTTTAGATCCTATTCAAAGGAAAAGTTCTGTTAGTAGTATATATACGGTCTGTTGCTACTTCTCAGAGACTACGCTATCATCAACTGCACATAACAGCATGAACTAAGCTGTCGTATGTCAAGGTAAAAGAGTTACTTACCTGGGTGAAAAACGTTTTTAATGCAAAACTTTTCGTACTTACAACTCATATAACTCGAATTTAGTATTAAGATTCTCGAAATCGTTCTGCTCAAAATGAGGCTGACAGTTTGTTTTAAAACAAAAATTACAGAAAGTGATTCAAACTGACCCTATGCCAAATTAGAATCAGTGTCCCCTATACTGTGCTGTCTTGTCCCTTCATGTGATGTTAAGAACCTTTCTTGAACACGTTGCATAGCGCTTAGTTTTAGAGCCAATCTTTTGGCCAGGTTCCATGTTTCGCTCCATTGATGATTATTAGGAAGACACGTTGGTTGTAGACCCTGCTTTTCAAAAACAATGGAATCTTTTCTGTTCTTGAACGTAAAACTTATTGTGCCGGAAAACCCACCAACAAAAAGAAATTCTTCGTTTTTTTTTTCTCTGCCATCTGCCTTTCAAGCAGGTTTGGGTTCAGCCCTTACAGGCCTTAAGTATTTCAAGTTCGGTGGACCCCTCATACACAGACAGTAAAACACGCTCCCTTATAGATCCGGCCGTGGTTCCTGCACAGATAAAAAGACATGGTCTTCGAATTTCAAGACTGGTAGACTAAACCTATGCCAGAATATATCAAGCTTGGCAAATATCTATAACAAGTTTAATAATCATATTAGATTACTCGGTTTTAATTCAATGCACAATTAATCAAGCCAATCTAATTCGAATCTATCTATCTATCTATTTATCTATCTATTAGAAACAAAAACTGTCCATTTAGGTTTCTTCAGTTTTCAAGTTGGTCTGGCTGTTTATATATATATATATATATATATATATATATATATATATGTGTGTGTGTGTGTGCTTGTGTGTGTTTGTGTGCGTGTGTGTGTGTTTGTGTGTGTGTGTGTGTGTGTGTGTGTGTGTGTATTATGCGTACAAGCAGTACCAGTGGAGATAAATTGTTGAACATCCCCTCTAAATGCAAGAGAAGTAACATTCACTGATCACCCCTTTTCCCAATTTTTAATTGATTACCCCTAACACTACTGTTCAGGTGGTAGTTTTGTATCGAGTAACAAACCATAATCTATCTATCTATCTATCAATCTATCTATCTATCTATCTATCTATCTATCTATCTATCTATCAGCTTATTTATCTATGTCAGTTCATATCTGTAAATGTCTGTAAACATGAATCAGTTTTTCTGGACCTGTTTATTGGTTGAGGTAGTTGGATACCTGCCATCTACACCTGTAGTCGCTGTTGCAGGTGAAAGGCTTTGCTTCGAATGAATTGGGAAACGAGACGGAAGAAAGTGTGAGGAGAAAACGGAAGGGGAGTAGGTCGAAGAAGGGGAGGGGAGTTGGAGGAAAAAATAGAGAGGGTGTGTGCGAGTTTAGGAGGAGCAAGGGAAAGAAAAAAGAAAAGGAGGAGAATGAGAAAGGAGGGAGGGAGATAAAACGGAGAGGGCAAGGGAAGAAAACTAGGAGGGAAAAGTAGGAGAGATGAAGGAAGACGAGGGGGAAGGAGAGCATTGAGAAGATAAAGACTTGTTGAGAGGGAATTGGTGCAATGGATTTGATATAGAGAGAAAAGAGAAAAAAAGAATGAAGATAGAGAGTTACTATAAAGACAGGGAGGGAGGTGGAAGAGGAAGAGAATAAAGAAGAAGTGAGAAAAAAGAAGGAATGAGGGAAATTCAAAAATTTAGAAAGATGATTGTGAGAAGAAGAAGAAGAAGAAGAAGAAGAAGAAAAAGAAGAAGAAGAAGAAGAAGAAGAAGAAAAAGAAGAAGAAGAAGGAACGTATGGGAGAGAGCGGAGAATAAGAACAGAAAGTATGAACAGCCGTTCCTCGTACAAATGATTCACCGTATTCTACTCCCGTTCCAGAACTAACTATCTGAAAAATAATGTCAGATTATCTAAAAAGAATTGATCCTTTATCTTTAATTATCTTTTAGAAAATACCAACACGAGATTTGAACAACGTTAGTTCAAAATAACCATGGAGGCCCATAAAATCCCATTTTTGAAAAAACAAAAAATACGTTTTTAGATGGTGCTTAATTGTTTACACAAGTAAATTTTCAAGGTATAGCCCCAAAATGTGACCATGACCACACACACACACACACAAATACAGATAGTGCTTAGTAGTGTACACATGCAAATTTTTAAAGTATATTCCAAAAATGTGACCATGAGCACACACACACACTCACGCACACACACACACACTCACACACACACACACACACACACACACACATGTTTACAAACATAGATGGTGCTTACTAGCGTACACATGCAAATTTTCAAGGTATAGCCCCAAAAGGTGACCTCACTCTGGGCACACACATACATACGCACAAACATATTGATACACACACGGACTAGCAAAGAGAAAAGAATCAGTGGTCCATTTGACTGATAGTAAAATACCTTTCCATTGTCCACAGACCCCCCCACACACACACACACACAAATTATGATGATAGCATGTTAGGCTGTGTTATTGGAGCTTGGAGTGGTAACAAGTAAAGGAGAATGAGGTATAGGATAGAGGGGAAGAGAGTGCACTGCTTCTATAACTGCTCCCTGCAAAACAAACACTGAACGCTATTTTTGCTTTCCGCCTTTTTTCGTAAACGCGAAAAAGTGGGATAAAGCAAACGGGGCGGGGGATACTTGCAAGAGGAAGAGTCGAAAGAGAAAGACTCGGAGCACTAAAAAGGAGAGAGAGGAAAGTATGGTTGATTGCTCAAAAGAAACCGTCACATGACCAACGTATTTTGGTGGCGTGACATGTTGGGGATGAACAATAGAAAAATTGTTAAAAAGGGTGATGAATAGATATGTTACTTCTCCGACTTTTTGTTAGGCACCAATCACTAAAAAAAAATCCAAATTCCCAAGAAACAAGCATGAATACTGCCGGACGCAAACTAGGGGATCAATATAGCATAAACACTGATTAGAAATTGAACCCCCACTAAAAAACCTATTGGGATTGTTAAAAAAAGGTTTTTTTTCTGGATATGATAATGAGTAAATGTTTAAGTTTTCAGCCTTTTAGTTCCATTGGTACGACCTGTATGCGTAATACATACATGGACAGACAGCCAGCCAGCAAGAAAGACTCACTGAAAAACTGAAGAAACCTATGTTGACAGTTCTGGGGATAGTTTCGGTAGACGTTTTGTGAAGACAAGAGATAGAGGCGTAGTACCATTCAGAGAAAATAATGGCATAACAAATAGTTCATCAAAAGCAAAAATGAAAATGTTCCATTTGCAGAATGAATGCAGCAGAACATCGACATTACACCTCCCGCATAGATAACAAAAAACAAAACAAAAAAAAAACATATACCACGACCCCCGCTGAAATGCAAAAGAAAGTGAATGACGTCACAAGAGAGGGAACAAAGCGCATAAAACAAGTAGCAATTTTCCATACGTCAACCATTAATCCACGTAATACATTGTTTTGCCGCACCATTTCGTGTATAAGTGGTAGCCCCAAAATAATCACGCGATGTCAAACCAGTTATGAGAGGGGGGGAGAAAGAGAGAGTGAGAGAGAGAGAGAGGGGGGGAGAGAGAGAAGGGGACTGAAAAGAGAACGAGAGATAGAGAAAAATGGGAATAACTTTAACTCAACTACGGTATTTAAACCGGTCACCTGTGGGTAGCAGTGACAAGAAGAGAGAAAGGAAAGTAAAGTACAAAAATTAAAGTTATAAAGAACGTGAGTAAGTGAGAGAGAGAGAGAGAGAGAGAGAGAGAGAGAGAGAGAGAGAGAGAAAGAAAGAAAGAGAAAGAGAAAGAAAGAAAGAAAGAGCGGAAAAAATAAAGTCAATAGCAGGAGTTTGACAGAGAGTGACAGAGAAAGAGAATGTGAAATTTCATTGAAAACTAAATAAAAATGAAGAATTAGACAAAATATTTTTCAGATGAATTATTGTCTGTTGTAAATGATTCTCACTTGTCATCTTATTTTTGTTGCTTTTTACTACAACCCCTAGATCGTCATTCTACGATGGTTAACTAAGCAGCACAGAAACAAAGAATGAGATTTGAACGGGTATTTCTTGTTGTTGGAAGCACTGACTATCCGTGGCAGCGCCTTACTGATTAGGCTACGTAGACCAATTTTTATGAATCATTCAAATTTAGGCATTTTGCTATATTCTTGACTCTCTGAACGCCATTCGCTACCATCTTGTTGGTTTATATTTTGTACTCTGGTAGTAAAAGATGTGACAGTATTTGAATTTCTAAGATGAAGCATTGCCAAATATTATTGATTTTTGATGACTGTTTTTTTTTTATCTTTTTCTATTGCTTTCCATTGCAACTACCAGATGATCATCCTACGGTTACTATGTGAGATCGGAAATCTAGAATAAACCTCTGGTTTCGTATACATCTAAACATATACAAAGCCAGAGATTTATCTTTTATTTCCGATCTTAAACGGCAAAATTTGAATGAACCATTTGTTACCTAATCAGTGATGCACTATCATAGATACACAGGCTCTCAACGATGAGGGATGTAAGTTCAATCTCGCCGGAGCCCGACTATTTATTTTTGATCGGCACTGCCTAATTAACAATCATAGAATGGCGATAAAAATGGTAACTGAACCAATATCAAAGAAACACGAATTGAAAAATAAATGATCGGAGAACATAGAAGTTGATGATGTAAAAAATTAAAGAATTAAAAATGACCAGACAGAATTTTCCAACAAAAATTAATGAAAGACTAAAAAAATGTAATGTTCGGGCTTATTCAAAGTGAAAATATTTATGTTCACGATTGACTCAAGCGTTAGCGTTGATGTCGATATTATGTGATTTTTTCCCGGTTAGGAGTTGTTAACGACGATAATTCGATACTTTTGATGGAAAAGCTATGTTCGGCGGAGAAAAACGTCCAAAATTATGTAAACTTTCAATTTTTGATTCAACTACAGAAAAAGGGGCTTGAATTACTTTTATGCATTTAGAATAAGTTTTAGATCCATTTTTTTTTAATAAAAGAACGATTTTTTCATAAGGAATAAAATAAAATTTCCAACGAGTCAAGACAATTGACAGACAGATTTGAAATATCTAATTCAAATTCTCTGAAAAAATGTAATAGTCCTCATTCAAAAAAATATGTTCAAAAATTAATTACTCCGAAAATCAGTTAACTGGAATTTGAAATAATACAACTTACTTTTCACTTAAAATATCCTGAAATAATAAATTTGTTCACATCGAAGTAATAAAATATGGAGAAAGTTATTAGAGCAATGGATTGTATTATATCTCTGACTCCTGTTCTTTTCTTTGATATACTTTGATGTTTTGTGATCTCTCCATGTAATGTTGAGCATTATTCTCTTGTTTTCAGCAAGAAATTAATTTCCGATTTACAAAATGTGACAATCTCTCTGTATAAATTCGTTTTTGATTATTTCAACTTTTTTTCTAAAAGTGATTTAGCCCAATTTTCGTCTCAAAAGAAAGAAAAACACATTTTCATTAATTATACTGTAGATCTTCAAATCTTTCTAGAAATTCAAAAACCTATTCTTAAAAATATTCCCCTAGCAAAAAAAAAAAAAAAAGAAAAAGTTGTTTGTCAAATTCAGATGATTCTAGCGAAAATACTTAGTTTTATCATCTAAAAATCATCTAAAAATCATCTAAAAAATCAAAAAAACACTTTCAACACTATCAATAAGCATGTTTTCAAGGAAGGTATCGATATTCATGATCCATATTTTACTCTCAGGGCATTTTCTGCTGAGTACGAAAGACTGAAGGGGCATGCCGTGGAATTTACACAATTAAAATGCACCACAGCAGTGCTGGGCAAAAAACACGTATTCTATCGTCTGCATCAATTTGCAGCCTCCTATAATTTAAAATACTTGTCAATTTATATAAAAGAAATATATGATAAATACACCAGTAAATATATTTCTCTGTTTCGATCCTTGTTATAGTATTTACCCGAAGCAAGATATGAAAAGAACAGATGATACATACGTTTCAGAAATATCGGATTAATCTGAATAATTGATAAGTATGATGAAAGATTTTTTATGGGATATTGAACGAAAAACTCTTCTTAGTTCGCAGATCAAGAGCCTGAATTATCATCAATCGGATAAAACTTTCTGAAAAAATGTTGAGAAGGAAAACATTTCATTCGGTTTTCCTGTTTTTTAGTTCCCAACGTGAGACTCCCAGTTCGAGGCGGTTACATCGCTTTTCTAAAACATGATAAATATCTTGAGGGATTTGTTTGTTGAATATACAAAAATCAATGGAAACAAGAAAATATGAAAAAAATAAAGCGTCAAAATAATAAAAGTTTCGGTTATAATCATATGAAAAAGAATCTTCTTTCCTAACATTTGGAATAAATTCTTTTTTCAAATTCGTCCTTAAGTAAATAGGTATTGAAAATTTTTATCAAAATCAGATAATACGTTGATATTTGCCAGATTTATAG
>OY735204.1:28463766-28541266 GCA_963457665.1 Thysanoteuthis rhombus | reverse complement strand
CAAAAGATTAACCCTTAAACTGAGAACCATGCAACGTCCGCATGAGAGAATCATGCTTATCATCACATGGAGAGATAAAAGAACAGCACAGTATATGAGAATGATGAAATAGGAATCAGGGATATCATAGAATCCATTAGAAAACTCAAACGGTAATGGTCAGACAATCGATTAACATTACAACTCACAACGTGGATCCTCAGAGATCATATGCGAAACTGTGGCTGATAAAGTATAAAATGGCGTGACCAACTAGACAAGTTCAGGAAGCTCCACCACACCCATGATAGAAAGGTCTGCGAATCCTGGGAAAGATCTATATCCAATGATGGACGATATATGGTTGATGATGTCGATGATGACTGTTGGTTTTCGTTCACATTGCAGGAGTACGAGGATCCATCTAAACTATTGAATTGTAATTATGAGGCCGTCGCTCTTACTGATGATGATGATGATGATGATTTGTATTTTCACACCAGTTGCCTGGTGGTAATAGCTGGAAACTGTGACAGCAAGTCTCTTCGAGTCTCGAGCCCTTTTCTTCACACCCTCACAGTCCACAGCATTTGCCTGTTGGTTATTGTTGAAGGCTGAGTGATAAATATCTCTTTAGGTCTTCTGCCTTCCTCTCAAGGGGGCCTGACCTCTACCATGCCCTTTTCTTGGCTGTTAGGCCATTGCTGATAGCTGGGGATCGTAGGTCTTCCCTGCACTCTCCTCAGATTCTTGCCTTGATATAGTTTATTATAATACATTTTGCTTGCTGTGCTGCTATTTCATTTGCTACATTTTTGTCGTTCGTTGCATGTTCATATACATATATATATATATATATATATATATATATATATATATATATATATATATATATATATATATATATATATATATATATATATATATATCCCCCTTTAAAAGATATAGTGCATTGTATTTACAGAATTCTAAATAAATTGGATGAAATCAGTTCAACAAAGAATATTGGAAATACTTCAAGAGATATTGAAGCAAAGAGCTCATGACAGCCTTTGGAATATATGATGCAATATATACATATAGCTTTCTAGACGATATGTATATATATATATATATATATATATATATATATATATATATATATATATATATATGTGTGTGTGTGTGTGTGTGTGTGTGTGTGTGTGTGTGTTCTATTTATCTACTGTCCCACCACAGTGGAATTTGACACAAGGTCGGGCTTAACACGGAGAAAATAAGAGTCACCCTTCAAAAAATAGCTCCAGCAACCAAAGCAACCTCCGCCAGGGAAACAGGTTCTACACTTCGATCCTGCCAAAAAGGCCAGAAAAAGGGGGTTGCACGTGTGTGTGCGTAATACATATATATTACTGTATAGTAATACTACTAAAGTGACGAATGCTTGTTATGCGTATACACGTCTTATTGACTCCTAAACAGTTGTACATCATTGGCTGAAAATATGTTTGTAAGCGTAAGGACTAATATAGATTACCTGGCACTGGCCTCCAAAGTCCGTGTCAGTCAATATACGATAAGAACTAACTTTTTGCCTTAAATTGTTAATTTCTATCCCAATATTTATTTTGCACAAAGAAATCATTTGTAGTTATAATCGTCCAGTGGTAGAGTTGCATAAAATGGAATCGGTGGACCAATTTCAAACCCTGTTGGAGAAGGACAAACCGTTCGAAAATTTGTCAGCTTCCAGAAAATTGTTTTAACGGTTTTTGAGGGGTTTGTTCTAAATTACAATCAAACCATTGTACTGAATTGGACGCTTCCCTCCCATCCGTCGTAGGAAACTGTGCATATGAATCCCTCTTCTCAAAAAGTATCTGATCCTAACCCGACAATAAACCATGTTTTTACTCTGAGGGAAACCCCTAATCCTACCCTTTATCAAAACCTCAATCCAAACACAACGATGAATTATGGGTAATATTTGAATCCGATGATGCGTTCTGACGTGCTAACCACTAATGCCAAAAGTGTGCACACGAATTCTCAATTTTGCAACATAAGATATTTTATGGGTCTTTTTTTTTATGGTAGGCTTCATGGACCTACCCGAAGGCATGTGTGAGTCTGCCCAGGAGTGTTTGTGAGCTTTAGCAGAGAGGGAAAGTGTGGGCACAACTCTGCTATTTCATTTTATGAAATTTCTACAAAACATCATTTGCTCTCCTGTGTTGTTATATACGAAGTTTTTTTTTTGGGGGGGGGGGGAGTTGTTTTTTTTTTTACCAGGTTAAGGCTGGTAATTTTGGAATAGAACTTAGGTATGCAATTATTTACACAGTGGATAAACTCTTATCGTGAGAAATTATTTCACGCTTGGAAACAATCTTCAGGCAAATGTTATACGGATACTTTTCTGTATAATTTATCGTATTATTTTTGACGTTTTTTTAATTGTTCTGTTATGGCACATCAGGTTTTTAAACTTTTCTACAGTTTTTAGCCATTGAAGTTATAATTTTGTGGTATATCATGTGGTAAGAATTTGTTTCCGTGCCGACAAGAGTTCTGAATTTTTTGTTTAAAAGTTTTTGTTTGTCTGGGAAGGTTATAAACGCTAATTTCTCCATCAAGCTATGTATACATTTTTCCAATTGTTTTTGTACAAGTTATGTTGTTTTTTCTTATTTTACATGTTATTTCGCTTTTTTAATGCCCCATATGTATTTCGATGGTGTTATGTTATTTTTCTTATTTCTTGTTAGTTAATGTTAACTTGTGCGCCTAGTTTTTTTGTTTCAATAGTCCTTCTGTTGCTCTCTTGTATATTTTTCTGCGTTTCCCTGAGATTTGACAGTTGCTTAATACGTGGCATTGGATGAGTGGCAGTTTCCTTTTAATGAGCCTTCTGCTTTCGTTCTGCAGTTACAGGTGGTTGCCTGGGGTGTCTGTGTGATATTTTTTGTTATGTTTTTCTTCAGATATTTGTGACATCTACATGCAATTGTAGCTAATCATTAATATGCATCTATTAGATATCTTGTGTAGTTTTATCAATCTGTTTGAGAAATATTTTCCTAGATTTAACTGGCACCTTTGTTGTTCGGAGTGTTGGACCAAATGATTTTTTTTCCTGTTCTTTTTAGGGTAAGTTGATTTTGAAGAGAATCCACTACTTTCAATACTGTTTCATAATCTTCTCTTTCTTTGTTGAAGATTGTTTGGTTAGATGAATTGCCTGACAATCTACAGCTGATGGCTTGGGGGATTTGTTTGATAATGGAGGTGGGTAGTTGGAAGAGGCGTGTTGGTAAAGTGGTATGTTGTCTTTTCTAAATGATCGGTAAGTGCATTTTTGTAGGTTGAAATCTACCTCTTAATTGTATTTTAATGTCTATTTTGAATATATGTATATATAGAGAAAGAGATCAGGAGAGAAGCTGAGATGGATATTCAAGGTGCTACTTAGAAGCTAACGTGTATACGCATGTTAAAAATTATTCATACTCTCTCTCTCTCTCTCTCTCTCTCTCTCTCTCTCTTTCTTTCTTTCTGTGTGTGGGTGTGTGTGGTCAGAAAACGTACACCTGCTTCTGAGTCTATATTTTACCAGGTACTTCTGGTGATATTCTAGACCAAAACAATTTCACGAATTCATCTGTATCGCAGACATGTCCCACAACCTGAGACTCTAGAAGACCCCAGACTGAGTGGAGACTAACTCATGACATCATCAGTTGGTATCGAATTGAAAGAATAATTCTCAATTACATACTGCGGTGACGTGAATACACAAACACGCAAGAATTCCCTCGATAGGGCATCTTGTGGAAGAGTCGATGCAGAGCGTCAAATTGGATGAAAAAAATATCCGAAGAATGAATAGGTATAACTATGAAATAATGTTATGAAGCAATAAAACAAAACAACAAATGTATGCGTACACGGAAAACAAACAGGCCCTAAACGAGGAAGGGTAGTTGTTTATCTAAGTCGTAGAATAACGAACTGAGAGTTGCAATAATGAGCAGCAGAAATAAGATGAAAGAAAGACTATTAAGTAAAATGATAATGATAAATATATAGCTTGTCAAATGGAAATAGAATTTCATTATATATATATATATATATATATATATATATATATATATATATATATAATTATATATATATATATATATATATACATATATATGATTTTATGAGATCCATAGTTCTACCCCAAACACGGCATACTGCTAAAAGACGTTAATCGCGTGACAGTTACTCTTGAGCTATCAACCAGACCCGTTTAACTTTATAATGTTATAGAATTGCATATTATAGAATTTTCACACTTATAATATCTAGTGACTCGTTGGGAATCAAGTGACTGCAAGTATCCTTTAAATGTTACCCCACTCCTCCATATTTATTAACATTATTATTTTTACATGAATATTTATAAGTGTGGTATATGGGCTCCTGTTGGGGATGAAGCGACAGCAAATTACCTGCATAGGCCAGCACTCTCCCCAGTATTCTTGCTGATTTTTATTATGCTGTTGTACGTATGGTTCCATTTTTTTCGTTTCCACTATTTCTAATCCGGTGGTTCTTCTCGAAGCTCTCGAAATTATTGGTACAATCGACGTCTCCACGTTTCAAAATGCTTAAATTGCAGTTTTGTTTTGTTTTTCTAAATCTTTCGCTAGTACTTAAGGTATCTTAGGGACATGATAATTGCAACGTTTCGTCCGTCCTTTCTATGCTCCTCTTTTAATCTGGTGGTCATTCTCGAAGCTCCCATAATTATTGATACAATCGACGTCTTCATATTTCAAAATTCTTCTTTTTTTGTTGTTGTTTTTTGTTTTTTGTTTTTCAATCTTTCACTTGTACATAGGTATTATGGAGACACGACAGCTGCAACCTTTCGTCGGTCCCTTTTTTCTTATGTTCTTTTACTTTACTTGGGTAATTTATTTACATCTACTTCTGGCTTGCTAGAACAATCAATGCTTCACTTGTGCCCCAAACATTTTCGAGAAAAAATTCCCTTCGCTGTCTGTTGCCTGCCTCTCACGATGTCAGACGATGGATTGAACGATTTCGAATCCAACTTTTCCCATTCCGAGACGAGTTGACTACATCGGCTGAAAAACCTAATCCAGCCCGCTATTTTACTAAAAAAAAAAAAAAGCGGAAGTTAAGATGGGGTCATGCCTCTCCAATTAGAATTGGAGCTGAGACCCTCAAAAGAAGAAGAAATCAAGCGAAGAATCACCGTAGAATGGCAAGCCTTTCGCAGAGGTAGCTCAACCTTCAAAAATAACAAGATCCTATTAATCCTAAAGAGAAGGGTGTATAACCAATGCACCCTTCCAATAGTCACTTATGGAGCTGAAACATGGAACCTAACCAAGAGACAGACCCGTAAACTGAGAACCATGCAACGTGCACTTGAAAGAATAATTCTGGGCCTCACATGGTGAGACCACAAGACAGCACAGTACATCCGAGAAAAAACAAGAGTCTGGGACATCATAGAATCCATTAAAAATCTCAAATGGCGATGGGCTGGCCATGTTGCAAGAATGGCAGACAACCGATGGACATCACGACTCACGACATGGATCCCCCGAGATCACATGTGCAACCGAGGCCGGCAGAATATTAGATGGAGAGACGAGCTAGACAAGTTCCGGAAGTACTGGCTCCGCGACACCCATGATAAAAAAAGTGTGGCAAATCCTGGGGAAGGTCTATGTTCAACGACGGACGTTGAAAGACTGATGATGATAATGATGATGAAATTCCAACAGTTCCTGCCGAAGTTTGAACTCAGTTTTCTTGGTTGCAGGCCGTGTGCCATCTGTTCCCCCAGTCAATTTCCTGATAGTTATTCTGGTTTCTATTTTTTTACTCTCTTTCTATTTCACTCGGTGATCTGTGAGAACAGCGACATCCACAATCTGATATTTTCCTGTTCTATTCGCGATGACTAGATCTGGCCTACTAGCCTGGATTCAATGTTCCTTTCAAATGACAAAATCCCATACTTTTCCTTTTCTTAGTTACAGCATTTGGATGGTTCGTATTTGTTTGCATTTTGAAATCCAAGTTGTTTGTACAGTTGGCAGTAAATACCCGCTGGAGTACAAAACGAGGCCAGATCTATCTTCTAGCATTCTGTTCGCAATCTATTTATCTAACTATCACCGACTTAATTAATATGCCAACGAACATACGAGCATATATATATATATATATATATATATATATATATATATATATATATATATATATATATATATATTTCTGTCTGTATATATATGTATGTATATATATACGTGGGTAAATCGATGTCTGCATCCTCACGATGAGTATTTTTTTCACACAACATGTACTCATTTTTTTAATATATTCTCTTTCCTTGCCCATGCACTTAAGTGGTAAACGTACCAATAAATAGAAAATTATAAAACGAATCTTTTGAATAACGTGTTAGGCAACAGACATATTGATCTACTCTCGTATTTGTTGGACTATGTCAACTCCAAATCATAATCATGTATTTGGGGAAACTAACTCACTAGCTATGGTTTACAAGATGAACGAACACTTTTTTAATTGATTTCCTTCTCACATATTGGTCGATTTTCGTATGGTTTTGGAGACAGGTCTGGTTAGTCACTCAGTAGAAACTGTCTCGTGACCAATGTCTTTATGCAGCATGCCGTGTTGAGTGGATCAATTACAGATTGGAAAAGGGATGATCAATGAATAAGTCAATTCTCTCTTTCTTTTGTTGGACAGTGAACACAAGAAAAATGTCTGAATTTTCAAAAAGCAAACGTGAATGCTGCCGGACACAAAGTAAGCGACCAATTTAGCGTAAACACATTTTGAAAATTGACCTTTCCACTAAAAACCTATTCAATGATAGAAATGTTTTTCTCGAAAATTATGTGTGAATTTCTAGCTCTTCAGTCCTCAAGCTTCATTGGTGCGGCCTGTTCACATGCTACAGACGTAACCAACGGTACTCTACGATTGTAGTCCATTCTACGGAAACCAGTCAAAAGCGTGGGTATTTTGACAAAATCCAGTTGGGGTTAACTTCGTTTTTCCACCCTAAAAAGAACAAGAACAATCTGTACCTAATTTAGGGGAGTAAACAAGTTACTGTTTGTCTGCCCTGTCATGTTGAGCAAAACCGATGTATGAAATTAACGTTTCCCCGTGATCGACAGGAAATCGCTCACCAACGGAACTAAACTGAGAAATCGTATAAATCTGTAAAAAATCTATATTAAAATACGCAAGGGATTATTCCATTCTAATGAATAAATGTTACACAAAAATATCTTTCTTAAAATAATTTTCAACAATATAAAAGTTGCAGTAATCATCTTCAGAGGGAATTGCGGAAAGAGTGGAGCTTGATCCTGAAGCAGCTAAACGTCTACCAACTTTAAATAAATACGGCACAGGGTGACAATAGTTGTGGATGTGGTGAAGATCGAGCACTTCACTATCGATGGTCTAATAGACAAGCTTACTAAATATTGCTCTGCGAAAGACGTCAATCAATGTGAATGATTATTTTAAATATATGACCTGTAATAACCTTTTCTCTACAATATTTTAGTGATATTCTTTAGCTTTAGTGGTCACAGGCTTCTATATCATTTAAAGGCTTCCAAGTCATCTAACCTTTTATCTTAGATATGAATTTCAAAATGCTTCAAAAGGTAATATGTACGAGAAACGTTTAGTAAACATGGAGGAGGATGCAATACTTCACATCTTTCATCTGATAAGTGTTGGATCTAGAACTGTCATGGGCAATTCATTTCATTCTATCCTCAGGTCCTAATTTGAAATTGTTTCTAGAAAATGAGTCCAACCTTTTGGGTAGACACCATTGCTGTCAAGGGCTAAGAACATCCAATAAAAAACTAAATGTATCTCTATTTACTTTGAATCGCAATGATATATGACAGTGAGGTCACTTACGTGAACTTTCCAAGCAAATTCTGCATTCTGTGATAAAAGCATAAAAGTTGGTACAAATATAACCAAATGCTTTCTTCACATATCGATGCTATTTCAAAATGGCTGCCTTGGAAGACATATGGATAATTCACGGTAGCTCAAAATCAAGACATTTCATTGGGATACTTATGGCTATAAGTGTAGCAAATCTTATGCTTTTATCACAAAATGCACGATTATTTGGCTAAGCAGCCCCACTATAAGTAAATCCATCGCTTTTAATTTAATATGGTTCAGGATGATAACAGTTGTGTACCCAGCGAAGATCGGACTTGTGAAACTGGCAATGGTTTATCAGACTATTTTACTTAACATTGCACTACGAAGTACGTAAACCAAATATTTACCAAGTTTAACTTCATATGGTAAAATAGTTTTGCACCCAGAAAAAGATAGAATCGATTGTATCACCAAATATCTGTGAATTTAACATGCGAACCCATCTTAAGCTGACGTCATAGATATTTACCAAACAGGTCTGATTAGTCATTCAATAGAAACCATCACAATATTAACGTATTTTGGCAGCATACCATGTTGGGGGCGATCAATTTGAAATTGGAAAAAAGTGATGAATGGATAAGTCACTTCTTTCGACTTTTGTTGGGCAAAGTTCACTAAAACTTTTTTCAAAGTTTCAAAACGACAAGCGCAGATTCTGCCAAACATAACCTTACCTGCATAAACTTACATTGCAAACTGATACCCCAGCATTAAAAACCGATTATGGGGAGGAATTTACGTGGACCGAATAAGGAGTAAATGTTTAAATTTTCAGCTATCTAGCTCCATTGTAGTGGCCTGTACACGTGATACATGTATAGAAAACCAGCCAGCCAGCCAGCCAGCCAGCCAGCCAGCTAAACCAACTTGAAAACTGAAGAAACCTATGTTGACAGCTTTGGTGACAGTTTTCCCTGGCGGTTTTCTAATTTAGTACATTGTGACAAAAGAGCGGGGTAATAGGTAACCATGTAGATTGAACTCAAATGCAATAGTACAGATCTCGAAACTAACCTAAATCTCTAAGGCGGATGTCGTATTTAACCGTGAGGATCGTGCTCTGAAAACTCACAGTGGTTAATGAGTTTCCTTTGATAAACATCGCTCTACTATAAGCATTTTCGTTGTATGGCCTATCGTAACAGCAAACAACTGAGTGCGTTTTCTTTTCTGATTAATTTTTTTTAACGGTATCAAGCCATTTCAAGCTCAGGAAAGAACGCAGAGGAAGTGATGACAATTTCGCGTCATTTTCTAAGCGCTACAAATGCCAGAAAGTCTTCATTAAATAGGAGTAACTAAGGGTTGGATACCAAAAATGACTCATCACACCTTCTTCTGGCTTTTGGGGCATTATTTTATCATTAGACTTTCACACAGGAAAGGATACTCCCAACAGATGAGTGCAAGGAGGTTGGGTTGAGACAAAGTCAGGCTTTATATATATATATATATATATATATATATATATATATATAGAGAGAGAGAGAGAGAGAGAGAGAGAGAGAGAGAGACAGACAGACAGACAGGCAGGCAGACAGACAAACAGACAGACAGACAGACAGAGAAAGAGAGGTGTGTGCGTGTGTGTGCGTGTGAGTGCGTGTGTGTGTGTGTGTGTATACGAACGGAAGATATTATTTGGTTAGTACAAAGAATTGGGTTAACGTCTATGAATTTTTCTTAGCTATTTTCTCATCCACTTCTTAGGTAAACAAATAGATAAATATTTACCGAACAAGAATAAATATATAGAAAATCCCATTGACATAGTTTTCATCAGGTCACAGGAAATAGGGAGCGATAAAAATACGGGGAATGCCTGAAAGCACGTGGGTTAGGATTAGGGTTTTGACACATAGGTACACACATACATACATGCGTGCATATACATATATAAATACATATGTATATTAAGAGGGGGAGAGGGGAGAGCAAGAGAGAGAGAGCGAGAGAGAGAGAGAATGGTTTGTTTTGTTCCATGGAGAAATTCCAATAACTGGTACTTATCGAGCGGAAACACTTGAAAATGTATCTGTGCAACCCCCTACACACGAGAAAACAATAAAAATTATGGTCAATGTCTGAAATATTGAAATCGTACAAAAACCTATACAAGCGGGCACACAAAGATAGATAGATAGATAGATAGATAGATAGATATGTGGAAACTGTGATAGAGAGATATTAAAAGAGAGAGAAAGGGAAGGGACAAGAGAAAAAGAAAAAGGGGTGGGAGAGAGAGAGAGAGAATAATTTGATACATACCGAGGAGCCCAAAAGTTCGTTTGGTATTTCAATAAGAATGAAAGACATTTTTTTTTTCATATTCGACATTAACTTCACTGAACAACATATGTTACCATCTTGTTCAACTATCATCTACCATCTTTCAGGCAACTTCAAGATTACATTTTTCCAGAACAGTTTTATCTTTTTCAGAAAAGAACTGAAACGGGTTCCTTTTGCAGTTTCCCGGGAATCTTTTTTTTAAAATTTATATAATTCGGTAAAGACCAATATAAATGGCAATCTGAACGTTCAAGATATGTTTCACAGCCATCCTGTAACATTCTTCTACATGGTCAACGAATCCTCATACAATATTACGCCCTTCCTGTTATACTAACTTCGGACATTTTTCGTCAATAACTGCTTGCAATTGGTCTGTTTTGAAGGAGTACGCGTTAGTAAAAATTCTCCTGTTTCTCCGGAAGGAACTTATGACATAAAACTTCCTTCTAGTCCAACCATATACAAAGCTCCACTTTTTTTTATATAAAGACCGACTTTTTGTAGATTTAGTGATGGTTCATTCCGCTTATCCTACGATTTCCTGCGTTTCACGTAGTTGTAAGGTATACATCTTTCATTGCCCGTTACGATTTCTTTCAAGAAACAAACATTTTAATCTCGTTTCAGAATACGGCCCAATAAGCTATTTTCGTTTGATTTACACGGAAAGCATACATCAAAGCGATTAATATTCCACGCTGGTGAAAAAGATGTTCCATGCTTCTATCTTCTGCGTCATATAACGTTGATTTTTCTCAAGCAAAGTTTTGATTTAATCTTCATGAATTTCAGCTGGTCTATCAGACCCTGCGGCATAGTTCACCGAGAAATATCCTATGAGTTGCGCCCAAACATAACTATTCGCATTTTTCTTGTGGAGTCTGGTTGCTGATTGATTCATTTATGAAGAAATGAATCAAAGGGTTGCATTCAGAGCCGCACATAGATTGTGAAAGCTTGATTCGTTCCGAAAATGTCTTTGGCGAGTGTCAAGGATATTGACCTCCGTAGCCATCGTGAACATTGGAGCCATCATGATCGGTCGTATTGAAAATGATCTTTTTGACTTGCCCAACGGACAACAGTATTTTCGACAAGAATGATTGGGAGAGTTTCGGGGAAATTTGTAGGCAAACAAAAAATGTCAATAGATTTTAATCGCTCGCTTGGAATTATGTTGGATTTTAATGAGGCTTCTGAACATCATTTGTTTAAAAAAAAATGATAGTATGTTTATTTGGTGACAAAGAAAACCTCGGTTTTGTTAGGAGACATGCTTCAACATTCGTCTTGCTATGTAGAAGCTTAGCTGTAGCCATGCGTTACCATTAAATTAAATTTCATGTTAAGAGAACTAAAATCACGTCAAAAACAAATAGAAAAAATTCTGATATTGTCTATGTTTATCTAACTCAAATTTCGTAAATTGTTTATCTTCACTCTCTTGGTGCAGGAAACTATCGAATCGAGCTATTCCAAGAGAGTTTCCAGCAATTTAATACAAATAAAAAAATAGCTTACTTATAGCAATGGGGACTTATTCCCTTCAATATACTCCCTATAGAGCATCAAACGGTTATCTCAGCGTTTCTGCAAAAGAGTCTTCATATTGTCATCAGCTTTCTCAATACGTTCTCCCAAATCTCGTCTTACTGCTTACCGAGTCATCCCACGGGAAAATGTCTCTTCATGCATGTGAGTTAAGGTCCCCCTCGATTAGCTGCTATGTTATATCAAGACCACGCAACTGGTTCTTGAGATGGCTGGATAGTTTCTCGGCATTTTGTATTCATATATTTAACCTTCGTTGAGATTGCATGATCGAGAATTCGTGTAGAAGTCTAATTCATTATCTGTCTTCAGTGGATACCAGCTTAAAAATCTGATAGTTGTTAGATTGTAAGAAGGATATATTTCAATCATGTTTATTTTTCGAGAAGCTTTTTCTTTTTTTTTTTTTTTTCTTTTTGGTGAAACATTTCAATGAAATAAATTGCTCTTTTTTTTACCAACAATTCAAATTCCTTTCCACATCTCTGATATCAATTATATAAGATTATAAAGATTTCTTACTGTATCTTTCTTTCAGGTCAGCTTTGGTGTCTCTACTAAAATACCGCAAATTAAAAATCCAGGCATGTACGTGAATTGAAACCATAAATGTTGAGACTTACCAAAACAGAGATTCAGAAGAACATGCTTAAAGTTTAAAATATACATATTTTTTACATCGATATGCTCCTCACCTGAGCAAGAACTAATCTCCAGCTTTTCAGGAGGATTTTGTCTTTGAACTGCAAATCTCAAGAATTCTAACAGCATATCTTTCCACCCGAACGGAATAAGACGGAGCCGTTCTTTGTGGGCTTTTTAATAGGTAAAAAGTCACTGGAGTCTAATTTAGAGAAAGGAGGCATATTTTCATGCTCGTTTTCACGAACGGAAGGGGTTATCTGTCGCCATTATCTCTCTGTTTCCTTCCATGAGTAAAAAGAGAAGCACGGGTCTCAGATACGCGATGATTTATGGTGTTCTGATAGGCAAAAAATAGAAACTGCGTAAAGTGTGCTGCCCGGCCTATTGCAAGGTGATCTTACATTCATTTCCATTCAGAAGCAGAGTACAAGGCTATCCCTTTCCCGGCAAATCGAACACGTTGCGTGCACATCTGGGTGCAGCCGAAGGTATTTGCACAAAAAAACTGGGATCTTGGGCTTCTTTCTTTCTCAGTCTGTAAGTCTAAGTAAACAAAGGACTACTAAAACTTCCTTGGAGAGATGGGAGACTTCGCAGCTTCATTCTATTGTCTCTCTCTTTCTCTCTCTCCCACTCACTCTCTCTGTCTCTCTGTCTCTGTCTGTCTATCTCTCTCTTTCTCTTTTGATATTCATTTAACACTCGCACAGCACCCGTCAAAAATTGCAAAATTAATCACGTATGGATTTGTGTTCTCTTCTCTGCCCCTCGGATCAAAACATATCTCCCCGACCCTCAGTCTATGAACAAAGTGTTTCATCTGTGTGTTCTGCCTAGGATCAAAATGTTGCCTTCCTGTCACTTCTGCCTATGACCAGAGTGCAGTGTCTGCGCTCATTTAGAAGAGTGAAACATACACAATATATATATATATATATATATATATATATATATATATATATATATATATATGTGATCAAAAAAATTTTACAACGTTAAAAACTAAACACATAGGAAAACCTTTTCAAAACTTTTTGTCTCACTTCAATCACTCATTTCCAAATATCTGTTAATGTAATTTATGCAATTTTCTTCAGTGTTTTTTTTGTTTGTTTTTTGTTTTTTGGTTCTGTTAATGTTTTACACATACTTTGATGTCATGGTACTCTATGTAAATAATCTCTTGTTGGGACCATCAGTTGTTTACCGTGTAACCATTTCGGGGATTTAAAAACAAAGTAGTGTTGATCAAATACTAACCCCCTTTCAACGATAATTTTAATACATAGCTTATATACATATATATATATATATATATATACATATATATATATATATATATATATATATATATATATATATATATATATATATATATATATATATATATATATATATATATATCTACGTACGTGGACTAGGGCAGCCGGTAAGGAAGGAATTCACTGACCCATGTAGGTTTATCATTGTACACCTTCCGTGCCAACTTGCAGTATCAGATTGATATTGTGATTGATTGACTCATCATATTTCCTCTCACTATTTAAAAGTATCCGATTATGTAGAGGACGAATAACGGGATGGCGTTAGACCTGCCTTTTTTCAATTATGATAATTTGCGGTAACTAATTTGTATGTAAAGGGGAACCAACAACAGATTGTACCATAGTCAGTTGATGATGATGATGATGATGATGATGATGATGATGATGATGGATTTTGCGTTTGGCAATAGCGTTGTTTTTGTTTTGTTTTTGTTTTTTACAAATTTTCGCAATAGTCTTTTCTATTGGCTCCCGTTTGGGGACCAAGAGACAACAAATCATTTCACTGCCTTAGCACTTTCCTCAGTGTTCTTGACTTTTTTTTAACAATGCAGTTGTTTCAATAGTTGCAAAAATTTCTTTAATTTTTGTATTTTTTTTTTTTCTGAAAAGGGGCTTCTCATAACATCGTCACTTACAGATTCTGAATCAGCATTATTATTATACTTATATAGTATCCGTCAAAATTACGGGATTATTCACGTATCCCTTGGATTGTGTCTGGGGGCACTCAATTTTTTTTAGTGATCACTGCCTAACAAAAGGGGTGGGAAGTATCACTTGTTTCCAATTTTTAATTGATCACCCCCAACATTGTATACTGCCAGAAGATGTTGGTCATGTGATGGTTTCTTCTATTGAATGATAAACCAGACCTGTTTTTCTCTCTGTTTGCGAGGACTAGATCTGGTCTCCTGGTTTGGATTGGGTTGTCGATTTATTCTCAAATTCCCTAAGAATTTTACTTTTTCAAAATTCTATGGGATTTCTGGTTTGTTTTCGCACTATTTATTGGTCTGAATTATCGAATCCACGTATTGATATTATCATTGGCCCACTTCAGTACAAATTCTGGAGTTGACTTCGTTTTCCTACGAAGACAAAAAAAAAACCCTCACTAAAATGAGAGTTATGAACCCATATGTAATATCCACATTCCTCCCCCTTTTCAACTCATGACCAACTGATTGCCAGGAGACTCTCTCACAGATTGAACCCAACTGACAAAGCTTAGATATCAACGAAAATGTATCAAATAGATTCACACGGGCTTATTTCATCCTAATGAATAAATACATTTATCACAAAATAAAATATTTTTATAATTTTTCATTTGTTATATGTGCAATATAAAAATTGCAGAATCATCTAAGTCGGAATAGAATTTTGTGTGGAGTTTGATCCTGCAACAACCGGTCCTGTCAAAATTATCATCATTAGCCTAGTACCCGAAAAAATGTGATTATTTACCAAGAGGTTGGCATTCTGTCTAGGATCAGTGTATCTGTGCACCATGACAGGCTCAAAGTGTAAGTTCCATTGTACATCTGCCCAAGGTCAGAGTGTAGTAGCTGTTCCCAGAAAACGCTGTGGTTTTGCACCGATGCAATACCGTGGCCGATGATGGCCTACTGAGGCTCGGTATTGCTAAGAGCAAGACGCCTAGGATTCGCCTTTTGGCCTCTAAAAGTAACTCAGCCAAGTCTCGGGGGTGCAGCACGTCCGTGGCGGTACCGTCCCTTCTCACTGATAGGGTTTGGGTCGAGCTTGCCCTGACAACTTCGTGATACTAGTCACGGGGACGGAAGCATTTTTTGCAGCTCTCTTGTACTGGAATTCCACATTAAAAACGACTTTGGGTCACATCCTGCTCTCGTGAGGTGCCGAGTATATACGAAGTGTAGTATCTGTGTGTTGATTGAAAAGGATTACACAAAATTATACATAAATGAACACACCTTGCGTTTCATGTATGTGGATTGTTGTTATTGGGATATTTGTGAAATATATTTAGATATTATTCGTACTAGAAACCTCTTGGCCTTTTTACCAATGAGAATGTGGGTGTTTGCCCTTCATGTGAACCTATCTTGTAGCTTCCATACTTAGGAATTGAATATTCCAATCTAATTTACAAGATAAAGTTCCAAAGATAAGTCGCACTAACCGTTTTGTCGGATTATAAAATATCATGGGCCAGTGGGGTCACGGAAACTTGTAACCCACTTCTTAGACACGTACCATACTTTCTAAGTAACATCGATGATATAATCTATGATATGTATTGGTGTATAGGTGTATATTCTATTGTTTATTTTCGCCCTTGTTTCTTTTTTTTTTCTACTTCTTTCCACTCAATGTTGGTTCTTTTTCCCTTGTTTTTTTTTTTTTTTTTGCTTCTTTTTTTGCCGGTCTTTTTTTTTATTTCATTCGCTCTTTCTCCACTTCTCTCCCCCCTGTTTTTCTCTGTCATTCTTTTTCTCTTTTCCTATTTCTTTTTCGATTTCTTCCCTTTCTGTGCGTCTTCCTTGGCTTCTCTCCTTTTTAATTCGTCCTCACTATCTTTCTCCCCACTTCCCTTATTTTGCTCTTTATCTTTCTTTCTTTATTTATTTATTTTCCTCGTCCTTCGCTCTTATCCTCTTTCTTTCTCTTCTCGTTCTTTCTCTCTCCCCCATTCTTCGTTCTTGTTACCTTTATCTATTTCGCTAAGTAGTTCTGTAATGAAGAAATTATAACGGTCTTGTTTCTTTCATTTTCTTTAACTGATAAGATGAGATACAAATACCCGGTCAGTTTTAACCGTTGCCTGGACACCTCTTTACCTCGCCTGGCTCAAGAAATCCCTTCCACTCACCGAATATCTCCTGAGCCCCGCCTCCAGGAACGACGACTGCTGATATTAAGCAGCACAGGAATAAGATAAGAAATGTCGAATCTGGGAGAAGTTCCCGAATAATGAAAATGTCACACGAGTCACTTTGGGGCTTTGGGATTTATTGACTTGGGATTGCCCAGGTTTAGTCTGTATCAATTTCCTGAATCTCAGATTACTGAAAGTTCGTTTGCTCGAAGCCGATTAGCCGATAATAAATTGCCCACAAATCAAAGAAAGACAATTTGGGATGGTGAGGGACTTCGTTTAATAATTAATCATTTGAATGAATACCGGCTGGATCTTTCTCTAAGATTAGTGTGATGGAGGTATGTTTACGATTTATGAAAATAAAATTTGAAGTATTTATTTCCGATAAGATTTAGTATCTACAATATATATATATATATATATATATATATATTGTATGAGATTTACGAAGACAAAGAATTACAAAGTGGCATATTACTTGTGCATATACAGTTGTGAATAATAATCGAATTTGAACGATTGGCAATCTTTCATCATGGATGACCATAAACATAAATATTTCCTACTTTAGAAACCGGGTTCATTCTACTTACGAATTTACTTCTTTTTTTCCACTGAATCAACCCAATTCAAACTACATATTTTCCCTTTTTTACAAAAGATAAAAATTTTGGGTGATTTTTTTAAAAAATTAATTCAAATTTCATTTGATTTTCAGGTAAACCTTTGGTTGATAGATTACTAAGGACCAATTAAAGAGCAGATTTTACTGGTAATGGGAAGTAAATATCAAATTACAAATCTGGTATTTTAAACTTTAAAAGTCACCACACATTCAACAGAAAAAAAACTGTCAATCAAAATAGAGCCGTTAATGTTTTCATGATTCGTTTTTTATCCGATGTAGCAGTAATATAATATTAAATAGCAAGCGATTTACTTTTCTGAACTAAAATTAAATTCAGATATCATTTTCAGCTTTCAATATCATGTGCTTCCAGAGATTGGTGTCTGTCAAAGGATTATAAACCAAGTAACTAACCCTAAAAACGACATCAATTCTAGAAACACTAACCTTCAATTATATATATATATATATATATATATATATATATATATATATATATATATATATATATATATATATATATATATATTTGTTGTTGAATTCAAATAGTGCTGCAGAAGAGAATGCTAAAAAACATCTTTTGAACTGGGCATAAATTTGATCTTGGACCAGTTGCGCTCAATGGAGCTCTCTTTCCGAATTATATTTTTCTTCAAAGAAAAGATCCATATGAATAAATACATTTGAATAATTTCCTTCAAATATTACTTTGCTCTTGTTTTCTTTAAATATATGTTTTACGTTAACCATACAATGTGCACATGGGAGAATTATACTCAACTTTACACGGAGGGATCATAAGACAGCACAGTATGTCAGAGAAAAGACAAGAGTACGAGACGTGAGGAAATTGTTTGAAAACTCAAATGGCAATTGGCTGGATATGTTACAAGAATGTCAGATACCTGCTGGACATCACATGTCACTACGTGGACCCCCAAAGATCTCGTGCAAGGCTGAGGACGACGGAAAATAAGATGGCGTGACGAGCTTGACAAATTTAGGAAGTACTAGCTCAGCGATGCCCGCGATAGAGAGGTCTGACGATTTAGGGAATGTTTATTTCCGACGACGGACACTAACAGACTGATGATGATGATGATGATGATGATGATGATGATGATGAATTCTGATACAAAAACTGAAATAAAATTTGTAAATTTGTAAATAAAACAAATACAAAGTTTAAATTGATTTCAAAGATTTTTGAAAAAAAAAAAAAATAGAAAAGAAGGAGCATCAGGCCCGTGCCTGTTTTGCAAATTCAAAATTAAGTCTACCGAAAATAGATATGCTATTTTTCTTAACCTTTTAAAAGATCTCAAAATAATTACGGTAAATACATAAGCGGGAAAAATCTGATTCTTAAAACAGGAAATGTTCATGCTAATGGTCCTTCGTCCCAGAAAATCCCCAATAGTTAAAATTTGTATTTTTTTATGGATGATCATATGTGCACAGGCATGTACATGACATATATTCTAAAGCTTATCGTAAATTGTACTTTCAAAATAGATTTTTTTTTGTTGTTGTTTTTTTTGTTTTTTTTTTATTTTTCAAATCGTTAACATATCCCAATCGCATTGATGTTAGAAAGAAAGGCAGCCAGTGTTTTTGTATGATTAATGATTAATTAATTAATGATTAATTATCAAACAAAGGCCCTCAAATTGCTTCCCTTTGATTTGCTGGCAATTCTGAATCGGCCAATCGGCTCCGAGCAAATATGCTTTCGGTAATCTGAGATTCGGAAAATTGAATACCATCCGCTCAGGTTAAGGTCAGGATTTGTAACGGTGGGGAAACATTTCAGTTTTAACCCTTTATATATTAATGGTACGTTCAAGTACTTACCACATGTTTTGTCGATTAATTCGAGATCTGCGTTGTTTACCTAAATGTTTCTCTATCATTCAATGTTAGTTGTCTTTATGGCCTTCAAATGTTTATAAGAAAATTTAATTGCAAAAAATTTGAAAGAAGAAAATCAGGACTGGAAGAGTTAAGGTGTATACAGATGCTTCATTACAGTGAAAGTGGGAGTGAAGATGAAAAGAAAGCAACACAAGCTGACTTAGAAAAGAGGATGGGTTCACAGCTGAGAAGGTGGGGAGCCATAAAGTATGAGTTTGTGTGTGAGAGAGAGAGAAAGAGAGCTGAAAGAAATGTAATCAGAAAATACTGTACTGGTAGACACGTACGGCGATACCTTTTCTTTTTCCGACGGTATCATATCTTTTTTTTTTTTTTTTTTTCTCAGTTGACTTTCTGCCCACACTCCCGGCGTATGGTCTCAGCTGGGGGAAAACTTATGCCCTACGACCCCTGCGATAAGATACGACTTGTCGCCCTAACAGGCAAGTGCACGTGGCGGTCGACCAGTTGAATATCATCAGCTGGAGACACTGAAATTGAATCGGGGATGGATTGAACCGGAGGCGGGGAGGGGGGAGCCGAGGCATCCCAACTGTCCAGATGTGGAAGAAAAATTCATGCGAAGAAAGAGATTATTGACATGTGATTCATATTTGTAACAGAGAACTCATGTGGATGAAAAAATTTTCGCATATTTTGATAGAAGAAAATCTTAACAGTTGATGGAAACATTGATTCATCCCACAGAGCAGAACATACACATACACACACACACACATATACACATATATATATATATATATATATATATATATATATATATATATATATATATATATCATTTGGCCAAGACAACATTAATAGGATAATATCAATTTCTTGATAACATGCATACACGCATATATACCCACGTATATATGCATACACACACATGTATGTATATGTTATTTAGTAATGGATATAAATGATTCGACGGAATGATTATAAATTGGGTAATATTATATGGAAACTCTCACTTGAAATGATCAACCGCTATTACACACTGAATGCCCTATTTGGCTTAGACAATGTAAATAGAATAAACAATTAAAGAAAATAGGCGGTGCTGAAGGAATCGAACTCGCAACCGATAGGATAGCCGTTGAGCTAAACAGCCGCCACTTATGCAAAAGTTCAAATAACTTTTTTCACTGCAAGTTCTCATCTCGTTTATTCTAGGTCTTTTCGTTTCTTTCAACGCAAATATATTAAGGAATTATATATATATATATATATATATATATATATATATATATATATATATATATATATGATCCAATAGAATAATTAAAAATATTATATCCAAGGCCAGAAATATGGGTCATCCAGTAAAGATCTGACTCACTGCTCAGTGTCAATAAAAAAAAGATTATCTTGCTAAATAGTACCCGAAAACAAGGCTCCCGTATGGGGGAATAGCTGGTTGGCAATACAAGGAAGAATTGAAGATTACGAGATATTAAGAAGTCTGAAGGAAAGAAACTAGATGTGATAGATATAGGAATTAAAACAACATACCCCTACCGATCAAATAAAGGGTTTTGTAAGACTATCCCATATAATCGTCTGTAATAGGCATCTGAGAGAGGCCAGAGAATACACGTATCGTGATTGTATCAAAGGCGATGAAACTGGTCTGAATAATCAATGTATTATCGTGTTAAGGTTGGACTGGTACTTCCAAGAAATAAAGTCGCGAGTTCAATCCCTGGGTGAAGCAGTGGAGGAATAAATACCAGGTCAGTGAAGAGACAACAAGGAAACATAAGGAAGAATTCCAAAAGAAGGACATGGAACGCAAGAGGAATGGGAACAAGAACAGCCCCCGTCGTATATCGTGTAAAGAATTCTGATCAACATTCTTCAGAGGTTACCGAATGCGTTGTACACCTGAGGTCAGATGGTTCAGCAGTCGACATTTTGAGATGGAAACATCGTTCATCAAAAGCTGGGGTTAAAGAGATGGGTTTATGTCTTCCCAAAGACATTAATGCGAAGAGAATGCCAATAGTCATATGTGAAGGTAAGGTCAAGTGTCCTGACTCTTCAGAGACATGAAGTATGGAGGCCGGTGACGAAGTCCCGGTTTCTGTTGCTCGTGACAGTGATCAGTGATGGTTGTAAGTCTCAAGTCGATGACAGGACATCACTCCTACGAATTTTTATGACCACCCTCTTGGCAGGATGCAAGGCCTCGGAAGGGATACACCCACCCTAATCATAGAGCTTTTGATTGTTCTCAATCAGCTGCCAACTGCACGAGGAAATTTGTCGTAATAAACAGTTTTCCACACTACTCGCTATCACCAGGAATCGAACCCAGGACTTGCTGCGCGTGATGCAAACGTGTCAACCATAAATCTATTTAAGCTGAACCAACTGTCAATGCCAGAGTTTGAGAAAACAGTTCGCTGCTTCAATTGTCTTTGGAAGAGAAATCATAGTGACTCGATAAGAACAAACCAAAGTGAATTTGCTCCTACTTCAAAGTGTGGTTTTTGTGTGACGTTTATTTCTCGAAACAGATCTGGCCCTAACCATTTACGTCACCCATTATCTGAGAAACAAAAGCGATGTGTACTTTTGTATTTTAGGGAACATTCTTCCAAAGAAATGAGACAGGAGAACGCAGAGGAATTCTTGCAGCTGCAATTTGGAAACGGAACGGTAAAACATGGGTTGGTTGGTAGTGGTAGACATCGCTTCGTTTCACTTGGAATAGCTTTTTTTTTTCTTTTCTCTTCTTTCTCCCGCAGTAATCATTTAAAACATACCTATGTGAGCAGGTAGAATTCGAAATGAAAAGGTGAAGACAACAACGGGTCGAACAGGGAAAAAGTGGGGCTATTTCTGAAGAAGAGCACACGAAAACTTGCATATATATATATATATATATATATATATATATATATATATATATATATATATGTATATATATATATATATATATATATATATATATATATATATATATATATATATGCAATTTTACACGAGTATTTTTGTTGGGTCGTTTGAAATGAAAAAGAACAAGAAAAAGGAAAAGATAACCTCTTTCTCTCTGCACACTCCCTCAAAGACATACATCGGGGAATATTTTCGCAGAAGAGCCCTCAGATTTTCACATGAGTGTTTTTTACGAGTGTTTTTTTACGGGTGTTTTGAATTATCTATGAAAAAAAAACCCCAAAAAAACAAAGTTCCTCTCTGTACACTCCCCCAAAGACATACTTACACACGTACGCATACATCCTAACCATCATCATTAGGTCAACAGGTCTTCTCGTAAGCTACCGACACGTCCCTCCATCCAGTTCGGTCTTACATCACAGAAGGGAGATCTTCTGTAAGACATCAAATATTATCATTCATACATGTGTGTATGGTCTGCCCACTGAGATAAGTTCCTTGTCATGGGTGCCATAGCAACGTTTCACTCGCATGTTCGTATTTGCTGCTCTAAGACAGGTCTGCAAGAAGTCTTGTAGAGTTTATAGTCGAAGGGAGATGTCCGTATAAATGATTTTTTTTTTAATCGGATGTTTTCTTTCCAGCTGATGTTGAGAACCGTTCAGAGGATTTTCATGTACGAACATAAACCATATATTCTTGTTTATGGATGAACTACCTGAAAACCCACCCTGGCAGCTACTTCCACACAGTCCTCCCTAACCCCTTCCGGGGTGAGGAGTAACTTAAGCCGATAAATGGGTGCTATTTGTACATGGCCACCTCCCCAACTCCCGAAAAAATGACCCACTTTTGACTGACTGCAAGTTATATACCGACAGGCGGTCGACTAGACGAATTAAAGACGAAAAATAATATTTGGAATGAAATAGACCAAAAAGGAGAGCTGCGGATAGTTTGAGACGTGCTGAATTCAATTACAGTTTTATTTTTTGTCTAAGGTGCGTAGTTCTTGGGTGATAAGATTACAAACATATATACACATACAGTCATACAAAAAAGATTTTAGTAGAGTCGGAAAAGTAGGTCCACCGCAAACCCTTGAGGGTTTTTTTTCGCCGCTTGTTTTTTTCTTCGTCTTTGAAGTGTGTATTTTATCATTTTGCAATTTCCTAGGATAAAATGAGGTCCCATGGGATAATTTTTAACCCTATATCACCTCGAGTACGAGCTCGAACCTATACACCCAAGTATAGAAACTTGCACAACTTTAGAAGTAAACAGCATAAACAATGGAGTAAACAACATAAACAATGAAGTAAACAACAGAAAAAAATCAACTTATTTTTTTATTTAATTTTGACCCAAATGATTCAGAGAAACGGTTACAATAAGGACCCTAAAACATCTCAACAAAACATCAAAAAAGCAGAAAAATGTTGAAAAATCCGATTATATGTTTTCATATATATAAAGTAGTTATCAACTATTTGTCACATAATGTGTTTTTCTTAATTCTTGAAACTTATTTTATTATTCTGTTTGTTCATGGCTGTGATAATGTCTGATAGGGCTTGTATTAACAAAATAATAATTCAGAAAAATTTATTGGGATTCAAACAGGAGCTATGTTAAGGAAGACAGAATCAAAATCCTGACTGAAGCTTTTTACGTTTTCTTCGTACTAATACTCGAAGAAAAGGCAAGAATCCTGCATTCTGCCCCGGTCCCGCCGTCAGATGTCTTGCTAAAAATGTCTCGTCACTGGCATGTCCTGATGCCTGGCGAAGAAGAATGAAAACTTGGGCAAGCTGCTCCACTCTCCCATAATTACTTTACCTGCTACAGTAGCAGCAGTAAAAAGCTGTTACCATCACTGTCAACCTTGAAAAGAACAAATCAAATCATTTCATTTGTATACGAACGGTATTGTGTGCAAATATAGTTATGTCTAGTACACGGACAAATGAAACGAATTGATGGTAGTGAATTGTATTTTGTCAATTGTTGGTTGACTATTGTTCCAATGATATATATTGCAGTGCAGATATCTGCATAACGACGTGTGTGTGAATGTTCAAACTTAGAGAGTCGCTGCACCAGAACAATGTCTCTCTCTTAGACCCCAAGTTCAGTTTCCAATGAAAGGATGGGTCAGCACAACTGATGGCCTTTCTGGCTGCATTATTGGCCAGAAAGGAAGTAGAATATACTACCAAGGTGGAGAGATAGAAAAGTTTGCCGGTCAGGTTTATCATGGAGGGAGTTGATGTTTACATTGACTGCTCTGTTGAGACATAGAACTTGACTGGAAGAATAGATGTTACAACAATTGAATCACGATCTTAACAGAGATCTAAATCAATAATTTCAACAATTCACGTAAACTATCCAAACAACATTTATATAGGTAGATATGAAAAGATGGAGAAAGTTTTACTTGGTGATTGGGGTAGTTCTAGTTGTCCCAACAACATCAGTGTTCAGTATACAGTTCAGGAAGGGTCAGGATTTCAAATGCTGATTTTGAAGGCGAGCCAGCGTCACCAGATTGACGGATAAGTACAATACGATCTTTTTTCGTGTGGTTCTATGGTGTGCTATCTGTCTATCTATTTATCTATCTTTCTATCTCATGCAAAGAGCCTGTTTTGTCAGCCTGGGTATTAATCCAGGATTTTGAATGGATTTACTCTCAACGTTTCTTGCCGCCATCTGGCACAGTTCGTAGTTTCTCCCACTCTTTCTTCTTAATATGTGTGTATGTGTGTGTGGGTGAGAGAGAGAGAGGGGGGGCTAATTTCCGGCTGATATGCTGATATGTTTGTGTATTTCGCCAGTGGTTGGTGTTTGAGTTCTGCTGAAAACCAGAATTTCGAATGCTGACTTTCATCGTAAGCTAATCTCCTCTGCTTGTAAGATTTGGCGCAGCACAATCTCTTCTTAGTGTTCTCCCTATTCGGGTGCATGCCGAACTTAGCTAGGGTTTAGTGAATATATATTTAATCAAAGAAGAAGAACGAAAAAAATTACCGTTGTAGATGTTGCTAGCGAGCTTTACATTCGGTGAGGAACACGAGAGGGAGAGAAAAAAAAAGGGAGAAAAGTTTGAAGGTGTAAGTAACTGAAGAGACACGACAGTGTGGAGTCAGATTTGGGGATTTTGATATTTAGAACATGACGTTGCGAAGGAATCAGCTGTTTGCCTCGATGACAAGGCCGGAATGTTGCTTGAGAAGCGGCTGGCGCTTCGATTTCTAGCAAGATACGCTTCTGCCATCTACGATGACGGAAGACGCTGGCTGGCTTAAAACTAGAAAACACATGAAGATGATGCAGGCTGAACGGGCACAGATAAGTGAAGGAGAAGAAAATGGGTTAGTTTGTTTGTTTGTTTGTTTGTTTGTTTGTTTTGTTTTGTTTTGTTTTCGATTTGAAGAAAGTTACCAGAGAAGAAAATGAAGTTAAGTTTACTAAAAAGTTGAAGTTCAAAATCAAAACTTAGTTCTTGAAGAAGCCGAATGAGATTGAAATGGCAGAAGAGAATTTCTGAAAGAGAGAGGAGATGTATTGAAACTTATACACACACACACACACATATATATATATATATATATATATGAGAGAGAGAGAGAGAGAGAGAGAGAGAGAGAGAGAGTCAGTGTCAGTGTGAAGTGAGGATATGGTCCCAGTAAGCCATAATTGGCTTGTACAGTATATAGAATTATACGATGTTCACCTAACTTCCGCATCGCTTCATGTGCTACTGTCCTGAAGGTAACCTGGGCGTTAAGCGATGCATTCCTGTATATATTATTGGCTTTCATTGGTTGACTACGGACGTAATTGTTCTGGTTTATTGGTGCCACTGCTTGGGTAGATAATGGAGAGTGGTTTGTCCAAGAGCTCTCTCAGACAAAGTAGAAGGCAAGTGACAAAACATTTTGTCATAATATCTAGCAATAGGACGGAACACAGAAAGTAATATTAATTCCCAATGTCATTAGTCTAAATTGGACAAAAACAATTCAAGTCGAAATTCGCAGTTTTCATTTTTGTATTCGTCATCAATACACCACGCAGTACCTCAGCGCATATATTGATGTTTAGATAGATAGAAAGATAGATAAATAGATAAATACATAACGGGCATGGTTTCATAATATCTGATATTGTCAAATTTCTGAAGTTGACTTTGTTTTTCTATTTTAATAACAAGAAGAATCTTCACCTAATTCTTCACTGTTAGCGTGTCCCAACACCTCAAACAAAATCGATATATTGAATCAACATTTCCCTGTAGTAATTAGAAATCACGACCAATTGATCAGTAGGCGACTCTCTCACCGACTGAGCAAAACTGACATGTCCTACATATCTACGAAAAAATCCATGTTAGAAATATGTATGGGCTTATTTTCATTCTGTTAAATATATACATTAATGTAATATATATATATATATATATATGTATATATATATATATATATATATATATATATATGTGTGTGTGTGTGTGTGTGTGTGTGTGTGTGTGTGTGTGTGTGTGTGTGTGTCAATTTGTTGTTGGTTTTTTGTACATATACAATTCAAAAGTTGGAGCAATCATCTTCAGTTGGAAAAGGAGTTTGGTGCTGCAGCAGTCAGGCTTGTTTATTCCTTAGGTTCATGAGAAGCTATCTTTCTCGTTTTTCTCTTTGTTTTCCCTGTTTGTGTCCAGATGCAGACAGATATTGGTTTCTTCAATTCCCCCCAAAACGTTCAATAAGTTCAGTTACAAGAAAAACAAAAGAATCCCCTGGTCATTTTAGCCCACTTAATCTCGATTTTAACTCTAGTTTTACCGGCAACCCTTGGATCTATTCCGGCTGTTATATCTCCTCCCTTAATGTTCGATACGGAACGGCAGTCGGCGGTGCATATTGCGCAATCTAGCCCCCGGGGATTAATAAAATAAATTCCTTCGAGACAAGCAAGCCAGCGATTCGCCGAAAAGGTTAGGGTTGTTTCCTCATCTGAAATGGTTGCCAGACGCACCGGATCCTGACAGAAGAGAAAGAAAGGAAAAAAAAAATATAAACACGTTTGTTGTTATTTTACACTGATGAAATCGAGAAACTGAAATCGTATCATCTCCGCCCATCCCTATTTCTTTCCTTTCCCATTCTCTCTCTCTCTCTCTCTCTCTCTCTCTCTCTTTCACTATTTATGTAATCGTTTGCTTAGATGAGCGTAGTCTGGCTCAAGGCCAAAAATTCGCCCCTCCCTCTAATGCACGATGGATCTACCGCACAACACTAGCAAATGGTTCAGTGATACTGGCTTGTTAACCGTACGCTGAACGAGCAGCTCTTTTTAATGAGCTGGTGATTCGACTGTTATATGGACACACGAGCGGGACACTCTGTAATGATTAAAATCACAATACTAGCGAAGACAAGTTTGAAAAATGTTATTCTACAGTAGGCGCTTCATCTCAACCTGTCTTCCTATATATATGTGTGTGTGAGTGTGTTGAGGAATGGATATATATGATCCGACAAAATGATTAAAAAAAAGTTATATTATATAGAAAACTTCTTGAAATGGTTCGATTCCTGCAGCAGTCCAATTTTCTTTAAATTCATTCTATTTATGTTGCCGAGGCTGAGTGATACATTAAACGTGTAACGACGAGAGATCATTTCAAATAAGTTTCTATATAATATAACACAATTTATAATCATTCTGTTGGATCATATACATCCATTTCTTAGTCCATAACTGTCACGTTAAAAGAAACTAATTGAGTAAGAATAAAACAAGCTGAGAATTCGGAATGAAATCAGTTATTTAGGCCTTTTCATTACCGGCGGCTTTTTAGCTCAATGGTAAGAGCAATACTGCGTTGAAGCGGCTACCCTATCGGTAGTAGGTTAGATTTTTTGCAGCAGCGTCATTTTCTTTGATTGTTTATTCTTTTTACGTTATCTAGGTTAGGTAATACATTAACTGTGTTACGACTGGTGATCATTTTGAATGAGAGTTTCTATATAATATAACACAATTCATGATTATGCCGTCAGTTCATATATCAACTTCCAAATAACACACACACAAACATATATATATATATATATATATATATATATATATATATATATATATATATCGGTTGGCCAAAAAGTTGCAAAGGGATTTAAAACAATCATAACTGGGCATAAATCTATTTTAACATTTGGATTTCCTCTCAGTTATAAAGGGACCCCTGAGAATAGGTTATTGAAAAGTACGCAGCTGAGCAACGAACTAGAATAATAGAATGTTCCTTTGAACACTTTCAACATTACCCCAAGGAGCATATTCTCGTTATTATTTGAACGTATGGACAACCGCCATCTGAGTCTACGATTCATTGTCTGTTTACATGCTCTCGAGAATTGGGTCCTGTTCGTTATGAAGGGTTTGGAACCATTGCATCCTCCCGATAGTCACCTATGGAGTTGAAACATGGAACCTAACCAAGAGACTGACCCACAAACTGTGAACCATGTAACGTGCACTATGAAAGAATCATGCTCAACTGCACATAGAGAGATCACAAGACAGCACGATATATCAGGATGAAGACAGGAGTCCGAGACATCACAGAATCCACCAGAAGACTCAAATGGCAATGGGCTGGTCATGTTGAAAGAATGGCAGACAACCAATGGACTCACAATATGGATCTTCAGAGATCACTTGCAAAACCGAGGCCAGCAAAATACAAGATGGGGAGACGTGCAAGACGAGTCCAGAAAGTATTGACGCCCATGATAGAGAGGTGTGGCGAATCTAGGGGAAGGTCTATGTCAATCAGCAGACGGTAAGAATGATGATGATGATGATGATGATGATGATGAAATCTTGTCGCAATGACACAAGGAATGATGATGAGTGATCAGCCACAAACAGGCAGTCTATGTTAAGCTAGAAATTCTGGAAACGTATACGTAAGCAGAAGAGCAGATATCCTTCGAAATAGGTTAATTAAATGCCCTTTGTATATGTTGATGTATTTCATTCATTTACAAAAACAAATCCAAAGGATATGAAGGTTTTAAACCCCTTCGCGACTTCTACACCACCATATATATATATATATATATATATATATATATATATATATATATATATATATATATATGTGTGTGTGTGTGTGTGTGTGTGTGTACGAGTACGTGTGTTTGGTTTCAGAAACACGAGTATACCTGTGCAGTGAATCGATTAATTTGTTTTATATATATATATATATATATATATATATATATATATATATATATATATATATATATATATATATTAGCTGACGTATCAGTCTACATTTTGGAAGTTAAAAAAAACAGTGAGACTGATTTCTCCTCACTTTTGAACGAGAAGTCAGGGTACAGTTTAGCATTATAGTTAAATTTTGAATACTCCAACGGAAACCTCTAATATATATATATATATATATATATATATATATATATATATATATATATCACAGAACAACTAAATATTCTTGGAGATTAGGGAGATAAATCAACCTATATCAAGCACTTTTTAATTCAATTTAATGAAAATAATTAGATTCGACTGCTCTACTTCGTTTATCTAATTTTTTATCAGAATCATTTTCAAACAAGACAGTGATATATATATATATATATATATATATATATATATATATATATATATATATATATATATGTATGTATATACATACACTCACACAAACATATATATATATATATATATATATATATATTTACATATATTTTCAAAAGTGCATATGTAATCATAGATTGCGTTATATGATTTTGAAATTCTATCATGTATGACCTCCTATTATTACATGGTGAATACATCATTTGGTTTGAACAACAGAAAATTGGGCTGCTGCAGGAATCGAACTTGCGACCGATACTGTGGGTGCTTCAGCAAATCACTGCTCTTACCATTGAGATAAACAGCCTCAATAATGAGAAACCATTTCTAATAGAATTTCAAAATAATACGACGCAATTTTTATGTCCATTTCTTAACAATATATACAACGCAATTTCTATGTCCATTTCTTAATGATAGATATATATATAATGATATGTATATAATGATATATATATATATATATAAAAGTATGGGCAACAGAAGTGGTTGACAGTTTCCAGCTACTTCAAAGATTCAAAAGGGTTGATACTCCCGTTTAGGTGCCAGTTAGTGCAGAATGTTTTCTACGGGCTGATTCCAGACCAATAGAGTTCTGTTGCCTCAGCAGTACAGGGTGTTATAAGCCAAAGGACTGTCTATTAGCGAACGACTGCTGTTGCGTAACCCACGAATAGAAGCTCCTTGACCCACTGCAATATGGTCTTGACGTCGGTTCAGTTTGAACAGGTTGAAGTTTTTACGTGTTTAATGTTGCTCACACCGTAGATCACCCTTTAGTTTGTTTTGAGATCATGAACGAGCACATAATTTTGCTTGACGCAGATTTCAATGGTGAATAGTTTGTTATAGATGCTGTCGATCTTACATGACCAATCTGTGTCTCATAGAGTTAAATAATCATATAATCCTACTTTTTCAATGTTTTTTTATGTACTCAACTCGCCCACAGTGTCGAACGCCTTTGTCATTGGCTCTCTGGGAGGTGATCTCCAGTAACTTAAGTTACCAATCTATTTAGCAGGTTTATCGCAAGGATTTTGCTTGCAATCGAAAGCAGAGTGATACCGTTTAATTTAGAGCTGTCCAACCTTACTCCGTATATGTTTTAATTAAATGAAATAACGCATAAACACACAGAAACACACAGAGAAATGTATGTATTTCAATAAGCCATATACATCTCATAGTTCGGGCGATTACAGTGAACACCATTTTCTAAGATTAGGAAAAATGTGTATCAAAATCCAATTTTAGCTGCATACTACGACAAAACTGTTTAGGTTAATGATAATTATTATGATATTTCTCATTTATTTCATAATTACATTTATTGCAGAGATTTTGATTTTCGCCTTTTCTGAATTTCAGGTGTTTATCTGCAACTTCTTCAAATATACATTGGTAATAAATTCGTTTACATGCATATCAAACAATTTTTACTCATTTCCAGCATCCACAAGGAAGTCCTTTACTTCCAATTGCAGTTAAACTCAAGTTTTCCAGGAAACTCCATGAAAATACCATAGTAACTGAATAGTCTTTCGCGATAATGGGGAATGGTTGTGGAAATAGAATTATGAATAGTAAAAACCAGAGGTTTAGTAAAGAAAATTGCAATAAATCATGTGTATTCTGGTAATATCTTTAGCAGCATTCGATTTCAAAAGGAAGTCGATGGAAATTGAGAGAATAATCGAATGTATTAATTGTGGAAAGACGAAGACCTCATCGACCGAAACGTATGAATAGAGAAAGGATAAGAATTTAGTCGCAATAGCTCGCAGAATAATGACAACATCGGAATCTCAAAAGACGCTAAGAAGACCGAAGACCATATTATGAGAAACGTAGTAATAGAAATGCAAAAAGAAAGTTCTAATAGTTTGTACCATAATGACAATGGCTCTTTCACATCTAAGACCACAGCCGGCGGAACATAATGATAAAAATGATGAGAACGAGATTATTAGTCCGAATAACTGGCAGAATAAAGTCAATAACATTTTCAAAAACTCAGAAAACACTTGGAAGACGGAAGACTAAGTCTGCTGGAACGTGGTGATAAAAAGATCCAGCACGACAATATTAGTGTGAATGATAGGAGACATTTAGACGAGAAGTATTTCACATTAGCGTTGCGAAACTCAAATACCATTCCAACATTTAGAAATGTTTCTGAAGACCTACTTCGTAGAACAGTGGTTTGGGGACTGAAACCTCTTACAAATTGGATATTGCTCCCCTGACTCATCTTGGTTCCTGTTTTTATTAAGTCTTTAATAGCAGCATTATTTACAGAAGTCTGACACTCGGGAGACAATTTCTAGCTTAGTTCTTAAAAAAGAAAAGAAATATAACGTAACACACACACACACACATATATATATATATATATATATATATATATATATATATATATATATATATATATATATATATATATATATAACAATGTCTAATTCCTAGCGGGTCGATAGATTGTCGGCGAACAGCAATCTCATGCCTGACGGGATAGGATACCCTGAAATAGCAGCCGAGGACGAGAATATTTTACGAAAAGCTTCAAGGGAACTCGGATTGCTGCCTTCGGATTCCCCAAGCACTTCTCTGTCAATTTGGCATTAGTTTTTATTTATTAATTTACTTTGGTTTTCTGAGGCTTATATTACTGACGTTCGTGATATTCCTGGCGCGAATTGTGTAATCTTTGTCTTTCTCTCTTTTATTTATTTTTTTTTTTGCTCAAGGTTTTTTTGTTTTTTATTCAATCACTCCCTCTTCTTATCTCGTCACGTTCTCATTCAACCTCCTGCTGCTTCACTCTTACCTTGAATAATTTCGTTGTTTGATCTTTTTTTTTTACCTTCCTTTCCATTCTTCTACCAATCTTTCACTCTCTCTCTTTTCTCTCTCTTCTTCTTCTTCTTCTTCCTCAATTTTCATTCTATCTTTCTGTTTCTCTCCATGTCTTTCACTCTTTGATTCATTGCGTCAATTTTCTTTCGTTTATCACTTCTTTTTTTTTTTGGTTCTTTTTCCCTCCTTCGTTCTTTCCTTTTTCGCGGGTTTTGCTCGAATCATTTTTTTTTTTTTTGCTTTTCAATTACCTTTTTAATTTGAGATAAATTTATGAAGGCAAGAAGGAAGAAATGGATTAAGCGACATTACCTGGAAGAAGGAGCTGAAACACAACTAAGTGATGAAATAGAAGAAAAAAATGGAACGAAAAAAAGAAAGAAACGGAGGGAAAATGAGAGGGGTAGAGAATAAAGAGAACATGGATAATAAAAAAAAAAGCTTCGTGTTAGACTCAAAAGTGTTGGTTTTTAAGCTCGGTTGATCCATTTCATTATCTGAGCTGTTAATCGTTTGGCCACCCGTACCTCTATTTAAAAGCAGGAGAGCTAAAAAAAAAAGCAAAAATAAAGAGAGGAAAAGAAGAGGGTGGAGAAGAAAGAAAAGATGAAAGAAAGGGAAAGAGAACAAAAACAATTAGACGAAAAGAGAAAAGGAAGAAAGAGGGGGTTGAGGAGAGGAGGGGTTAAAGAAGAAAAGGACTGAGAAAAGAGAAACAAACGATGACTGGAATGCTTTTCCCTCAAAAAAAAAAAAAAAAAGAACGAAAGGGAAAGAAAAAAGAAAGAAAAAGCAGATAAGAAGATGATGGGGTGAACGACATGAGATAGTTGCATGATTCTAAACAGTGTTGAACATGTAATTTCTAGTGTCCATAAAGCCATGGTTCAGTTTTGCATCATAATTGTATAGTAAATTGAACCCCCTCTCTTAAACATGACATAACGGGCGGATACTACCTGATTTATTTTATTCTCTAAGAGCACAGTGAAGATACAGATCCTTCATCGGAGACGGAGAGAACCGACCGACCGACTGACCGACCTACAAACTCTCCTATAGAGATGCGTGTGGATGCATCTAAAAAAAATATTAGTATTGCGTGTGTAGGTCAAAATTTGCTCAGGCGATGGATAACATAGATTCATGAAAAAAAGTAGTTTTCGAATTGATGCCACAGTTTCCTGGTTTTGAAAGATACAACGAATATCATGCACGTATCGTCTGCTCACCAAAAAGAAAAATGCTTTGTTCATTATTTACGTATAGCTTCAATTTCTTTCATTTTTTTTCTCCTCCTATTACGTCCCTTTTATTTTTTATTCTTTTCTTTCTACTTGAATTGTGGAAACTCTATGGCCATCAGGGTTTCTGTTGTATAACACCTGCGATGGTTGAGAAGGCGTAACTTGGAAATCTACCCCACCCGCCGGAACCCTCTATAATGCAGGAATTAGGAACGAAAGAGAAAGAATGATTTCTCAAAATGAAAAGGAAGAAAAACAGGAAAGAAGATCGCTGAAACAAAAAAAAAAACTCTCGAGGAATGAAGAGAAAAAAAGGCTCATCACTTGGAATATGTTGAGGAAACAATGTCTGACAATGTTTCACCTAATCAAATTTGAAGAAAAAAAGTAATATTTCTACTCTTGAAACAAATAGTATCCGTGAAAACAGAAATATAAAAACCTGAGTTAAATGGTTAGATCTGATTATCTGCCAACCGTTGCTCCAGCGATGGAGTCGAAAACCAAGATTCCTGAGGCATAAGTGTTGCTAGTTCAAGTCTTGTCCTAAGCTTTTTCTTTATTTCTGATCTACAGACCGTAGACTGACGTAGTTACAATGTAACAACTAAATAAATAGGGCAGGAAGGAAGGAAGGACACCCCCTGCCTCAACCCAGCTTAGGGTAGTCCGGCCACAAATTTAGATAAAAGACAGAGCTTCAACTATCCCTCAGAGGAATTCTTGCTGCTTGTAGTTGGGGTGACCGATGAAATTCTTTAACAATATAAGGTGAAAAATAAAAAACCTTTTTCAACTGTTATAAGAAGTCCCCCTTCCAAGCAGGCTGAAGCAAGATGAAATTGAACCAGATAAGTAGAACCAAAGTTGCCACTTTATTCTCATTATTTTTTAATGTGTATCTTCATGTATTTTTCACCCTATTCATTCGTTCAGATTTGATGTTTTGTTTTATTTTTAGACCATTACAATGTATACCATCTGACATCTTTTAATGTATGTCTTTATGTATTTTTCTGTCGGTTCATTCTATCAGATTTGTTTTCTTTTGACCATTACAAGGTATAGCATCTAACATCTTCAAAATTGTAAGCAAGAGTAAGGCTATAAAATTTCTGAATGAACATAGATTAAATTGGAGTATTCCGCTAAACCCCCAAATAGATAGATCTGGAAACAAAGAAAAAAAAAATTAAACAACTGAAATAACGATGAAAAAAGTGCTAGTCAAAAAATTATTAATGCTTGACAATGTTACATCTTATGAAAATTCAAGTTAATATTACCAAAAACTTTCCCTGAAGGGACGATGGCAAAGATAGATTCCTGAAATAATGTAGGTTGCATTTCTGAATGGAATGTAGTTGAATTCATTTGAATATCTCATTTTTTGGCAAAAACAGTCACCCTCATTCCCCATCCACCGTACTCACCTGTCTTAGTCCCCTGCGTCTTCTTCATTTTCCCCAAATTCAAAAGCACATTAAAAGGATGCCGTTTTGGAGGCATCGGAGAGATAACAAAGAAATACGGTGGTAGAAATGATAAAAATGACTACAAGGGGTGCTTAGAAGAAGGCGAACAAGAGGAAGAGGAAAAACGAACAAAAATATTTCTAGATTTGAAAGGGAAGAAGACGGGGGGTAGAAAAGAGAGACGAGCTAAAACATCATAATTCAAAATAAAAAAGAAATTTCTTGTTTGAATATACTTGTAATAATATTGAGAAAGACACGTGAGATTGGACCAAATAAACAGAGATCATTTCTTGAACCAAGAAGAAAAGGCAATAGAAAAAAAAGAAAGTATGATTTCCTGTCATTAACAATCCCAACGTTTTGACTAAAAAGAAACAAAGGCTCAAGCGTGAAAAATATAAATCAAATGGATCGAAATGTTATTCGCCAATATTATCTTATTACAAGTTATTACAAGTCCCATTCTTTTTTAGTACAACTTCCGTTCCATCCAGCACGACAATGTCACTCACACAACGGGAGGCCGTCTTTCATGGATGTCGCCTTGATCATTCTGACCTCAGAAACTTCATTCATTGAGCAAAGCAGAAATACGTCTTTTCGCTAATTTTACACAGCATCTTTGTTTAACTACCTCGTAATAATAATTTTTTTTCCTTTTTAATTACAAGTATTATATCTATCTGTTTTTGTCGAATTTTATCACAACGCTCTTCAGCCGCCTGAACAGCATAAAATTCGATGCTTGAACTAACATCACACCAAAATGGTACCCTGTTTTCATTTAGATCCTCGGAACCATCCAAACTAAAACGTGTCGATGCTTAAGCGGGACGTATGTACACATTCTACAATCCCTTTTCTCTCCTATTCTCTGCACTGTCTTTCTTTTGCTACTCCGTAATTACAACGTTATTTATTATGAATTTTTTTTTTCTAGACGAAGCATTTTCATTACTAGCGTGTTTCCAGGTGGTTCCTGCTGCAAAGCGTAAGTGGGGCCAGCCGATATTTAACCTAGAAATAATGTATTTATTACAAAGAGAAGCAATGAATCCAAGCTATGATATGATCGCACGACCTTTCAATCAGAAGTCGGTCATCTTAACCACTCACCATAATCATCAGTCTTTTATCATCCTTTCCAAGGATTTGCCACACCTCCTCTGAACCTGTTTAGTCGTCTCGCCATCTCATACTCCTCGGTTCTGCATTCGATCTGTGGGGAGACATGTTGTGAGTCATGATGTCCATCGGTTGTCTTCCGCTCTTGCAATACGACCAGTCCATAGCCATTTGAATTTCCTAATGGATTCTCACTCAGCTACGATTTTAAAAAAACAACAACTCAGAATCAAAATGTAAAATAAAATCTCACTTCTAAAAGAGCTTTACGATCAGCAGCAACCAATTGGAGAAATATTTTATCAGTTTACGTATAGTGCAGGACGTTTGCCACCAATGATTTTGGTCAAACCCCAGTCCAGGAATTGAGTTAATTGTATTTTTCTACCGTGAGAAGAACAAGCACAATCCTGACGATATTTAGGGGTGTAAACTCTTCACATTCACCTGTGCCGTCATGTTAAACCAAGCTGATATGTAGAATTACCATTCTCTACCATGATTTGAAATGACGACCAATGACGGCTCTCTTATCAACTGAGCTAAATTGACAAGTCCTGCATATCTACGATTATTTATGTTCGAAATACGTAAGGGCTTATTTCATTCAAATAAATAGATACATTTATAAAATAAACATTTCGCTGCTGGGATTTGAAATCATGTCCACGTGATTGGTGACCAGCTCTCTGAGCGAAATTTACAAGCCTATGATCCTACGTCTTTATTTATTATATATTTACAATACAAAATTTGCATTATTCATCTACAGTCGGAATAAAAGTAGGAGTGGATTTCGACTCTGCAGCGATTAGGCGTGTTATTTTATTGATTCAATTAAACAAATATTTTTGGGGAATAAATATCAATCATATATCAATTTTGAATTTGATATTCTTTTACTGTCAGTTATTAAAAGAAAATGCTATATAATTGTTCTTCGGTTTTTAGGCTTGTTCAATAACAAATTATGGACGTTAGTTTCTGGCTTGACACCCCAAATCCTTTTTTTGCTTCCAGATTCACAGAACTCTTTGGATATATAGTTAAATCGTTTTCTTGTGGTAAAATGCAATTTTTAGCTAGAAAAACTGATTCATCTACTTAAAGCAAATCCCCATTACTATAACATAGTTATTTCATTACTACTTTTACTCTTTTTCAACTTCAAGGACTGACATGAAATCTAATTTTTCAAAGAGTTGCTGCAAGCTTAAGAAGAAAAATCGGTTAGTTAGTGCGTCCGATCTTCACTGGGTATACCCCACACTTGTATCAGTGAGTTCTGTTCTAACTGGGTACCTCATACACTCAGTAGATAACTTGATATGGTGATTTATGGGACGCCTCGTTAGTAGATGATGAATTGCAGACTAGTCTCCAAGATCGATTATTAATGAGGACGACACTCACTAAATGCCCCACAACTGTAAACTTTTACCCCAACCAAGTTTAACTGTGATAATTCCTGATGTGCTGTTTTCCGAGTAACGAGCTTCACCGACGTTGAACTTTACTCAGACGGCACTTGGGGACTTCATTCCACGTCTAATTCATTTCTCAGACCCTTTCAATCCCTTGGTCGTTACTACAGGATGCACTGTAACCTAAGACTCGGTCCACCACTTTTTGAGCGTATTTTCCGATCAACTAGTTCTGCGAGATGTTAAGCAAGGAAACTTAATTCGGCTGTCGTGACGAAATTTCGAAGAGAAAACAAAATTGGGAGAATTCAGATTCTTTTCAGAATAAGTGACGCCGAATTGAGAAAATAGTTCTAAACGGGAGAATTTATTTCTTGTTGGCGTGTGTTCTGTCTTTTATAATAATGTGTGAGTGTGTGCAGGGGGGGGGGCTTTTTAAAGAGTAACCACATCTGGTGATAACAAATTGCTACAACTTGAAGCACTGAACGAATATTTAGAGTTTCAATTTGGTAAGGAGCGGTGCTTTAGTTGGTGAAAATTAAGATATCCATCAAATATGTGAACTAAAGTGGTACTCGAAATTCGAAGAGGCTAACGAAGTCAAAGAGTGTGAACATGTATTGTAAATCACATGTATTGTGTATAAAATACATATATACTCATACATAGGTACAAACGCACGCATGCGCACATATGCATACACACACACAGATACACACACAGACACACACACAGACACACAGACATGTATATATATATATATATATATATATATATATATATATATATATAGGGAGAGGGCGTGCACAGCTGATAAATATTTGAACTAAAAAAAATTTGCTTGTCTGGTTTGGTTTTAAGAGTTAAAAACAGGAACTCTTCGCTAGAAAGACTAAATTTTATTGCAATCGGCATAGCAAGACACGCATATTTTGTGGTTCTGAATATATATATATATATATATATATATATATATATATATATATATATATATATATATATAATGAAATAAAGGCTTTGCTATACAAACAAGTTTATGTTTTTGCCCTGTTTGGACTTCTGCAGTCAAATGATTCAATTTATTTTAGATACCCATTAAGGACGTTTTTTTGAGAGTGTCCATCTTTCTAGTGTGGAGTCTGACTTAACTCAATGTTTATTGGTTGATATCTCGAGCACTTAGAGAATCAAACCCATCATACATCGGATATTGCATTATATTGTATCATATTGTATTCCTGATTTGTATTGTGCATATATATATATATATATATATATATATATATATATGTGTGTGTGTGTGTGTGCGTGTTTTAGATTGATACAAAATTTGATCTAAATCTTCAAAATGTGTTCATAAGAATCCACTTGGAAAAGCGTGAATCAAAAAAAATACTTCATGAATAACTAGAACTGTGTACAGTTATAGAGAGCAATTAGCTGGTTTGAATGGTGCATTGGAATGGTAAATAATCTTTTTCCCTGGCAGAGAAATTACCCATTCAATTTGCTGCATGACATCGTCCGTCAGCGTGTAGCAAATGCAATACAGCAAACGAATGCTCAACTGAATTGTGTAGCTCTATCCAGCGTATTTTTGAGTCCTGTCATCTTTAGATCATCATTTGTTTTGCACTTTGCAATAGGCTTTGACTCGTTTTCGGCTCAAAAATTTCCCAGATATTGAAAAAAAATTCTAGGAAGACTTCTTCGAATCAAAAGTAGAATTTCTCTGATAGGGTACACTATTTAACTGAAATTTGGCGTTAGGTCATAGATAGTCGAGAACAATACCTTTATGATTAAATAAAGATGCTACGAATTCATATGAATAGGGATTTTGACAAAAAATGTTGGAATCTCTTGCATCAAACTAGTTTATATGTGTGGTTGTATCCATAATCTTATGTGCCAATTATTGTATATATATATATATATATATATATATATATATATATATATATATATATTATAACGAAATGGATGTATAATCTGACATAAATAATTATAAGTGCGTTATATTATTTGGAAACTCTGTTTGAAAAGGCTTTCGTTAATACCTAGTGAATATGGTTTAGACAACGTAAATGAATAAACAATTTGAGGAAATGGGTCTGCAACAATTTCGAAATATCATAACGCATTTAAATAAATATATGCATATATATATATATATATATATATATATATATATATATATATATATATATATATATAATGTGTGTGTGTTTAGTGAGAGGGAAAAAGGGAGAAAGAGAAGGGGAGATAGATATAGAGAGAAGGGACATGGTGGAGGAGGGAAATAGTTTTTTTAGACTCGGTGTAGGTATGTACAGTGTCTCACAATCGTTGAACAGCTGGCATCGGTCATCAAAATTCCAGCCACTTTATCATTCCAAACAGATTGTAAATCTCGATAAGAAGAGATTCCGTCTTGCATATTCAAGGGCTGTAAACACAATTTGCCGTAGATTCAACTCAAGTTGTTCCTCTTTCAAGTCGAACGGCACTAACGAATGCGCGGTTTGGAAGTACAAACCGTCGTATAGAAAACTCTAAATACATCTGATGAAAAACAAAGGCTGAAAGTGAAAAAGCAAGAGTAGCCTGTGAGCGATGCTTCGTTGGTCGTCACAAGAATATCCCACTTGTGAAAAGAGAGCCGGTAGCTTTTGTTATCTTGCAATCGGTCTGAAGATTTCGTGGTGACATTTTGTCTGGGAAGAATATGCTGGAGTTTTCATGCCAAGATGCTATAAACGGCCCCTGCATTCTTAGAACAATTAACCTTATACTAGTATATATATATATATATATATATATATATATATATATATATATATATATATATATATATGTATATGTATGCATTTAAAGAAAAAATAAAAATAATGATGAATAGGAAGAAAGAGAGAAAAAGGATCTTTACTACAAGTGGGAGTCTGAAAGTAAGAAAAGATGATGAAGATGATGCCGATGATTATCATCGGATCAGAAAACCAGAACTAGTGTCAGTAGAAGGGATAAAAAGGGCGTGTCAGATTGTGGGTTTCATTGACCCGGTTGACCACAGGGTGAAGCTGAGGGAGAGTGAAAAGCTGAAGAAGTATTTCGGAGCTGGGGATGGTATGAAACGTTCTGTAATGAAAATCGGAATAGAATTGGAATCCCAGGAATCAAAGATCCAATAGCGTGGATTGTAATTGCAGCCTTGTGGACGATAAAAAAAATAGAAAGAAGACTGGTCGGAAAACCAAGACTATCCATATGACTGCACAACTGAAATCAGTCAGAATGCATATAAGAATCTTGGATTAGTGAGGAGAATTGATCCCCAGTGAAGGCTACCGCCAACTGCTGATGGGAAAACCCAAATAAATATAATAGTGGCGAGCCATGGCGTGAAATTACGAGATTTCCGGCCGATGGAAGATCCTTTGAGGTCTGCTCAGGATAGTAATATTCTTGCTATTACTTAACTACTTATCAAAACTCACAGCTTACACAAGGAAAGAATGATATGAGGATAACATTTTTCATATATCAATTAGTAAAGGAATAGCTAATTGACTAATAGTTTCTATGTGTTTACATTTTTTCAAGCCAGTAAAGGAAGTATACACCAACGAGTCGAAAGTTTGTTTTTTTGTCCGAATTATTTTTTTGCCTGCGTCACTATCACGTCTCGTTTGAAAAGTAGTTTCAACGTAAAAATCACAATATATCAAATTTTTAAAAAAATTGCTGGTTAAGAAAAGAACGAGATTGATAATGATGATAATAATAATAGTAATGATATTTATGAAATACGCCTAGATATTATCTCTGCTACGGAATGTGACCTGTTGTACGTAGGATTTACCTCTACCGCTCTGTGCAGGCGTATAAACAAACACCGCAGCGATGTGAAAACTGAATTGGTAACGACTGATCTGAGCAAGCACTCCAATGAAAACGAAACATGTAAATTCACTAATGACCTCTGGATACATGTCCGAGAGTAAGTGGATGCTAAATCGAAAAACTCATGAACCAGGTGGCTTCAATGATGATTTCGGGGACCTGGGTCGTATTCACCTGAACTTTTTGATAATTGTTTACCAAAGATTAAAAAGAAAAAAAAAAACACGTTTCATGTAACACTGTGATGGTCAGAAGCCGTCTGACTCACTCATGTCTAACATTGAACCCCACAAAACGCCAAAAGGGGCGCCTACACTCAATGTACTCTGTGATGTTTCATAAGATGGTCAGGGGTGGTTATCGACAGAAAAAAAAGAAGAATGACATCCGTTTTTTTCTCTGCAATAATGATCTGCATTCTATCTGCATATAGAGAATGTTAACACTTTAGCTGAACACCAGCAAACTAAGTACCAGACACATCTCGTACGCCATCGACGATCAAGAAAACCAAGAAAGCAAATGATGTCCGTAAATACTGTTTTAAAAAGTGAGCTATGTACAGAAGATCGGTTTTATAGACGAGCATTGGACATCACGACACTTATCCCCGGAGATCACATTCGAAACAGAGGCCGTCAGAATACAAGATAGAGAGATGAACTAGACAAATTCAGAAAATACTGGTTCCGTGACGCCCGTGATAGAGAATTGTGGTAGATCCTGGGGAAGGTCCATGTCCAACGACGGACGCTAAAAGACTGATGGTGATTGAAACGAGTGTATTGATAAAATCAGATTCGGAATTGTAGCCGCTTAATGGTCAGAGACATAATGGAATCCATTAAAAAACTCAAATGGTAATGGGCTGGTTATATTGCGAGAATGAAAGACAACCCGTGGACATCATGACTCACAACATGGATTCCCAGAGATCGTATACGAAACAGTGGCCAACAAAAAAACAAGATGGAGAGATGAACTTGACAGATTCAGAAAATACTGGCTCCACGACGCCGATGATAGAGAAGTGTGGCAAATCCTGGGGAAGGTCTTTGTCCAACAATGGACGAGATGATGATGATGATGATGATGATTGTTTTGTCACACTGAACTGAGTTAAACGAGATGATGGAGGCAAGGATGATTGACTTTCAATCCGATTCTTTTCGTTTTGTTTGACAGCGCTCACGTTTCACTTTTTTAACTTTTTGAAAATCATTATTTCAAAAAAGCACCACCTTATTTTGATGTGTGACATTCAAATTGAATTCCGGTTCTCACTACATTTTGAACGTTTTGAAAGTGTTTTCACGTTTGAATTCTGACCCCCACCACAAATAGAAAGTGGACTAAAAGATTCCTCCTTCATTTCGACACCTAAAGGAGGAAAGAATGACGCCCCTCATCGATTTTGACAAATAAAGTGAACAAACTTTCCCCTCCATTTTGACCCCTAAAAGAGAAAAAATAACTTTTCCCTCCACTTTCCATCAAAGAATAGATATGGCCAAAATAAATTCTACATATGACATCATCGGTGTCAAAATGGCGTAAGATGACATCAAGAAATATACGTTTGGAATCTGACACGTCCTGTAGAATCTAAGGGTGATAACTGTGAAAGTCTCCTAGATCTGCCCAAAAATGTAAGCACTTCTTCCTTAGTCCGTTACCCACTCTTCCACAAAATTACACTGTAATTAGTATCTTTTGGAGATGTTGCACTGTGTACATGTGGCTATGATACAGGGGAGGTGACAATGGAAAATTCCTGCATTCACATCAAAATGTAAATACCATCTGCTTTGAGAATAGCCCACAAAATTTCACTAAAATTCATGGAGAACTTCCAGAGATATTGTGCTTGCAGATATAGCTACGAGGCAGGGGGTATAGAAATTATTTGGATCCCTCTCAAAATGTGAACACACCTTCCTTAGCCCATTGCCTATATTTCATTGAGGACTTTTAGAGATATTGTATTCTGTACAGATAGTCAGGATGACTGCAGAAAATTCCAGCATTCACCTAAAATCTAAATACTTCTTCTTCAACTCAGTGCTTACTGTTCTACAAAATTACGTTGAAATCGATCCAGAATTTTCTTTAGAGAAATGTTTGAGATATCATATGGAACGAAAGAAAGGTTCGATTCGGCATTGTAATTACATTGTTAATAGAACTTCCACTCTAAAAGGCCTCTCAAACTATTTCTTTCTAAACTGTATGTAAGCTCAATACACGGCATTAGGGTACAATGTTTATTGTTGGAATGGCGTCGATAGCTCAAAGTAAGAAAAGAAGCAGCGCCAAAACCGGAATGAGAATAGATAATAAATCATAGAAGATAAAAATACTAGGAAAAACAATAGTTGGATTCACGAATCAGATTAAACTAATTACAACAGAAGAAAGAATAGAGAATGTAGGTGAAATTTCCAAAAGTATGAAGAATAACAGCGGTACGGACATTTCAGAAGAAAAATCCTAAGACTTTCAGATAAACCGGCATGAACTTGGCTACACAAAGGAAACATAGAGAGACGAACTGAATCGCTTTTAATATCGAACCAGAACAACAAGATACGAACCAATTATATGAAAGCTTAGATAGATAAGATGTATGACAATAGCAGATAGAGGCTATGCAAAGATAAATATAAGATGAATCACTACATAGTCAGCGAATGCCGAAAATAGCCTAGGGGTACTAGAACAGACATGACTGATCTGGTGGGAACTGTGCAAACGATTGTATTTTGGTCAGACAAACAAATGATATACGCCCATACAAGAATCGCTCTTAGAAAATGAATTATACAACATTTGGGACTATGAGATTCAAACGACAGCCCAGTCAATGCCAGATCTGTCAGGATCAAGAAGATAAGATGGTGTATTTTGCTGTTCCCGTAGACCAAAGAGAGAAACTGGAAGGAAATGTAAGTTGTTGACTTTGCCAGAAAACTAAGAAATATGAAGCACAAAGGTAACAGTTGTACCAATTCGAAAAGCCTGGCAATGAGGATAGAAAAACTCGAAACCCTGGAGGATTTGCGACTATCTAGATGACAACACTGCAAAGTCAGCTATAACACTGGAAAGAGTCCTGGAGAATTGAGGAGATTTGGTGTCGCTTGATCTCCAGTCACTAGTGATGTCAAATCCAACGAGTACAAATGATAATGATTATGATGGACAATAAACAATGTAAAATGCCTAAAACTCACAAACGAGAAGCCTGAGCGGAAACGAAAACAGCTGTACAAACATTTCAGATTTCAGGAGACTAATAAAAGAATGGTATGAAAGGACATGGGTATGGTGGCACTGAGGACATTTGAAGAGCGAAACTGAATCATATTAATGGGCCAGAACAGCTCAATAACAATGAATTATATTAAGACCAGGCTAAAGAGGACGAAGGAAAAGAGTTGGGCTGATTATCCACAGTAAACTGTGAAAACAAGTAGCATTTAATCACTCAATCCAATAGTGCACTCACAAATTAGAATATGACAACGAGAATTGAAACACTCACAAGCCCGCCTACAATAGAGTTACACTAAACTTCTATTCCAACTGGAGATGATTACTTCAACTTACGTACTCTATACAGTAAATAAGTAAAAAAAATAATTCGAAATATATTTTCAATATGCATGCATTTATTCATTAAAATGAAAAAAAGCCTTTGCGTATTTCTGATATGAATTTTCGTAGATATTTAAGACTTCTCTGTTTGGCTAAGTCTGTAAGAAAACTGCTTGCTTGATCACTTGGTACAGCGTGACAAACAGTGGAGAGTTGACGCCCCTAAATTTGATGAGGATTGTTCTTGTTCTTGTTATCACGGTATGAAAACAAAGTCAACTCAAAACTTTGACTAGAGTGGGACAAAAAAATGATCTGGATCTTTGAAAAAGAAACCACGGAGTAAATATTGGAATGAAGAGAAAAGTCCAGAGAATATCCAGAATTTGTTAGAGAATTGACCATATCGTGGAGCATAAAGGTTGCAGCTGTGCCAATCATTACTTCTTTGAGTAATCCCAAGAATTCTCACAAAAAGTTTGGGGGCACAGAAAATCCAAAGAAAGAACTAAACTATCCGAGCGACTATGCTAAAATCAACCAGAATTGTCAGCCAAGTATTTGAAGATTGAGGAGACGTGTAGTCACTTAATTTCATGTAAAAGGAACTTCTTACTACAGAGAGGAAAACTCAATAAGTACAGACCAGAAATCGTCCCTAAGAATAGAGCAGGTAATATTAATAAGCTGGAAAAAAACGGAGCAGTACAGAACTATTACCTGAGCGCAGCCTGATTAAAGGGGTATTGGGTTGGTTGCAGATAGGAGTATTGCTCTTGGAAGACGGTTGAAGACCTAAAGATTGTTGCAGACTGAAAAAAAATTAATGATACGTGAAATGACGTCTACCTGCAATACTAACTGGGAATGTTTGTATATCATGACTGCCATACAAATATACGCGTGGTCATATTTATGTGTGAAATATATATATATATATATATATATATATATATATATATATATATCTTCCACAGGAATTGAGCACTCTGGTGGATGAGGAGTTTCTGTGTAAATGAATATATCGCTTAAATTCAGGCTTACTGACCACCCAGTTCCGTAGTCCAGAGATAGGATATAGGCCTCTGATGTGAGGGTTTCAATTCTGCCTCGCGGTACTGGATGGGATATAGTCTATAGCCACACCGAAGAAATGTAATACATCGAAACAGCTGTCTGTGGATGACACAATATATATATATATATATATATATATATATATATATATGATGCATTAATAAGTATAAAAATGTGATGAAGCTTAGGAGGTCAGATCAAATGATCGTAATCAAAGAGAAGAACGTATTTCAGATTGTGGTTGTCAGGAGATCCGAGATTAAAACTGAAAAAGAGTGGACGTTGCAAGAAATGTAGATTTAAAAAAAGACCTGGTTCGTCACTCAATAGAAAGTGTTACATGAATAACGTCTTTTGTCAGCATGGCGTGTTGGGGAATGATCAATTAAGATATGGGGAAAAAGAGGTGATCAATGATTGAGTTACTTCCTCTTGTTGGATGGTAATCACTGAAAAATGTCCAAATTTTGAAAAAAAAAACAAACTTGAACGCTGTCACAAATTGATAGACCAATATAGCATGAACACACATAATGAATTATACAAACGACTGAAAGAATCGTTTTTGTCCTTGTGTCCCATCTGTGCGGCCTGTACACTCGTTGCACACATAGATAGATAGATAGATAGATAGCCCACCAGGACTAATCCTTTAAAAGCTATGCTGGCAGCGTAAATGACAGTTTTCGTTGACAGTTTCTAATTGTGGAATAGTGAGGTCAAGACTGTACCAATCATTATCAGTGCACATGGGAAGAATCACCTAGGGACTTGCAAAAAAGAATGAAATAATTAGCTCAGGAAAAAAAAGTGAAACCAAACTACGTCACTACTGATATCAGCTAGAAAACTAAGACTATTGTGGTAAAAAGGAGGTTTGCTATCACTTGATTTCCAGTGGAATCCACCGTACAATATTTGTGCAAAAAAATCTAAGTTTAGTAGATAAAAGTTCCGCGCAAAAATAATTGCAGTTTTATCACAATCAACTTGATAGCAGTATATTTCTATATCTATATTGCTTAGAATAAAAGTTATCAATCGAAAAGAGAACATTCAGAATGCACACACATTTTTCCCAACTAGAATCGACTTTGTTTATTCGAGAAGCAGCTGCTTGGTTGCTGAAGACCTTGTCTTGCAGGAATTGGTCGAAATATGTTGTAGTTGGTTGGGAAAAGGCCTGTTTAGTAAGCTCGGTTAGATAAAGGTTTATAGCTTGGTTTGTTCAATTTCTGCATGGTTATTCGCGCAACATGCGGTCGAAAGTTGTTTTGGAAAAGAATGGGTCATTATTTTGAATGACCAATATTGAATGAAAACATTGCAATTCTTGGGGCATTTTGTCGATTCCCTGTCGATATTTCTTTGATGTGATGGTTTTTCCAGGATTCAAGAGGTTGTTATGGATGATTCCACTTGCCAACCACCAAACTGGCCATAATTTTCTTTTGATGCAGGTTTGCTTTGGAGAAGTATTTTTGCGCTTCACCTCTGTCCAGCAACAGAACAAACCACCGTCGATTATTGCACGGAATCTATTTTTCGTCACAGCTCACCATGCGATCAAAGATGGATCGTTTTTGTTGAGCAAGAAAGCTCAGAGCAGACTCAGTAACCGTGATTTTTTTTATTTTGTTCAGCTCATGCGGTGCTCATGTACCGTGCTTTTTGCTTTCGAATGGTCAACATTTGGTTTCTCTGCAACTTCTCCAGTTGTTTTACGTTGGTCCGCCTCGTTAATGCCGCCCCAATAGGGTACCGTCAATCACAGATAGTTGGAAACTAATGCTGAGCTATACATTCGGACCTCTGGGTTAAATACTTGGTTGATATTGCGAGCTGTTCCTTCTATTTACGTTCCATTTTAAACACATTCATCAAAATTGCTCGACTTTGCTTTTTTTCTCCTTCTATTTGAATACCTCAAACAAAACAGAATAAATAGCAAGAAAAAAACGTTCAGCTTAGATAGATAAAACGAAGTTAAATAATAGTTTATTCCAAAATAAGCATCAAATTTTAAAATAGCCAAACCACAATTATTTTGGCACCGATCTAATTTAAAACTATTTGCTGAAGTCCGTTGTCGAAACAGAGAACAGCATGGATAGGTACAGGTATAGCTTGGTTAGCACGGTTTATCAGCTCAAAAATTTTCCATGCGGTTCAAAACCGCGCTTACTATAACTTGGTGCGTTTTTTTTTTATATTTAGTTACTTTATTTTGTACAGCAATACCTTAACCGCCCTACATCAAAACTCAGACTAATTTAAAAATTTACTATTCAAGGGTCTGCTGTATAATATTCTTTTGTTTTCAAGAGTTTTCGGCAAAGAAGATATATTTTGTTTCAACGGTTATTCGTTCAAACGAATTTAAACGTAACTTAATACTTCGTTTGTAATAGAGATGAAAAGAACGAATCTTTCGACAAGAGAATAAGTTTTCAACTTCGGTTCTGATCTTGAACGAACAACCTGGTTATTTTTTTTTGATGGCATGAATATTGTAGACTGGTACATGATTACACAAAGCATTCGAACTCTTATTCAACGATGAAACTGCTCATAATATGAGAGAGAAATTGATATCGACATGAGGAAAAAATGGAAAACGAGAAAGTCGTGGCGGCCAGCAAAGAGAGAACTTAGAGAACGTTACGTAAAGACAATAGATAAGATCTGCAAAAATGTTCGGTGTAAGCCTAAACATTGCTAGTCCCTTACTAGTTCTTCTATTGTCTTTTGCTCCGGTAAAGCGATACATCCAATATTCACACGTCAGATAATCTTTTGTTGTTTTAAGTCGCTGCCTGCGCCAACATCTTTTTTTTTTTTTTTTTTTTACGCTTATGAGCAAGAAAAAAAAATGGGAGGAGCTTCGTTCGCTTATGGTGCTGCAGTATAACCTGAGCTTAGACAGATGAAAGATGTATGGGTTGTTCATAAAAGCTTTCGCTGCGGTCGTAGAGTGGGGGGCGCTGCCGTGGGAAGACAGTTAAAGACCAAGAGAGTGTTGCAGGCTGAAAAAAATATAAAAAAAATTAATGATACGTGAAATGACGTCTAACTGCAATATGAACTGGAAATCTTTGTTTATTATACCTGCCATACATATATACGAATGCATACACGCGCGCACACACACACACACACACACACACACACACACTTGTATATATATATATATATATATATATATATATAGATATATACATACATACATATATATATATATATATATATATATATATATCAAGGATAAGAGTTTGGCAATATAGCATAGCATGAAATTAATTAAGGGAAAGTACTCATGCATCTCCATACACCTTGTCGGGTCTGCACACTCACACACAAAAACCTTCTTTTTTTTTTTAAATAACACAGTAAACCATGAATTATAGGAATTTCATAAGATCAAATGAGGGGATGCACGTAGAGAATCAGATATGACAACACAGAAAATAAAAAATATATTTTATAGACTTCCCATGAAATTGAATCGGCGGCTAATCATGTGAATTCGGTGAAAAATCACTTGTTTTCCTCAGATTTGAAAATGCCATGATCAGCCTGACTCTAAATTGACCTTTAGAGGCCACCAGAAGTCAGAACCGCCTATCCTATGTCCATCCTTGGATTCAGTTACTCTTGAACACAAATTTGCAGCCCGTATGGTGCAGCCGACTAACACACTTTATCTTTATATCGATATATATTTATATATATATATATATATATATATATATATATATATATATATATATATATATATATATAATGTGTATTGTAAAGAGTGAGACAGACTCGGGAGTGAAGTGTTTAGAGGTAAGGTTCATTAATCCTTAGATGTACATTGTCCAGACATGTTTCGGGATTCTTCCCATCTTCAGTGGTGTGCGCTGCGTGAATATGTGTTAAAAGTTCCCATGTGGAACCAGAGTCAACTATCAGGAGCTATGCATTGTGGGTAAATTGTGTTGTAAGGGCTGCTGGAGGCCTCCTGCTGAGTGGGAGAATGTCCAGTTAGGTATCAGGTCTTTGGTTAAGCAGCAGCAGTTGGTCTTGGGGAGGGCAGAGTGTGTCAGGGTAGGGGAGAGTGATGTGGAGTTGGATTTTTTTGGTATGTTAGGGATAGTGTAAATGGAAGGGTGGTAAGGTCAAGGAGCTACATAGGTTTCAACCTTATAAGTTATAGAAAATGTATTAGCTATGATTTGGATAGGGGTTATAACTGGCTAAGGTGAATTTTTCCTATGGGTCTGGGTGACTTTGAAGCTTCCATTATTGAATGCATCTTAGATGTGGGTGTGAGGATATTATTGGTAGGAGTTTTGTGTATTAGGGTTCTGCATGATGAGGGTTGTTCACTTTAGTGTTTAATCCATTAGGATATAGGGTTTTGAGTTTGTTGATCCACATATCTTCGTGTTCCTCTAGAACTTTAGTTATGTCAATTGGAGTAGTTTTTTCTATTTTTTCTATGATGGTAAAGCTAGCGTCCGTGGCAAAATTGTATATATATATATATATATATATATATATATATATATATATATATATATATATATATATGAATATACACACTGACACACACAGAAATACACATTCAAACACAGATATATATAAATATATATATATATGTTTATATATATATATATATATATATATATATATATATATATATATATATATATATATATATATATATATATGTAACATAGGTTGTTACACATTAAATGTTGTTTTTAAATTGCAAGATGAAAGATGATACAAGCATAGAAAGCGGCAAACATTTAATTAAATTATGGCTCATTTAATGCAGTAACATTTTACGACGAACATGTAATGATAATATGCCATCTCTGTGAAATTATTTAGGTTTGGTGGTTACAAATCCAGTAAGAGCACAAATAACAGATTTCCTATTTTTTCACTTCTCATTAAAGAATGGGGTTCAATGTGCTTGAAAAGTGGATGATCTGTAAAAACATTGGACGATGCTGTTGGGAATATGTAAGATGCTACAAGCATTCATATTCCAATTCTTTATGCTTAGACACAGTCCGCGGAGAGATGTGACACTGTCATGGAACATTTCATTCTATTCACGTGGGGCCAATTCTCCACAATTTTTTTCACTTATGTTACTTTCCCTATTAGCTTGAGATTTCGTTGTATGATCGCAGGTGAAGCCCCGCAACTCCACCCTCCATTAGTGCACGAAAACTTGTTCGTGCGTCGTTGGCTACTGCTTCTCCATTGTTAGGAACAGATTTGATCTCTCTTCGATATTCATCATTAGAATCCTTATTTTCTGATTAGAACCAGCTGGATCAGCGCTGAACAGTTTGCTCTGTAGTCAATAACTTATAACAGCAATATCCTGCTTTGAATTTTGTCCTATAAACACACACACACACACATCTGTACACACACATATATATGTATATATATATATGTGTGTGTGTGTGTGTGTGTGTGTGTGTGTGTGTGTGTAGGTATGTCAATGATTCTGTTGCCTAATGGTGGAAAAAGCATTGGTTCTATGCTACAAATATTCATTTTTCAACATGATCTCCTTCCGGTCGATGCACTTGATTCAGCAGTGAATAGTTATCATACGTTTGTAACATTATACGACACGAATTTTTTTTTATCAAAATCAAGCAGATAGCTACGGGTAAGGCTACAATCCTATTGATCCATCATCCCATTATATATATATATATATATATATATATATATATATATATATATATATATATATATATATATATATATATATGTATATATGATTATGTATGTATGTATGTATATATATACGTGTGTGTGTTTGTGTGTGTGCGTGCGTGTATATGTATATGTGTATATATATATATATATATATATATATATATATATATATATATATATATATATATATATGTGTGTGGTGTGTGTGTGTACGCGAGCGCGTTTACGTATGTCTGTGCCCCCTCAGTCCATCGCATTATATATACATACAAAAATGTAAACAACAAATATTTCACCGTTTTATAGAATTTTTGCAATACCGATCCTTTTTCTTTTAATTTAACATTTGAAAAAATGTAATTGGTCCGATAAACACTCTGGCAAGTGTACCTTTATATGATTACTAATTTTCTCGGTCTGTTTATATCTGTATTCATATAAATAGACGGAAAATGTGGCTCTAACCATTAGTATTTTGGCAAAGAAAAACTTAGTTGTATCAAAGAAAGAATATAAACAATTTTTTTTTTTTGCTAATCAATTATTGATAAGATGTAAGCCTCTTCTTTTTTCTTTAGAAATTACCTATGTATTTTAGGATTCACAAAACTAATTACCATAAGCATAAATCATTTTAATCGCTTGTAGCTAAAAGCCTTATGTTAACATAAAAATTAAGAAATAAACTTGAAACCTTCTTTTTATTATTTTTCCACCCTTTCCGAAAAAAAATCAAGGAGTCTTTTGTAGAAGAAAAAAGATAAAAGTCGTCTGCAAAAAACGTTGTCTTCTTGGCGCTGCTTAAGCGATTATTTGTAAAACATCAGAGAAGTTGTTAGCACACGATATGGAAAGATGATCGCATTTTCTAGCGTTAGCGATTTTTGTGTCGTGCGGTTTTTAGACATTATAATCAAAATTACAGGAAAGGTTTGCAACTTGAATTTGTGTTGTCCCCTACATCGGTTATATGAATTAGTCCCTTATAGCAGAAGGGAAGTAAAAGTCAAAAAATAAAAATAAAAAAACGATGTGTGAACACGTATGTAGGGCAGTTTGTAACTGTCGGTCCTATAGGGATGGCTCTGTCCCTTCATTTTGTCTTTGTCTATCGGTTTCTCTCTCCATATATATATATATATATATATATATATATATATATATATATATATGTATATATATATATATATGTGTGTGTGTGTGTGTGTATGTGTATATGAATATATATATTCATATATGTGTGTGTTTGTGCGTGTGTGTGCGTTAACGAGGTGCAAACAAAAAAAAGTGTACAAAATTGAACGACACGTGAACTGAATTGGTACTTATATTTGCTGCTTCACTATATGAGTAGAACACGTTGCAGGATCCCTGACTACCTTACCTGCCAAAGGGGGTTACTTTGAGTGTGTGGGTGGGGGGAACAAGTTGTTTGGAAAAGTAATTTTTTCATTGTCAAATTACCATTACTTTTTGGTAGTGTGCTGTATATATATTCAATTCTCTCTCTCTCTCTCTCTCTCTATATATATATATATATATATATATATATACACACACAAATATATATATATATGTATATATATACATATATTTATATATATATTATCTCAACTTTTTGGTAGTGTACTCTATATATATTCAATTTACATTCTCTCTCTCTCTCTCTCTCTCTCTCTCTATATATATATATATATATATATATATATATATATATATATATATATATATATATGTATATATATATATATATTCACACACGCAGACACACACACACACACACAAATATATATATATATATATATATATATATATATATATATATATATATATATATATATTATCGTTGTGTGGGCAACTTGTATAGTTATTAACAATTGAATTTCCCCTGACGAATGCAGACGGATTATAGTCGTTTACAAGAAACTAATTTTTGCGAAATATTATCTTGTATTGTTATCATTATACACGCACACACATAGGAGATGAGGATTAGGTAGTTTTAAAATTGCCCTAAATTAGCAGTTCGACTTATACTCAAGTCAATATGATTAAAGCGTTGATAGGCAATCCAAGGGGCTTAATCTACTATTCCTTGGAGGGCTTGTCCATAAAAAAATCACTTACTTTAGCACCTAGTACACCCGTCTTCTTCGAACTAGCTCCCTTGTGACTAACAAAGGTTTCTGTTCACAGAGGATAGCACCACCAGTCCGTACTACATTAGATCCAAGCGCGCTGATCTCAATCCGTGAACCTTGTGTAGTACCTCCTACATATATTCAAGAAAAAAATAACAAACAAAAGGCTCAGATATTAGTATACTAGCAGGGGATAAAATAGAGAAAATATTAACATACGGGAAAAATATGTCCTTTGATATATTTCTCCTTAAACAACGATTTCGAAAAACGTTTCTGTTTCGGAGACCCCATTTTGTCAACCTTGGTATACAGAAAAGTTACTGGGACAAACTCCACTCCTACGTCTTGTATATATAATAGATAAATGAATCATTGTAAGAAACAAATTTTTCAGTATAGATGTATTTATTTGTTACAAGAGATAAGACCTTGCGTGTTTGCAACATAAATGTCTGTAGATGTGTAAGACTTGTGAGTTTGGCTCGGTCGGTAAATGAGCCGCCTACCGATCACTTGCTCATGATTCCAAATCACGAAAGGAAAATGTTGATTTTAGAAAATGTATTTATTTATTCGAATGGAAATAGCACACATCTATTTATGATAGATATTTTCGTAGATATGTATGATTTGTCAGTCTGGCTCAGCCGGTAAGAGAGTCGCCTACTGATCACTTGGTCATGATTTCAAATAACGGTAGATACATTATATATATATATATATATATATATATATATATATATATATATATGTGTGTGTGTGTGTGTGTGTGTGCGTGTGTGTGTTGTTTTGGTTTTAATGTGACGGGAGAGGCAAGCAGTGAAGATTTTACTGCCCTGAATTAATCGAGGTTTGTTATTGTAGTTGCAGTAGAAAAATAAATCCCACTCTAACCCCCGACTGGAGTTGGAGAAAACACATTTTAAGGGTCTGTAAGAGCTTGATCTTTGAAGGCTGCTAATCTGTTCGGCTCTCTGAAGCAAAGGTTACCATAGCTGATCTCTCACGCGTGCTTATCTAATTGTATTTTTTGCGCTTTCTGTTCAGACATTGTCGGAACGCGTGTCAGTAAGCCTTTTCCTTGCAGCGTATTGCTTTTAAACCGCCTTATATTTCGAAAAATGGCTTATCAAAATCTTCTCCTGTCGTAGGCGATAATATATCAGAACGAGCCAGGCCGCTCCTGGGTCAAACTTCAGTTGTACTACTACTTCCTTGCCTATTCGAGACATACATCTTCGTACACATTTAAGACTTGTCTGTTTGGCTCAGTTGGTAAGGAGGCCGTCAACTGATCACTTGATCATGATTTTAAACCATGGTAGGGAAATGCTAATTTAGTACATTTTGTGGTGCAACATGACGGGAAAGACAAACAATGGAAGGTTTACTCGCATAAATTAGGTGAAGGTTGCTCTTATTGTTGTTGTGGTTGTTGTTGTTGTTAAAAGCGAGGTCAACCCCAGCCTCTGATATCTACTGGACTTCGACAATAGTGAAATGAAAACATTCTTGATATTTGTTCGCTCATTATGATATGGCACGAGGCCAATTTGCAAGCACGCTTGAATTATCGACAATGGCAAAGAAAAAAGATAAAGTAGGCGCTTCACAGGCATTATTTTTTTCAGTAGCACTTCACACGGTGCACCTAGCTCATGAAACAGACCACTGCTAAGTAGTCTGCTCCACTCAGCGAGAATCGAACGCACTACTGGTCAGCGAGATGATCTCACGGAACATCACACTACGGTAGGCGCCTAAACTGAGTATATTTATTACCCTGGTGTGCAAGACACACCCAACATTGATTCTCTCTTGAATACCAAGCAAATTGGCCTTTATGATGGTAAAATGGTATATATATATTTATATAGCTATTATATAGGTAAAATATTATTAATACGCATTTTTGGCACACACACGTACGCACACGTAGTGTATGTGTGTAAGAGAGAGAGAGAGAGAGAGAGAGAGAGAGAGAGAGAGAGAGAGAAGGGGGAGAGAGAAAGAAACGCAATGTTGCTTAACGTTCATCAAAGCGTATTTCAGATGACACTGCTCACGAACAACTTAGAACTAATATCCCTGTGAATGTGCGAAAATAAAAGTGAAAAGCTGTTACATCTATTGGCAACCGTCTATACTTGTTTGCATAGTCAGGCACAAGGTCAGATAGGAAAGGGGGATATTTGGTGGGCTGATCTTCCAAGTCTTTAATGCCTGTGTACCTGTAATAAGAATCGTCCATCGGGAGCCTCTCTCTCTCTCTCTCTCTCTCTCTCTCTTTCCATCCTTCTCTTATCCACCTCTTATTTTCCTTCTTTATTCTATTAATGTTTCATTCCTCTTTCCTTCTCCTTTTATTCTTTCCTTCCTTTATTCTGATTCTTCCATTCCTTCATTCCTGTCTCCGTCCACTCATGCATTTTTTCCTTCGTTTTTCTTTTTCTTTTTTCGTCTTTTTCCCTCTTTCTCCCTTTAATACTCCCTTCCGTCCTTTTCTTTCACTTTCCTCTACTCTTTCCGTTGCTCCTCTCTCTCTCTCTCTCTCTCTCTCTCTCTTTCCTCCCTTATTTCAGTTTCCCTGCCTCCTCCTCCTCCCCTTCATTCCTTCCTTTCCTTCCTTATTCTTCTTCTCATCTCTTGATCCCTTTGTCTCTTTCTTTGCTCGTCTATTTCTCTTCACGCCGTTTTATTCTGATAGAAACCGTCAACCAAAACTGTCACCATGGATTGGGTGATTTTGTCAAACAGGTCTGACTGGCTGAATATGCATGCATCGTGCGTGGAAGCCGCAACAACGGAGCCAGAGGACTGAAAATTCAAACGTTTACTCCTTATCATGACTAAAAAAACATTACTTTTTTTTCGACCCCCCCCTAGATAGTTTTTTTAGAGGGATTTTGAATTTGCAATTTAAGTTTATGATAAATTTATCCAATTAGTTTGCATCTGGTAGCATTCGTGCTTTCTTTTTTTTTATTGAAAATTCAGACTTTTTAGTGATCACCTCCCAACAAAAGGCGAAAGATGTAACTCATTTATTGACCACTCTTTTCAACAATTTTTAATTGATCATCCTCAACACGGCATGCTGCCAGAAGACGTTGGTCATGTGACGGTTTCCATTGAGTGACTAACTGTTTTCTTCTTCGACTTATTTACTCTCTCCCCTCATTTTCCCTCTCTTCATTTCATATCACTGCGTCCATCTTTCCCTTTTATAGTCTCGCCTCTTTCTTTGTCTCGTTTCCCACAACCCAACCCCTCAACTAATTTTCTACCCCCATTAATATTTTTATTATCCATCACATGGGTGCATCGTATTTATCCTCTCGTGCCAATGACGTCTTTCAGGGCGCAACGACCTTTTTTTTTTTTTTTTCACGCGTTTTTTCTTGACTTTTTACCGGCATATTTTGGCACGAAAGTAGCTAGTCAAACATAAGGAAGCAGAGAAAACGATTAACGAATCTTTAGAAGTAAGAAAAAAAATAATCATCCTGGACGTGCTGGGTGCCTGAGATAGTTGCCTTTTCCCCTGCTCGTGCTGGAGTTAAGTGTTTGAGCCCCCCCCCCCCAGCCAGAATTTCGAATGTTGACTTGCTGGGTACAATGATACGTGATGTCCGTTGGACTCAATACGATTTCGCCACAAGACTTCTTACTCTTATTGGTCCAGGAATAAGCAAAACTTGTAAATATCAACTTGGTTGGAATGTTTACTATAATCAGTTTCCTATCCTACGCATACACCAGAATTCTGAATGTTGATTCTTCAAAGTAGGAGAGCCGTTCTTACTTGGGAATTTGGCGCAACACAAAATCCATCGTTTTGTTCTGTGCACTATAAAACTTTCAAAATATTAAATAAGAAATCATATCATGATGTGGTGAGATTGAACAACTTCTTGTGTCCGTTTGTGGTTAGGCTAACTTTTTAATTACCCTACGGGTTGGGGGTATCGTTCGCCCAACCTTCCCGTCACTCCACCCCCACCCAGTTTTAAGGATGTGCAGACATACTTGACTGATACAAATACAAAGATTTCTTCTTTTTTTTTCTTTTTTCCTTCAAAGGAGTGTGAAGACATCCGGTGACCGTGTTTGCTTGGGTGTGGCCAGGGTATAGGTGGCACATTCTCCATCGACCTAGATAAAGAGAACAGAAGAAGATATTTGCTGTAAATATCAAAATGGGAATGCCAGATATTAGAAGATTAGATTCAGGAAAAATCTGAATACTTTTTTGAAGACTAATGGGATTCTTCCTTGTTCTCCATCTTCAATTCTATTAATCTTGAAAAGAAAATAATACAACCAATGCATCCTCCTGATAGTCACCTATGAGACTGAAACACGGAACCTAACCGAGAGATTGACCTGCAAACCGAGAATTATACAACGTGCACATGAGAGAATCATGCTCAGCATCACATGGAGTGACCAAAAGATAGCATAGTAAATCCAGGGAAAAACAGGAATTCGGAACATCATTGAAACTGTTTGGAAACTCAAATGGCAATGGGCTGGTCATGTTGTATGAATGGCAAAAAAACTGATGTATATCACGACTCACAATATTGATCCCAAGAAATCAAATGTGGAACCGATGCCAGCAGAACATGAGATAGCGAAACGAAGTGGACAGGTTCAGGAAAAATTTGCTCTGCAACGCCCACGATAGATATGTGTGGCGATTCCTGGGAAAGTTCTATGTCTAAGGACGAGCGATAAAAGATTGAGGATGTCGATGATGAAATCATAAAGCAATGACACGAAGAAAAAAGTGAATGCAATTCCAAAACTCTCGATCTAAAAGGGCACGTTACTCGAGTTCAGGGTGGAGTGTTGAACACGACAGGGGTCTGGGTCATCAGGGCGAACAGGCTAAATTATCGGCATTTCTAAATTCAGGGGAAATCTCAGAGCAATGTTACGAAGAGAAATTAGATGGATTACTGAAAAATCTTGAGAAAATAATCGTTTACACCGAAGGGTATCCCACTCCAATTTGTGAGGGTGTCCAAGTCCACAGATGAAACTGAAATGCAAAAATATAAGTGTTTTATAAATCTCAAATAAAAACAATCTAAAAGATGAACACTGACAAAACAGTTCCAGATAACTCAGAAAGGGGTGAAGTTTAAGGAAGGTGATACGTCAGAGGACGGTTCGGAAACAAGGTGACATGTTACAGAAAGATGCTTTATTTCCTTTGCTCCAAATCTCAATATAAGCAGACCCACTTAGTGGGTCAGACGTTATCCGCCGCACAGAGAAGTCTACGTCGCTTGCAGTTCCGTGATGCTACCTGCCTTCTAGAATGAACGAGCCGAATCGACATCAATGTTCGGCCAGAGGCTACAGCTCCACCCTTTGAAAGACGCCCAAACATAAAAGACCATATTATTACCCTTTTTTACCTGAGGCACTTCAATACGTTCGTAATATCCACAGATTGCAATAAATATATATGAATTCACGCACTGTATTCTATGAAACATCAAATCTTAGCAGATTGTCAGTGGATGTTTCCCATTACATTTCTTCTCTCATGCGCGTTAACCGACATGGGTTCCGGGAAAGGTTTAATAAATGAAGATATAACACTGCAAATGAATATTACTTTCTTTTCTACCTTCATGTCAGCCTCGGTACTGATTCCTCGAGACGTGAGTCTGATCAAAAAGTTAAACGACGTGGGAAAGGGTGAACAGTTTTCCTGTCTATCCCTTTATAGACGATTGCAGCTGTTGGAAGTCGCATCTGAGATCTGTGGGTGTTATAATAATAACACACAAGCGTTTTATTCATTGCTATACGATAGGCGCCTAAACAGCAATTTAAAATTTGATAACAGTAGATAATGCAATTAAGTCTTATGGGTATAGCATTGAGCATCCTTACCTGTCAACCGAGAATCCAAAGTCAGAATCCCTGCCGAGGACCATTACTTCCTCTGTGTATGTGTGTGTGTAAAATATGTGTATAAAATCCGCAAAGTCACACTGCCTCATGTCGAACGGTGGTGAACTTGAGCAGTCCTAATCTGAGTGATGTACATAACGTGTAAATAAAGTCATCATTCCTGGCGTATCTACTCTGTGCTGAAACGGCATTTTTGTGTGTTTCTTTTTTAATATAACAAAGTGAAAAGTCGTACAGTTTGGAACCTCTTTCATTTTAAGACCATGGTAACTGACATCAAATCAGATTGATAAGGTTTAAACACTCATCCAGGCAAATTCAACTGATTCCATGAACACTGGATTTATAAAGGACGTAATATAGACAAAAGGAAGTGGCTTCTGGCGAACACTGAACGTGGCTATCACAAATTTTAAATTCAAAGATTCCTGTCCACCATTTCAGGTGGTTGGTTGAGACAAAAGTCTCGTCAATAAATTCTATGTGAACAGGAGTCAAATGTTGATAGACAGCTTTTCCGTTGATTTTACTTAAGTGGATTGAACAACGATGCAAGAATATATATATATATATATATATATATATATATATATATATATATATATATATATATATATATATGTGTGTGTGTGTGTGTGTGTGTGTGTGTGTGTGTGTGTACTCAGCGGTGCCTGGGGATAATAACTGAACGTCTGACAATATAGGAATGAAACACGTAATAATAAATGAATAAAGTTTTTCTGAGCAAAACAACCATTTGGGCGGGCTGAAGGTTGCCGAAATTGTTTGATTATACTGAGTGTAGTCACTGGCACATTGTGTGATCGAATCTCGGCATGAGTTTCGTATACCTTTGGGCAGATTTGTGCAAACTCCAAGGCATATCTGTGCAGGCCCACACACATTGTCGGACAGGTCAAGGTATCCCGCTTTTTCTGTCACCATTATGAGAATGTTTGAAAGCGGAAGTTTAGGTCTGAGATGATGAGATTTATAAAACAATTACTTTTCACTCTAACCGATTTTTCTTCTTACGACTAAAAGTCTAGCGTAGCGTCATAGATACAATGTAAATAAACCCCCACTCCTATGGGCTTGAGAAATTGGTTTTTAATGTTTTCAATATGGTTTTGACAGAAGTCAAAAACTTAATTTGGGTAATTTTTATCGAGTAGATTTGTTGTCATTATAAATTTGAATGACTTTTGCTCAATTCACTCCATCAGGTTTTTTCCTCCTTTCTCATAAAGGGGCTTTTTACAGACCCCCTTAGGACCCTCAGCCAGGCCTAATTAGATCTTGCTTTTTTCCTCCTATCAGTAAAGGCATGCATGCAAACATACGGATATACGATTTCAAATATCTGCGTTAACATGAGCGTTCTTTCAGTGTATGAATTTTCAGGTCTGGCCGATCATACGTTCGAATCCGGGTACAATCGTAAAATATAATCAGTCTCAGAACTTAAGACCAACTACAGAATGTGATCAGTCCAATTCATAATACACAGAGGAACTCACTTAATTTGATATTATTATCGAATGGGAATTGTTATCAAAATCAGTGGGTCCAAAGCATTCTATTCAAAGTGATAACAGTAAGCTGTTTCCTTTCTTTTTATTTTGCAGTGTACATACATGCCCAGTTAAAAGCGGGCTGTCATTATCTAAAAGACCCAGTCGCAAAGAGATCAGAATAAGCAAATTCTCTATTCATATGAATTATGAATTACGTTATATCATATAGAAATCTATTTGAAATGATCTCCCGTTGTTACACGGTCATATACAACTCAATTTAGACAACGTAAAATAGAATAGATAATAAAAGAAAATGGGGCTGCTGCAGGAATCAAGCCTGCTACCATTGGACCATATATATATATATATATATATATATATATATATATATATATATATATATATATATATAATAAAACTGAACAATTCAACAAGAAAGACACACTGTATATGTCAATAGATACATATATACCATTCTATATATTCCAGCCTGAGCCTATCTATCTATTAATCTCAATCTGCTGCTATGTCTGCCAAATAGCACTAATATCAACTCGAATCACACATTTTTCTCTTCATTTTCAAATGTTACAAAACACCAAATGTGGTGCGGGATGGGCACAGTCTAGTAGTTCCACCAAAAAAACGGCGCATATTAGAACTAAAATAAACTTGATCTGAATCCTTCCGGAAGTAGCAAGCTGATTCACTTCCGCTGTTAACGTTCATCATTTATTTGTATTTATGTAATACCTACTATCAACCCCCCTAGAACAAGAAAAATCTCATCAAGTTTTATTTGCTTTTCTTTAACTTCTCGACAAATCCCAACTTAATTTTTTTTTTTTGTTAGTTGTTTTTAGAATATCGTTTTCTTTCTACAGAATCTTGGGTGTTTGTATATATTCTTCAGTTCCTTGCACCCTGTTCGCTTGCGACACCGGGGTCTCGATCAGGTGTAAACACGACTAACTGCGGTCAGTACAGCACGGTTCTTAACAAAATTATCAACGAACAGAGAGTACATGTGCTCACCACATTTCACAGGAAATTCACTAAAAAATGTTCTTCCATTGAGGTTTAAAGCACTTTTTGCTCTCCTTCAAGTAGAAAATCAATAGGACGACTAATACATTCATATACATATTTTAAGGAATATATATACACACACATACACACACACATATATATATATATATATATATATATATGTATATATGTATATATACACACACACACACACACACACACACACACACACACACATATATATATATAGAGAGAGAGAGAGAGTGAGGAACAGAAAAGTCATTTCATCACGAAGAATCGAATTTTTCTATGTACCCTCAAAAAAATAACAATACATATGTGTTTGTGTGTGTATGTGTTAAATCTGTAGTTCTGTGCCCTGACCAAACCACTTTTGTGAAATGAGGAGGTGCAGTTTGGGAGAATTGGTCTCCAGGAACAAAACTTTCCAATTGTTGATCCTTGACAATGACGACGGGTGCAAAACTGATTTGATCTCCCAAACGGATATCACCTTGAATCTGAATAAACACGGTCAAAAGAAGTAACAAACATTGTAAAAAAGATGAGAAATAAAATCATTCTCATGTCTTCGAAATAGACGAGTCCCCGGTAAACAGCCGGAATTTCCTCGCTGCTAACCTGATATCTGGATATTACTTATGAAAATACTTTATGTATACGGCCTCATAGACTGCATTTATAAGTTCTGTAATCATTCTAATTACACCATTTATGCTGGAGCCCGTTTAAATTTTGTGCAAAATTAAAAATTACTGGTGTGCTGGGTTATTAATTATTGCCATTACTGCAATAATCTGATCCTTATTAGAAAGTTTTTTTTTAATGAATGGTTTTAATTAACATCAGGTAATACGTAGCCTACGTGTACATTTGTGTGTGTGTGTGCGTGTGTGTGTATGCGAACGTGTGAGTCTGTGTGCACACAACAAATATTTATTTTTCAATCTCGTCAATGTATTCAATCCAAAACTTCTCCATCGGTCATTCAGATGGATCATTCTACACTGAAATTTTCTGATCTAAATCCAGCCAGCAACTGTGTCATCCTATGAATTTACTGTTTCGTCCACACACACACATACACAGCTCATCTTTTAATACGAATGGTTTTGATTAACTTCGAGTAAAAAACATATCCATATTTTTGAATGTGAACACCCTGCTTGTCTCCATCTATATCGTCTTTATTGTTTTCAGTGTTTTCTACCTTTAATGGATGGAATAGAATTAGGAGCAGCACTATTTCTTATATCAGAGAACAAATCGGCGGGTCAGAGATTTCATTAAATAAACAAACAAAACCCAATTGGCAATGGGCTGATCATGTTGCAAGAATGTCATACAACCGTTGGACATCAAGAATTATAGTATGCATCCCCAGAGCTCGTATGCGAAATCGTGGCCGGCGAATAGTGAGATAGCGTGATAAACTAGACAAGTTCAGAAAATATTGGCTGTGCTACGCCCATGATAGAAAGGTCTTGGGAAGGTTTATATCCAACGACCGACGTTAAAAGGCTTATGATGGAATGGGAGCTAACATGTTCCATTCAGAACGACTAAGTATTTTTTTGATAGTTTTTTTCTCCTTCGTAACGGGGTGTTTTATCCTTCGTTTAATCGGAAGCGTTTCCTGAATATCTGGGTAATTTCTTGACCCGTCTTTATTTTATTAATCTTAGTGTGCATGTCTCCCTTGCCACCACAGCGCCAGATATCCTGCCCTCTGAAAGACAGCATGGGGAAATAATAAAATCGGGACAATCGCTTAATCTTGGTATTCATTCGTTACCGTTAAAAAGCCAGCGAAGAATTTAATCCTGTCGTTGCGTCACTTCCTCCGTCTGATTTGTTAGAAGAGAATTTCAGGACCATAGTTCCCGCTAAGCTGTGCGTGTGTACACGTGCGCACTCAAGCGTTTTGCAACCAGTGCACAACAGACATTAATGTGCGCACTGAACATTTCAAGTTCTGTCGACCAACTTTTCTTTCATATGTAAATCAGAGTTTTTTTGTTGAAAAAATATATTGATTGCCAATGTCGAATTCAAAAGTGCTACATACTTTTGTTGCAGGAAAAAAAAATTGTACAATTCAAGGTTTGGCTCCCCCTGACAAAAAAAGTATGTAGAAAATACATTGTTCAAAACTTTGTAAAATTTAAGGGGAAAAATTATACATGCCGGTTTTCTCACTTTCTTACGAATTTTCGTCTTGAGATCGCCGAAATGTAATCCTGCTTTTAACTAGGAAACGTTTTGCATGAATGGAATTATCAAAATAATGGAACTTATGTTAGTATATGTGACCAAATTTATTTATGTCTCCCTTTTCATAATAGAGCTAACGTCAGTACATACAACCAAAGCAATGAACAGATTATATGTGTGTTATGTTTAACTAGCCGAATAATCCGTCCCTAGGAGGAGTATTCGGCAAGTAAAATTAATTTTCTATTAATATATGTTTCTTTTATTCTTTTTCTTGTTACCTACTTTATCTATCTCCCTTTTCAATTTTTTTCTTTATTATTTTTACGGCGAATTATCTGTGCGTCTCCCTTACCTGAGGCAAATTCAGTAGGTGCAGGCCTGTCACTTTGATGTTTAAATGTTGACTGCTGAGCCAATCACAACAATAACTGTCGTCTGAAAAAGACAGTTTCATGTGAAATGATCTAAGAATATCCCGACAGAATGACATCCCATTTTGATTCCGCAAACTTGGATGAGCCGGGGGACCTTCTCATCTACGGTCCAATTCTTTCCCAATTGAACTATTTAGACGTGATAGAGAGCGTTCTATTTATCTACTGTCCCACCACAGCGGAATTTGACACAAGGTCGGGCTTAACGTGGGGAAAATAGGAGACACCCTCCCAAAAATAGCTCCAGCCGACGCGGCTACGGTTTGCTTTGCAACCAAAGCAAACTCTACCACGAAAGCGTCCACCAGGGGACCTGCTCCTCTAAGTGCAATGGAACAGTGCTGCTCCGGGGAAACCGACCACCCGCAGCTGGGCCGAGTAATAATAGGAGAGTCCAAAGACGAGTCCAAAGGCTCTCCGATGCGCTTAGCAGTGCGTAGCCTCAGTAAAACCTCATTGGCTAACGCATTGCACCGGCGCACTCGGTCTTTGACACACACTCCCTCTCCGGCAAGTGTCAGTACTCCTCGGGCTCTGCCGGGGAACAGATACTACACTTTGATCCTGTCAATACCTGATTCATAGCCATCCCAACCAACAGCCACATCATAATCACCACCGCCATAACTTTTTGTGAAAATGATTATGCCAATTGTCTGTACTCAGATTCTTATCTTTAAACCTCCCTTCATTTTCTTAAGAGAATGAAATTCAAAACATTATAACAGAACATTCTCACCAGGAGAATTTGAGATGACTCATTTTGATTAGTGCAAATGTTTTTTTCTTGATTTCTTTTTCACAAACTTCATTCATCTTGTTTATTCTATCACGTTTCAGTTGATCTTCGGTCATTAAATTAAACTGCGGGAAATTGCAATAAAGCGAGATCAGTAGATAAAACAAGAGTTGGCATCCCATACCTCAGGAGCTCGTCTTTCATAGACGACACCTGGACCAATTAGTCGACCAAAACTGTTTTGATTAGGTTCTCATCTGTAGTCTTTCTGTGTTGGTCTCTTTCTTCTTACTCTATTCTGAGCTCTGTCGATGACTAATTAGTCATATTAGACAAAAGTAGCAAAAAAAAAAAATAATAATAATTAAAGAGTAATTGTGTAATAATCTGTTCTGAGTGGTCTGAAATCTAAAATATTTTGGGGCGGGGAAACGGTATGAGAATTTTATCATTTAAATTTAATAAGAAAATAAAAACCCACCAAAAACTTGTACATGGGGACTTGGTTCTCATCTAAAACTAAAATTGTTCAGCTCTGTTGGATCAACATCTAAAAAAAAGGGTATAGTTCCGGAATTCAAGTTTAACTCTGAATTAAGGGAAGTCGAGCTTTTGGCAGCTGATAGGCAACACCCTTTTCCGTGGAAATCTGCGGTCATGAGAATAGGCTGGAACAATAATCTTCCGTGGAAGATCTGGGAAACACTTGCCGATAACAATAGTACCGAATCTCACATCCTGCATCCACTGATTGCAATCAATATGAAAGAAGATAATTCTGACTCTTGGATTTCCCTTATCTGGACAAAAAGATAAAGAACTAGATTGATTATTTGCAAAAAATCAAATTACACAAACAATGGTGAGTCCCTGTCAAGGTTGAAAACTGGTGTAACAGATTTTGGTTTATTATTATCTGGGAAGGTAATTTCTTTGAAGAAAAGTGAGAAATAGACTGTATGTATGCATGTGTGTGTGTGTGTGTGTGTGTGTGTGTGAGGGAGAGAGAGAGAAAGATGCGAACAGAATTTGATAGATAGATAGATGGATAGATAGATAGATAATAGAACAAACTGACAGATAAACAGATGGAGAGATATAAACAGACTGTACTGATTGAAAGTGTCACACCGCTACTCTAAAATCCCTGTTGAACAAAGACCTTCTACACAGGTCAACAATGTTTGTAATGTGACTTTCATTAATCCATTCGTCATATGGATTCCTTTTCATTTATTTGCCACCCATCGAGAAAATCACTTCTCCACAGGTCATTCTTAGTGTGGTTGACACGCACATAATCCAGGAGTCCAAATTGATAAAGCAAATTCAAAAGAATGCTTCGTTTCAAAGTGGGTGTTGGTCCAGGCCTTTCTCTCAAACAGAAATCATTAACATAAACACGCAGTCAATACGTATAGATACTTCGATCTCGCTGTGGTCTTTCTACTATGTCGTTCCCAAATATCGCTTTAATTTTGGCGTGTGACGAATTACGTCAGACGTCCGTATTTGTTTCAGTTTTAGTTAAAGTTGTTGCCAGATATTGCATGTAAAAACATGAATCTTATTTATCGGAAAAAGCCAGAGGCCAATGTAGTCTGTCGTTGCCTGGAAACATTGATAGAGACTCCAACGTGTTTTCAAGAACATCGAGTATTAGTTTGCAGCTACGCTTTGTGAAGCATAATCTATATTTTTGATTTGTTCGTCCCCCCACCCTAACCCTCAAAAGGGGAACCAAATAACTGAACAAACAGAAAAAGCGTGAGTTCGAAATTTACATCTATTAATGCATAGATATCCCACTGATCTCTCTTCCGCGCCTATTTTTCGTATGAATATGAAAAGAGTCACACACACACAGACACACACACATAAACATGCAACGTATATTGTCTTAGAAGTTGTTCTGTGGCTTGAATCGGTGGTTCAGAAAAACGTTATACACTTGCCTTGGGTTAAATGATAACTCTTTGATCTTAGTATAAATCGGCGCACACACACACATATATATCTTCATGATTGTTATTTCTATCGTTTTCTGTTGGGTTAAAGATCTAACAAGCAAAAACTAGCTTTTTAGATGAACTTCCATTCGAAACAATTGTTAGACGAGCCTTTACACGCCTTTTAAAGGCGCCTGTTGTAGAAGAGTGGCTAGTATGTTGGCCTCCCAAACCATTCGTTTAACATTATCCTCCCTAGAGTGGCTATTAGTTCTGGTGATTAAACATCTCCCCCTGTGAAGCATTCAGAGGTGAGAAATGCTTTATTTTATTGGTGAGAAATATCATTTGAGAAATATATTGTTCATTCATATGATCACATGTATGTGTAAATGTATAATCGCTTAATATCTCACGTCACATAAATCTTAGTAAATATTCCTTTCAATAGTTGCACTTACAGTCATGCATCTACTTAATTCTGGTCTCTTCCTTGTTCCGAATTGACTTGATAATCTGTGCATTCACGTCATTTGATGAGTTCACTGAATGATTAACGCTTTTGTGTTGGAATCCAAACGAATTTCCCTCTCAAGTTTTCGCAATCAAAAATCCTCCCACTAAACCAATCATGGGGAAAATGTTACAGTGATACGCGAGTTTGATTCTCACTGAGTACGCCAATATTTTTGCCCTGTAAAAAAATGATTCAAACTTGGTTATCAAGTATTTGGAGCATTTCTTCTAGACCATCGGCGTTTAGGAGAATCTCGTGGGTCATTGCTAGAAAGTTTAATTCTCACAGGAAGATTAACTATCGTGTTTTAGGACAGACCAAGATGTCCACTGTAGAGCGTTGGTTATCCCGCCATATATATGATGGATCTCTTAAATATCCTGCCTTCAAAAGTGGCCATTTTAACATCTCCCCGAATTTTGACAATTGACCCATCCCATTCCAAAGTATCGTTATTCAGGGATAGTTGGAAAAAAAACTAGAAAAGACATAGAAATTAATTTATTGTATCAATAGAATAAAGGAAAATATTGTTTTCTTACATAAACGAATCAATTTTCAAATGCTTTATTCTATTAATTTGAATAAGTTAATGTTCACTCGTATGAATGCATGATCTTTTCAATGCATTATTGCAAATACTGACTCTTCACATAATTTCTTGTATAAAGTTGTGCTTACAGCCACACATTTCCTTGATTCTGGACTTTTGCTTGTTCCAATATGACTCGATAAACTGTTAGCGATGCATCCGACGGGTTCATAAAAATCCACAGAGTGATTAACAGCTATGGACTGAATTCCAATGCCTCGAATGCTTCGATGGATCATTTTAACATCCTCCCCTAAAAAGATCCCTTTAAAATCCTCACCCTAAACCAGTCTAGAAAGATGTTCCAGTGGCAGTAGATTGGTCCGGTCGATCCTCATGGGTACGCTACGATTGTGACAGTATGAAACATTAACAAGGCACAAAACATGAAGCAAAAGCAAGCTATCCTAGCAACACATACGTTAATGTAATGGGTTCAATCTCCAGTAAGTAATTCAATATTGTGGCACCGTGTTAGATTCGGATTTTCAGCAAATAAATATTCGGAGCACTTGATATAGAGAGACAACTAAGAAATAAGTCTCGCAGGCCATTGGATGTAAAATTGATTTCAGTTGGTGCTCTGCTATTCTGACCATGTGCCAGCCTAAGCGTTTTTTTTTTGTAAATATCTACAGGGGAGTACACATGCGGAACCATACTTGTATCTGCATTGAAGACATCTTGGTTTTATAACTAATGGTAAACAGAACCCCGAGGCTAACAAAAGAAGAAGAATGTGTTCAAATGCAACCAAAATAGAAATTTATATTCGAGTCGGTACAGGTAAGAGGGGAAAAAAGGCCAATAAGAACAAAGAAAAATAATGTGCAAATGATAAGAAAGTTTCTATCTTTCAAAATGCCATCTTTCTCATTCTTTTCCTATCGCGAAAGAGCATCGCAAGCCGAGGCGAGACTAGCAGAGAGAGAAGATAAACGTAATCCCTTTCAATGGTAGAAGCAAATTCCGGAAAAAGGCGAGATAGACATGGATTTCGATACACAGACATTTTATTGCACCAACCCACCCCGTTGAATATCTTAGAACAGGCTCTGATATTTTACGGTGGGCGCCTTTTTATCCTTCATTTTTTTTTCTTTCTTTCTTTCTTTCTTTTTCAAGCATCTCATGTTTTGTTTTTGTTTTTTAACATCACTCTCTCTTTTTTTCTTATTTTCCAACCATTTTTTTCTTTTTTCCTTCCTTTCTCTCTTTTATCTTTCTTTCTGTTTATTCATTTTCTTTAAGTCTCGCTTTCTTTCTTTCTTTATCTATTTATTTATTTCTGTCTTTCTTTCTTTATTTATTTCTTTCTTTTTTTTCTTTCTTCCTTTCTTTCTTTCTTTCTTTCTCTCAAACATCTTTCGTTTTGCTTCTTTTTCAAACATCTTTTTCCTCCCATTTCCCTCCCATTTTTTTTCCTTTCTACCTTTCTTTCTTTTTTTTCTTCATCGATCCATTAATTTTTCTTTCTGCCTCTCTTTCTTTTACCCATTGATTGTCTTTTTCTTTTTTCTTTCTTTCTTTCTTTCTCCTTATCATGTTTCCCTTTTCATAAAACTTCTTTTTCTTCTTTTCCTCTATCTTCTTTCTTTCTTTTTTCTTTGTCTTATTTTTTGTTCTTGTCCCGATATCTCAACTTCTTCCCTACATTCATTTTTCTTTCTTCCTTCGATACTTCCTTTTTTGATCCCTCTAATGAAAATTTTAAGAAATCCACAATATATCCAAATGCACCTGGATTAACGAACATAACTAAAATAACACTCTAAGTCTTACTTATTTAGACATTATACTAAACCAGTAAATGGATTCTAGGAACATTTAAATAATTCCATGATTCTATTGCCTTGGGAAGAAATTATTCCCACGGTATTCATAAATTCGGTTGATGGTACGATCGGGACGCGCGTCTACTGATTATATCAGCCGTTCATTTAAAATATCTCCGGTTTTTTTCTTAATCCTTCCAAAGATTTTCTTGTTTTATTCGTTGCTCAGGAGAAAAATGAATTGATAAACGTTGAAAAAAAAATAATGCCAAACGCCAGGTTTCCCGTTTCTTGACTTACCTTTCTTGGCTTTTCGTTTTGTAAATAGATTCAGTTGTTGATTTTACAAAAAGATCTTAAATCTTTTTATCAAAGAAAGATTACGTTGGGCTTATCATAGATTGACACTGGTAAATACGCATATATTTATGCACTCACTATATATATATATATATGTATGTAAGCACATATTTGTACACTTTATTTTTACCCCTTCTTTTTAAATCATTCGATAAATAACTTATACACACACACACACACACACACACACATATATATATATATATATATATATATATATATATATATATATATATATATATATATATATATATATATATATGTACATAAAGCTTCACAGCTCTAAACACTAAACATAAAAAAAATAATTTTATTTGTCTCACTTCAGTCACTTATTTCCCAATATCTGTTAAAGTAATTTATGTAATTTTCTTCAGTTTTTTCCACACATACTTTGATAGTATGATACTATGAGTAATTTTCACCATGTAACTGTTTCGGAGGTTTAAAAGCAAAACAGTTATATTAACATGACACGCCGGCACCTCCTGTCCAGCAATGATTCTTGCATACAGCCTATAGAAGAATTTATTGCTCCCAGTTTGGAAGACTTTGAAAATAAGGCATTTGGAAAACTTGGTCTTTGTCAATGCTAGGAGACTGACTACTTGCTTCAAGAACAAGTACGCGACTATCTCAGCAAATCATGAGTTCCAATATATGCAGTGTTTTCATTCTTGCATTGTACTGGGGATTAAATATGTGATACATAAAATTATACGTAAAATATAGATCTATACAGTATGACAAAATGAAATAAGTGAGGTAGGATCGCTGTATTGCACAGGTCTTCCAAATATGAGAGGCTGCGCGCTTATTTAAAAACCAGTATGTTAAATCCTGACTTTTAACTTTGGTTCGAACACCAACCATTGGTACCAGTAAGGAACGTGCATCTATCTTAGCCATTGAGCGGACATAAAATAGATTCTATTACAGAAGCTTCGTCTGGAATGTATCCTGCCATTTAACATGAACGTTAAAAAAAAGCCTACCTAAGACAAAGGCATACTCCGTCTGTTTAGTCTACTCACGTATCTCCATCTTATGCCTCGTCACGATCTCTTTAATCTCGTCCAAAGACGCGAATATCCTTCCGATCAACAATGGAATACCAAAAGCTACATCCGGGCTACGAAGGACTGATAGACGTTGAGTTATTTTTCAAGTCTTTATGAATGCAGTAGTCACTAAATACCCAAGCTCACTGAATGGTTTTTTGTTGTCATTTCAAAAACTCCACAGGGTGTCTCAACAGTTAAGTCCCACGGTACCGGTTCTCGAGATATTCAAAATGACTCGATACTTCTCAGATAGACCTCATGTGTTGTAAGACAGCAAATTATTACGTGAAATATGGTCGACTATTTTGAAAAATATGAAAACACAAGACAAATTTGGGGAAATAGGGTTAAAAAGGATTTGAAATCCTGATTCTCGCTTGGATCCAAACACCGAGTACCAGAGCCAGTAGATAATACAAAACAGTCTCAGCTCTGAGGCCTGCCTGGCATGGAATAAGTTCGCTTTGAACAAGGCAAAAAAAAAATTGTCTAAAAGCACACCGGTAATATATGCAGACACCGTGGAATGTCCAGACATTTTCTTTCTAATACATTGCATTCCTCTAATTGACATAACCATATGTGCTGAAAACATAAGAAAGGGTCTGCGCTTTGAGATGAAAGGGTGGGGGCAGAAGAGCAGAAAAGAGTGGGTCAAGCGTCTGGAGGTTCAGAAAGATGGCAACCATCTTTCCCATTGTGTGTCTTTGTGTAAGGATGCGTGAAGGTGTGTAGTCAGCTTGTGCATATGTGTAATTGCAAAGAGATTCTTCGGCAAAAGATGGATTGCATATTGAGAACAGATGAAGGTCAACACGCTGAAAGATAAAGGTGGATAAATTGAAGTGTTGTGTACATTTTTTTTTTTTCAAAATTTCTCTCAGATATGTACGACTAAAAATGGGCGTAAACGTACAGCCTTCAACTGCCAACGCTGACAATGGATAGAGCGGCCATTAGTGACGTACACTATGATATAGATAAAGAGCTTTAGCCCGTTCGCTGTCGAGTATATTTTCCAACGTTATGACTCCTGTACTAAATTTTTCTCTTAGAGAAGTCGATGAAAAGGGACGTCTTCGCCCCATGTTTAAGACAGTTTTATTTTCATGCCAATCAACTTATATGCACAAAAGAATATCTGTGCTATTGTGTGTTGTTAAGAAACTGTCAACCAAAACTGTCAACATAGGTTTTTTCAGTTTTCAAGTTGGTCTAGCTGGCGGGCGATATAGTTATGTATCTTGCATGCAAACTGCATCAATGGAGTGACTGGGCTGAAAATCAGAACATTGACTCCAAATTATGTCTAGAGGAAAAGTTTGTTTTTTTGTTTTTGTTTTTTTTTGGGGGGGGGGGCAGTTCCCCCTCTAAATAGATTTTTAGCTGGGATTTTAGCTTAAGGGATTCAATTTTGCTTCGTAAGTCTATACTAAATTTATACTAAATACTGACCCCCTAATTATGTCCGGCGGTATTCACGCTTGTTTTTTTTTTTGTTTTTAGCTTTTTGTTTTTTTGTTCGCTTTTTTGTTTTGTTTTGTTTTGTTTTTTGAGAACTCAGACTTTTTTGAGATCAAAACGTAATTTATTAATTGATCACCTTTTTTTTTTCATTTTTCTAAGTGATCACTCCAAAATGCTGCCAAAAGACGTTGGTCACGTACCTGTTTCAATTGAGCAACTAACACCAGTCGTTAATGTTCTTTTATAATCTTCCACTTGAAATCGATATCACGTTGAGAGATATTGATGACAGTCACTTTATTTCGTCCGTACGTTATTATTCCTTTTATCTTAATTGAACAATTTATTACAATCCACTTCTGGCTTAGTATGTCCATCGAAGCTTTACCAGAGATCAGTTAAGCGTACATTGCGATATCACATTCCTCTGTCCGTTGGTTGTCAGCCTCTCACGGCGCTGAGCTTTGATCTACTTTGCTATCTACCCATAGCTGAAAGGAGAGGAGGTGGATTCATATATTTCTAAAGGCCATTAGTCCGAAATGAAGACATATTGGTTAACTGATTCCGCGTAACCAGTGTACCAAATGGAAATTTTAAAAAATAGTTTGCGTTAAGTTTTAAACCATCTTGTAATCACTCTTTCCTCGCTCTGAAGCACTAAACGAGACAGCTGGAAATTTTGAGCAAACGGTTAATTAATTTCATTAACAATCCACTCTAATGATGAACTGTATGATTTTTTTTTAGTTCGCTGTCCATACTTAACGCTAGATTCTTCAACTCAGGGATGAAGAAATTACAGATGGGGGAACCTTCTACCCACTATTTCAAACTATACTGTGAATAAACTCTTACAGTATTTTTTTTTTTTCTTTAAGAATACATCTCCGAATATGTATCCGTATTTTTTCACTGGGATTAACAAGTAGATCCTACAAGAAAAAATAGTCTAGGAGGCACGTCATAAAGCAATGATCAGCGAACTTAATCTTGCTGGGCGTTGTTAGTGAGTTAGATTCTCAAAAGATATCACACTATCGATGACCTGATACCGAATCGCTAGATAAATAAGCAATATGTAAACAATGGATTAGGAAGCATGCAGTACAGCTTTGATTATCATGTTAAACATGATCTTCGTTGTTGGTGGCAGTCTTAGAAGTATTGAGTTTACTAATTGTGTGAGTGAGCATTTCTGAGATCTGAGAAGTGTAAGGGGCCATTGCATGTCAAGTGGACTAATCATGGAAAAGTGCCCCACTCAAACTCTGTTTCCGATTTTGCTCATATTTTGGGTTCTTTTTGGTCTCAAATGAAGCCCCGTGGAATTTTAGCTCAGCATATTAACTCATTCAGTCACTATGGATCTAAAAATGATGACTTTTTTTCCAATGTACTTGTCCTTCACGTTTTGCTCGTCAGAAATGAATGATATGGGAGGAGACTTGATTTCGCTGGTGATCAAGTCGTAGCAAGTCTCCTTGAATCTCTGAGACTCTCCTCTGTATTCTATTGCTATTAATGTTGCTGTTGCTGTTATTTTCATTATTTTTCACACTATTAAGTCTGTCCCCAAGTCTTACTTTTGAGCGAAGTTGCAATTTGATCAGAACCTCGTTCTGGAAGGATTGGTCAAGGCCGTCGTAAACGGGAATGAGAGCAAAGTCGTTTTTGAGCGACACCTAGTAAATTGGAATTTCGATTCAAATAACCTGAAGTTGTGTTTTTTTATTATTTGTAACTAGACAGCAAAGACGACATAAATACATACAACACTTTGCTAAGTAGGACTACACCGATTTAAAGGATACGATAGTTGCAGTTTTAAGAGAATCTTACTTTTGTCTCTTTTCTATGTCAGCTTCTGGTGGGCGATCATCATCATCATCATCATCATCATCATCATCAGTCTTCTTCCATACGTTGTTGGATATGAACCTTCCAAAGATTCGCCACACCTCTCTATCATGGGCATCGCAGAGCCAATATTATCTGAGCGTGTCTAGTTCTTCGCCATGCTATACTCTGCCGGTCTCACTTTCGCATGTTATGTCTGGGATCTATGTGGCAAGTCGTGATGTCCATTGATTGTCAGCCATTCTTGCAGCATGACCAGCCCATCGCCATTTGAGTTCTCAAACGGATTCTTATAACCTTGGCCGAATCTCAAACGTTTGTACTGCTACTAGTGCATCGTAGGTATCACTCAGCCATGTATATCTTTGATCTCTTTCTGAGCTAACAACATTCTAGATTCGCTATTCATATGATGGACGGCTTCATTTCTGTATATTTTCCCTTTCATCCTTTATTATCCAAATCCCATCATTTTCTAGTTTAGCTGTTGATTGAGCCTCGCCAGCTGCGAAACTCATCTCTATCAACGGACTTCAACGACCCAGAAATCGGTCCGCGCCAAACACAACGCACCTTCTAGACGAGCCAAATGGTCAAAGTTGATAGCGTTCTCTTCGCTTCCGATTCTTGCACTCTTGCACTGAGCGGGAACGTCGATTAGCCTTTTTTAATTCGGGGCCTTTCCCGCGGGAAAGAAGCGTTTCGGTGTTCCAAAGAGAACTGGCACCGGTTCAAAACGCTCAATTATAGAGAAATTAGCACCACTGCCAGTTAGCAATGCTGTTCCTTACTCTTCGCAGAAAATGGCTTCTGCAGACAGGAATCGTTTTTTTTTTTTTATGCGGAACGTTTTGAAGTTTCATACCCTGCATTTTACGAAGTGTTGCTTTACGAAATTATAAAAATCGTTGTTGTTTCAAGATTATTAAAAAGGAATCTTCATTGGCTAATGTCAAGTTAAACAATACGGGTAACAGATTTTGGCAGCCAAAGTGTGAGCAGGTAAGGTTTTCCCAAATACTAAGTCTCTCATTTTTTGTACGTCCTGTATTGTGTCATGATAGTGACAATATCTTTTGTCTATATATCTGACAATGAGAAAAGAAAAGTTGAATTTATAAGTGCAAATCAAACATAAACAGCAACAGCTGAATTGACTGGCATCTAGTTAGTTTCTTTCTCTTCCTCTAAACTACGCCCAAATAAAAAAAGCTCCTGTCAACAACAGAAGATCGAGTTGCGTTTAGTTTTTCACGACTTATACTACTACGACTTGCGACATAAACCACTCATCAATGTGACAACATCCAGCCAAGAAGCCAATTTATTTCACTGGTGTCGTGACTCCATCTATAAAATGTTCTGTTTGATGTGACCTATGTATATTGAATTAAAATAAACAAAACGTGATTTTATCGACAAATGATACAGATACCATGAATCGAGCATGTAACAAATGGAGTTTCGGGGAGATTTGAAATTGCTAGGAAATTGTTGCTAATGAAGAAGCAGTTGAAATTTTTTGGACAAATAATGGGAAAGGATAGCTTGGAGAATGTAACGCTCACAAGGTGCATAGAAGGTAGCGAATAACCTACTTGAAGGGTATCAGCATAC
>OY735204.1:28396266-28461266 GCA_963457665.1 Thysanoteuthis rhombus | reverse complement strand
CTTTCCATCTCCTGGAACAATGAGTGCCGGTAGCTGAGACGAAAAGCTTAGTGTGCAACTAACTACACATGACTTAACAATACAAATGATTACGGTACATACAAAATGAAAGATATCTATGCGAAGGAAAAGGACATTCTTGTTCGCTCCTCAATGTATTTTTACCTAATATTTACCGTATCTACTTCTATACAAGGCTCAACATCAAAATTTTGGAATTATTACCATGAAAAAGATCACTTAACCTAAAACCTAATTTCTATTTTTCTCCTTTGAAGTAACCCCTTTTGGAGCCAGCACACAGGACTGCCGATGAGATTTTAAGGAAAACCCCAGATCAGATAAAAACAGACTAAAAAAAAAAAACAAACAAAAACAAACAAACAAAAAAAAACAAACAAAAAAAAAACAACCTATATCATAAAAATATCAAGTTTAATTATATCCTCTTCCTCGTCTTACATTCCTCTTGAAAAAGTAAACGATTCGTTAATAACGACATGAAGATTCTGGTGATAAAATGAACTTTTACACAAGTTCCGAATTTTATTTTTTTTCCTCGTCAGGCATCGATTCCTCGCCGACATTTTTGTTCATTGCGTGGTTTTAGCATGTACTACAACGGTACTCGTATCATATATACAATGTTTAATTGATGACTAATTTATCAACGGCCAGATCTTTGAAAGTTATTTTTAACACGTTTATGTAGATATATGAGTCATTTTCAAGAATTCATTCCTTTTTGGTGGGGGGTTGAAAAATCTCAGAACAGTTTTCAGAATATGAACCCAGAAACTCAGATGCTTGGTGGGGAAAAACAGATCTGAAGAAAAATCCCTGCCAGCACAAACCAACAAGAGCGGCAACAAATAACCGTACTGCATTATTACGATTGTTATTCAGATTCCTCAAATTTTCGTGTCCAAGCTTTCTTTTTGAAGTCGTCAGTCAGCAAGTTTTAAAGAGGAGGATTCATGAGTTCCAGAGATCTCAAGTTGTAGGCCTACAGGAAAATATTCTGTTCATATTATTATGATAATTTCCGAGAACTATTTCCGATATATGGAAGGGACGGTTGGAAAAGAAAATGGGATTGAAAAGTCGGTGTCCGAAGCTTTAAATATATGCGCGTGAACGCATAGAGATATGGCAAAGTGGTGTGAGCAAATGAATGTTGCGTGTGATCCTGCATGTGCGTATGTATTCCCCATTGTCCGGAAATTAATCACGTTTGTTTTGTTGTTTTGTTGATATTTTTTTTTTAGAATAGAAGTTTAATACGTCAAAGATTTTACGATTGTAATCAGTGTCCCCTAAGTCAAGGAATTCTCGAAAAGCTTAGGTATGTCATTGCCAAAGAACAGTTTCCTTCTAAAACGATCGTGATTTCTAAGATTTGCAGATCTTCGTCTAGGTCTCGTGAACCAATGCTGATTTCTTATCCCAGGAACCGATTCTTTACCAAATACTTCGTTTACGTTGTTGGTCTAATTTCTTGTTTTTATCACAAGGTCTCGACCGCTTTTTATGTGGCATTTCCCAGAAGACTGTAGCATTTGGAAACCTTCCGGAAATATCAGACAGAATCCTTTACTTGGCCCATTGAGACACACCACTTCCATTCTTCTACCTGTCACATTCGGTGTCTATCCGAGATTATTCTGGAACTCCTAACCATAAATCATTCCTTGTAATGCCAATCTGCCTCTCCACTGAGCCGCTGTCTATTTCTGCACTAACTGACCCATTTACGACTTTCAGGGAGCCAGACAAGCGATACCAACGTTTTATCAACTCGTTTAAGTCCTATAGACACTTGCAGAAAGTAGGGTGCCGTGGCGGTCGGAACGAAGCGAAAAACACGATCGCGTCGAGTAAACAAGTGTGATTGGATCAACGTATAACATTAACAACATCTCATCGGAGAGATTCAGATAGAAGTAATTTGGAGATTGTCTGGGTGTTTGCACAGATCAACGGCTTCCAGTCCGAGGGGCCTCAGTTAGAACTAGTTTCCGTAATTAAATAAAACCATTGACAGACCACCCAACAGATATTGAAATCGTGCAGTATAATCTATTTAGCCATCGAGCTAGCGATCTCAATCTGTTTATATCTATCTATCTATCTATCTATCTATCTATCTATCTATCTATCTATCTACATATATATATATATATATATATATATATATATATATATATATATATATATATGTATATATATATATATGTATATATATATCCAATTCCCTTGATATCAATATATATCTGCATGTATGTGTTGTACTACATTCACATACTTGTGATAGAGTGATATTTTGGGAGGATATACGCATGAAAATACTAGATAACACACACACTCATACACACATGATTTGTTTATATATATATATATATATATATATATATATATATATATATATATATGTATGAATTTGTAAAAATCTACAAATATCTGTACGTATTATTATAAAACACTACACACGCACACACTTATACACACACACACACACACATATATATATATATGTGTGTGTGTGTAATATACTTATGAAATCCTCACAACAAATTTGTTTCATGCTTCTTCGTGATTGCCAAGTCTTGTTCATTATCGAGTAAGGATAATTCACTTGATAATCGACAACTTCCTCGATACTCTTGAAACAAAGTTTTATCAAGGATCCCATGAGCATATCATCATACATACTCTATTTGTTCGAAAAGTTCAATTATACTATTCTTAAAAAGCACCCAGATACGCAGAGCATGATGTGACGAACTCCGTTTTTTATTGCATATATGTATATATATATATATATATATATATATATATATATATAAACTACCATCCTGCGATGTGGAAAAATATTTCGGAAATTTGTTTATTACATTTATCGTCCTTTCCGCAACTATCGGCCATAGAAGTCATTTTTAATCAGATCGCTGTTATTTCAGCGTCTTATCTCAAAACAATTTTATCATTCAATGTACATGTAGTTTATTTCTATTTCTATGTTATTTTTGTAATTTTATTCTTTACTGTGGGGTTCGTCAGCTGTTCTACTATAGCCCTGTTTCGGAAGTTATAAATATATATACATGAACTTAGGAATAGAGTACTCTGATGGATGGGGAATATGTGCGTGAGTAAATATTCCGCTGAAATTCAATCCAACTGACTGTCCAGTTCCGCGAGGAGCAGAAGTAAGATGCCAGCATCTGGGTCTGAAGCGAAGGTTTTGATCCTACGTCGTGGAACTAGATGGGATAATGGATAGTCTATAGCCACACAGAAGAGATGTGATACAACGAAACTGCTGTCTGTGAATGGCACAATATATATATATATATATATATATATATATATATATATATATGTATATATATATATATATATAAACTGGTCATATTATTTGCTATGGCACTCCCGATCATATTCATCTATATCTCCATAATTTCAATTTGTTTTGGAGTAAAAAAAAAAAGTCACTAAGATAATTTTCGATAGAATAAAAGAACAGTACAAGAATGCTTTGGGAAATTTATGGATTTAACTTGAATTAGGAAAATAAACATTTGGAAAAGAAATATCATATGATTAAATCCACTTTCCAACCTAGGTATAAAAATCAAGATCGTGAAATATTCTTCTGTCTGTTTTCTCTTGGTGTGGATCTAGGTTAAAGTAAAATTATTTTACATATATTCATTTTATCTGTGTTGCAGATGAACTCATATTAAATTCAAAATAAAACTTCATTTGTGTTTTATATTTATGCAATGAAATTTTAATTCTGAATGTTTGATTTATAGTGATGAGTTGGCTAAATATACTTTTGGCATTTTCCGAAACATTAGTGTCTACGTAAACATTTATTCAGGAAGTACCATTTACTTTGTGTTGATATGCATTATTTATTAATGATGTTAAGGGTTGCAAATTATATCTTTCAAAACATTTGGGTTTTTCTTACCTTATATGTCCAAATCTGTATGATTAGTCATTTTCTCAGTTCGTCCCTTCCTTATTGATTTACTCTTATGAATAAACCAATCGTGAATTTTGCTGAGGATCTGACTTATTCCTTTATCTTATCCGATATGTGTGTTATTCTCTATGTCATTGTCATCGCCGGCGTAAATTTGTGAAGTTTACAACCGTTCCCAAAATAGTATTCCTTATATACATACATACATACATACACTTTGTCCAATTTTTATTATGTTATTAGTGCGAGTATATTTTTTTCCAAAGTAGATATATTCTAAAATTACGTCATGCAGTTTATACAAGAACCTGAATCCATTCTAAAGTGAAGTTCCTATTTATACCAATAATTATAAGATTTTATCTTTAAAGTAAAATTTTTATTTGTATCCATGGTTATGAAAGATACGTTACGTGAAGACGTGTTTATTGATAAGGTTTATGAATAGATTTGGTATGCAGCTAATATTATTCCCCATGTATATATTCATATGCAGCTATGTATATCTTTTGTTCCCCAGAGAAATGTTATTTGAAGATGTATTCATCAACTAAGTTTATAAAAAGATTTGGTAAGCAAGTTGTATTCTTAGTATGTATATATGCATTATCAATTATTGTTATCTGCGATATCCTTCATATTGTATTTTATTGTTAAAACTCGTATATAATGCTTCGTTCGTTGAACCTCGCTGGAGCTTCTGACATAAAATGGAGAAAATGATGGTAAGGTTACACCAAGCAAATAATTTGATATGTACAATTCAGCATCGAGTTCTTTTTATTCCAGAATGTCAACTTTCTTTGTACCATCTCGTCGGACCTATATCCATTTATCTCTCTTCCTCTCACACAAATATATATATATATATATATAACATTTCTAAGCCTAATAACTAAACACTCCCCAACAGAAAACATATTACAAAAAATCTTCTGCAAAAATATCCTTGAAATAAGTATTCATGCATAGGCAACGTATACAAAATATCTTTTTAAAACACAACAACGAAAAAATCCTGAATAAACAAAATAAAAACCACAAAATAATTGCAACCCCAGGAACATTGATGAATGTCCAATAAAACAGAACAATTGTACCCAGAACAACGCAATTTACAAAGCAACAGTAAACTCCATTGAAGAACTGAACAATCGCAAATTTTACATAGGAGCCTCAAACGCTAGTTTCAAAATAAGGTTCAAGAACGCTCCAAAATCATCCGACAGTGAAGGATACCTGAGCAACGGAGCATTCTCTGAATATATGTGGAATCTAGAAGAACAAAATAAGATACCGTTAATAAAAAAGGATTTTTTTCAAAAATTCACAACAAAAGGCAAAAACCATAAACAAAAATACTTATTTTATCAGGAAGAAAAATTACACACACTGCCATTCACAAAGGAAACAAAAAACAAAGTGATAGGAAGTTGTAGACAAAAGACGACATAAAAACTACGACAAATAAAAACAATGAAGATTCTAATGCCTAGATTAACACCATTAATCAAAATACTAGAATATAAAAAACGAAAAATTAAAATAAAAACAAGAATAAATATAACCATAATAATAACAATAATACCTTAGAATAATTAAAATCACCATGATAGATTAATTACCATAGAGACGTATACAAATGAAAAGAAACGAAAGCAAAAAATCACACAAGACATAAAATATAAGATTTTAAATCCAAAATATATAGATCAGAAAACACCGCAAGAAGATCAACACAAAATTGATACAACTCGAGTTAAAGCAACAAATGAAGGAATGAAAGAAAGCAAATACAAAAGCAACTGGTGCAAGTGAAGTAATTGAGAACTGAATAACAATAGTGAAACTAAAAGAATTATGAGTAGTTATTACGTTACAATAACTCGTGAATTCGTGGAACACATTTGTTATGGTAACAAGTAGCATAACAATTATACTAGCTCGATTTTTGCGAAAAAAAGATGAAGCACTATAACTGTAAAACCAGCGGCTCACAGTATATATGTATATGGTTTATATGTCTAAAACTCGTTTGTTGTTCATGTACTTGCATATAACACACCGGTACCTAAAACAGTTTAGAAGGTATTCACCCGGATTTCGAATGCTGATCTCCAGACAGACAGGTCCTTCCTGATTTTGGAAATTGGAGCTACACAATCACTATAGTCTATCCATCTATCTTTATATATATATATATATATATATATATATATATATATATATATATATATATTACTGTTAAGCCTAGTTTCATGTTTAATTAGCCATTGCGATCAGTGTGACTCAGGAAACATGGAATTTATTACCATCACTATTATTGGCAATTTTATCCGGGACGATACCAGACAACTCGGCAATATATATATATATATATATATATATATATATATATATATATATATATATATATATATATATATATATATATGTATGTGTGTGTGTGTGCGTATGTATATATATATATATATGTGTGTGTGTATATATATACATATATAAGCATATAGATATATATGTACGTATGTATGAACTTGTCTAATGTGTCCGTGTGCATATGTGTGTTCTGTTAAAATGCCAAACATTTTTTTAGCCCGCCTTATAAATAAATGCCCATGCAATGGAACGAAGACAAGAAGACACTTAATCTTTATCATAAAATAACGACTTTCTCTCAACATTTCACTCTTTATTTCTTTCGTTCCGTTTTTTTTTTTTTTTTTTTCTCAGTGAGGTCCTCTTTCTTCTGTTTTTTTTTTTTTTTCTTTCTCTTTTGTTTAAGGGTTTGGGTGTCGACTTACCTCCTTTCATTCCAGCCTCTCTTCCTCAGGCTGGCCAACCTCTATTTCTTTCTTAGTATCTTCCTCCATTTTCTCCTTTCTTTCTTTCTTACTTTGAGACTTCAAAGAGAAAGCAGAAACGATCAAAAAACGCTAGGGGAAAAATGGAGTATTGTCGTTTTGTTTCACTTCCAGTCAGCACCCGTCGGGTTCTTTTTAGCACATTGGATCGTGCAGGAATCGAGAATCTATAGGTTCGGCTTTCTTCCTCCCAAAATCTCTGAGAGAAGACTCTTCAATGAATATCATAACTGTTATCACTGACTCTTGATAGGTACATCTGCTTTTTATTCAAACATTCCATCTCATAGAATGCTTAGAAACCGTCAAATAAAACTCTCAACATAGGTTTATAGCTGTATGTATTTAACATGAGTATAGGCTGTGCCAATGGAGCTACAGGGCTGGAAATTCATTCATTTACTGTTTGATATGACTACAAAAAACTTTTTCTTCATCCTCCGTAGATTTTTAGCCGTGGATTCAATTTGCAATGTGATAATGGTAAACTGTTACCTAGCTTGTGTCCGGAAGCTTTCACAACTTTTTTTTCTTTTTAAATTTCAGTTTTTTTTGGGTGGGGTATAACCACCCAACCAAAGGCGAGAGAAGTAACTTACTCATTGAATCACCCAGGTGCTAAAAGGCGTTGGTCATATGACAGTTACTATTGGGTAAATAACCAGATCTCTCTTTCCTCTACTTTGAAAGGCAATGTGCCAGTTTCCATTTTTAAATATCTGATCTATTCCAATTTGGGGAGTTTAAAAGTGAACGTTGGAAAAATCTTCCTACTCACATCATTCAGCGCCGTTCTTCTTTCGAGTTTTTAAATGCACTATTTCAAGTTGGTCAACATTTCTATCAGCATCAATTGTTCGGCCTTTGTGTTGAAGCTTACTTTTTTCAGAAACCCTTCCCACACAATTTTAGGGGTGATAGACCAATTTGCCAGCGGCTTTTTCACGTACATACATTGTGCAAGCCATTTCTGGCTATTATTTAAGGCACACTTTTCATTACAAGAGATAATACAACGTGAAAACAGATCAAATAATACGGTTGAACATAATCTTTTTTCTCATTCAGCTCAAATTATCAAGGATGGAAGTTTTTTCTTTACTTGACAATCACTTTTAAATTATTTTAAATGGATGATATTTGTAGATTTACTGAGAGTTTTCCGACTGAGGTTTTTGGACAATTTTCCAACGCTGCTTTCAAAAAATTATGATTGATTAATAGTTTTCGCTGACCTCTGTTCTGACTAAAGTAAAACGAAATAAATTATTATTTATCGAAAATAGCTGAATTTGCTCCCATAGAATTCAGTATTTTGGTGGTTATAAAGCTTACAGATCAGTATTTATTTTGACTGAAAGAAGTGTTGGGACTGTGGCTCAAGAAGAAATGTAACCACACCTGCTTTTTTTACCAAAATTGTTATCCCTGATGTCGAAGCCTTTATTTCAAGTTCAACTTGATCATTGTTTTCTATTGAAATCTTGGATTCATTGAAAATATTTGAAACATTGTAGAGAGCAATATTCATATGTTATTTCTGGTCAGGTTTATGTTGTCGCTATACATTCTTTCATCCCTGTTACTGTAAATCTGGAAAAGATTTCTGGTAATCTAATTTGGCCACTTTTGTTTATCATTAATTATTTCTTTATTATCAGCTACAGAGAAAAAGCTGAGGGAAATGATATTTTCTTTGTTTGCAATTACAGTCAACACAGTGTGTTGTCTTGAAATGGGAGGTAGTTACAGTAAGAAAGTGCTGCGTCCCTCAAGAGAGAACTCCCAATGGAGGCCAGTGACGAAGTCTCGGTTTCTGTTGTGTGCATCAGCTAAGTGATCCTTGCAAGTCGTAAGTCTGGTCGAGACCAAGACTTTATTCTTTCTAGTTTTTATGACCGCCCCTTTCGCAGGATGCAAATCCACCAAAAGTATACCCCCACTACAGATTAGTGTATTCAATTAGCTGCTGGGTGCATAGAGGAATATATCCGAATGGAAAGTTTTTCATACCCTCTGCTCATATCGGGAATAGAACCCCGGTCCTTCTGCGTGTGGGACAGACGTGATAGCCATTACATTATATCATCTGAGTGGACTTGAAGTCACTGTAATGAACGAAATAAGTGGCTGTAGTAGTTCAATCTATCACTAGAGATAGGTAGTACTTGAATGCGCACTGTACTGTGTATCTGTGGCTAGGAGGTTAAAGATTTACTTCTCCCAACAAGTTATTTTTAACTGGGGGTGGGCAGTAATTCTAGTGAACGAAATGAGAGTGTGAGGTGGTTCCATTCATCAGTAGGGTTAAGTACTCTTTCAAAGTGCAGTGTAGTGCATATCCGTGGCTAGAAGGTTAAATATGTACATTCCAAAAATAGTAAACAGATTCTGATTCGTAGCACCTGCCTTGTTCATAGTTGAAAAAATTAATTTACACGCATGTATATTTATATGAATATGAATATATATGGGGTGTTGGTGTGCATGTGGGGAGGCATTGGCTATCCTGAAGTGAAAGAGAAAAAAGAGAGATACATCTCGATTCGTAAAAAAAAACTTTTTACAGATGCATCGCTCCTCGCCGAGGAGCAATGAAGAGCATAAACAGCTCTCCTAACCCGTGATAGCAGACCATTACATCTTTCAAACTTGTGGTCTTGTGCCAGATCAAACTACGCGTATCAAATAAAACTGTTGGGTAGCGGTCAATGAATTGGTCTCTTAAACTATTACGAAGATCGTAAATTCAGGGCGCATTAGAAGACTCAAGTTTGTTGCCTATGAAGTTCACTATGGATCTAATTTTTTGCTACTTTGTTGAAAGAATCTGGGATTCGGGACGAAAAAAAACAACGAAACAATGCCAACATCTAAAACTACGATCCATCCCCACCCCGATAAGGTCCTGGTGAACTGTTGGTGGAATATGGTAGGTTTCGTCAATTTCGAGCCAAATATAATCACAACTGATCATAACTGTCAAGGGAGAGCATGACAAACTGCTGCAGCGTCCCTCTCCACTCTTACTTCTATCCCAAAGGAAGATGATAATAGCAACTTTTGTATTGTATATATAATCAATAAGTGAATACACATTTAAAAAAATTGTCAGTTCGGCACAGTTGGTAAGAAAGATACCTAGCAATCTAATTGGTCATGATTTCAAATCACGGTAGGGAAATGTTAACTTTATATATCAGATTTAGTTTAACACGACTGGATAGATAAACAGTGGAGTGTTCATTCGCCTAAATTAGGCAAGGGTTGTTATTGTTGTTTTTTTATTACAGTTACGGGGCGGGAAATAAAGTCAACTTCAATTTGGTCAGGAGTCTGACAAAAAAAAAATGATGCAAAAAGTTTCATGATTTGCCAAGCAGAAAGTGTGTCATTCTATGGAACGACAATACAAGTCTGCACTTCGTAAAATGAAAAGAACAAATCGTTAAGCTGGAGCATTTCACGACATATTCAACTCAGAAAGCCTTGCACCTTCAAATTACCATTTATTCAGGTCAATCGAACAGGTTTTAGTGACGGAACCTCTAAAAGAAAGAAAGAGATGGCATTCGATGGCGCAAGATCTGAATTCTCTTCGTCCACAATTCTAGATTATCTAAAAAATGAATAAAAGATTTGGTTTTGGTTTGGAGTAACTTTTCACCATTGTTAGTAGATACAGAAGTGCCTGTTTCAAAGGTGCATGTTCCTTACGGTGCATGATAATGTAAGATCATTTTCTGGCCGTCGTACGAAACAACGGCTCCGAAGTATTTCGGTCATTCCACTTCAATGTTTCCAATTTAGATATTTTATATCTAAATTTAGATCAATGACCAATTTAGATATTTTATATCTAAATTTAGACCTATGATTTTAGATAAAAGATATATAACCAGTTAGTTTTTTTGTCTATTTTATTAAATTTCTCGAGGTCTACTAATCCCCAAAACACTGAAAACTCGACATTGTACTGTCTCGGGTGCTGACTAATATATTTGTCAACTTTGTACAATGTCTAGTTATGGAATAATAGCAGTGTATATGCATAGACAGAAATTTCTTCTATCAGTTGATGATTAAGTTCAAATAATTTTGTTGGTATTATCTATATGTGCGTCTCAATATCTTATGTCTTAATAATGCTTATTACATAATTTACAAATACATTTGAATTTTGCTACAGCTTCAAAAATTACTTTCCGTACAATGTAATCCACGAAAGATTGGGGATGTGAATTCGTGTAGGGTTGTTACTTATGAAATACTCTTTTATTAACATCATAAAGGATGATGCTTAAAGAGGAAAATTTGCAAATGTAACCATGTTTATTTGTATAATCAATGTTTGAATTCCAAGCTGACTCTGTCTTAACTGAGAGAATTAGAATATGAAGTTTTGCAAAAGCCTTCATATTCACTGTACATTCCTCTTACAGATTATCATTTCTTCAAACACTTTGAACTCCATATCCGTATTAAAAAAAAAGTCAAATAATTGTGGGGCTATGATTCGTGTTTTTACTGTATCGTAAATAGATGGCAAGATATTCTCATAAGACCGAAAGAAAAAGCTTATTGCTCCCTATGGGTTGTATTTAAATTGAATATTTGCTGTTTTCTGTGGTGTACATAATCCTTCATCTTATTATCCGAAAAACAAGATTTCGTGTGTTACAACGTAATACATGCACGCATATGTGGGTATGCGTGCGTGTGTACATGTGTGCGCGCATGCGCGGGTATGTATTGTTGAGAAGAAAAAAAAAGATAGTGCACAAGAGAGACGCACATGTTTTGCTTCAGGCCCACTTGAAATAGTTCGCTTGGGCAGCCGCCTACATCTATTATCATTTGCCACGCGCAAACCTTTCATCTTGTTCTTCCACTGGTTTTGAAGCCTTAACGAATGCGCGATCTAATCTGGCCAGTGTCCCCAAATGCCAAATCTGTTGCCGGTTTTTGTTCATGTTTGAAGATTTTTCGACGAACGAGCGGGCGAGAGGGCGGCCCTGGCGGTCTGCCGTGCAAGAATGGCCGTGATAGCATCGTGCGTGTAAAGAAGGAGAATTGGTAGAGTCCTTCACATCAAAGTCGTTAAAGAAAATGGTAAATGCCGGCCGACCAACAAGAATATATTAGATTCTGTAAACATTCATACTCATATAGTCATACACTAACAACTTCTAGAAGACACGCACACGATATATATACATAAATATATAAATATATGTATATATATATATATGTGTGAGTGTGTGTATGAGTGTGTGTGTATGTGTAACTATATATATATATATATATATATATATATATATATATATATATAGTACCCGTCAAAAATTGTTATTATTTACGTACGTAGAGGTACCTACTTGGGATCATAATATCTGTGCGATCTGCCAAGGATCAAAACATTGTATCTCTTTGTTCTACCCAGGATCCGAATCTTGAATATAAACTCCCGAAAAAGAACACAAAAGTAGAGGGTAGAGCCTCAAAGGAGTTGAAGAATACATTCACCCAGACCAGGAGATGAAGTTAGACAAGGGCCACGAAAATGAAATGAGACGACGCATAACGATTTGCTAGATAGCATTTGATATAAATAGAGACATACTGAAAAGAAAATTGACAATACGCTAAAAACGTAAAGTATACAGTACAATGCATAATACCAGTTATGACGTACGAGAGCAGGAGCTGGAAACAAACTCAGAGTAGCATAGAGGACAATGAGAAGAGCAATGTTCTGAATTACATCAACATGGATGAAGGAGCAGATCAGAGTGAATTATATCGTATACATAATTAGGCAACCAAAATGGAGATGGGCAGGGCAAATAGAAAGAGGGACAACTGATGGAGTAGAGGGTTAACCGATTGGTGACCATAGAATAGTAAACGGACTGGACAGAAGATGAAGAGACGAGTTTGAAACCTTTGCCAGTAAGACACGAAAGGAATTAGTTGCAATCCTGCCAGTTATGAAAGGAGATGGGTATGATGAAGACTTTTAGTGGTTGATGATGATGATAAATATAATGATGATGATTTATTATTGATATTTGCATCGTTACCCATCATATTTTAGGCAACTTTTTCTTGGTTTCTCCAATCCATAGGACATGTATGAATAATTAAATAATTGTGTCATCCACAGACAGCTGTTACGACTCTTCAGTGTGGTTATAGACCATCCATTATCCCATCCAGTACCACGAAGTAGGATCGAAACCTTCGCTTCTGACCCAGGGACTGGCATCTTACCTCTGCCCTACGGTCAGTAAGGTTGAATTTATGTGATATATTTACACACGCGAAATTCCCCATTTACCGGACTGCTCTATTCCTAAGTTGGAAGAGCATTTGATATATATATATATATATATATATATATATATATGTTTGAATATTTGTGGTTAAATAATAGTATATCTAAATATACGTAGATTTATCTATCTATATCAATGTGTGCGTTTGTGCACACATTGATAGATAAATAGATAGATAGATTGATGTACAGATCATAAGATGGAGCGATGTATGACGAAAAAAAAGATGGGGAGAAAGAGAGAAAAGAAAGAAGGAAAAGAAAGAAGGAAAGAGAGAGAAGAAAGAAAGAAAGAAGGACAAAGCTATCTTCATCTCCAAGGGACACTCTGCTTCGCTTGGCTGATCTTCTTTTCGAAACACAACATTCTGTCAATCAGATGGCTTTGTTCTGCCAACCTCATTTCCCACATGAACAGCAAACGATTTTTTTCTTGTTGCTTTTTCATCTGCAGTGTGACTTCTCTGTACAATTTTTTCTTTCTTTCTTCGCTTCAACAGCTGATTTTCTGCTCGTCGATGTGAAAGCAGAGATTCTCAATCAAAATATACATCTTTTTTTTATGTACGTGGCTGGCGCAATAAGTCCATAGACTGTTGCAGTTATTTGCTGAATTTTGTTTTGAAATTTCCAATCTCTGTGATTAATGGAGAAAAGTTCTGTTAGATTCATTGACAAGGCAGAAGATAACGTTGAAAAATATTTGTTGAGTAAAATAAATGTCTTTTTTAATCATTAGGCTGCAGACTCATTTATGTTCTTCATAATATATATATATATATATATATATATATATATATATATATATATATATATATATATATATTAGCGCAAATACTCAGCATTGCCCGGGAAAAATAACAGCAAGTATAAAAACATAGGAAAGATACATTCTTTGATATATTTCTTTTCGCACAACAGAACAAATGAAAAAAAAATACTGTTTACATTATTTTCACATGAAAAAGCAGCTGTTACTGGAAATATATTCTGATGCACAAATCAAAACATATGATGAAATTCTTTAATTAGGTGCTTCTAGGTACACGATGTAAGTGCTTCGCCCACTGGATGCCTGTCTAAAAAGGCTGATTTTTTTTCAGAGACTTCTTTTTTATCAGGCTTGTGCAACATTTCACAATCCCAGGCTGAAAATGAGCTATTATAATCCAATGAGACCTGTGCAGATCTCAAATGACCTTGGTGATCAATATCACCAACCCTATCGCCTTTCTCTGTCAACGTCAACCCCAGGTAACGATTTATCTCCAAGAATGTAATTGTTACGCTGCAATATGGCTGTAGAATATATCCTAATACGAAATTGACCTTAAGTGACCTTCTTCGGTCATAGAAGTCAACACCATATACTCAATCGCCTCTTTTTAAGCGATTTACCCTCAAGCACTGTTCCAATATAATCGATAGAAGCTATTTTCATCCATAATTGATATCCGGTGACCTCAAACTCCATTGAATTTGATTTCATCCGCCTTACCATTTCTGAGTTCAAAAACATTTCTGTACTTAACAAATTCAGAATTGTATTTGAATTTGCTTCGATTGGCAAAAAATGATCACAGATTACCTCTGGTGACTGCTTATGACGGCAGTAGGGATCGACTGCTCTTTTCCCGATGACAAAGCTGGCTGTAGATAACAGCTGCCCTTTCAAAGGAGTATTACAGCAGTTTGAGACAATTGAAGCAGCTATGCTCTGGTTTTAGAGGTCAAACATTAAGACGATATTAGCATTCATAGACCCAGATATGCGTTCTCTTGTACGTTAAAAGAAATTTAAAATCAACATTCCATGTATATGGTCTATAGTCATCCTTGAGAGACCAGTTGGAAACTACGTTCGTTTCTTCGTGGCAATATTCAAAGCAAGATGAGTGTAAGCTAACCGACAGTCGGATGGCATTGCGAGTACTGATATATATATATATATATATATATATATATATATATATATATATATATATATATATATAGCTTACACTCATCTTGCTTTGAATATTGCCACAAGGAAACGAACGTAGTTTCCACCTGGTCTCTCAATTATGAAACACAAATGCATTTATGTTTTTAATTGCGAAGTATCATCTATAAATATAACTCTGTCAATGAATTAGGTTGATGCAATGGTTCCCAAAGCCATCTTTTGCTTGATTTTAGGGAAGTCTCATGAATCCCAAAATTTTACACAGTATTAATTATGTATACATATTTTAAGAACTGATTAGGCGAATAAAAGATAATTCTACAAAAAAAATTGATTGTACAATTCAAAATTGACTCTGTTTACACTTCAATATTAATCTCGGAAAAGTGCCACAGAATTAGAGCAATGCATGCCTAAAAAGTATGGTAATGATGCATATGGTGTAATCATGGTTTAAACGGTTTTCAAGCTTTATGAAAAAAGAACGATCCTAAGCTTAGAGACAATGGCAACCATGGAACTTAGAGATAGATCATCTAACTTCTCTGAATGACACACTTGAACAGAAAACCCTGTTTATGGGCAAGGAAGTTGACCGATGACTTTGCAGAATGACAATGCAGCAACATATCATAGAGTTGGGGATTCTCTCACATTCATTACAATCTCCAGGTCTATAATCTTAAGACTATCGCTTGTTCTGTTCCATGTAATACACGCTGTCTAGTGACCGGTTCAAACAATTGAAAGTATCATTAAAATTGTATCAACAGATTTGTAAAATCGAAAGCGAGAGGCGGGATGGTATTAAAAATACAATGCAGAAAACAAAATTTGTTGTTACAAATGAAACAATTATATCAGCATGTTTCGTGGAGTAACCAAAATCACCAGAACACGAGGTGAGTACAAATAAGGGGAATTCTCATTAGAGCGTTCAAGCTATAGAGATATAATTAACTTGGAGAGTCATTATTCTGAATTATCTAATATGGGTTTCAGGTCCGTCTCTGTCTCTGTCTCTCTCTCTTTATACATATATATATATATATATATATATATATATATATATATATATATATATATTGGGAGAGAGGGAGAGAGAAACACTAATATTGAATATCATTCACTTGAAATTTACAGATGCCCGATGAACATCTCTATGAGAACTATATATGCTAATTGGTATGTTTAATTGTATATATGTTTGTACGTTTGGCCCTTCTGTCCGACATGATTAATAAAACAATTAAAAGGTTGCATGTGACATAAATGGTGATATAACAACGGCGATCATGTTATAGAAGCCCTTAAGAGTTTATGCCACGCACTGGATCAGCTTGGGTTGAGTCAAGACTTCAAGAAAAATTGAAATTAGGATATCTGAATAGAGAATGAATTACCAAATAAAATAGGCTAGGATGCTTAGTGTTGTTTCATACACGAATAACAATGTAAGATATAAAATGGTGTTATATATATGTAGTGTGAGGGAAATGCATGTATTTCCCGTTTTTAGTGTGCATTTGGCTTACCAGTTGACGCAATTCCAATTGTCTTAGCTTCTCTTCAAGGTCTGGAATTGATTTTTTTGTAAGTCACAGCACTCGTTACTCCCACAATGGAACACTTCTTGCAAAACATTGTACGCTCGAAAGTTGAAGCCCCTCATGTCGAAGCCATCTTCAATGTATACTGGGCATAAAGTAGACAAAAGTAGAGAAATTCATGACATTTGATTTAATAAGGATGCATGTATACACACACACACATATATATATATATATATATATACATAGAGAAAGAGAGTGAGAGATATATAAAGAGAAAGAGATAGATAGATAGAGAGAGAGAGTTGAAGTAGAGAGAGAGAAAGAGAAGAGATTTAGCTTAGTTGTACTAAAATACAATAGTAGAACAAACGGACTTACTGGGGATTAGTTGCAAGGCGTGCTCACGGACCGAGCGACAAGCGTAGGTATTTATTTCTAAACTTAGCTTGGCACAAGAACACAAAAGAGGAAGGGGAGAATGAACCCTGTACGATCACGATGGTTATCTCGCCAACCACAAAATCATAGCTAAGCATATCAAGAGTATATATATATATATATATATATATATATATATATATATATATATATATATATATATATATATATATATATGAATAAATAGATATATGCAGGTATGCCTGTTGTTGCTCGTATGATAGCAATAGTCTAAAGCCTGCTTCAAGTTGGTTGAACTATATTATGTATGAATAATTTTAAATTCATTCAAAATGCCAGAAATTAAATATATCTGCAAATCACTTGACTTGATTTTTTTAGATAGTCTCACCCACACCTTGATAAATGTGGTAACCCAATTTAATTCTACCATGTGTCACATCCTGTTCTCATGGAGGCTTGGTATATAGGACCACTCAAGACCAGACGTGCAAGACGCTAACGTGATGCCATGGCCGGTTGGGCTTTAGCCCAATGAAGCGTGTTACTGCTTTGTGAAGTCAAGTCCGAACAGAGGGACAAATAGATAGAAAGAAATAGATGCGAAGAATTGAGTGAAAGAAATTTTCGAAATTTTCTCCGTCTGAGTTTGAGCTCGGTCTTCCAATATTATTTTCCAAGCTTTTAACTGTCTTGGCATTGGTACTTTCACTGATATTTTATGACAAGTAAATAAATCTTTAAATAGAAGTTCACAAATTAAGACAGGAAAAATAGTTCAGACCCTAATTTGACTGTACTGACTTCAGATGTCTACGCCACCTATACTTTAGTAATGCTGGTTTAAACCTATCATTTGTTAATCCTGGAGCCAAGTTATCTTTTTTTTTAATATATTCTTAGTCCCAAAGGTGCAGTCGTCTGGGTAGCTATGAGATTTATGCACACTAACAAAGAAACGAACGATATATATATATATATATATATATATCTATATCTATATATATATATATATATATATATATATATATATATATATATATATATATATCTATATCTATATATATATATATATATATATATATATATATATATATATATTCAGGGTTGAGCACTCTTTAAGTGAGGTAACCCATCCATTGTAAGCTTATGTAATGCTCTTCCATATGAATAGAGCACTGGTGGATGGGGGATTTATATCTAAATGAATATATCGCTTAAATTCAGCATTAACTGTCAAATTCCGTAGCTCATAGGAAGGATATCAGTCTCTCGATCGGAAGAGAAGGTTTCAATCCTGCCTTGCGGTACTGGATGGGTTAATCGAAAGTCTATAGCCACACTGAAGAGATGTAATACATCGAAACAACTATCTATGGATGGCACGATGTATATATATTCATAAAATCATTAATCGTGTTATATTACATTGAAAATGTTATTTCAAATGATCTCCCGTCATTACCTGGTTAATATATCACTTAGCCTAGATAACGTAAATAGAATAAATATATATATATTTATATATTAGTGCTGATTTTATAGGGAGAGTTTTCGATATTTTTTAAATTAGAGCTAGTTATAAATTTCATATAATTGGAATATTCATTCCAATCATTCATTTTCAAACTTTCCAATAACAGTCACTGGAAATGCTGTGTGGATTACGTCGACCTGTCGGAGGGTGCATGGAAACCTACCCAGGTCTGCCCGAGAGTCTGCCTGAACTTGCCCGAGAGTGTTCCACAACCGTGCTAAGAATCAATCACACAACCTGTCAGTTAGTTCACTCAATACATTCAATCCATTTTTCGGCTCGCATAATCCTCACCCACATAGTTTTGGTATGTAAGAAAACTTATATTGAAGAACACGTTTTGATTTTGTATGTCAAAATGTATGTATTGGAAGTATAGTATGTGCTCTTAGGTATAAAACTTATAAAGGGGCTGAATTCTTGAATATCTGATGACACATTTCCCGGTTCAGTTTTCTACACCAGATAAGTATAGATATATAAATACAGTGAGTACAAAGTCTTTCACTGATTATGAATTACCTCATCTAGAAAAACTAACGATAACAAAAAAAAAAAAAAAATTAACGGAAATAGATCTTTTTGTGTTTGGAGATAATTTGCAATAAACCAGATGTTTGTACCCAGTAGAGGTTCGAAATCGGGGAAAGATTTCATGCTCGTATAGCGTATATATATATATATATATATATATATATATATATATATATATATATATATATATATATATGTATATACATATATATGTGTGTGTGTGTGTGTGTGTGTGTTACAGTGTGTGTGCACATGCGTGCTTATGTGTGTCCGCGTGTGTAGGTGACTATGACAGTCGTTGGAATAAAGATGTTAACAAGAACCATTGCAATATTAACAAAATAAACGATATTTGATCAAGTCCGTGCAAACACGGGCTCTTGTTTATTTTCATTCTCACGATTGAACGAAAGGACAAGAAGGAAAAAGTGGGCGCGCGATGTGTGTGTGTGTGCATGTGTGTGAGAGAGAGAGAAAGAGAGAGAGAGAGAGAATGTTCATATCGGGTGTTCGGATGCTAGATTGTATGTATATGTGCGTGTTCGTGTGTGCCGGGTGAGGGGCGCGGAACAGGCGTCTCTCACATCTGAACGCTTTTAGGAGTTGGGTTAGGAACGGGTAGATGCCTATTTGTGTGGCTATTTCAGGAACGCGTGCAGGTACATTATCAAAATAAAAACACAAGGTTAGTACAAAGGTAAGTCCAAGAGAGAAATGGGGTAAACAGATGAATATACGCCAAGTTATATGTCTGGGCATGAAAGATGACATAAAGATATCGGTTTTGGCATACCGATATATAATTAATGTTTTGGTATGGATCGTGGTTAATCCGACATTATGAGAGTAAAATGGCAATATCAGTATGCTTTTCAAGACAAATGATTCTTCATTTCGACGTTTCGCTCTTACTGAGCTTTGTCAAGGAAATGAGGAGTTACAAGAAAACGGTCGTTCACATAGTTGGTCTGATAGTTGCAGCAGTTGTCAACACACCCCTAACTACCACATCTCACAGACCTACTTTGAAAATACTCGCTTTCTCATATTCTCTTAAAGAGGCCACTGATATTGTCATTTTACTTATTTGCCGATATATATTCACACACTCAAACACACACACACACACACACATGTATATTAATTGACAGACGGAGAGAGAGAATGAGAAAGACAGCCCACTTTCACAATGGAAAGTCTCCCTCCAGTTTGACCCCGTCGAGGGTGGAGTAAGTTTCCTTAGTTTTTTGATCACTTAAAGCGAGGAGTCTCCATCCATTGTTGACTCCTTAGGATGGGGAATATATTTCTATATATAAGATATATTCGACATACGAAGACAAAACCCTTATAATTTCTTTTAAATATCTATAGTCTTGTAAATATTCCATGTATGAATGTTAATGTATGCATGTAAAGAATGAGGTACTTATGTTTATGTGCTTATGTGTATGTAAATGTGGTAGATATTGTGTGATTTTGTGAGGATTTAAGTATCTATACCCTTCCAAGCATAAACCCATACGCATTTGGTATTTATGCAATGAATTGATATACACACAAACACTTACCTATCTACCCATCCATCTATTTAGAACTGTCAACATAAGCTGCCACAAAAAACTGTCAACATAGGTTTTTTCAGTTTTCTCGTTGGTCTAGCTGGCTATGTATACATGTATCGCGTACATGGGCCGCAGAAATGAAGCCCAGAAAAAGGGAACACCAACAGAAAACCTACGGCGTTGAGACATTATAACCTCATTCTAAATCGTAGGGCCATGGCAAGTAGACCCAGGGTGTAAGAGATAGAATCTATCATACACATTCCGCACTCATCCTTTATATTCACATGCTCTATGGTTATTCCAAGTACAGTCTACAGAATACAGGGACAGGACGTAAAATGAGATGGCAACTGAAGTTCGACTCGGGGATAAGTGGTTACTTAATACAGAACCAGGGATGATCATGTAGCCCTGTTCAAGAACTGCACGACTTCCTTTGCACAGAGAAGAGTCTAGAGAGGGTGCTCTAAGGGAAAATTGTCTCCTCGATCCCCAGTTGCCCTACCGCAACCAACTGGCGTTAAAAGCAGACTTTCTACACACACACAGAAAAAAACAAAGACACCTTTTCAAACTTGCCTGCTGGAATATGAGAACTATGCAAAACACAGACGATGGAATTATAGCAGATTGACGTTCTGCACTAATTGCAAAGCCGGATATCGACATCGCTGTTATTGAGCTCTGCTTCCAAGATCAAGACAGACTGAAAGAGTGCGAACCAGGTTACGTCTTCTTCTGGTCAAGCAAGCTGCATCAGGGAGATTCCTCTCGGGCAAAGACCCTATAGTGAAGAACACAATCGCCTCTAACCACTGGTCATTCCGATCAGATCATCAGCATGCAAGTTCCACTAAAATAACTATAGCTGGCCACTCTCTTTAGAGTGTATACTTTGAGGCGGGCCAGGTAGAGAAATATACATTAAAAGTACCCTGACTTACGTCGCCGTCTAGCTAAAATTCCAGCAGAATAAAAAAGAGCCATTGTCCTTGGCGATTTCAATGCAAGCGTACGCCTGAACTTCACTACATGGAATGGTTATTCTTGGGAAACATAGGATAAAAAAAATGGTACCGGACAGCTCTTCTTCGAGTTCAGGTTTGAACAAGGACGGAACATCACCAGCACCATTTGAACTCATCCTTGCTCAAAACGCTGGCACCGTTGATTACCTTCCAGTGTACCTGATGAATTTGAGAAATATCCGTTACACTAGAGCGATGTCCAGTTTGGGGAGCCACACGGAGCACAACTTTGTTTGATGTAAATTCAGCTTCCATTTCAATTCAAAGCCGTAGGGTAGTCGAGCACCCAGGGAGAACATCAGGGTCGACTGCTCCAAAAAATGGGATTCTACATCAGATCTCAAGGGAAGCTGGAATCTCGACTGGCTGCCATCAATCAATTTCCTTAAGTCTTTATATATTACATTGAATCTGCCATTTTAAAACCATTGAACATATTCTCGGGATCTCCACGAGGGGAAACCGGGTCTGGTTCGATGAAACCAATCTAATGATACAAGAAAAACTAAGAGAGACTCATATGAGGCACGTCTCGCTCAAATATCATACCTGGGTAAAAGAAATCGCATTGCACCAAGTATGTCATACCCTCCAACGCACCGTACAAAGCGAGTTGATGGACAAACCATGCAAAGGCGACCTAACGCCTTGTAGATGTCGGTGACTTCAAGGGGATTTACCAAATCTTAAACGCAGTACATGGCTCTACCAGCTTAATTCATAGCGCGCAGTGCAAATGGCATAATAAAGGAGACTGCAATTAGTCGCATTCAGCAACAACAAGCTAACCTGGAACTAAAGTACGATCGACCGAGAATTTTCAAAATCGGTCGAGGTTCAGAAGTATGACAATGCTGCTGGTATTGATAACATAGACACACAGATCTTGACACGTAGTGGCCTTGCTCAGCATGCAAGGCTACATGAACTCTTTGTCAACTACCGGAACAGAGTAAACAACCCCAAGGCTTCAAAGAGACAGTCGTCATAACCTTTTACAAAGAACAAAGAAATAGAGTCGTGCTGATTAGATTACGTTTTATTTCTTCTTTTGAGGATTTAATGGAGATTCGTTGTCATCGCTGGATGTAGTTGCCTACTTTCTTCAGCTCTGCGTTTTCGATTTCAATAGTTGTATCTTAGTCCTCATGTCCCAGCAGAGCAAGCCCGACTTTCAAGAAGATAAAAATCCCACTAGCCTGAAAAAGAAGGGTATACGACCAAAGGATCCTCTAACACCTATGAAGCTGAAACAAGGAACCTAACCAAAAGATTGGCTGCAAGGCAGCGCAGCACATTAGAGGTATCATAGAAACAATCTTAAAAAGTCCAATGGCAATGGGCTGGACATGTTGCAAAAATGTCATCCAACCACGGGACATCACGACTCACAACCTGGATCCAAAGAGGTCATTTGCAAAATTTCGGCTGACAGAAATTAGATGGCGTTGACGAACTATGTAAATTCAGAAAGTACTAGCTGCGATGCCCATGATAGAGAGGTCTGGCGAATCATAGAAAGGTCTATGTCCAACAATGGACTCTAAGAAGATGATTATGACGATGATGATGATGATCAGATTACAGGAGTATCAATCTGCTCTTGATTAAGAGCAATACTGTCAAATAGACGAGTGAATCAGATTACCAAAGATCACTGAGAGCCAGTTTTATAGTTAACTGAAGCACGACTGATATGATTTCTGATCTCAGGCAAATCCAAAAAAAAATTTCGTGAATGAAATGAGAGGCTGTGCACCACTTTTGTAGACCTGACATGGTGAGCAGAGTGTGCCTCGAGAATCATGACAAATTGGTTTTCTCACCGAGGTTCCTAACCAAGGCCATTCAACATTACAAATCGCAGCTTGGGCAAGTCAAATTCGCCATTGATTCCGCCAAACCTTTCTCAATCGCAAACAGTGTAAAAGCAAAAATGTTTGCTGATCCTTATACTGTTTTCAATATTCTGTAAAATGATGTTGGAGCAAACTACAGAGGTAGTGACAAGGTGTACATGTGCATTGGTAAAAACAGTAATTTGTTCGACCTGGAGCGACTCCGGGCATATATTAGGACCACGTTGCAGCTGGCCAAAGAGCTTTCTTTTCGCATATGACGTGGCTTTGAGGCCAGTAATAATGCTTTTGCAGAGACTACAAAACTCGTTGGTATGACAGTCAGCCTCCATCAATCTGCACCAAGACAGGAGTATCTCCTGCTTTTCATCTCCATCAGCTTGAAGCATTCCATGTAATTATATAGGTTACGTCTTGCCATTTGACACCAGGGTGGACACAAAGATACATAATGGACTGGCTAAGGCAGAACAAGCCTTTGGTGGACGATACAAACATGTCAGGAGTAACAAGAAACCCGGGAATGACACGCAAAGAGTCGATATAACAATCCAGTGGCATACCTTTGTATGGTGCTGAATCCTGGCCGTATACCAGCGTCATTTACACCAACTGGAGAACTTCCAACGGCATTACTTTTCCACTATTCTCCATCTTAGCTGAGACGATTTCATAAATAACAATATCCTCATCAGGCAAGGCTACAAACATTGAGGCTATGCCGCAAAAGACTGACCTGCAGATGGCAGGCCATGAAGCGAGGATGCAGGGCTGTAATGTTCCAAAACCCCACTGTTCTAACCAGTGGAAGAGTGGCAGGGAACCTGAACCTCCCTGAAGGGCATTGCTGGTGACCTGAGGGCCAACAACAGACGAAACCAAACCATCATATATATATTTTTTTAGATTAGTTGATTTATTGCATGTAGACTGTCTATTGTTGAGTAGAAACTCCTGAAGATGATTGTTAGTTAATAGCATCATAGGGTGGTGGTTGCTGAGGTCGCAGTTATCCCCGATTTTCATTAGGTACTTTTCTTTCTCGTATGCACTGTGAGAATAATTGCACTAGTCCTTCGTGAAAAAAATTTCCTGCATTCTGAATGTATGTCGTTATGCCATTTTCGCCAGGAGTTTTTCTGAGTTTCATATTCTGTAGTGCAAATACTACATCGTCTTCTGTTATGTCTGGGATGTCACTAGTATTTATTGGCTTATTAGTTTGTGGAAGTTTTTTTAAGTGTGCAAATGCTTTCTATTGCTATCTTATTAGTGTATTTTTTCTACTTAAGAATCATTTTATTCCTTTCAGTTTTCAGGTTAAATTTAGTTCTGCACGCTACTATTCTAAGGTCGCTTCCTATTTCGACTTTATCTATAACAGTAATGTCTTTGTCAGCTATTATGAGGTCAGTTTCATTTTTTGTTATACCATTTGGGCTTTTCCAAGTTCACTTACAACCATCTTGCTTTTTATAGGATATATTAGTTATTTTCAACTCGTATCTTCCTGAGAAATTGACAAGCGTGTCTTCTCTTTTTTTCATTTCTCTGGCCTATCCCATATTTTCCCACGCTAGACTCTCCAATCTTTCTTTTGCTTACCTGAGCATTGAAGTCTCCCAAGTGCATTGTGTAATTCGTCTTCTCCTGATCATCTATCCTACAGATGTCGTCATAAAAATTTTCGAAGTCAGAGCTTTTCGATGTTGATGCATGAACCTAGGTTATCTTTATTCAGGCTGTTATATCTGATATGATATCAAAACTTATAATATTACCAACAGTGTTGTTATTGATTTGCTATCGACTAAAAACCCAACACCACTGAACTTGTTGTTCCCCTGCTTGCCATAAACGAATAAATGATTACTCACCGTCTGCTATAAGGTGTCCTCTCTTTCTTTGATACCTGGAATGTGCCAGGTGCTGTTGTCCAATTCAATTACCAGTTGGTCTAGTCTGTGATCTTCTGCAATTCCTAGAACTTTATGTCATTTAGTTCGTTTGATGTCCAAGACTTTGTTTTGCTTGGACAGTGTCTGCTTGCAGTCGGTGGCACATTGCCCACGGACACAGAAAGCAATATGGCTGGGCCTCTAAAACACGATGATCTAACAGAGCTGCCAAAATATTCATAATGTGGTGCTGCAATAATGGATGTAAAACAAGGTGTTAACAAGAATTACATACAAGTTCACTCAGAACATATACGAAAATGGCACTACAATAATTTGACTACATAAAGACACAGACAAGTTAAAGATTGCAAAATGAATAAAACGAGAAGATATAGTATCACCTAAATCATTTACAGCGTGCCTTGAAGTATCTTCCAGAAAACTGGCAGGGAAGGAACGGGAATGGGAAGACACATTGACGGAGAATATTCAAACCGCCTGAGAATTGCTGATGATGTTTCCATGACGTCAGAAGAATCGGAAAAATTACAAAACATGTCATCTGATATAAATAGGGGGAGTAAAAAAAAATGGGCTTAAACAAAATTAAAACGAAATTAATGTTCAACGGTAGAGTCCCAGAAAACACTATGAGAATAGAGGGTGACGCTTTCAAAGAGGTTGACGAATACATCTATGTCGGGGGGGGGGGTGTAATGAAATTAGTGGAATATCATGAAAACGAAATTAGACAACCGGCCGGAGAGTAATTGGTATGGATAAAGACATGTTAAAGTTCACCTTTTCAATGTGCTCGAATCATAAAGTATACAATCAATGCGTGATACCAACTATTACGGATGGATACAAAACCTGGAAATAAAGCAAACTGAGGTCCAAGTCAAGAATTGAACAGAAAGCAAAAGAAAGAGCAGTGCTGGGAATAAGAGATAAAAGAGGATCAACATGGATCAGAGAAAGGGCCAAAAAAAAAAGATATCATACGAATAACCAAGCAACAGAAGTGTAGATAGCAAGAAGATATGACAACAGATGGTGCAAAAGACTGATTGGTGCTCATGGGACAGTAAACGCAGTTGGAAAATACCAGACATAAGACGGGGGAATGAAATAGAAAGGTTTGCCTGTAAAGCATGGCAAATCGCTGTCATCATGGAAGGAGATGGTAAAGGCCTTTGTCCGGCAGAGGACTTATATTGGCTGTTGCTGCTGCTGCTGACGATGCTGCTGCTGATGATGATATATTTGGTAGATGTAAAGGCTCCCAGCGCCATCTTTTGCACAATGTTAAGTGTCTTTGAAGTACGTACGCTCAACTATTTATTGCTTGTGTGCTTAAGAAATCAGTCAACAGTGTTACGTCGTTTACACGCCAAAGGTAAATTTCAAAAGCTAGAAAAATTGTTTCCACATGAACATGCGGAAACGAACATGTCAGCGTTTAATCACTTGTCTTTCTATTCTTAGAAAAGAAGCCGACTAGTATTGAAAAAAGGATTTATTCTGAGAGACTAAAACAAAGAAAATCGTGGCTAGATCCAGAACAACCTTCAATATTACAAACTGAACCGAATTGACTTGGGGGAATTTCTTCTTTGTGTGAGGTGGGAATTCTTAATACATCTGAATGCTACGTTGGGAAAGGAAAGACCTTTTTTTCCGAGGCAAGCCGTCTGGTGATTTTTGCTTTGTGACAATACCCGTCCTCAGATTTCAAATGCAAAGTAGCAAACGATCAAGGTACTAGAGTGAAAGGTTCTTACAGTTCTGTTACCATTAGACTATCACTTGTCCTGTTTTATGCTTCACTTTTTGTTGGTCAGTATTTCCCGAAATTTCAATGGAAAAATCTCCAAAGTATTCGTCTAATCAAACTCAGAATCGTTTTTTTTCTTTTAATGGAATGCATGATTTGGCCGAAAGGCGGCGCTAAGTAAAAGAAAGTCAGAGAAAATACTTTGCTGGCTGAATAATGATGATATGAATTCATACAAATAGGTATTTTTTCTATATACTTGATACGTTTACATCCATCTAAAATATTGAAACATGTTAAATAAGTAACGTATGCTCAGAAACGTGTCAATATATATACGTGAATATATCTTCCACGTCAATTTATGGCCCAGCATAATTTTTCTGGGGCTGGGTTAATCATTTCCAAATGGGAAAACAGAAATATACACTGCATTCACTCACTGAGCATCACTTTACATTGGATTAAGATGTAAATATTGTTATCCAGGCGCGTGTGAACATACAAAAATATGTTTATACAACACGGGAGTTTGTTGCTTATGCGACTAATAAAATAGAATGCAAAATCGGTGAGCCAAGTTCGAATTTTGGCTGTGGCAGCTGATTTTCACTTCACACAAATTGACGTGAATACGACGCGAATCTACTCCTTCCTCAATCAACAGAGTTTTTGCCGGATGGTCTCGTCACTGGTTCGCCACAAATGTTGATGAAGAAAAATTGGGTGAGTGAGTTCTTGGGCAATCTTATCTCCTTCGGAAGTAGCAACAAAAGACTTTTTATTGCATAGTCAAAACTGATATGGTTCAATCAGGCACACACGCACATACAGAGATTCATACACTCACACACAAAAACATGCACACATACACAAATAAACATACACACAAATATATATACATGTATATATATATGTGTGTGTGTGTGTGTGTGTGTATATATATATATATATATCTATACACACACACACATTCACACATATATATATATGTGTGTGTGTGTATATATATATATATATATATATATATATATATATATATATATATATATATATATAACTGGCTCTGTGTCACTGTTCCCTCTTCTGTTAAATGTCGACGCAGCTCAACCAAATTTAGAACAAATTTGGCAAGCATACTCAATGTACATAGGGGAATATCTTAAAAAGTTTTGAGAAAAGGTTTCAGGGGTTTAGAGAGTTTTTGTCTTATTTACAATCTAACTATAATGATAAATTGAATAAACTTGACATAGTTCAATCAGGCTCACATGCACACACACACACAGATTTCTACGCACACACATACACAGATATTCTCTCAGATACACATATAAACATACACATACATATATATATATATATATATATATATATATATAATATATATATATATATATATATATGAGAACACTGGTTCCCTTCCCACCCTTCCCCGCTGAACGTCAGCGCAACGAATTTAGCGCGAATTTGGCAGGCATACAATACCTAAGGGAATATTTTTAAGTAAAAAAAAAACAGTCTGGCGAAAGGTTTTAAGGTTTTTGAAGATTGTTTTCTCATTAACAATTTAACTATTGTGATAAACTGAAACTTTACTTTCCAAGTCAACCATTCAATTATTCTGTATTATATCATATCAATTCTACATACCCCACAATTGAGGAGAATCCTCCCAAAATCTTCGTTCAAGGAGCCAAGCCATTCATTCATTCATTCATATCAAAAAACTGGCATTGTTTGTCACTGTGTCCCTTATTGAACATTGGTACAACTCAACCAAATTTGGCATGCATACTCAATTGACCAAGGGGAATATTTTAAAGTAAAAAAGTTTTAGGAAAAAATCAAGGAATTTTAGAGGGGGTTCTACTCAGAATGTAACTTGATTGAATCCATACTTTTCGTTCAATAAACATTTATACGTGTTCATTATAGCAGTTTCAGTTAAAGAATATGTATGTGCGTATTACTCAGAATATTTACAATGGTGAATCAATTGATCCTTTGTTTGACATGAAGTTTTTTGGCTAAATTCTTATCTGAACCTTTAGTATTGGATGTCAAATGACCCTGATTAGCATTTATTAGAAAGGGGATAATATCAAAAGATAAATATTTGTAGTATATGATAAATGTTTTTCATCATTAAGCTTATTAATGCACACACGTATATATAATTATGTGAGTGTTTATAATGCATGATACATATATAGAGAGAGATGTGTGTGTGTGTGTGTGTGTGTGTGTGTGTGTGTGTGCATGTACGTATATATATATATACCTATATATATATATATATATATATATATATATATGTATTTTAATCAGTGTATATTTTCAAGAGTTCTGATAGTCATTTTAAAAGATACAGGTAAAAACTTTCATTTTGCAATGCTTGATGCTCACTTTCCTTAACCATCAGAAATGATTTGTTTGTGATGTAAATGGTGACAAATAATCCATATAAACTAATTAAAAATGCGTATATATATATATATAAATACATATATATATATATATATATATATATATATATATATATATATATATATATATATATATATACGCATGTATAGTCAGTTTATTTGAACTCTATTCTGAATGATATCCCTTGATTACACAATGTAGAATAAACAATTAAAGAAGTTGGGGCTAATGTCCAATTTTTCATTCTATTTATGCTGTCTACGCCAAAGGATCATCTGTGTAGTAACGGGCGGTCGTTTCAAATAATACGACGCATTCATGATTATTCTGTCGGATTATGTATATGGTTGTTGTGTGGATGTGAGGTGATCCAATAGAATGTTTGTAAAATGACAATTGGAAGATGAAAAAAATTTAAGAGAAAAAACAAGTCTTACATCTCGAAAATTTAAATCATCACGGGGCACATTTGAAGCATTTCAGTGGTTGCCAGTCACCTTTTTCAGGGGCGGTATCTGTGCGCTTATACTGTTTTAAAGTGTCTGTGGTGTATTTGTCAATTCCTTGTATGATAAAATTGTATTGTGCTATTTTTTTATGTGATTCTGTATCAAAATCAACACATTAAAAGGATTGCAATCTGGAAAAGCCCATATGTCTGGGTGGTTGCATTGCAATGGAATACAAGTGCTGCTTCAATACATTTGCATATCGAAGAGTCATGTATATTTTTCATGAGATAAGCTTTGTGAAAATTGAAAAGAAAAATACAGAGTATAAACACACATATCACCCCTTCAAGATATATAGGAAGAAGTATAGACTCACCAACAACCAAAAAGATTAAAAATAACACATCCTGCTTCCATCCCGCCCCATATATGCCAGTACCTATCAATTTGCTTGAAGCCACCACTCCATTCTGAAAAAAAATGCACACAGCCAAACAAACTTTTCCTGGAAACTGACCATTTTCATCCTGACCCCCTCTTTGATTGACCCTTCTTGTTCTAGACAAGCCTGATACTCACAGTTACAAACACTTTCTGATCCTTCCTCTCACAGACCGTTCTCATTTTAGACAAAACCTGACTCTCACTCTTACCGATACGATCACCTCACCACCCACTCCTACTAAACAACTCCCAACACAGGAAGACCCCCATTTCATTTCCTCAAATATCAAACATGGGAACAACATATAGTTTTCTCTGCGACACTGCAAGTTCTTTGAAAAAGGTGACAGGCAACCATCAAAATGAATCAGAACATGCCCACGTTATAATACAAATTGTTTTTTCTCAAATTGTCAATTTACTAACATGTGTGTGTGTGTGTGTGTTTCCCAACACTATGACAAAAGAGAGCGTTCCCATAAAAACCTTTCGTGAATGATTTAAAGCAAAGAAACAATCAATATCATTGTATACGGAACAAACATTTGATCGTTCTCAAGCCCCTAAAATACGCTGACGGTATATTAGGCTTAGTCATTAGACTGGTGGGCGGTGCATGAGGCTGGGATGTAGCAGACGGAGAGAAAGACAGAGATAGAGAGGCAGCATTAGAGACAGAGATATCGACAGGGAAAAAGAGGAACAGAGGGACAGCGAGAGACAAATAGAGACAGAGGGGGGAAGAGACAGAGACAGACAGAGACGGAGAAAGACTAACGGACAGAGTGGGGTAGACAAAGAGAGAGAGAGAGAGAGAGAGAGATAAAGACAGAAACAGAGAGAATGAGAGACGGGAAGAAACAGGGAGTGACAGAGGAGAGACAGACTGAGAGACAGAGACAGAGAGAAACAAAGACAGACAGATTGAAGAAGACGGGCAGGCAGAGACGGGGGCAAGCAAACAGTGAGAGGGACAGAAACAGTGAGACACAGAGAGATGGGTAGACAGAGAGGGATATACAGAGACTGAGAGACAGAGAGAGTGGTTCATGTGATAGCTCTATTATTCCCAACAGCTCCAGTGTTTGGTTTTCGAGTTTGTTTTTTAAAGAAATTCAAAAGTTTGTTTTCGAAACACTTGGAAAATAATGGTGATACAATCTTCGTTTGACCTTTTGCCAGAGCAAGCTAAGCTTGAGAAATAACTATATATTTTTCTTTCTATCTATCTATCTATATGTGAGCCTGTATGCCCACTTGTGTCTGTTTATGGAGGGTTGTGTACGCGTTTTTAAAAAAAGTATATATTAGATAGCGTATGTCTGCGTTCACGGGATAGTTTAATTGTGTGCGGTACCAAATATATATAAAGTGTATTTAAAGTGTAAGTAATCGTGTGTACGCATTTTATTGTGTTTTCATTCTACACTTATCTGTGTGTGGGTGTTGGAAGAGCAGATATCGCGAGATCAAAAAAGCAAGAAGTGAGAACAAACGGGATATGATGTTTCTATTGAAGATGATCAAAATCTGCGAGTGTCAGACGGTCACGTGGGCCTTTCAGGAGATCGAGCAAGCATTTCTGTTTGATAATGGAAAAAAAAGAAAAAAACCAAGGTGACCTTTCGGTGTTTCTCTATCTTTTTTGGTTTTACTCCCCGCAGGAAGTAACTTTCCATTCTTGAAAAAGAACGTATATTGTTATAAGGGGCTCGTAAAGCCCGAACGTAGTTGGGTTGATTGTTTTATTAAATGAAGACAAAAAAAAAGGAAAAAAAAAAAAGAATGAGAGTTGGGGAGGAGGGGTTGGGGAAAGAAGGAGAAAAAGGTCAAGAGAGAAACGGGGAGGAGAAAAAAGGAATAAAATAGGGTAAGAGTAACAAGAGAGGATAAGATTAAAAAAAAAAATAGAGAAGTCTGGTTAGACACTCAAAAGAAACTGTCATGTGAATAACGTATTTTGAAGATTTGTTGTGACAGGGGTGATCAATTAAAGAAAATTGAAAAGAGTGGTGTTCAATGTATGAATTACTTCTCTCGCCATTTGTTGGGCTTTAATCACTGAAATAAGTCCAAATTAAAAAAAAAAAAAAAAAAGTTACCAGACGCAAACAAAGGGATCAATCTTACACAGACTTACATGGCAAATTGAACCCCCAAACTAAAACAAGAATATGGAGGGGAGACAAATGTTTGTTGTTTTTTTTTTTTTTGACATAATAAGGAGTAAATATTTCAATTTTCAAAACTTCTGCTCCATTGGTACTGCCTGAGCGTGTGATACTTACGTACACAGCCAGTCAGCCAGAGCAATTTGAAAACTGGAGAAAGTTATGTTGTCTGTTTAAGAGACAGTTTAGTCGGCAGTTTTTTTTTAAACAAGAGAGAAGAAAAAAAAACGAACAAAGAATGACCAAAGAAATCTGGGAAGAAGTGAATTGAAAGAAGAAAGGGAAGCAAGATGATAGAAGAAAAAGACGAAGAGAAAAAAAACAAAAAAAAGAATCGTAGAATAAACGAAGAGAAGAAAGGGGAGAAATAAAGAAGACGTTATCGGGGGACCATAAGACAGCACAAGTTATTAGAGAAAAACAAGGGTCAGAGAAGGATATAAAATCCATTAGAAAACTCAAATGGCAATGGGCAGGCCATGTTAAGAGAAAAACAGAGAACCAGTGTATATCACGACTCAGAACGTAGAAACTAGATTCTGGAGAATTAAGATATTATCATTAAACCCGTTAGAACACGAAAATTTGACTAGCAAAAATTGGATGGCGTGACAATTGAGACAACTTCAAAATATATTGGCGCAGCAAGCTAGCCATAAAATTATCCGGCGAATCTTGGGGAAAATCTATATTCATGGACATTAAAAGGATGGTGATGCTGAGGGTGTTTCTACCATTTTTTCAGATTGATATGCGTCTGTGTGTTTGTTTATGCGTATGTATGTTCCAGCGCTCGCGGCCATACCGTTTTGTCTAAAGGCTTTTTGACTTTTTTGGACTTTATTTCAACGTATCTCGTGATAATGATATGTAGGTTCTCCAAAATGTAGATGTTTCTGTTTTACTCTATTTTATACGTTTCCCAGTGGAAGACGTCAAATAAATGTTACTCTTTTATAGAGAAACATTCTTCGATGGAAATTTTTTTTCACATGTCTTCAAATTTTGACGCTACGGTTGTTCAGTTATTGACTGCAATTACAAATCATTTTCATGGCCAATTCTGAGCGTTTTTACTATCAAAGACGGTCAATCAAAACTGTAAACATCAACATAGGTGTCTTCAGTTTTTAAATTAGTCTGTCTGGCAAGTACCTAAATAGCCACCGGTAGCTCAGTGGTTTGAGCATCGTTAAGTTGAAGCAGCTACCCAACTGGTGGCAGGTTCGATCCCTACTGCAGCCCTATTTTCTTTAATTCTTTATTCTAATTACGCACTAATATATAAATTATTTATTCGATTTACGTTGTCTAGGCTAAGAGATATATTAACCGGGTAATGACGGGAGATCGTTTCAAAAAATGTTTCCATATGATATAACACAATTTATAATCACTCTGTCGGATCATATACATCTATTTCCAAGTACATGACTGTTGCAATGAAAAAAACGAACAGACCGAGAATAAATGAGATGAGAATTCGGGGTGAAAGTTATTTGGGCCTTTGCACTACCGGCCGCTGTTTAGCTTAATGGTAAGAGCAACGTTATGTTAAAGCATCAACCCTATTGGTCACAAGTTCAATTCCTGCAGCAGCCCCATTTTCTTTAATTGTTTGTTCTATTTACGTCGTCAAGGCGAAGTGATACGTTAACCAAGGGAGATCATTTCAAATAATTATTTTTATGTGATATTCATTATGGCAGATCATACACATACATTTTTTAATACACACACATACACACACACACACGCACTTATATATATATATATATATTATTGTGTCTTCCGCAGACAGCTGTTTCGTTGTATTACAACTCTTCAGTGTGGCTATAGACTATCCATTAACCCGTCCAGTACCACGAGACAGGATTGAAACCTTAGCTTCAGACGGTCAGTAAGGCTAAATTTAAGCGATATATATTTATTTAGCTTAAATTCCCTCTCCACCAGTGTGCTCTATTCCTGTGGAAGAGCATTTCATAAGCTTACAACAAACGAGTTACCTCACTTGAAGTGTTGACTATAAGGACCAAATGCCTTATCAGTTCTCAGTTTCGTATGTACTATCATTAAAGGAAATATCGATACCCATATGTTTGTTTTTCCTCCTGTCTGTCTGCCTGTTTATCTCCTATCCTTTTTTTCTGTCGCAAACGTAACCAAATTTACAATTCCAGAAATGAATGAGGCCAAATTTGTTCGAAAACAACAAAGTTGCGCACCAGATGAAACACGATCGGTCATCTGTATATAAGAGGCAAAAATTGTACGCGCTGATGCTTGGTCGAACTTTTCTATCCAATACCCCCACACATCCCCAATCTCTATTGGGCCCTTGGTTTATTATTTTCCCATTAGTTGGTTAATACTGCTTGTTTCTTGGTAGGGGGTGGGGACAAAAGAAATGACAACGGGAGATTGTTTGGAATTTATTTATGCTATGCTCAAGAATTCTGTGCTTTTTTCTCGATCAGCTGGTGGGCAAACATACAGGGAAGATGAAATGGAATTGATGTGAATATGAGGAGGAAAAAAACAATTGCAAAGGAATGGCAGAAAATCAAGAAAAAAAGGCGAGAGGAAAAAAGAGCATTAAGAGAAGAAAGCTGATAATTTCGAGAAACAACGAGTAACAAGTCGAAAAGTACGATCCCCTGAAAATTTGTGCAGACAACTTGGATGCAACCATACAAACAATTACGCAAAGAGGATCACCCAATCCAGGCAAGAAAACCAGATCTTGTTCTTGCAAACAAAAATGTCGGATTATGGACGTCGCTGTTCCAGCAAACAAACTAGTATCGTTAAAAGAGAGGGAAGAGGCTGGAACCATATGTGGAACTTGTGGGATAGCAGGAAAAAAATGTGGAATCTGTGAGTGACAATATATTCCAATCATTACTGTCGCGCTTGGAATATCCCAAAAAGTTCTGCAGAGATTAACAGGATTGTAAATCCGAGGAAAAATCCAAACTATCCAAATGACACCTTTACTAAATCAGCATGAAAAAGAGTTCTGAAGCATTTAGGATACTTGGTGTCACTTGATCTCCGACGAAGCTCGTGATGCTGACGAATAATTTAAAAATGTAATAAACAGAAATAATGAAGAAGTAGAAAATACAACGATCTTGCCAAAGAATTAAAGAAATTACAACCCCCCCCCCAAAAAAAAATAAGTGTGTGTAAACATTGATGCACGAGAAACCATACTAAATAACCTTATAAAGAATCCTGATTTATTCATTGTAAACTGAAGCATTGTCAACAATCAATAATACTCGATTTAAATATTTTCCGTTGCTTTTTATTGCATTTTTTCAAACCGTCACTCTACGACGGTAAGAATGCTGTGTAGATTGGAAATAAAAATGAAGAATAAACCTTAAAGCAAGACTCGAAGCCGCACAACTCTCACCAGAGGTGGGGGTACTGCCTATGTACAGCACCGAAATACTGACTGAACTGATAGGGCCCTTACAACGGACATAAGAACAAATATAACCCCAAAACTCTTCTTTACATCCTTCCCCATTCGCAGATAAAGCATTGCCAGTCACTGCTAATTTTTCAATAGTATTTTCTTTCAGCTTAATTTTTTGTACTTCGTTTTTTATCGCAACTTACCTGACTTGCAGCTGTAGTCTGATAGTATGAATATGTTGTAATAGAAAAGCAACTGAAAAAATTTGGATGGAAGAATATAGTCGTTAAAAATCAATGACGCTTGGCTAATATGCTCACAAAGAGACTTGGAAAATACAGAGCCAACAGAAACATGATATGATTCAAACCATGACATTGCTGAAGTAAGTGAGGATACTGGAGAGTATATAGTTAAAGCTTTAAGGATACTTGCAGTCAGTTGATCTTTAACTATGATACCCACAGTTTACCGATTTGGAAAAAAACCATGAGAGCAAAATAATCTGGGACTTCGAGATTCTTACATAAATATATGGAAAAGCAACATTACCAAAAACAAATATTGATTTACACGAACAACAATGATTTTCATTTGTATCCACGAATATATATTTTTCCAGTGGACACACGTATACTAGACTCTGATTTCAAACAGAGGGCGGGAGACCAACACGTTGATTTTAGACAGAAGTGCGGATCCATACGTGAAAAAAACGTCGCATTTTACAGATACTATGCAAGTAATAAGAATATTCTCTATCACCAGAAAGATATTTCTAAGAGGTTTCAATCTGGGAGCGCATGAAAACGCACGATCATGGACATTGTTGCGCAGAGTACAGTTTATAAGAGAAACGGAATCTCTTTTCAATGCAGCTCAGAACAAATGCATTACGACAAATTATGGGGAGTCAAAATAGGTGAAATCCCCCGAAACTGCAAATTTTGTTTTTGTTGAGAAAGGGCGGAGACTCTAAACTACATCATAAGTGAATGCAGCAAGTTGGTGGAGGGGAATACAAAATCAGGTACTATCAATTAGGGACAATGATAGAATGGGAATTGAGCACATGACATGTTCAATCATGTAAGCAACTGGTATCCGCACAAAGGAAAGGCTGTCCTGGGAAATGAAACTAATACGGTATTCTGGGACTTCGGGACCCAGGCCAACCACTCCACCCAAAGCAAGAAGACTAAATCTGATAGACGAAATTTACCTACTGACCATTCGGCGAAGACAAAAGAAAGCGAACAATTCGACTCCTGAGAACTAAGTATACTGTGGAACATGAAGTTGTGGTCCACATGGAACTGTGCCCAAAACATTAGAATCAACACTAGATAAATTTGGGATTCGAGGAAGAATTGGAACTGCACATATCACAGTAGTCCTGGGTCGACGAGGATACTGAGAGAGGTGCTTCAGAATTGGTCGAGAATTCATATCACTCGATCAGACATGCCAACAACATACCTGGATAGTCCAGCGTATGCGAAATACAAAAAATACCTCTTACCTCTACTGCACACATTTTTAGAAATTCTTTGTCAATGTGAATGTATGCACTACACGTAGCACAGACCACTTTATGTATGTGTAGAAGTATGTGTAGGGAAAGTGTTGTATCGTCAAATGCGTTGTATATGTAAAAGCCTTACCCCCTCCCTCCCCCCCCACACTTTTTTTTTCTAAAGCTTGGATTGTCAAAGTAACAACTGCACTAGCCTTAAGTCTCTGGTTGAGACCCGGCTGGTGACTTACATGAGTTGGAATCAAAGCCAACAACAACAACAACAACAACAACAACAGCAACAACATAATAATAATAATAATAATAATAATAATAATAATAATAATAATAATAATAATAATAATAATAAATGACAGGGAAGAAAAATAGAAAGAAGGGAACGTAGAAAAGAAGAAGAAGAAGAAGAAGAAGAAGAAGAAGAAGAAGAAGAAGAAGAAGAAGAAGAAGAAGAAGAAGAAGAAGACTGGGAATGAAAAAAAAAAAGCCAAGAATTCACCCTACACCCTGATAATTCGACGGTTTCGCATACACTGCGTAGTTACATTCGCCTACGTACTGAGAGCAAATATTCGAAATAGGTTATTCCATTCATTGAATATATGACCTGCCAACAATGACGCCAGAAGCTTCAGCTATGCCGGGGAATGACGTCATAAGAAGTGTTTACGAAAGAGAACAAAAAGTACGGATACTAATGTTTCTCGTGGAGATCCAAATATGGAAAGTAGTTTTTGTTTTTTTCTTTCTAGTAGGTAGTACCAGTGGGTAGCTCACTTAAAAAGGATGCTGGGTTGTCAGTGAAAATGCCTTAGGGGTCGATTCCTGGAGTCTACTGGGTTGAGCTATGGAATCCTTAAGTTTACCAATTAGGACCAAAATATCGGCGATTTTATAGCTGGTTGGTAGGGGGTAATTGTTTGGATAAGGTTCATAAGAAAAAAAAAGGCGGTAACTAGTATAGAAACACTCAGTTGAGCTGTTGCTGCTGCTGCTGACTGATTATTGGGCAGACAAAAGTCAGAAAACTTGGCCGTTTAAAACTGTATTTTATTGAATTTAACTTCAAAAGATAGTATCAGTGTCAAGGGTTTAGAGTTAGGGTTAGGGTTAGTGTTTAGTGTTAGGATTAGTGTTTTTTTTGGGGGGGTGCTATTACCAAAAAATAAAAAAGGTTTTTCTCCGTATTTGTAACACTAAATCAAATATTCAGTTGCAATTGATATCATAAAATGGTTAAGTAAATTTTCTTTGTTCTTCAAATAGCATTTCTCCAGACGATATGAAATTTATGCTTTATGCCTTAATCATGTACTGTGCTTATACTAGATACCCGACTTTTTGAGAACCTCATCCAAATACTTACCAGTTGAGGTGAGAGAGGATGTCTTGAGAACTATCGATATCTAAAAATCCCTACTTAGTATGACACAAGCCTAAAGATGATGTTAGTAAGTGGATGGAGCCCGCTATGCTTGAAAATCGGTATTCAAAATCTGGGTTCTTACCTAAACTCGAACACCAACCTCTGGCATCGCAACAAATACTTGAATAATCAGCTACCAGGGAAGTCACAGATATTTACTAAATCGAGAGTAAATGTGGGTAGGAAGATTGCACTGTTCAATATACTGAGGATCTGTTTGCCTTGAAAATCAGGTTTCGAAATTGTGGCTTGGCTCGAAAGCGACCACTGGCTGGAGCAGGTGAGTAATGTTGTTGTTGTTGTTAGCTTTGACTTTGTGGAGGAAGAAGGTGTCCCAGTTCTGGTAGAGTCCTACCGGTGTCAATTCAAGACAGACATTTCATGCCAAAGTAGCTAGAGGGAAAGTTTTGAGAAAAAGGATGAGATTAATTTCTACAGAAACTAGTTTTTTTATATTACCGTATCTCTCCTCAACGTTGGTTATGAAGGGGTTTTATTTTTATTAAAAATGTAGGATAGCTGGAAGATACTCTATTGCTATATTACCCTGTTGTGCACTGGCACTGTTCGATGCCACAGGTTCTTCCTTAAAGGGTCCTTATACTTCTTCCGTAACGCTCTTCTGTCATGCTGAACATGGGTCACCCTATCCACGGCTTGTGTTGCACACTGGCACAGGTTGATCCCACAGGTCTTACCTTAAAGGGTTCCAATCCTTCTTCAAAAGTGCTCCCCTGTCAAGCAGGCCCGTGGATAACCCCACAGAACAGTAGAACCGATAATAGTCTTCAATTCTTGACACATAATTTGCCTAACGTAGATATACCACAGATTCTACGCCGGTAACTTTTGCAATCTTGGCGACTTCTGTGTTGATAATGAAGTTACTACAGAGTACAGTGGGAATAGTGTAGAGGCAGCATTGAAAGGAGCGCTTAGTACTTCTTCAATAATGCTCCCCTGTCACGCAAACCCATGGACAACCCAACGGAACGGTAGAACCGTTGAGTGTCTTCAATTCTTGACACGTGATTTGCCAACCGATATATAGCGGAATCTCCATGCTTGTAACTTTTGCAATCTTGGCGACTTAAGTATCAATAATCAAATCATTACAGAGTAGACTGGGAATGGTGTAGAAGCAGCATTGAAAGAAACGCTTACGCAAGCATAGGTGTCGGCAGTTGATCCAGCATCGTATAGGATGATGGTCGGTATGATAACTTCCAAGATTTTTACCTTCGTGTCATTCCTCTCTCATTTCACATTCAAACTGTTCACCACAGACTTGGCATCTGTTGCTTATTTCTATTAATTTAGTTGTCAAATGATATTCAATACCACAGAATAGATAAATTTCTGGCTTGTTTTTTTCTACTTGTGCCTGAACAATGGAGGGTGGATGATAATACAGCAAAGATCCCGGCTGATCGGTTTGGTGACAAATGGATAATCTGTCAAGCAGGGCAATATCATTAATTATTGCGTTTGTTCTTTAATCAGCGCTCTCTGAATTTGGCCTTGTGTCAACTTTAGTGCAATCCCATGTATATATTTGCAGTAACCGAAGAGAACCATTCTTTGGTGAAAAGTCTAAGGCGCTTGATGAGCAGTACATTGATTTGGACAAAATTCTTAATATATATATATATATATATATATATATATATATCCCAGGTGATATCAAACAGAGTTTTGCTTCTGATCTAAAAGCTATTAGTCATTCAACTTAAGAGCAAATGTGCAAATAAAAGAGATATTTACAAAGCTAAGCTTAGTATGGATCAAAGTCAATGGAAAGATGAAGACATTAGGGCTTAGATAAATGGCATTGCGCTAATCTTCAAGTTCTGTGGTCTGTGTTGAACGTCAGCATTCAATGCCCTGACTTTAGCAAAGGTTCAACAACTAATCAGTGACAGTAAATGATCAAGAAATGTTCAGTCTTTGTTAATTGGAAAATGGTTAAACATTTGACGTCACTAATTTAGGCCAAGCAGGAAAGATTAAACTCCTTTCAGTTCAGGATCTTACAGTCAGCAGTTATGGAGAGCATTTTGATTGTATATCGGTAAAACAATGAGAGACCATTCCCCATTTATAAGCAAGAAATTAATAACCGTGAACTGATATTATCATCAAAAGTGTCAACGTAGCTTTTACCAGTGTTCAAGTTGGCCTGAATTGTTTTATATGTATCGCGGGTACAGGCCTCAACAATAGAGCAAAAGGGCTGATGATATAATCATTTACTCCTTATAATGTCTAGAAAACCCAACATGTGTTTTGTGTGAGGTTCAGTTTGCGATGTAAGTTTATACTAAATTGATCCCAGATTGCAATGTAAGTTTTATGCCAAATTGATTCCTTAGTCTGCATTTACGCCTGTTTTTGGAAAATTCAGCCAACAAAACGCAAGAAAACTATATTATTCATTGATCATCCCATTTTCCTAATCTTTCAATTGATCACTCCCAACATGGCATGCTGCCAAAAGCCGTTGGTTACGCAGAGGTTTCTATCGAGTGACTAACCAGACCAGTTTACTGTAATTTTTTTTTATCAGCAATAAATTAAGTGACATTTACTATGCAGGTATTCTCTCTCAGAGTTGTCTTTGATTTATGACTTGAACAATAATTGGTTTCGGTCAAGTCCTTGTGGGTGCAGGAGGAAAGCAGTCAAATCTTCAAAGGATGCATTTACCATCCAATCAGATTCAGAGATTTATCAGAAAATATGAGAGAGAAGTGAGTTATTATCAAGAAATACTTCCTGTCACATCTATTTATTTAATGAACAGTGTGATTCTCTTGACTCTCTGTCTGTAACAATAGACATTCCCACTCAAAGGTAAGAATTTTGCTGATAAAAATACCTCTGGCTCGCCATTTAAAACTACGTACTTTTCCAGCGAAAAGTTTGTCTTTTTTATTTATGAAATGAAAAGATATATCCATGATTTTTTTCAAATCTTGCTGGCCTCTTTGAGTGTGTTCGATCCTCATTGGCTTTCCTACGATTGGTGGTCTGATAGCAAGCCGCTTAATAGATATTCTGAAAAAATAACGGATCAGGACGTATATCATACAGCAAGGTAATCTTATTGGCCATTGTTAGTTGGATCAATCCTAATTGGATTTCCCAGTATCGAGTGTCTGATACCAACTTAAGCCAAGTTGATATACTTTGATAATTCATTTTGTTTTTTCTGTCCGTAACAATGGACTCTTCTATTTAAAAGTTATAATGTCCCTATTCAACATTCGAAATATGGTCTCTTTCATTGAAACAAATTTACTTTTTTTTTTCTTAAAAATCACTTAATAGAAATTTAAATGTATTTAAATGAATTTTCTCAAGGGAATTAACTTTTTTTATAAAAATGTTCTGGAGACCCTGCATCTTCAAAATATACATTTTTTGCTAATAGATAGATTAAATTCACCTCTCAAGAATCCCATAATAGATAAAGACTAGGGTCCTTTAGGAGACGAATTCTTTTATTCTTTATTTCAGGAATCCAAACCGAAGTTTCACCCTTGTAAAATCGTGGTAAGCAAACGTTGAAATATGGAAGGTTTCGTCTATTTCGAGGTATAAAATAAAACGAGGCATTATCAGTAGAACTCGTTGTAAACAAAGAGAATTATGAACCAACATGCCCTGATTCGACTCACAGAAAGTGTACCCTACTTTGAAAATAACGATGCAAGCCCACGCTCAGTAAAATAAACTCATAAGATCAAATTATTAGATTGGGAGGATTTGCCTAGCAGGGTGTATTTTTGTGCCTCGTTATGCTGAATTCTGACCAAACGTGCCTCCTAAACGTGCGTGCCAAAACTTTGCTAATGGCACAAATGTTACGCATTGTTTTTAATTGAAATTTCTTATCAATCAGTCAATAAAGTAGATTTTTTGCATTCAGCATTTATTTATACATAAAAGATTGTTTAGATCTCTCATTTTTGCATCCTTCTTATTAGCTTTTTATCTTTTGTGCGCGTTGTTATGCTCTCACTAACAGTGAAATGCCATCTCCTTTTCTGCCGCTTATCGTGGTCCCTGAAATAAGTATCTAACGCCCCCAGATCAGTGGAACGTTGATGGCAAAACCTTTGAAAGTGAAAAAGAAACCTTTCCAGCATTATCAGAATTCTCATCGTGGAGAATCTCAGATTCTTTCAACAAGCAACGAAACATTAATTTCTTAGTAAACTTGTGTAATTACTATCAATGATAATTACGTCCTTGACGAATGAATTCAACTTATGCTGCGGTTAAACTGTTCGTTTTTTATTATTCGATCTCAAAAACTGCGACATTACTTTCCGAACATTCCGATATGAACTTGAACACACTCAAACATCCACCTCCGTCTATTAATGTCCGCAGTCCAAAATGAAAAAAAAAGAAGCATTTATTTTACACAACAAATATTCATTCTCAAACATAATCTGCTCCCTTGCCAGTACATTTAATCAACGCTTCTTTATTAATCGTATAGATCAAACATTACAGAATGAAATTCCGGATCAAATATTCATCTGTCAGGACACGGACTTATCGATTAAACCTCGTACAACCAGCCATGCTTCCACATATACACACACATGCACACGTATGTATCGCTATGAGTATGTGTGAATGCGTGAGTGTGACTCAATGTTTCATTAATCATAAGTTGACATTTTGATTGGATTCTTGAAGATAACACTGAAAAAGTTAACCATATCACATCATGTAAGTAGATGCTTCAAGTTCATAGTATTTCTAGAGCACGTTGATTTTTTAGATTGTTATGTCTTTGTTTCTTTGTATCTAGTTTTTGTTTAATGGAATAACGTCCGCATTCGTTACAAAAATGTACAGTGTTCATATCAAAAAGTCGGCCCAGCTTATTGTTAAATATTTCCTTTGTATTCAGCTTATCATACTTTTTTTTTTGCATTTTCAACCAGCGCCCCCTAGCTGTGCATTTAAGTACGCTACAGCCAGAACGTTCCCAGAATAGATTTTTATTAAAAGTATTGTGGTTAAGTCAGACGTTTGTTGTTTTGTTTCATTTTTTGTTTTTGTTTTTTGCCTTTCCCTCATTTTCTTTCGTCAGACAATTATTCGTATATGCAGAGATATATAAATAGATAATTGTTAACGGAGAAGATAGATAGATATTCTTTTGTTGATCACAATACAAGAACGATGAGATCGTACGAGAAAAGGGCAGTGAAATATTTCTTTATTATCTACTAATAGAAAAATGCAGAAAATTAGCTGTGCGTTAAAGAAAAGCGAATTGCTGTTGTTTTTAACTATTGTTTATTGCATAACCCAGACACATATTTGGCACCCATATCAATACACACACACACACGTATATATATATATATATATATATATATATATATATATATATATACGTGTGTGTGTGTGTGTGTGTGTGTGTCTTTCCGTCTAATGTATTTATATATTTTCAGTTAATTCAATTAAGTTATACAATCGCATATATACTTGGGCTATACACATATACACAGGTATACATTGATTAGTGCACATAATTCGTTCCAAATTTCTCCCGTAGTGTTCTAAACCTCACTGTTCAAGGTCTTATTATAATTTAATGTGTCTTTTTTCAGCTAGTGCTTAGTTATATCAATTTGTACAGTAATATCTTAACCGTATTATATCAAAACCGGCACGAATCAAAACTGTACTGTTATTGGTTTTCGTAATTGCATCCAGATTTATCCGTGTATAATTCATGCAGTAATGCCCATTTGAAAGGCGACCGATGGACATCACGTCTCACCACATGGATCCCCAGAGATCACATAAGAAACCGAGGCCGACAGAACACAAGATGGAGAGATTAACTTGACAAGTTATTCAAATCCCTGGTTTTGTTGGACACTTAACACCTATTTCAAAATCACAGGAAATAAAGAATATCATTTTTAAAATTATTTTTTCCTTTCTTTGAGAAACCATTGAGTAACCCAATTCCTCGAACCTTTTGGCACCGCCTCGTAACAATTCAAAGAGTTTTTGAGTTGACTAAACGGTAAGCAAAGGAAATAGAATTAACGAAGCGAGTTCGAACTCCTGCTGTGGTAGTTAGTGATCAATTCTATCTTTGGAAACGTGTGAATCAAACTCCCCCAATAGGTTAGGTCAGCGATAGCTTCCTTCTGGTATCATGGAACCAAGTGAAACCAGTCGCATCTAGCTTGATATAACAAGGCTAGGAAATTACTAATCTAATTGAGAAACATCATTTCATTTTGATAACACTCAATAGATTACAGAAATAGGCCAGGTTCAAATTAAGGAGAACGAAAAGATTTTCAAACGGGTTCCAAACAACCAAACATTATCAAAATGTAACTCTCAGTTAAAAACTAAGACAATTTTATTTCTATTGATATCCGGACCATCCTCATCTTTGTTGTTTTTCATATATCAATAGAAATAATAATAATACCTCATCTCAAAAATTCCGAGGTATACTAAGACAATTTTGTTTACAGTAAGGATGCGCTTCATTTAATTCGTCTGGCATTATTTGGAGATCGTGAAAGTTTTTGGCGAAGAAGACGATGTCGTCAGCAAATCTGAGGTTACTTGGTTATCCACTGTCTATTCTGATTTCTTTATGTTCTTATTCTAGGTTTTGGAAGATTATCTCAAAGTAGGCTGTGAAGGGTTTGGCTGAGCTGGTATCACCTTGTTTCACTCCTTTTTTTTCTAGTTGAAAGAGCTCAGAATCTTCATGTAGCGTTATGAAGGAACGGCTGTGTCGGTAGATATGTTGTAATACTCTAACGTATTTCTGCACCTTGTTGTATTATTGCGTCGATGACTATGGGGATTTCCACTGAATCAAAGGCCTTTTTAAAGTCAACAAATGCTTGAGCTGTCGGCTTTCTATGTTTTCCTTCTTACTCTTCTTGTTGATTTACTGAATGGAGATGGTCGACGGTTGAGTAAAGTCATCAAAAGAAGGAGAAATAAAGCGAAGAATCACATGGTCGGTAAGCTTTCGTTAGAGCAAGTTCGACTTTCAAGAACAAACAAATCCCACTAGGCCTAAAAAGAAAAATATACAACAAATGTATCCTACCCATAGTCACCTATGGAGCTGAAACATTGAACCTAAGAAAAAGATTGGCCCTCAAACTGAGAACCATGGAATGTGCACATGAAAAAATCATGCTCAATCTCATATGGAGATATTGTGAGACAGCACAGTGTATAAGAGAAAAGACAGGAGTTCGAGATATGATAGAACCAGTTAGAAAACTCAAATGGCAATGCGTTGGACATGTTGCAAGAATGGCAGACAATCTATGGACATCACAACTCTCAACGCAATTCCCCCGAAATCATATACAAAATTGTTGCCCACAGAAAGTAAGATGACATAACGTGCCAGATAAATTCAGAAAGTACTGGTTCTGCATATCCATGATAGAGAGGTCTTTCGAATCTTGGGGAAGGTCTATGTGTCAACGATAGATGCTAAAAAGATGATGATGTTGATGATGGTGATCGATGCGCCCTCAACTCACACTCGCCCAAAACTTCAACACTTGACTTGTTAGGCTAACCTGAAATATACTGGCTCCCATGAAACTCGTGGAAATAAACGCACAAAAGTTTAAACCTACTGAAGAAATATGATGCTCAGCTAAAGAACACTTGGCGAATATCTCTCTTAGAGACTAACAAATCCTATTTCAGTAGCGTCATTTTCTTGCTCTTTCATGCACAATAGACTTGAAGAGAAGAAAGAGGTTTAAACCACTTGGGTAATGCAAATTTTTCAAAGTACAATTACATTTGGCAGATTTCTTTTTAAGTACGGTTGCGAATTTGATTTTTTAATGTAAACTTTCACATTACAGATTTTTCTCAGGGTTAAGAGCCAGTTGCGTTACTAATTATTTTGATATTCCGTCCAAATCTTATTCAGTAAATAAATTATGTACTTTGATTTGAATACATAGTTTGGGACGGATAGCAGTCTCTCTCTCTCTCTCTCTCTCTCTCTCTCTCTCTCTCTATATATATATATATATATATATATATATATATATATATATATATATATATATATATATATATATCGCTCATGGTCCCATATCTAATTGTATGCAAAATATAAGAAACGTTGTAAAAATTGCATAAATTACATTAACACACATTGGAAAATAATTGACTGAAATGACATTGGTCTAACATCGTGCATGGGAATTAATGTTTGAGACGAAAACAGGAATTATAAAAAAAATGTAATAAGTGTGGGCCGGGAATAGATGGATTGATAGATGAATAGATAGATAAATGTTTGAGAGGTCCAATGTAAAACTATAGGTACCATCTAGTTAACATATATTTTAATGGTACACGAACTATCATGGAGTAAAAAGATCGTGCAACGCCAGTTTCTCAAGAACAGTGAGCTTGACGCCTTTCTAAATTTTTGTTGTTACCTGACCTAAGATACCTTCTGTTGGAATAGATGTCGTATTAGACTAGTGGTCCCAAAAGCATGCATCACAGCTCCCCAGTGCACTGCAACTCGTCCCAAGGGGCGCCGTGAGATGTTCAAAAATTTTAATGATTCCAGGCAATCGTATTCTAATACGCTCATGCACGGCCACAATGTTAGGTAGCGACAACGAACTGGAATGATGCAAATCACTCTCTTACAAAATCATTGCACTGACTCTCCAATCCGTTTCTTCTGAGATCTGTAGACACAGTATGGTTTTCAGGATTAGATCGAGTCGACAGACAATGTTTACATTCTGGAACGTTCAAGACTGTGTCGAATACGATCAGTGCATCATCATCATCATCATCATCATCAGTCTTTTAACGTCCGTCGTTGGACATATACCTTCCCCTGGATTCGCCACAATTCTCTATCATAGGTGTCGCAGAGCCAGTGTTTCTGAATTTGTCTAGCTCGTCTCTTCATCTGATATTCTGCCGGCGTCGGCTGCGTATGTGATCTCGAAGGATCCATGCTGTGAGTAACGATGTCCATCGGTTGTCTGCCATTCTTGCAACATGGCCAGCCCACTGCCATTTGAGCTTTCTAATGGATTCTATGATGTCCCTAACTATTGTCTTTCCCTGGATGTACTGTGCTGCCTTGTGGTCTCTCCATATGAAGCTTAGCATAATTTTCTCATGTGCACGTTGCATAATTCTCAATATGTGCATTAGTCTCTTGGTTAAGTTCCATATTTCAACTCCATAAGTGACTATTGGGAGGATGCATTGGTTATATAAGCTTCTTTTTAGGATTAATGAGATCTTATTATTTTTGAAGGTTGAGCTTGCTCTGCCAAAGGCTTGCCATCCTTGTGTGATTCTTCGCTCGATTTCTTTTTTTTTTTTAGTGTCTCATGGAGATTCGTTGTCCTAGGTTGATGTAGTGATCGACTTTCTGTGTCTTCGATTCTGATCTCAGTGTTTTTGTCTCCGATGTGGTTGTTGTACATGAGCGCATAACGGTTGCTTATGTATAACTCCAGATTCTACACAGCCTCGTTGATGACCTAGCCACATGAATCCTAAATGCAATTGCTCAGGATTTTCCGACTTGAAATGCCGTTGAAAATCCTTATACGCTAAATGTACCGTGACCTGTCACCCTGAAAAGTTTGGGCATCATTATTAGACAATAAAAAATGAAGATAAAAGTAGATACTGAAAGGCCATCGACAAAAGAGGTATCCAAATATCTGAATGAAGGTCTAGTTGAGTATTATGAATTTTAAAGAAATGTTCTGACTCTGAAATATTCTGAAAGATATTATATAGCATCGATTTCACGTAAGACTTTCTACTGTTGATTATTTCGGTAATCATATAACGCTTGATGGAACAGTTTAATTACAAAGAACGTTTATGCTGGAACGAAAGAATGAATCTAGCTTGCTAGCTATGTATCTATCGATCTACATTCAATATATCTAGCATAATCGATCAGCAGAGGCATAAATGGTTTCAAATGTATTCTGCCCTCCTGTAAAACTTTATAGTTTGGATAACAACTTTATTCAGCTACTTCTGCTGGAACAGTATTTATAGGGCAGTGGTTTGCCCAAATGCACATTGCATTGTTCTCAATTTGAAGGGCAATCGGGTTTGGTAAGGTTCCATGTTTCAGCCCCTTAGATTACTATCGTTATGATGTACAGGTTATATAACCCTCTTTTAGGGACTAATGAGATTTTGTTTTGTTTTTGAAGGTTGAGCTTGCTCTACCGAAAGTTTTCCGACCTACTGAAATTCTTCGCTAGATTTACTCTTCTTTTTTCAGAATTTCATGAAGATCCATCTTCCTCTGTAGATATAGTGGTCCAGTTTTTTCAGTTCTGCGTTTTTAATTCCGATCTTGGTGTCTTTGCCGGCAATGTGATTGTTGTACATTACATTTGTTCTACCGAAGTTCGTGGAGAGACCAACTTTCTTGCTTCTTCCATTCAGTTCTTCATGAATTATTAAGAAGTGATGAAGGTTTTCGGCAAAAGGACAATGTCGTTAGCAAATTTCTATAATCGTCAATGGAGCTGAAACATGGAACATAAACAAAAGATTAACCTTCAAGCTGAGAACCATGCTACGTGCGCAGGTGAGAATCATGTTCAACATCACATGGAGAGATCACAAGACAGCATAGTATAATGAAAAGATACTGAGATATCATAGAATCCATTAAAAAACTCGAATGGTGCTGAACTGGCCATGTAACAAGAATGTCGGACAACCACTTGACAAGTCCAGAAAGTACTGGCTCGGTGACGCCCATAATGGAAATGTCTGGCAAATCTTGAGGAATGTCTATGCCCAACGACGGACGATAAAAGTCTGATGATGATGATGATCTTCCCAAGGGCCAAATAACTACTCTCTTCCTCACCAACCAGAGACAATACGTGTATGCATGCAGGTGTACACAAGTGTATGTACGTGTGTGTCTCGCACACGAATAATATTTGCTTATCCAGTGTAGACGTGACATGTCATCCTCTGTTTATGTGAGCAGGATTTGATTTCTGCTACCACAACCTACACATATCAACATTGCTACCTACCAACACATATCCAATAACATTAGGCATAGGTCAAAACATATACAACGCACAAAGAAATCACAAAACACTCAATTAATCACCACCCCACCTCTCCACATATCACAAAGTACTTTAAAAAAAACACCTGTTCCCTGTATTTCACTAATTCTTGAAAAGTTCTGATAAGAACGAAACATTGAGATAAGATAATCATATGTTTTCTCAAAGAGTTTTCCAATATTGTCCTTTTGCTCTCATATGTATACATGGAGGAAATCTGTATAGCCAATAAGGAAAACACTAATTGGGGGAATCGGTATTTATTCATGGACATTTCGTAAGGAATAACCCCAACATATTCAGTGAGGTGAGAAAAATGAAGGGAAAAACCTTTCAGTGCTGGAGTTATCTATGATATATATGGATGGGGTGCAAATGAATTTGAGATTGTCTTTGGATTGTTGAATCCCGTTTGGGATGAGGGTTTGTATTTCTGTCATCATGCTATGTTGATCAGAGGATGGGCATGTACGTAATGGTTTGATTAAAGTTGATTCCTTTTGTTTTTCGGAGAGACAAGATTTATGTCCTCAGCATGTGCAGGTGTGTTTCCAGGGGAAGTTAGTTATAACCACATATGTGTATGTCGGAACGTACAACACATGCATGCATGATCATACAAATATGCTGGACAGCATAACACAGATAAATAGTCATACAGCAGTACATCCACGTAACATACAACCATATAAAGAGTGTGAAATGATGATGATGAGGAGGAGGAGGAGAAGGAGAAGGAGAAAAGTACAACAAATATGAAATCTATGACCCCAGCTTTTAGTAGTGAACTAACAGAGGAGGAGGGAAAAAAACAAAAAAAATGGTGTTGGAGGTACGAACCACAGCACTGCTGTGATAGGTGAGGGAGAGATGAGATGAGAGGAGGGTGGGAGATCTGAGGAGACTCACTGTCACTCAGCCGTCAGCAATAACCACTAGGCAGCTGGTGTGGAAGTGTACACCACAGTACTATGACAGTGTAGAGAGAAGGGCTGGAGACTTGAGGAGACTTGCAGTCACTCAGTCTCCAGCAGTAACCACCAGGCAACTGGAGTGAAAATGTAAATAATACAAAGCACCAGAATGGATGACTAAAGGCAGAACCACCCTCATCCAAAAAGACCCGGGAAAGGGGGACATAGCAAGCAACTATAGACCAATCACTTGCCTACCACTTATGTGGAAAATCCTGACCGGGCAAATAGCAGAGAGAATATACATGTCAATGGATAGAAGGGGGCTACTACCAGAAGAACAGAAAGGGTGTAGGATAGGAACCAAAGGGGCAAACGATTTACTCTACATAGACCAGATGATCTTAAAAGAAGTAAGGAAAAGGAGAAAGAATATCGCAATGGGATGGGTAGATTACAAAAAGGCATACGATATGATTCCACATAGCTGGATACTCGAATGCCTTAGAATGTTCAAAATTAGCGAACCGGTGGTTAAATTCATTGGTAATTCAATGGAAGACTGGAAAGTAGATTTGACAGCCGCAGGGGACAAACTAGCCGAGGTAGGGATAAAAAGGGGAATCTTCCAAGGAGACTCGTTGTCCCCACTATTATTTGTTCCAACAATGATACCGCTTAACAGAATCCTGAAAAACAGCAAAGGATACCACTTCTCTAAAACAAAAGGAAAGGTCAACCACTTAATGTACATGGACGATATTAAATTGTTTGCAAAAAACAGGGGAGAGCTTGAGACTCTGTTCAACGAAGTAAGGGAATATAGTGAGGACATAGGAATGGAGTTTGGGATAGAAAAATGCGCAATCATGGTGATGCATAAAGGAAGGCTTTCAATGACTGAGGGAATTGAACTTCCGGACAACAACAAGATTAGGGCATTGACTGCACAAGACCGATACAAGTACCTAGGTGTCCTTGAATGTGACACGATAAAACGGGAAGAGATGACGGAGAAAATTAAGAGAGAATACCTCAGAAGGATAAGGAAAATATTAGAAACCAAATTAAATAGCAGAAATCTAATAAAAGGAATGAACACCTGGGCTGTGTCAGTAGTTAGGTATACAGGACCATTCCTAGGATGGACAAAGGAAGAGCTCCAATCAATGGATAGGCGAACAAGGAAACTTATGACGATGCATAAAGCATTACACCCTAGGGATGATACAGATAGACTATACGTTAAGAGAAAAGAAGGTGGTAGGGGGCTCATCAGCATAGAAGATTGTGTCCAGAGAGCTAAAGTAGTCCTAGATGGATATGTGCAAACAAATAGTGAAGAAATCATAAAGAGCGCGAGGGATAGTGCAACAAACAATAAAGTAGAAAACAATGGAACAGTACAGCAAACTAGAAAAGAAAAGTTGGAAGGGAAAAAATTGTACGGCGAGTTTAAAAGACAGATAAAAGATATAGCAGACGAGAAATCATGGACGTGATTACGAAAGGGAAACCTTAAGAGAGAAACAGAATCGCTCATCATGGCAGCCCAAAACAAAAGCATAAGGACAAACTACATAAAAGCGAAAATCGACAGAACACAGACAAACAGCAAATGCCGCATGTGCGGTGAAAGAGATGAGACAGTAAACCACATAACTAGTGAATGTAGCCAACTCGCCCAGAAGGAGTATAAGCATAGACACGATAGAGTAGCAACGATGATACACTGGGAACTAAGTAAACAAATGGGATTCAACCATGGGGAAAAGTGGTATCAGCACAAACCAGAGGCAGTTTTGGAGAATGACAACCACAAACTACTCTGGGACTTTGACATCCAAACTGACCACCTCATCAAGGCAAGAAGGCCGGACTTAGTAATAGTAGACAAAAAAAGGAAGGCCTGCCAAATACTAGACGTTGCTGTACCTGCAGACTATAGAGTAAAAAGAAGGAGGGTGAAAAAAGGGAAAAATACCAGGACCTAGCAAGGGAGTTAAGGAAAATGTGGAACATGAAAACCAGGGTAGTACCGGTCATAGTGGGAGCACTAGGAACTGTCCCCAAAACGCTGAGGGAGAGACTGGAGGAGATCGGGATTAGGGGGAGGATAGAGACCGTACAGACCACAGCACTACTGGGAACTGCACGGATACTGAGGAAGGTGCTAGAGATATAAGGACTGCAACGAATCGTAGCTCTGTCATGATATGCGAAAGAGAGAGGAGACGTTAGCTGAAGACCTAAGGAGACTTATTGTCACTCAGCCTTCAGCGATAACCACTGGGCAACCGGTGTGAAACTGTAAATCGCAGAATTACTGCGACCTATGAGTACTAGGAGAGGAGGGCTGGAGACTTGAGGAGACTTGCTGTCACTCAAACTCCAGCGGTTACCACCAGGCAACTGGTGTGAGATTCCAAATAATAATAATAATAATAATAATAATAATAATAATAATAATAATAATAATAATAATTTTAAAAAAAACGTCCAATCAGAATGCAGTTTGTATGCGTACAACGATGCTAAGGTTTGACATGGTAGTTTAATTGGAAGTTTACTTTATATATATATATATATATATATATATATATATATATATATATACATATATATATATATGTATATATATATATATATATATATATATATATATATATATATATATATATATATATATATATTGTGAATGTACGTAGGTATATATGTACATCAATAGCTGTATGACTTCATATATGTGGGTGGATCTATAAAAATGAATTTATACAATTGTAAGCAGGTATAATCATAAACTCGTTGACACAGAAACTTACAAATATTCACATGAATATGCATATATATGAACATGTATATGAATAAAAGTATACATTTATATGTATATGTTGAATGATTATACATACGTATGTATATATATATATATATATATATATATATATATAATATATATATATATATATATATATATAATAAGAGTTGAAAGAAAGAAGATGAGAGTAGAAATTTTGAAATTTATTTTATCACCAATCAGTTACTTGTTTTTAACACATTGATATATTTGATATAATTTTGTTTCAATTCATTCGTTTGTCATTCTGTAAAGAGGAATGCTTTTGCTATTGGTGCAAAAAAAAAGCTAATTCGAGTGTAAAGAGTAGATGCAAAGTTTTTATTTTTATTTTCAGGGGTGTGATGCAGACAAGGACTTCTGGCTGCTACACCATACAGTTACCACCCCGAAGGGTACCAGACCCCCAATAGAGAGCCATATCAGCTATTGTTGGAGCAGTTGGATCCGTCCTTCAGGTTACAGACAGATATACTATCCTGTGGAACTGTGTTTGATGTTGCAGACAATCCTGATTCTACTTCAAAAGAACGGTAGAATACAATAGCCAATAGCCTTCTGCCAACTACAGAATATTTCTGTCTTGAGGTTTAGTCCATAGGTCAGCCTTACAGACCTACATAGCTTGCCTGGAGAAGGATATTCCTGTAAAACCTACGACCTAAAGACCTTGTCTCAATTCACCCCACCCTGGACAAGTCGTACTTCACCTAAAAAATCCATGGCTCATGTTAGAGGGTTATTCCGCACGCAGGGCTGCAGCCTATGGTCCTACAGCTCCGGAAAACCCTTCTAACAAATCATCCTTTGCAGAGCCAAACCATTATATATATATATATATATATATATATATATATATATATATATATATATATATATATATATATATATATATTATCTTTCTGCGTTAATGTTCAGCGACACATTAAAAGCATAAAAGTGCCAAGTTTAAAAAAGTATATAATTTGTTTCTGTGTGTGGTAGCCTGTGTCTCTGTCTACTCTGTCATGAGGCAGAGATACTATTACATTTTACATTCACACCACTGTGATAGAAATCAGAATCTCAAAGAATGATTTTTTTTTACACGGGGAACATGCTGTCTCCATACGAAAAATTGGCGCTGAACAATCTTAGTAGTCACAGACCAAGATGGCGGTAGTGGTGTGGTCCAGCCTGGATGACACCATTAGAGGTACTGACAACAATATGACCGTCTAAATATTTTTCATATAGTTTCTTAGTAATTCATTTTCTAAAGAAACATCTGTCTGTCAACTCAATATCTCTGAAAGTACTCAATGAATTTCAATGAAATTTTTTGTAAGAGTTGTCAATAGGCCACGAAAGAAGTGATTACATTTTTGAGTGAATCCATTGCCAATTATCTCCCCTACGTCGTAGTTACATGTCCGAACCACGTGATATCGTTGAAAGATCATATCTGTCTGTACAATATCTCCAATAGATCTTGATGAATTTCACTGAATTTTGTGGAAAGTTGAAGAACGGAGTAGGAGAGGGTTAAATAAATTTCAGGACGGATCTAGGAACTTTCGCCTTATCATATTTTCATACATTTCTGTACATGCTCATGACTGTCCACACAATATCTCCAAAATCTCCCAATGAATTTTCATGGAAATTTGTGGAAGGGCTGACACTAGGCACTGGAAGGAAGGATTACTTTTGGGGACAGATTCATACACAGTTACACACCTTGGTAATGATGTTGGCAGAGATATGCACTCTCGGCGTGCTTTCTAGTTTTATTGCATTTTAAAGATACTGAATATAAAACATTTTCATGGAATCCATACTTATTTTCTTCCTAGCACGAAAACTGGTACAATATAACACAGTACAACCTGTCGTATGTCATTGGGGAAGAGATGGGCGCTGCCAAGTAACTGCCATTATTACCCCGAGATGAGCCATTAAGGATCTAGTATGGTACCCATAACTTCTTAGATTAAGGGATAATTTCATCTAATATATATATATATATATATATATATATATATATATATAATTTTCGTATTTGACACTTTTCTATTTTATTTTCTGTCTTTTATCTATCTATTTTATTTATTTTATTTTTTTTAAATATGCATTACACCCTAAAACTTGAGTATATCAAAATATACATGCAGATGTTTGCACTTATTCTTCGCCCGGCCCGTAAGTATATACTTCACCTGGCACATGTGCTTGCATATCAATATCTATAGACAGAAGTCAGAAGATATACAGAGTCAGTACAATGAAGAAATAAAACCAAATTTAACGCCCACTTACGCATCAATTATAGATGACAAATGCACGCTAAAAATTACGGAAGTCTATACGTTTTCCCTTTTACTTCTGTTCGACATTTCGACCATTAACGAGCAGTTGAGTTGGAGTCTAAATTGGCCGCATCGTCTTTGTGTAACTCCTATTATCTTTTCTTGCGGGCATTCGGTTTCCTGGCAAATGTGTCCATTTTTCAAGCTTCACACTAAATAGACAGTCTGTTTATCTGATATACGCGTCTATCTATCTATCTCTGTATCAATCTATCCATCTATCTATCTATATGTATGTGTGTGTATATATATATATATATATATATATATATATATATATATATATATATATATATATATATGTATATACATATGTGTGTATATATATATATATATATATATATATATATATATATATATCTTTTCCTTGAAACTTAGTCTGTTCATATCTACTCTGATGTGCCAAAATATTGTGACCACCTGCTTAATAAGGTGTTGGTCTTCCTTGAGTCCGCAGAACAGATTTTTATTCAATCTTGCTTGAACTCCACCAGACCTCTTGAGTTTTTCCTCTGGAATATATTGCCGAGTTGAAAACGACTGGTCCTTTAATATGCATGGTACATGGTAAGCATTCTTGTTGGTCCCACACCTGCCATGAGTACAAGAGGGATGAGATCTTGGGAGTTTGTTGACGAGAGTAACACAGAAGTCTTTTTCATGGGTTAGCGGGACGTGCCCATGTACCTAATATTCAATAATGTTGAATTAGGGCGGCATGCAACAAAGCATCTCCCACGTGAATGATAGGACCCGGTGTTTCCAAGCAGAGCGCTCCCTTGCCTTCATACATCCTCCGCTGACTTGTTCTTTCAGACCGTGCTTCATAGTGCAATCACTTCCCCTGAATAACGACGTATATGTAAAATGCCGTCCAATTTATTCGGGCCGGAGAGCGACATCCATCGGATCAGTTAACCTTCTTCCATTGATAGAAAAGCAAGCTGCTCGTGTGCCTATTGAAGACGCTTTAGGTGATGGGCATCGTTTATCATGGGTACTCTGACTGACCTGCAACAACGAGACTCCTTAGATCGATGTGCTGTGTGCAGTAACAAATACACTCCTTCACCTTGATTAAAACTCTCTGCAATTTGTACCACGGTAGCCCTTCCGCTGGTTGGTCTTCTTGCCTCCATAAGTATACGCCGCCCAATGCCTTGACGGCAGTTGATTATTCTCCCTTCCTCGGTTCACTGTCGATAGGTACTCAGCACAACTGATCCTGAAAACCCCACCAACCATGCCGTTTCAGAAATGCTTTCACATAGACATATGTTCTAAAAATCTGGCCTAAAACAAAGACATTCAAATCGTTATCTATGCTCATAACTGAGGCATTCAACACATCAAAATTGAGTACTCGGGGCAAATGGCTAGTTTACTCATTTGCCTCTGACCTCGACACGCACTGTAGTTACAGGACAATTGTTGTCAATCTTAACACATGTTGTCATAATGATTCAGTTCATTAACGTATGTATGTATGTATGTATGTATGTATCTATCTATCTATCTATCTATCTATCTATCTATCTATCTATCCCAGTTGGTACATCAGATACCTCAGTATCTATCTATCTATCTATCTATCTATCCCAGTTGGTACATCAAGTACCTCAGTATCTATCTACATATCTATCTATCTATCTATCTATCTCAGTTGGTACATCAGATAGCTCAGTATCTATCTATCTATCTATCTATCTATCTATCCCAGTTGGTACATCAAGTACCTCAGTATCTCAGTATCTATCTATCAATCTGTGCGTATCGAGCTATCTGCGCGTATTGAGCTATCTGTCCGTCTGTACATCTATATATCTATCTATCTCATTCTGTTCATGTATGTCTATCTCTTCAGTTAACAAACTACGACGCAGTAGCCAAACGTTTGTTTGATAATGAAAAAAAATTACTAACACCCAGTGTTAGCCACCTGCTTCGATGCACTTCTCTTAGATTTGTATGAAGTAATCTCAAATGGATACCGTCGTCAAATAATAACGACAAATGTCCTTACTAAATTTGGTTCAAGCTCACTGTTCGAATTCCCTGAACTTCTGGGTAGTACCTCATATATATATATATATATATATATATATATATATATATATATATATATATATATATATATATATATATTATGCGTATATGTAGATCGTGCTATATTATATAGGAACTTTTGTTCCGAATGATCAGACGTCATAGCATGGTTAATGTATCACATGGTCTAGACAACGTAAATAGAGTGACCAATTAAAGAAAATATAGAATCCAACCTGCAACCGGTACGGCAGCTGTTTCAACGTGGCGTTGCTCTCACCATTTAGATGAACAGCCGCCGGTAATGTAAAGGTCCAAATAAATGTTTTCACTCCAAATTTTCATTTTCGATTATTCTTCAGTCTTCATCAGATATATTCACTTCTTTGAACGCGGCAGTTATGTATTAAGAAATGGATGTATATGATCTCCTGTCATACATAATACACATACACATACATATATATATATATATATATATATATATATATATATATATATATATATGTATATATATATATATATATATATATATATCACCTAAGTATGAGGTGGGTGGAATAGGTCTGCTTATACTCCTTGCTTATTTAAGTTTTAACTTGGAGAGAGTCAAGAGCTTGCAGTTTGAAAGTTCACAGCATACGTGCAAACACATTATCATCATCATCAGTCTTTCTACGGCAGGATTCACCACACTTCTCTATCGTGAGCGTCGTGGAGCCAATATTTTCTGAACGTGTCTAGCTCGTCTCTCCATCTAATACTCTGTCTCTTGGTTAGGTTCTGTGTTTCAGCTCCATAAGTGACTTTTTGGAGGATGCATTGGTTGTACACTCTTCTTTTTAGGATTAACGCCATCTTTTTGGTTTTTGTTTGTTTGTTGGGGGTTTTTTGTCGTTTTTTTTTTTTACCAAAAATTACTGGTATAGATCTCTTCAAACCTTCATTGTCGGAGAAACAAAGCAGGGGGTCTTTTATCTGACACCCCCGTAACCGCACAGCTTGTTAGACTTCCATTATCGTTTAAACTGGCTTGATGTTAAATCATTTTTCCAAGGGAATATTAAAGTAGTTTGGGAAGTTATAAAGAATTTCAAAGTTTGATCCAAAACAGAATAGACATGGATGACAACAACAACAAGAACGACAACAATAACAGGAAATGTGTTATGATCAAATCTAAATGTTGCAACACAACTTTTGAATCTCTAATGGTCGAAGAAATGAATTACTTAGCTGGTTAAAGAACCTGCTGCTATTTTTCTTCTTCCAAGTTCGTTTAGTTTATATCTCAAAGATCAGTGCTTCGGGTTTGAAAGTTCGCCAGCCTTGGTACTAAAATTTGCGCCCACTACTTTGGCCAAATGGTGTTCAGCAAATAATGACTCCGTGACGCCCTGCAATAGAGATGTCTACCGAATCATGGGGTTGGTCTAGATCGAACGACGAGCGCTAAGAGGCTGCTGATGATGGTGATTGCTTGAATACATTCATAGGTGTTTGCATGTGTATGCATGCGTGCGAATGCATGAGTGTGTAAGTGATTTCACACACATACACTTGCATATATACATTGAAAACACGTGTTTGTTGGTTCAACCACATATTCAAAATATGATATTCAAGCTGGGTTATCCAGCATTGCCCACAAAAAATAACAACACTGTAAAGCAAATTATATTTTATAAAGATTTCATAATATTTATTGTAAAAATGAATGTACTAACTTGCCACCCTCGGTTCTTCACACAAACACACACACACACACACACACACACACAAAACTTTAAATACAAAAAACAAGGGAAACGTATTTTATAGAGATTTGATACAATTGAAAAGGAGGAAGCACCAACCACACACATACATCGGTGAGGTCGGTACACAAACAAATCTAAGCTAACTCAAATGAATTTGAGGAGAATTTATTAGTTAACCAAAGATTCAAAAATTTGGAGAAAAATCACTTATTTCCCTAATAATAAAAAAATGGCACAATCGACCTGACCGTAAATTAACCTTTAGAGTTTACCAGAAGTCGGTGTCATTTATCATATGCTCATTCTGGGGTCAACTTACCAGTTTACACCGATTTTCTGTCCGTAGGGTGCAGCTGTCTGGATGTCTCTACAACATGAAAAACAAAGAATTATAAAACAAACAATCGTCGTATTCATAGTATTAGACAAGTAAACATGCACCTATATTTGTATATGTACAGCGACCTTTATCCGTATCAAGTTTTTTTTTTTTCATGTAAACAAATCAAATTACATGTTTCTCGTAAGGACATTTTTTGTAATACACCGCCACATGAACTCTCCATCATATTTCTTTTCAATTCTCTAATTTCAAATTATTCATTATCTTTTTATTGGTGTCTTGGAATTTCAAGACTTTTAATCAATTTAGTCACAGGGACCAACGTATGGTCGAAAGACAGTACATGCATCGGCGGGTCATTTAAAAGGTCACTTTAGCGTCTTGTCACGACACACTCACCAACAGGGAATAGATTTCTTACAGTATACAAATCCACTGACAATAAAATTAACTTGGTGTCTGGTAACCAGCCTTACTAACCTCACGTTCCAACTAAAGACAACGAGTCCCCGGGTCTGCTTCTTTAATTAAAAATATACTAAACTTCGCTAATTGTAGCACAGAGCCACAATAGCTCAGAATCGAGTGGGGATCGAACTCACAGAAGAAATCTTTACTTTACTCTACTGTAGCTCTGATAATAATCTCTTTGCTCTAATAATTACTGTGCCTCTGAGATTCGAGAGACATAGAAGGATACTTGATTGCTGTATAACTTTTTCCTCTCAAGATAGGATTAATCTTTAGTCCCTATTTATCTGAGCCCCACGGGAATAGGATACGACGCAAGGTCAGTTCAATGTGGTGATACCGCAGAAGCAAATGGATAGAAACATCTCGGAAATTCTCTTTAGTCCTCCTAAGGACGTAAGACCTCTCCCCTTCAGGTCACGGTATGTATCCTGAGTATCCCTGACCTGACTATACAGAGCAGTAACACGCCCCACATGGTAAAACTGAATTGACTTTGGCGTCACATCTGCGCCCGTCTGCCTACAGTGGAATGAACAGACATCCATTATAAACCTGCAATCAATGTAAATGCTCCCTGTTATAAATATCACCTGCTGGTTAAAAAGTTATGGGAGTAGAAGTAGCCTTGCTGGCCAAATATATATGTATACATATATATATTTTTTAATCCAATTTTTTTTTAAATCAGACAGCTAAAGGGAACGCAGTCTGAGTTTAAATGCAACAACAGTTAAGTTGGAGGGAATAGTTGCCAAAAATGATCGCAATAATTTACATCCTGTAATAAAATAGATAAAAAATTTGGATCACCAAAGCTGAGCTATCAGTTAATAAAAGTCATGGCGCAGAAGAGATCAAGACCGGGAGTGAGTTAAAGGGTCTGATTTGGAGAGGGGTTGATTATTCGGTTCCCGTTGTACAGTACGAAGAATGGTCACGCATTATAGAGAGTGGTACAGAGAGTGGTGAGTTCGATTCATTATTTTCACGTTAATTTATTTACTTACGCCTGGCTCCATTTGCGATAAAAAGCAACAACAATCAAGATGAAGGTAAATAGTAGAAAAATGAACTATAATCATGTGCTTTTTTTTTTATTTTTAGAAAAAGTGGAATGCTGATGGTCAGTCTTACTGAATACTACTACCCTATAAATATTTTCCGAAAACGTGGTGAATTTTTTCACTGATTCTTTCAATGCGTCAAGAATTTCGTCGAAGGTCAGAGTAGCGACGAGAGGGTGCGCATATAAATGTTTTTGTTTTGCACACCAAGAAGCGCTCGTATTTTTATTTATACACTGGTCCAACCAAACCGTGAACAACAAGGCGTTATCATATTTATTAACCCTTTAACCACCTGCTTTTTTGTAAAAGATTGCTTAGAGAAGAAAATGGTGATGATAATAATAATGATAATAATAATAATAATATCAATAATAATGATGATGATGATGGTTTATTTGTATGTATGTATGTATGTATGTATGTATGTATGTATGTACGTAACTTTAACCTAGCAAAAACAGCGCACGGTATGCAGAATCTATTTAGTTTTGCACTTTCAGGAAGTTTTAACAGAAAATGAAATAATTCAGGGTAGTTTTCATCAGTAACATAATGTTTCAGAATGCAGGTTCAATTTGCCAGGCAATTACATTAGGAGCTGGGCTTGAGTTTTTATCATGGTGAATTTTTAGTTGAATTTTGAAAATTTTCATGACATCATCATATAATGTTTTCAGTTTGATCACACGTCCTTTGGGAATTTTTAGTCCCGACAAAACTTATTTTAGGAGAGTTTTGTTTTCATCTGACCTCATATTCATAGTTTTACTGTAGCTTATTGAATCAAACTATTGTTCTTCCGTGTATTTTTATTCATTTTTCTTATTCCAATTTTGGCTCAGCTTCTATCACCACAGTTTGGTGAATATTTGTGGAAGGGTCGGAAATGAATTAAGGAAGGAGTGTTTAGATTATGGGGCGGATAAAGGAATTTTCACATTCAGCACTGTTGAACCGTAGCTATTGTACACGGCACAATATCTCTAGAAGTTCCCAAAGAATTTTAGTGAATTTTGTGTAAGGATGGCCAATGGTTTTAGGAAGACCTTTTCACATTGGGGGGGGGGTACAGGTATTTTTGGAGTTACCTCCCGGTATTTGAATTCTGTGGATGGTGGGTAATGGGCTGAGGGAGAGATGTTTAAATTTGTGGACAGAATTTTCCAAAATCACCTGTTACCCCCTCCTTGCATCATAGCTATATGTACACAGCACAATAGCTCCGAATGTTCTCAATAAAGTCCAGTAGAGTCTTCTGGAAAGGTGGACGATAAAAAAAAGTTTACATTTTGGGGATGCTACAAATAATTTCATTGTTACCTACCCTGCAGTGTAGCTATACGTACACGGCAAAATATTTACAAAAGTTTGCAATTGAGTTTTTTTGTGGGGGAGGGGGTCCAGGTATTTGAATATTACCTTCCCTACATCGTAGCTCAATATCTCCTAATCCTCAATGAAATACCGTTGGATTTTATGGAAGGATAGGCAATGGGCTAAGGAAGTAGTGTTCACATTTTGAAGGGGATCCAGGGATTTTCTCATTTACCTCCCTTCGTAGCTATACGTACACAGCACAATATCTAGGTTCTCAGTAAATTTCAATGACATTTTTTGAAAAGATGGGCAATATGTTTTGGGGTGGATCCAGGATTTTCTCTCCATCACCTCTACTGCATCGTAGCTTATGTACGCAACATAATATCTCCAAAAGTTCTCAATGGAGTTAGATTTTGTTGAAAGGTGGGCAATGGTCTAAGGAAGAAGTGTTTATATTTTGGGGTGAATACAGATATCATCGCAGTCACCATACCGTATTTGAATTCTTAGTTGCTGTTGGAAGCGTGGGCAATCCGGTTGGGAAATAATGGTTAAATCTTGAATCGATACAGGTATTTTAACACTTACTACCCCTACATCGTAGCTATATTTACATAGCACAAGAAGTCCCAAGAACTTCTCGATCAAATTCAGTGAAATTTTGTGGAAGGTTGTCCAATGGGCTGAGCAAGAAATGTTTAAATCCAAGATCCAAAAATGTTTCACTGTCACCTCCCCTATAACGTAATTGCATGTACACACAACAATATCTCCGAATGTTCTCACTGAATTTCAATGAAATTTTGTGGAAGGGTGGGCAATGGAATAGATTAAAGTAGACATCCCGGGACGGATGAAGGAATTTTTTTACAGTCTCCCTTCAAGTATTTTCGTTAAAATGGACTACATTAGAGAAAATCCTTCATCTAAAACACATTTTTTAAAAATCTATTTCAGGGAAGTGTTTCATTTTGCGATTTATATATCAGGGATGGCCAAGATGATTGATAGTAAGTGCAACATATGATACTTTCTTAACATTAGAGAGCCACAACATATACTTTTTACATCATATTTATAAATAAGAAAATATACAGTTATTATGGTCTCATCCACCAAAAATAGATTGATTAATCTCTACTCGTGGAAGTCTTATATTGTCTTCACTCTTTAAGTTAATGTTTTAAATCCGGCTGGTTGGATGTTAGAGCTGTACTAAAAAGCTTAGTGAGGTGGATATTATAGAGGATAGCGTGATGTTTTGATCTATCAAGTTTCATCACAAAAAGGAGAGATTCACAGCAGTGGGTTGTCCCCAGAACAGAGAGAAGTCGAAAGCCTGTTTTCTGGAGATCATGATACTGTGCTCCTGGAATTTGTTTCCAAAAGTCAGAGAGGAGCTCTTATGAACTAGCTTCAAACTTACATCCCACTCATCATCATCATCATCATCAGTCTTTTAGCGTCCGTCGTTGGACATAGACCTTCCCCAGGATTTGCCACACTTCTCTATCATGGGCGTCACGGAGCCAGTACTTCCT
>OY735204.1:28276266-28391266 GCA_963457665.1 Thysanoteuthis rhombus | reverse complement strand
TTATTCACTTCTTTCTCCCCTCGCCTTCTTCCCCCCATCCTCTTCCACCCATTCATTTATCGTTCTCCCACCCACCTCTTTCTCTCCCCACCTCCTCCTCATTTTCCTTCTCAGCCTTTTTTTTTTCTTTTTTCCTTCACTTAAACTTGATTGAGAGAAGTCTTCTTTTTTTTTTTAGATTTCAACATCAATCCTCTTCTGTGAATGGAGGTTTTGCTCGTACTCAGGATTTTTGTGAGCTATCTCCGGTGACATTCGTCAGTCTCTGTCCACACATGAAACCAGACAAAATGAAAGTTGAGTTTCCGTCTTTCCTGAGTTATGTTGCAGATTTAGCGGCAGAGATCATCGTCATATTCAAATTCGTTTCACACGATCCATTCTTTAAAAAATCAATGACGTAATGAGTCCAAATCGTAGCTAGATAGCCTCTACAACAAAAAAAAGTTTTACAATATGCCATTTTCCCGCCTTTCCTCAAATAACAGTTTATGCGCTCGTCAAGCGACCATCAGTAGTAAGTTAGATCCTCACTGGGTGCCTCACATTGTCGTCTTTTTGTCCTAATAAGCGGAGCTGGTTAAACACTTGGGAGTATTGCCGTTGAGCAATGTTTAACAAGCTAATCCCGAAGAAGATTACTGCACTTGTAGATGTATACACTTGTAGACTCGAGCTAGACAGAGCTTTGTAAAAACCTGGGCAATTTGTATTGAAACAGTGGCCGGCAGTTTAATCCCGTCACTGGTGTGCCGTGATCCTTAACGGAGAGAGAGAGAGAGAGATGGAGAGAGAGAGAGAAGAGGCAAACCCCAAACCCCAATACTACGTCACCTGCCCATGCCGTAGCAAAAGCTGTTACACCCTTCATCAACCGGTACAGGGGTTAGCCAGACACACATGTCAAGATAGATAAAGAAAAACACGATTATAATCATAAATACATTAAAAATAAATGAATAGATGAACACGGAGATAATATTTCAACATATCTTCATTCACGGATACGTCAATATGTTTATAAAGATATTTACGCATGAATATATTTGCCATTTTTATATACTTGATCATAAGTAGTTCATGATAAAAGGGATATTTTTTTCAGTATTTTCCATTCAGATCTTATTTCTTTCTTGGCATCTGTTCCGGAGATCTAAATTGTATTCACGGCTAAACGATTTTACATTGTAAAATCCACATAATTCACACGCAGATCGCAGCTGTTGCTCAACAGAAAGTAAAAACTAGAAGTGAACTGAGGCGTGGAATCTGACAATCTTTGTAGGAATGTTAAAAAAGTAATTCAATTTATTCGATTAATCAAATTATGAATTGATTAATTATCAGTTATAAATAGTCGAAACATTTGCTCATTTATTCAATTTATGAATTAGATAACGTATTCAATTCATTATTAGTCAATTTCTTATCAGTTGATATTACATTGAAAATTTCTATTACTTTAATCTAATTATTATGATTTAATCAAATAGCTTTTATTGATCAAAATTCGAGAAATTTTTAACCTGCTGAATTAATAATTTATCTATTCAATTTTCAGTTCTCAAATTTTGAAACATTTAATCAATAACTTAATTAAACAAATCATCAATTATTAAGAGTCGAGAAATTAATTGAATAATGTAATCAACTCAATATTAACTATAAAATATTGACATAATGTATTTATTCACTCATTAATTTAATCAAATGATTAAAGATTGCTGAGAAATTTATCAACTTTTTCAATTTAAATCTTTTGAAATAAGCAAAATCACTTCTTTTTTATTTATCAGAAGTTCGAAATTCCAATAACCTGTCTAATTCAATCGATTTAAATAATTTTTGTCAAAGGTTCAGATATCCATTAATTAACTCATTTTCATATCAATAATGGGAGATTTAGAAATTTATTAACGTTCACGTATCATTCAGAACTACATACAAATAATATATCAAGCAATTTATACAGCCGAGCAAACAGGTCTTCAGTCTGACGTCTGCAATACATGAAAAAATCATATTGGAAACAGCCTTTAAAGTACGCTGTTGGACATAAGCCTTCCCAAATTTTTAAAAGTTTGGTGTGGTACAATAGTCTTAATCTTCTTGTTTGTGTGCCTTATGCCAGAGCAAATAAGCAAAGTAAAACTATATATATATATATATATATATATATATATATATATATATATATATATATATATATATGTACTATCCGTTAGTTCGTTCAAAAGTTTCACATTCTGTTTGAAACTGTACCGTTCAAAGTCTTATAATGTAGTGTTTTTTGTACAGCAATGCCTCACCATATTAATCACAACTACACTATGTATGCGCACACAGACACACAGAGACATGCACACACACATACATACACACACACATATATATATATATATATATATATATATATATATATATATATATATATATATATATATATATATATATATATATGCAAGGAGAGAGAGGGGCCGTTCGGTAAAGATGTCTATACGATCCTCATACGGTGCCACAACCTTGTGGTTCTACATTAAGATTTGCTTAGTTAACATCTATGCAGACGAACTTAAAGGAATAGATATATGTGTATATTTGCACACACATGTGTGAGAACTCCGACATGCAAACACACACATACAAACACAGACACACACACACACACATATATATATATACATAAATATATATATATTAATTTATACTGATACGTATAAATCAAGCAGAAATATATGGTGTATAGGCTAAAGGTTATTATTCCACAGCTGGGGTGTAAATTTTGATAGTATTAATGTTATGAGCAGATAACCTCTTGGCATGAATTGCCGTTTGCCAAAGGCATTATTAAACCACAAGGAAACGGGAGAAAGAAGAAAAAACACACCGAACAACATAGTTTTATATTTTTATGTATTTATATTTTTACATGAAATATACGGAATGTGGATAAGTATTCTGAAAGATAATAACGGTACTACTTTGCAATCATTGAATTTTGGTCTATTCAGCGTTGATCCTTTTAAGCAAAATGATGTCTGTATTTTTAGAGACACTCTAACCGAGCTGTTATACTAAATGCATTGGGTTGTAGTGTTCGTTACTCGTTCTCGATGAAACTTAATCACATCGTCACAATCTCGAGACAGTCAATGGCTGACTCAGAAGTATTTTGGGTGATATCTTATTGCATTTAACAACACCAAACTGTATTTAATGATTCTTGAAAAACAGCAACCAATGCTGGTTCCATTTCAATGATCTTTTTTTTCAAAGATTCGAAACACCAGAGGCAAAAGACAATCGTGTCGAAGCTCTGAGCAAATAAAGACATGTGAAGTATCCCTGGTCCCTGGTGATCCGTCTCTTGTGTAGCACCTCCCCATTCTGCTTATGGGGTAGGGCCTGGTGTACGCCCTGATGTCTCTTACCTAAGCCGATGGGACCTCATAATTTTTGCCTTTTATCTACACCAGCCATATCCAACCAGACGTTGTATCGTATTTGCTCCTCCTTGCTCACATGGTCATTGAATGAACAAGATGAGAAAAACGGGGATAGAGCAGTTATTTTGGACTGTGCCTTTCGACCAGACTGTGTAGAGCGACGCTACATTGAAGCGGCTATCTTTTCGGTCGTAGGTTCGATTCATTCATAAATATTTCGTCAGATTATATATCCATTTCTTAATGATATGACAGTCACAATCTATATATAATAATCAAATCATATCTGACTATAATTGGAGAGGTTCCGGCTGTTATTTGTACGTGACCCTCAAAAGAGGAGGAAATCAAGTGAAGAATCCTTTTGGGATGGCAAGCCTTCGGCAGAGCAAGCTCAACTTTAAAGAACCAGATGATCCCAATAATCCTAAAAAGAAGAGTATACAAACAATGCATTTTCCCGATAGTCAGTTATGGAGCTGAAACATGGAACCTAGCCAAGAGACAGACCTGCAAGCTAAGAAGTATGCAACGTGTGCATGAGAGAATCGTGCTCAATCTTACATGGAGAGATCACAAGACAGCACAGTATATAAGGAAGAAAACGGGTGTCCGTGACATCATAGAAACTATTAAAAAAACTCAAATGGCAATGGGCAGGCCACGTTGCAAGAATGAAAGACAATCGATGGAAATCACGTCTCACAACATGGATCCCTAGAGATCACATAAGAGACCGAGGCCGACAGAACACAAGATGGAGAGATGAACTAGACTGATTCAGGAAATACTGGTTCCCCGACGCCCATGATAGAGAATAGTGGCGAATCCTGGGGAAGGTCTATGTCAAACGACGGACGTTAAAAGACTGATGATGATGATGATGATGATGATGATGTATGCACCTAGATAACTTCTCAACTTGTACGACGTTGATATTTTCCATGAATATTATTCAGCACCGAAGGTATAGCAGTGTCAACTTTGAAGAAGCTTTGATAAACAGTTCTCGAGAAATTGAATAAAAAATCTTCCACCTTAAATTATACATCTGAATTTAGATTTTAAAAATATTTGAATTGCCAATAGATCTGAATTTAGCTATAAAATATCTACCTAGGCAAACACTGAAGGGAAGTAACTGAAGTAATACAAATCCTTAGTTTCGTAAGACGGACTGAAATCTATTTCACTTGCAGGATGATCCACAAAAGCCCGGTCTCTTTCAAACATGCACCTTTGGAACGGGCATTGCCACCGTAGATATTCATTTGATGAAGTGTTTTATCAATATAAAATTTATATAAGTGGTAGAGAAAAAGTACAAAAAAATTAATAAACGTAAAAGAACTCCCTTGTGGAGTTAACACCAGTCGAGTCAGGAGGTGCGAATCAGAAGATAAGCACATCTAGATCCTTGGTGATAATATTTTTCTCAAGGCTAATTAGATCTGAAAATCAGAAAATAAGCTGCTGACTTGAAGATATTTTCTTCTATTTAAATTTCTATGACTATCCTTCCATGAGAATACAGCATTTTACACGTCGTCCTTTTTTTTTTTTTAATCGTCAAATTTTGGCTCCTCCCTTGGTATTCACAGGGATCTTTTCTTTCATTTCTCTTCCACTTTGTATGGATGAGGACTGTTTCTTGTTAAGTCTTTAAACAGTCACAAAAAATTCACAGAACAAAAAAGTTTTTGAATAGCAAAACAAAAAAACAAAAAAGAAAATAGATATGACGAAAGAGATAAAGATAGCCAAGACCCTGACTTACATTAACACCAACTAAAATCACCCTATGTCAGTATTAGGACAGATTTCTAATTCTATCAATGGTAGAATCAGTAATAAATCCCCCCTCAAAAATATCTTTGATGAAAAGTAAGAAATATGTGATAACGCTTTGGGAAAAAATGATTCAATCATGAACCAACATTTATGTCAAACAAAGATATCTGTACTAATAACAATACCACCAAAAGCAAGAAGAGAAACAGAAACAGAAAAATCTATGGTTCAACCCACCTTACTGTGTGTGTGTGTGCTTGTTCTTGTACTCCTATGTTGATTCACTGCATTCGCCTACTGTCTATGTGGTTGATCGTCTTATATCTATCATCGCATAATCCACGATTGTTATTCTCCTGTGACGCGTCTATCTTCGCCAATTATTATTATTATTATTATTATTATTATTATTATTATTATTATTATTATTATTATTATTATTATTATTATTATTATTATTATTTCGTTGTTGTTGTTATTGTGGTTGTTGTTGTTATTATTATCATCTTAATATTTCGGATGAAGAGATACGTTTTGGATATAACTATATCCGCTTCTAGAGTCAAGTACGAAAGATAAACTCCACAAAGAATCTCCAAAAAATATACAAATAATGTCGTTAGCAAGAAAGATGGATCAAGCTGACATAACAGCAAATAAACAAACCGTCAGAAGTATCTTGCATATCGAGAACCTTATCATCGTCATTATCACCATAATTCCCTTTTCGTTTTTGTTTTTTTTTAATTTTTATTTCTTGTCTGACTTCTCATGTTTCTAGACGCTTTTGCGAGATAGCAACATGCCAAGACCTTCATCTTTACTATCCATGCAATGGGGCGACATTTTTCGATAGCGCTTCCACGATGATAGCAAGTCTATCTTCAAAGACTTCTTTTTGCAGACGAAGAACAATAACTGTACAGCCGACAGCACAGGCTTATCAAAAATTAGGTGCAACTTGGAAAAAGATGAGCCGCCGAGTGTCCCTGAAAAACGAAGCGGGAGCGATAAAATGAACCAATGGTGGGGAAAATTAAGTTGTATGAATGTTGTTAACAAAATACAAGATACGATTCTCATTGTTTTGGGTTTGTTTGTTTGTTTTTTTCTTAATTCCCCTTTATGTCTTTGTTTTTATCTTTGATTTCCTTTTCCCCTCTTTTAGAAACCGTCAACCAAAACTGTCAACATCAACAGAGTTCTCAATTCGGTCTGCCTGTCTTTCTGGCTGTCTGGCTGGCTGTATATCTATCACTGATACAGGCCACTCAAATGAGGCTAGAGGACTGAAATTTCAAACATTTACCCCTTATGTCTGGCAGAAAAAACGTTCTTGCCGTTGTTTTTTTTTAATTATTCAGTAAAGTACAGTTTTAGAGGTGGGGTCAGCTAAAGATATAAGTTTTAGCTTAACTGGTCCCCTGGTTAGCGTCTGGCAAGAACGCCTTTTTGGGGGTTGTTTTTCTTGTTTGGTTTGTTGGGGTTTTTTTTCAATTCAGACTAGTTTTAGTGATCACTGCCCATCAGAAGTTAAGAGAAGTAACTTAATCATCGGTCATCCGTTCTTTTGATTTTAAACTGATCACCCCCAACACAGAATGCTACCAAAAGACGTTGATTACATGACTGTTATTATTGAGTGATTAACAGGAGCTGTTTTTTCTTCCTTCCAAATTACCCTTTTTTTTCAGTATTTTTATTTTTCTCTCTTATTTTTTTTTGGGGGGGGGATATCTTCTATCTTCATGTTCAATTTATTTACTTCAATTTTTTTCTTTTTTCGAAAAATTCTGCCTTTTTTCTTTTCTTTCTGTATCATTTTTCTTCGCTTTGCCTTTTTTCCTTTAAATTTCCTTCAATTTTTTCAAGCTCCCATTCTAACTTTCGTTTTTTTTTCTTTGTTTTAACCCCTTTTCCCTTTCCTTTCTTTTTCTCTTTTTTCATTTCCTCTTTCCTTTTATTTCCATTTATAATCAGCACTTCTTCATTCATCTTCAACCCTTATACCTCCTTCCTTATTTCTTCATGGTTATTTTTCTTCCTATTTACTTTCAGTTTTTATTTCGTGTCATCTTTACAGTTTTCCTCGTTTCCATAGATATATTTTTAGAGTCCTCTTTGTCTCCCTATGAAGAACTTCGCCCGCCCGTCTGTCTGGACGTAAGTACTCAAATTTTTTCTCAACTGTTTCAAGTCAGATTTGCTTGAAACCTGTTAGAAATGTGTTCCTCGTTAAGAAGCTTCTTCCACTCAAGGTCACGTGATCTGGCAACAATTGCCTTTAAAATCTGTTTTAAAATGGATTTCTTCTGATGTTCCAAGTCAGATTTACTTGAAACTAGATAAAAATGTGTTCCTTCATACTTCTAGGTGATTTTGCAATAATATTGTTTAAATTTTATAGTGGACGACACATAAAACTTTCGGTTATGAAAATTCTCTTTTCCGTCGTAAAATTTACGTTATAGTTTGTTTGATAATGCCCTGTTGTTGGCAGTAAATGTCTTCGTTCAACCAAATGAAAATCTGTTTGCTATTCTCCCGTAACCGTATGCAAATATGGCTGCTCGAATAGTCCCTACAGACCAAAAAACATTGCAATCAGAAGATGAGATTGCCAAACAGCTCATTAAAATTGTCTAGTACCTTGCATGCGTTCTGATTGGATAATCCAGCCTTTAATTTCTTATCTAACTCGGGGAAAATTGATATTTACGAACTTCTCTTTCTATTGCTTTCATTTTTTTTGTTGTTGTTGTTGTTGTTCAATGAGCTTCCTGCATTTTTGTTTTTCTTTCATTTTCTACTTCAACTTTGCCTTCTTTTCTTCTAAGTCTTTACGTTTTTTCTTCTTCTTCTTACCAATAGATCAAATCGAATGAATATCAATGTTCATAAGATCTATCTCATTGTTCCAGCAAGGAACGTTATCAATGACATTACAGAGATCACTAATCAAACAGACGTGCAAATTTGTCGGTTTTTTGGGGGGGCGACGAGGTGATATGACAGAACTGTATACAACATCCATTCGCTCTTTATAAATATTTGTAAAGTCATTTGGTGACTTTTTTATCTGAAGTTTCTCCTTTAAAATCACTTTTTCTTGTGATCAAAGAAGCGGAGTGCCGAGTGCAGTGACAACAACGCAGATTATGTTGTAAAATAAATATTCGCAGATTATAATAAATACTTTCTTCATTATTGATGGGAAGACATATTGATGTACCTAGGAGCACATACAAACCCATACATGCATACATACAAAAGTGCATGTACATACACACACATACACACATGTACGAACATGCACACATAAACGAAGACTTGTACTAACACATGCCTTCATGACATTTCGTGAATTTATTTTCTCTTTTTTCTTTAATATAATCTATGTGTTTCTATGAATAAGTGCTGGTATATGTGTGTGGTTACCTGCGCATGCGCTCGTGTTCATGTGTATACGAGTGTGTATATGTGCGTGTATGTGTGTGGTTGGGTGCATCGGTTCATGGTTATGTGTGTGCATGTATGTGTATTACCCTTTAACTCTTTGGTTGCTGGTCTCATTTTATTACAGATTTATTTAATTCTTGATTTTTCTCCTTACCATTCAGTCAACTCTGTGAACCTCACCTCCAACTGCGTATCTTACACCGCATTGGTTTAAGCGGTGGGTTCATCTGGTTGAGACGGTACTCAACTTTTCCCAAAAAATTCTACTGTTGAGTTTTCCTCATGTCAAGACCATTCAAATTGCCTCGTCAAATGCGATGTAGAAAGGTGGAGTTTGGGGCTCGGGGAATCACTGTGCATCACAGCCCCTAGGATTTTACAATTCTGCATTTGATAATTCAGTATCAAATCGACTTATCTATCGTAATCTTACCAAGGTAATTTAGAAATCGTAAAATGTAACATCAGTGCTTGGTTTACAAGAGCACATGTGAGTCATGAAATGTAGGCCCAGACGACTGAAAAAAATGTCTTCATTAATATAAAAAGTATACAAATTGTAGAACTTCTTTAAAAAAAACGGTTTGGAAGGTGCTGGAGCTCTGTGAATCCGTTCAAGATGACCATCGGTTATAACAAACAGAGATTTCAACAGAATTATCTACTTAATGTAGACTTTGGGAAATGAAGATGTGACAATCAGCTACACAGTAAGTGAATGCAAGGAATGTGAGAACAAGCGCCACACCATGGGGAGGTTGATGTAGTTTGTAATGTGCCAGCAATTTCATTTTGAGTAAACAGCAAATCCTCTTCCAAGAGAATGAAGTACATAAAATCAGATTCAACCTTGCCATGTAAAAGAAAAAAAATGAATGTGACAGATTCTGGTCATTGCTCTTCCATAAAGACCACTTAGTGAAACTAAAAGAATGTGGAAATGTACATGAGTATTTTGTTCTTGCAAGAGAACTGAACAAATTAAGAAACACTAAGGTGACATTAGTTGCCAAAGCCCTAGGACCAGTCCCAAAGAGCTTAATAAAGAGGCTAGAAAAACTGGATATCTGTGGAAAAATAAAGACCATCAAGACAATAGCACTACGAAAATCAACTAGGATACTTTGGAGAGTTATAGAGTTTTGGGGAGACCTACTGGAGACCTGAGGAGATTTACTGTCACTTTAGCGATGACCAGCACATATCTGAGTGAGTGCAAACCTTAGCACTGTCGTGGACGTGCTGGAATTCTATGAAGGGGGATGAGGACATTTAGGGGACGATGTCACTCAGTCTCCAGCGATGACCACCAGATATCTTGAAGGAACAGGCGGATAAGTTTCATACACATGAGAAATCTATCTCCAACTTTTTTCTCTTCTCTCTCTTCCTACCCTTTTATGACAATTTCTTTTCTTTCTTTTTTTTTTTTTTGCTTCTCGCTTCTGACACTCTTATTAAACTACAAAGGCTGTAAATATCACATCTCACATACCCACGAGAATTACTGCCCGAGAATTATCGTGATTATAACCGTATATATTGTTCTTCTTGTTTGTATTTACGCCCGTTACACTTTTCTATTTGAAAATCATAGTGTAGTATCTGCCTAATATTCTGGTCACGTTTTGACTGATACAACCAAATGATAATATTAAGCGGAAAGGAACTGGAACAATTGGCACGAAGGAGGAGTGGGAGTGGGAAAAAAGTGTTGTGGAAGAGGAGAGGTAGGAGGTGAAAAGCTAAAGAAAAGCGGTCGAGATGAGAAATAGTAAACACATACACATATAAGAGAAAGGGCAGAAGGATAGACAGGCTTGCTTGTTGGATATCAAGAGCCCATGAGCGGGAGATTGAAAGGCAGATAGAGGTGGAAAGACGTCGAAATTGCAATACATTAAAATTCTTTATGGTGGAATTGAGCAAAAGAAAGATAAAGGAGAGAATACAATAAATAAAGAAATATCTGCGTGTTCTTTATTCCTTTTTGCAAGAGAAACTTATCCATGTTTTTATAACATGTTTGAAAAACGGGGGTCAAGAAACAAAGATTGGCATGTATAGGGGAGAGAATAAGGACATACCGGAAAAAGGTTAAGAGAAGAGCAAATAAATAATCTTACTATTACCTGAACTTCAAAACCGACCTCTGGCACCGTTGGGGAATATATTACTATTTCAGCTATGCGTCAAAACCCCGGGAACGGTCTCTAAGAGCGTAGCAAAGAGGCTGGAGGAATGGGAGGGTCTTTTTTGGGGGGGGGGGGGACGAGACCATCGAAACGACAGCACTACTGATATCATCTAGAATAATGGGGAGAGTTCTGGTATAATGAGGAGACTCGCTGTCATTTGATCTGCAGTGGGAGTCACCAGTCAAGTACAAGTCGAGTACAGATATGATAGGCTTTCACTATGAAATTGCATTTTTGCAAAAGTCATTCTGCACACTTTCCTTTATCTTATGTCTTCTATATATAAAGTGTTTTCTTCATTTCATTTCTCTCGGAGTATCAGCAGCAGCCATTCTGTCCACAGTTGAACAAAGTATTTTTCTATCTCCTTCTATGACGACCACAATTACGCTGACCTTTGTCGTATCTTACCTTTAAACCTTCTTATCCCATCCCTCCACCTTGTGGCTTCATCTTAGACTGCTGATCAGTAAACTATTTGTTCCATCTATTGTCATTGTTGCTAAGTGCGTAACCCATCTCCATTTTTGTCGATGATCATTTATATAATGTTTTTCATTCTGGCCCATCTTTGATCCATGTTTGATCTCTATTTTCTCCCCTTGAGTTATTACCCTTTTCACGGCTCTGCTATCTCAAGTTAGGTCTCAGTCAGTTTTCTCATTTGGTTGATCGGAAAATAATGACCGATTCTTGATACCGACTTTTAGTCACGTCGGAGAAATGTCGCAGATACTGGGTGTTGGTATTACAGCAATATCGGACCATCCGAGGCAAATTTATAAAATAAAAAGGCTCGATGAGAAAGTTCCACATAAACTCAACGAAAACTATAGCCTTCGTCAACTTGAAGTATTTCCTGTGCTACATCCGTGTAACAGAGACGATTGATTTTTTGATTGATCCGTGACTTGTGATGAAAGATGGATCGTAAAAATTGCAAGTGATCTGCGTAATGGCTTAACAGAGATGAGGCATCCGAGCATTTCCCAAAACCGAATTCGAACCAATGAAACATTATGGTGACACCGTGGTTATCTGCAATTGCTGTTATCCATTACAACTTCATCGTCTCTGGTAAGAGCATCAATGCAGAGATTTATTGCCAACAATTGAATGAAATGCACTCAACGCTGAGCATTAGTCAGTCGACGGGTTTTAAGCTTAGCTTCACGACAACGATCGGCCACCCGCTTCACAGATGACACTGCAGAAGCTTACTGACTTGGTTTACGTAACTTTGCCTCTTTCACCATACACCCTGGATCTGTCTCCCACTAATTTCCATTTTTCAAGTACTTGGACAGCTTTCTAACACATTTGCATCCGCCCTGCAACTGGATCTAAGACAAAATGGATTCCATTGCAGGATAGACGCAGAGAATGCATTCAAGGAAGTTCTCGAGTCCAGGTGTCCAGATTTTTATCAGGTAAGTATGAATGGCCGTTGCTCTCAACAGCAGAAGTGTATAGATATCATCATCATCGTCATTTTCTCGTCCCTCACTGGACATAGACCTTCCTCAGGATTCACCAGACCTGGGGCGTCTCTCTGAACTTGCCCCTCAAACCTAACTTTCAACAAGTAGGACGTAGGATGATTTTGAGTCAGATTTGGGAAAATGTACATCTCATTTGCGACAAAATACTGTAAATATGTAATGAAGAACCATCTCTGCCTCCCACCAATTTCTGTCAGAATAATTGATATGCATACTCCATATCCAAACATATTTTTTACACAAAATAATATTTAGATTTGGATTGGATTTCATTGCTAGTATGATGAATTTTCAAACTGTTCTCGGTACTTCACTGATCATAGGAAGGACTCACACCGAAACTCTCCATAGTCTTATGAGGAGTATTATTTCTTTAGTCTTTTTATTTTAGGGATGGAGGGTATAACCTCCTTCGTCTTATTCCTTTCTCATTTCCTTTAGACTCTGCTTGGCTTATTTTTACGTTTCGACGAAGTATAATTTTGGCATGTCTGAATTAAGTGTGTGTGCAGTAGTGCAAGTGGTCGGTGTTCGAGCCAAGATAAAAAGTGAGGATTTCTAATGTCGATTTTAAACCATGCGGCGTTCCTAAGTTTTTATGGAAGGATTCCAACAACAATTGTTCTGTTTTCATATCAGTAATGTATGGTGGCTCGCGCTAGAGATCAAGTGACACCAATCCTATTTGATTCTTTAGCCCTTTTACCGGTTGTTTAGAAGGTTTCAATCTTCGACATGATTATTATCGTCACTTTCCGCGATTTGTTCCCCTGGTCTGGCATAATTCAAAGGTGAAGTCAGTCCAGAAAATATCCAGTCATTTAGAATAACCAACCAGTTCTACAACCTTGATGTAAGTCAAAAGGGACTTAACTGCGCATGCATGAACTGACATTATCCCTCTGGGTTACTCAGCCTATTCAGATACTGAGCTTGTGTTCTGAGTATCTGTCATATTAATAGTGACCGAAACTGGCCGTTTTTTTTCATGCAGGGTTTTTCTGGCAAAACCACATCTGTCAACCCCTCATCTACTACAATTTAAATATGGCTCCTTGAAACTTCAACCTATTCTCAGGGAGAAAGAGGTGAGAGATTTCGGATCGTGGACGAAATTCAGATGGGCTTGATGAGTCTGCTAATGGCGATCACGAAAGAAGACTGTGCAGATTGTTATGAAATGTGGGATGGACGCTGTATGCATGGTCCCAAACTTTGATGGGAAATTGTTTAAGGTATGCTATTTTTCGTTGATATTAAATGGCTGGATACTTAACCGACATACATCATATGGTATCCACATTTCATTCTCCTTTAGTTTCACACTGCCGTCTGTGACATCAACTACCTAATAAATCTTCCTTTCCCTTGTTTACGTTGAATATTATTTTATGTTATATAGATTATTGCATTATCATTATATCATATTATATAAATAAAAGTAAATATCCAAAAAAGCATCTGCTTGTTTTCATGTGCAGCTGTTTCGTTTTTCTACTTGGGATCAGAGTGTAGTATACGCCCAATCTTCGACCGCAATCGTTAACACTTCCTGATCGAGAAACGTAAATGATAATACTAAGCGAAAACGATTGATAAAGGCGATGGATGAGGGTGGGAAAAGAGGGTGTGGAGGGGAAAAGTAGGAGGTAAGAAATCTTGAAGAAAAAGAAAATAAACCAGGAGGGAAAGAAAGAGTATATATATATATATATATATATATATATATATATATATATATAGAGAGAGAGAGAGAGAGAGAGAGAGAGAGAGAGAGAGAGAGAGAGAGGGATGTGTGATTGAAGAGGAAAGGAAGATACAGAGAGAAAGGCTTATTGATGGGGTATCAAAAGACAATGAGCGTAAGATTGAAAGGCGAGTAAGGATGGAGGGCGTAAAAATTGCTGTACATTAAAGGTTTTTTTATGGAACGATAGAGCAATAGAAAGATAAAAGATAGGGTGCTGTAGAAAATAGATGTGGATTTCCTATTACTTTCCTGTATATGAAACTAATCTATGTTTTTATTACATTTAGATAAAAAAAATATGGAAGGGCAACGAAGATTGGAAGGAATAAGGGAGACAATGACAAGATAAAGTCCAAGGGCAAGAGAAGAACAGAGGCATGAGATAATTGATAATCTTGATTGTCTACTCCCGTGGAATTTCCCTGGTCCAGCAAGTCTTTTATAATCATGTCATGGTAATTAGCCGTTGGGTAAGAGTTAACGATATAGTCGAGAAAATCATTGCTGCTGTATAGTCAGTTGTAATGGATGATTCAAGTTGTCAACTCCTGTGAAATTTCCAAGATCTTCTAGTCTTTCAGAATCATATGATTTCACCTCGCTGTTTGGTAATCATTAAAGATATAGTCCAGTGAATCATTGCTGCTGTATCGTGTGTGGGTTCCTCATAAGGAGACGTGAAAAAAATTACTGGTAAATATTTACGATTACATAATAGTATCCTTTTATCAACGTTTAGGAAATCTTTGAAATTTGATCTGCTGTTCATTGATTGCACTAACGAGGCACTCATCTCTTTGGAGCCTCAGCACAAATTCTGAATCAAGGAAAAATGGATTCAGCATAATTCACAGAAACGAACACTAGTCAGCGTCCAGATACTCACGTTTCCCTTCTTGTTCGACACTAAAAGAAGACATTCTGACGGGATAGTCAATTTCGAGATAAAGTTACAAGAATTTAAACGAAGAAAATCGTAGCTTGATCTGGGACTTCCTTCAAAGTCTCAACCTAAACCGAATCTACACGGAGAAAGTTACCTGTGTTTGAAATTATTCAAAGTAAACAATACATCACGACTTGCAGTAATCTGGACAAACTCTTGTTGTGCAATGATTCAATGAGAAATTTGTATGAGACACTAGAACTGAAAAAATCGTTATAGAGCAAGGAAAAGGACGGATCATTTTGTAACAGGTCAATTGTCTCCCTCAAGCTGCAAATCATCATCATCATCATCATCATCATCATCATCATCATCATCGGTCTTTTAATTTCCGTCGTTGGACATAGACCTTCCCAAGGATTCGCCACAATTCAAATGGGGGTCGCGGAGCCAGTATTTCCAGAATCTGTCCAGTTCATCTCTTCATCTTGTGTGCTGTCGGCCTCGGTCGGTTTCGCATGTGATCTCTGGGGATCCATGTTGTGAGATATGATGTCCGTCGGTTATACTTCATTGCTGCATCATGGCCTGCCCAATGCCATTTGAGTTTGATAATTTTCTATGATGTCTCGGACACTTGTTTTCTTCCTTATATACTGTACTGTCTTGTTATCTCTCCATGTAAGGTTGGATGGGAAGGTTATTTTCATGAAGTGTATTCTCTAAACCCGTCACCTTCAAAGCGTTATTTGTTCCGACACAAGCAATGCTCCTTGTTTGGTCAGTGGTATCAACAAGTTCAAGATTTTAAGGAATTCCTCGGAGAATTCACCGAATCAAAGAATCGTACTTTCATTGAAAGTTTCACAATTTAGCAGGAAGATAGCGTTAGGTCAAATAAATGCGAGGAAATACTTTTGAGATGGAATAATAATGCCATGAGTTTATGTAAATAGTAGATTTTGTCTAAAAATGCAAGAAACCTGATGTTATTGCTGTCAGATTATTTTATACGTATGTTTCCATTTATAAAGTAACTTGTTAGCGCAACTGCATGTGTATTTAATGTACATGTTATTGTAAACGGAAAACTGTTCCTTTCATCACTCCTAAGTATAAATCAGTGTGTTTTATTTTCATATATCTTATATTCAGTCTGTGCAAGTCACCCAGAAGTCGAGCCAAGCAAATATTTAGTGTAGTGAGCTTGATATTCTGTAGGTTACTAACCTTTGCAGCCTTATGCAAGATTCACAGGATACTTAATCTTTGTGGTATTGGAAAACAGAGACGTGGGAAATTATAAAAAGTTCAGCCCCTCCAAAAAAAACAAAACAATTACGTTTAAAAAGAAGTGAGATCTTCGGCTATAATGATGGATACAACTACCACCTTTATATTCCTTACACTCAATTTTTCACTTCTCAAGCAAGGTCCTTGTATTCTACCGTCTTTCTTTCTCTCTCTCTCTCTCTCTCTCTCTCTCTCTCTCTCTCTCTCTCTCTCTCTCTCTCTCTCATTTGTACTCTGTGGCAGCTGTCTCAACCAATCGCTCTAACCTTTTGCGGTGAAATAAAAAATACATTATCGCCACCACCAGCCCTATGGGGAGAAACTGAATTGGAACAACTACAAAACGAAGTAAAGATTTGCAACGTAGAGCGAGAGATGATAAAAATGATTAAAATCTCTCATACGCATCTCGTCTGGAAATTCAATACTCAAGACTCAAGTCACCCAGAAAAAAACGCGGCTCTAACCGTCTTTTCTTACCCAATATATGACGAGATACTTCATCGTAGATATAACTAAACGACCCTGTATCATGACTGGAACTGAGTTTACCAACCTTCTTTCAGACCTTTCATGAGAGAAATATTCTTGGATGTGAAAGACATTACTAAAATATTTTTATCTATAGTAGGCAGTCGTGAAAAAGTTGAATTTTCCCAACTACATTTTAAACGTTGGATTTAAGTGTCAACAATTAAATAAAAACTACTTTTACAGAAAAAGAAGCAGAAGCACATGAGAATCATAGCCAATTTTTGCAAATGCCGAACTGGTTAAAAGGTGTCTACATCACTTTAACAGATATTAAACTTGATTTCCTTGCTCTTATCACATTCAAAAACTATTATGTCGCTGCAAAAATAGTTACAGTTTTTCACCATCAATTTAAAAGCAATATAACTCAAAATACAAGTTATTTTGCGTAATAATAATCTGCAGAATCCACATATTTTGCAATCTAGAAACAGATCCCTTCATTCCAGAAATATTGAATTCTGGGGTTCTGGAACCGCTTTTCGAGTTGCTGCTTGGTTGTCAAAGAGGCCGAAATTCTTGAAAAAGTGATAGTCGGTCGGGGAAAGGACTAGTGAGTGAGCTGGGTGAGGTAGAGTTTCGTAGCTTAGTTCATTCAATTTCTGCAGGGCCATTTGCACGACGTGCAAGCTTTTTAGCTTTTCAATCGCTGGACATGTCTCATTTTGGTACGAATGTCGAACAACTGTAGAATGAGCAACGTTTAGTCTCTCTGCAACCTCTCGAATTATATTACGTAGGTCGTCCTGTGAAATGGCCCTCAATGACCTGTTTTATTCTATAATATTGTTTAAATACCTGTTGGATATTGGATTTAACTTGAAATTTTTTTCTTTGTTTCCCTTTCTGTTGGAGTTAGTTGCTTCACTTTTATCTTCTATTTTGTTACATCATTATTGTATTTTGATGATTCACAACAGATTCATAACGTTAAGATCATTTTTTTTCGGTGACTTTGTCATGGTTACTAATCGTACTTTAAGGCGTATAAAACAAAGTTATTTCAGCACTAAATATTGAAGTGAAAAAATGCGTTTCCAAAAATAGCAATTATCTATCACCCTGTCCTTTTTTTTTTCTTTCATCCTCAAGTTTTAGCCAACATGGGGTTTGACAACAGAGATTACGTTCATCTTTTAAGCTATTTTTGAAGGGGTTTTACATGCCGTTAAATACAATATTGGACAATTGTAGCCATCAAAGATGGCGAAAGGTCCGATCCTTTTTTTTCGGTGTAATTTGTATGTCTGTGTCTGTGTTTATGTCTTTGAGTGTTCCAGTGCTCATGGCCATACCATTTTGTCCAAAGTCTCGAGAATTGACATCGGTACTATACCAGATTCCTTTTGACATGTTTTTTTTGTTTGTTTTTTTTTAAACTTCTTTTAACCTTTTTGTGGCCTTATTTTGACGGGTTTATCAATAACATCTACACCTTATTTATTCTTCAAAGGAGTTTTTTTACATGACTTCAATTTTTGCCGCCACGGTTGTTGAATTATTTACTGTGATGGCAAGTTTATTTTATCATATCATTTATAAACCTTTGACGTATGGTGGGTTTTCAGCTTATCCCTGCGGGGTGGGGGCTATATGGGACCTTTGATCCCAATAATAGATCATAGAATTGAACTATGTATTTATTGAATTATGAATAATCATTATCATAATGAATTCTTTGGATCACATTTATTTGAATATGTGTGGGTTTGGTGATTTTTTGTTTTTTTTGTTTTTGTTTTTGAGCAGTTGAATGATAGTGAGATAAATAGTTGGATAGGAATCAGATCTTTATTATTGGTGTGTGCACAAACTCAGAACCCGCTATAATTTTAGAAAACGTCATCCAAAACTGATAACTTATACTGCTTTTAGTTTTCAAATTGGTCTGCCAGTCTGTCTCTCCGGCTATCTATGCATCACACGTACAGACCACGCCAATGGAGCTAGAATACTGAAAATTTAAATGGTTACGCCTTATTATATCTAAGGAAAAGAGACTTCTGTTGTTTTTTTGTTCGTTTTTTTTTCTTTTTCAAATTACCCAAATACCCTTTTAACAAGGGAATCAATTTACAATGTAAGTTTATGCTAAATTGATCCCTGTGTTTCTCGTTTATTGGGAATTCGGACTTTTTGTAGTGATCACTGGCTAACCGAAGGCAAGAGACGTAACTTATTCATTGGTCATCATTTATTACATTTTTTTTTAATTGAAGACGTTGGTTGCGTGACGATCTCTTTTGAGTGATAAACCAGACTTGTTCATTTTTTGTTTGAATTTTCCAAAACTATTATGCTAAAAGTATGCTCTGGAGTCCCATTATTAACCACAGAAAATATGGAGGACAACGTACCAGCTGTTCCTTCAGTCATGTGTTACAGACAGACAGAGCGACATCTCATGAATAATATATAGTAAGAAGATTTATATTGAATTAAGGAACCCTTAAAATCCGGTAACTTAGATAATACGTCCCATCACAGAGATATCTCTCTATATGATATAGTGGTTAAATGTAAAAGTATGATCGTACTCGTATAAATCGAGAACCAGGCATCACAGAGGAGAATCTAATGCATATTCTATATCAGCAGGTTTCAATTTGTATGGGGTCTGCATCACGCCTACCTAGAAAAATCTATTCAATATTTTTTTTTCTGATTAGAGAAACCTTCCTCCTTTAAAGGGTCAAAACTTTGGTGCAAACTTTTCACCGCTTCAAAGGTCAATGTGATGGGAAGTTTTTCGACCTTGGTGGGGGATGGGGACCCCCACCCCTATTTGGGAGGTCAAAAGTGAAGAGAAACTTTTTCCCCCCTTTAAGAATTCAAAAGGAAAGTAAACTTTTTTCACCCTCAAGAAGTCAAAAGTGTATGAAAACCCTTTTTCTTTTTAAAGGGTCGAATACGAAGACACTTTTTTTTTACAAGACTGGGAGCATTAGTCTTTTTTATTCATTCCTTAAATATTCAACCCAGAATAGGTAGGTATTTCAGATAGTACCAAATAAGGCTTATTGATCAAGTTCTTAAACCTTCTTAATTTGACAGTGTCTGAACAAATTAAATTGCCTCTCTTGCTTTATAAGTAAGGCAGATATAAGTTTATTTTAGATCATAGAAACTACGTTTATTTGATACCATTGAACAAAAAGATATACGACAACGATTCCACAAACTGGGCAACTAAATCTATTGAGTCTAATCTTTCACATAAACCCATCATCTATTTTTCCCGATCTCTGGAGGCGATAGTGTAAAAACCAAAGTCGGAAGCTGGATGTGAATTTTTGTTTTTCTACCGTAACAAAACAATACAAACAATCCTCACCTAATTTAGGGGATTGAATTATCCACTGTTTGTGCTGTCACGTTAAACCAAACTGATACATAAGATTACCATTCCCCTTCTGTGATTTGAAATCACGATCAAGTTATCGGTAGGTAGCTCTCTTACCGACTGAACCAAACTGAAAAGCCATGCATATCTGCGAAAATGCATGTTACAGTTACGCAAGTGCCTATTTCATTCTAATGAATTGATATATTTATATTAAAAATGTATTTTTTTTATATAATTCATTATCGATCATATATACAACACAAAATTGCAGTAATCAGGTTCAGTCGGATTAGGAATAGGAGTGGAGTTTGGCCCTGCAGCAGCCAGGCTGGTTTATGGTTGTTTTTACGTACAATAATTGCATTTTTAGAAGTGATATTATCGGTAAAGAGCTTTAGTTGCATAGTCATTTGCAAGTTCGAATTTCACATAGAGTTCCTTATCAATTTCCAATCTGCGATATCAATATTGTTGCAGACTGACACTCCGAGTATTTGCAATGAAAATAGTAAAAATAGTTGACAATGGTTCATATTATAAAAAATCAAATCAAGGTAACATTACTAATAAAGTACATATTCTGCCACATATACCTTGCAACTGGGATATTTTTCACATCTTCTTGACATTCATAAATTGTATGGTCACCCAGTTCACCGACAAAATAGAATTCCCGGTATCGATATTTTGGGTTCATTTCACCTTTGGATTGACTAACCTTTCGAAATTTAAGATTTGTGTTCTTTGGGTGGGGGGCAACGCGATAAATGGCATTTCCAAATGTTTGATCAAATTATTTTATCTTACTACTAGATATATATATATATATATATATATATATATATATATATATATATATATATATATATATATATGTGTGTGTGTGTGTGTGTGATTAAAGACAGCTGTTTCGATGTATTACATCTCGTCAATGTGGCTATTGACTTTCCATTATCCCATCCAGTACCGCGAGGCAGAAACCTTAACTTCGGACCGGTAGGCTGATAACCTACCTCTGGACTACGAAACTGGACAATAAGTAAGGCTGAATTTTGGCAATATATTTGTTTACACATAAATCCCTCATCCACCAGAGTGCTCTATTCCTATGGAAGAGCATTGCATAAGTTTATAGTGGATGAGTTACCTCACTTGAAGAGTGCTCAACCCTGAATAGAGGAGCATTGAATATATATATATATATATATACATATATATATATATATATATATATATATATATATATATATATATATATATATATATATATATATATGAACATATAAATATACGTACATATATATATATGTGTGTGTGTGTGTGTGTGTGTGTGTGTGTGCTATCTATAAGGTTGTAATGAGATTTTTAAAAAATCAAAATCCAGAATTAGATTCTTTATTCTATCAGACACATTTATCAAAATGATGCCTATATCTTTTTGGAACCCCAATCTTCAATTCAACTTTGAGTTTATATAAATGTTCAAGATCATGTCTTACCGTTTAAATATAAGTATCAAAAACTAAGCAAATCAAGAGTTCATATTGACTAGATTAAAATGTCATCAAGACCTCGTCTTGGGTTTTGTTTTTTAATGTCACTTGGAATAAAAAAAGCTTGTCTTGACGAGATAAGCCGAATCCCAAACGGTATGAGAAGTGAATGAAAGATGAAAGAAAAAAAAATTAAAGAATAATGAAGAAAAAAGATTTCCCCAAACAATTGTTGTGCAATTTTCACTTGGTCGTCTGCTTTTGTCGTTGTCATCATTTCTTCTTATAGTTTTTGTGACTGTCACTTTTCTAGCGGGATAGAACTTTTCTATACTTCTTTCATCAGTCTTACTTTTTCTTTGCTTTCTCGTTTCATGCCTATATTCTCTTCTTCTTCACTTTTTCTTCTTTTCTTTCATTTCTCTTGTTTTCCTTTCTGACAGTTATCTCTCATTCTTCTTGCTTGCTTTGTTTCCCCCCTTTTCTCTTTCTCTTAGTTCTTCAATTTCAGCTTACCTGTTTTTTCTTTTCAGTTTCATTTTATTGCTTGCCTTTATATCAATGTTTCTCATTTTTAACTTCGTTTTCTTCCTGTTTTTCTCATTCGTAACTATCTTGCTTTCTTTCCTTTTCCTTTTTTAAGATTTCTCTCACTTCTCTTCTTCATTTTCGCTTTTAACATTCTCACTCTACCTTCTTTTTTATTACTTTTCTTCACGTTTTTCTCCCATGCATTCCTCTCTTGCTTTCTTTCTTCCTTAATTGTCTCTCTTTCATTCGTTCTTTCTTTCTTTTTTTCTCTTTTTTTTTTTTTTTAGTCTTTCAAACATTGCTTTTACTGCCTTCATTAACATCCCGAATTTAGTCGCTATCCGATTTACTACCAGAGCAAAAAGGACAAAGGACCGAACCGAAATTCTAGCGAAATATCTCGTTCCTGCTCCAATCTTGTTAATAAATGTTTCTTTTCTTTCTCTCTCGAGTGTCTATGCTTCCATATTTTCTCTATCTTTCATTCTCTCAAACCATGTTGTCGATGGTCAAGAATCGTTGCAGACCTGTTGGGGGCGTTATCAAGTGATATGATTTGGTGGCCATCCTTTCAGATGCTAATAAAATCCGATTTTTTGCTCCTTATCTCCCCAGCAAACTATTTTTATCATAGAACTCCACTCAAAATATGAAGTTGATTTTTTGACAAAAACAACAAGAACAACACGAACAATCCTCATAAAATTTAGGGGAGTAAGAATAAGCATTCCCATACAGTGATTTGAAATCATGACCAACTGGTAGGCTGGTGTCTTACCGGCTGATCTAAATTGATAAGTCTTACGTATCCACAAAATTCATCTTAAAGATATGCAAGGGTTTATTTCATTATGATGAATAGAAACATTTGCGCTAAAAACATGTTTTATATCTTTTTTTTATTCATTATTTATACCTCACAAAAGCTGCAATAATCATCATCAGTCGAAGTAGGGATAGAGTTTGACCCTGCAGAATCCATGTCTGTGTTCATGATTAGTTTTCTTCTTTTAGATCTTTCTCCTTTCGTCCCTTCTTTCTTTTGTCCAATTTCCTTCTTTCCTTTTCATCCTTGTCAACTTTCAATCTCTTTCCATGCTTAAGTTTTCATCATTCTTTCTCTTTTTTCTTACCCGTTTCTTTTTTTCTTTCCTTCGTTTCTCTTTTTGTCTGATTCTTTCTATCTTAATTGTGTAATTCTATTCTTTCTTTTCTGTTCCTTCCGTTCATTTTTCTTTCCGTTCTTATTTTCATTTGTCTTCGTTTTATTTTTCTCCTGTCTTTCTTCCTTCCATATTATTCTTCCCTCGTCTTTTCTTCTTTTTTCTGAGTGTAATTATTTCTTCTATCCTTTCATTCTTCTCTCTTTCCAGGTCGGTCTTTTTTCTTTCATTTTATTCTTTCGTTTTTTTTTTCCTTTCCCCCATTTTTTCCTTTCTTAATTTCCCTCTTTTCTTCCTTTTCTTGTTTCATTCTTTTGCTTTCTTTTTTTCCTTATTTTCTTTTTCCTTCCATTTCCTTTCAGTCCAACCAACGACATTTATTGCCCCTTTGATATCGTTTCCCAAGCCGAAAGTTTTCCAGCATCACCTATATGAATTAAAAAATCATTCCTACACAAGTATGCTCGACAATGATCCCAAACGTTTGTCAGATAATCCTCACATATATAAGAATACATGGTGAAAATATGAAACTGATGGTTAACAACTCACATGGTCATATGAGACCATGAAAATCAGAAAGTTTGGGGACTTCTGAAAATTGAACTCATTTCAAACCATGATTTTGACACTCCTCTAGCAGAGATAAATATGGTTACTGCAGAATATGACCCAATATGTTATAAATGACAGGAAAAAATTATGATTACTTTATCTAACAAACGGTCTTTTTAGTTAAGGATTTTTGGCTATCTTTATAGACGTGTTGCAGGATAATTACATCAGATACACTCTACCTGTTTTGGATTCTACACGAAAAGTTAAGCCGGGTCACGAAGTTTCAAAGCTGCACTTACCATATCAAACGAGCTATAAATGTCATGATACATAAAACTGAGTCAAATTTCAAAGATTTTTAATTTCAAAGCTAATAGATATACAGACCTAAAGGGTTTTAAGAGATCGGGAACAGAGATTGGCATACTAAAACTCTTGGAATATCGATCTTTTGAAAATACTGTTCTTTTGGCTCTCCTTGTATTTTTGAATTGATACCGAAATAATATAAGTAAATCTATGGGTGCTTTTCTTCTAAATCCAAGTATTCAAGTGGGAATACAATTATTGAAATATGGTGAGAAGATTACATGGGCATAACAGTCTTTGGAACCATTGTTCGAAACCATATACCATTTTAGGTTTCAGGCCTTTCGGCTTTTTACCCCTCAGCTTTTTCTTCATTGTTATGGCCTTCCCGGCATCTTCTCTTTTTTTGCACAAGAGAAATTCAATTTATTTTATCAACCGTTATCTCCCTTTTCACGGTCTATTGTCATATTTTATCTAATATTTTATCGGTTTTAAAATTGCGTTTCTCTAATTCTAAAAACAATTCACTTGGGGCCTCTTTTCTCCCTTCTTCCACAAGTTATTCAGACAGATATTATCTTCTGGGGTTTTATCCCAACGTTTTTTATTCTTTTTCTTCCGTTTGTTTGTTTTTTTTTCCGAGGGGGTCATTTCCCATCCTTCTATATTGCCTGGAATTCTGAGATGAGTTATTATCATTATTCAGACTTATATTTTCATACTTGTTTTTTTTTTTTCTTTATTTTCAATACATTTTGGTTGGTACGTTTTCCGACCTTCCAAAGGATCTAATGTAAGATTAACCACCTGATCAAAACAAGCACTCTTTCCTGGTTTTTCTTTTCACTGGCTTGCACGGAACTCTAGTCTACAGATTTTTCATACTTTGGTGATCTGATAGAGAACAAGAAAGAATAATTTACTAAGCTACTGCTAAAGTGTACCGGGTGCAAAATATACCCCAATAGTTCCGGAAAACCTATTGGCTTGAATGCTGTGATGAAATCAAAGATGACAAAACTTTTTACAATAATTCGTGGATTAATTAATTGCACTTAGTATTTGTTTGGAGGAATTTTTTTCCAAATCGGTCGTCACTGAGAACTTCATTATACTGGATATGTTAAAACTTTTAGAAGTTATTGTGGAAATATCATTTCCATACGATTTAAGCTTATTCAATCGTAAATTCCATATTAACGTAAGAATAAATGAAAAAACACCATTTTTACGTAGAAATAATGTTTTTGAAGGAAGTTGGTATCTATAGAAATGAAGTGCTTGCTATTTGCCGTTGGCGACAATAAGCACTAACTTGTGAACAATTCTTTCTCGTTTGTTCATTATTTCTGTGCCTTCAAGCTTTGGTTTGAATCACATTTTCAATCTGAATAGAGCAAAAATCTAGTAAAAATAAATCTTGACTTTGCAAATCACCAGGGTAGCATGCATGGCCTTTCAGATTATTCTAGAGGCAAAACGGTTTGCTTTTGGGTGCACATCTCTTCTCCGGATAATATGCCTCAGGCATGCCTGGTTTTCTATCTCGTAATGCAGGTAATTATTGTAAGATGTTTAGGACACTTTAAACCCCTACAACACATTGAACGAACGTGGTACTTTCGTTCTACCGTTTTTATACACGTACGTGATGTGATAGTTAAAGGTGGTAGGAGGATGACGTCAGTAATGATAAGTAGTGGTAGAGTATTAATGCAACAATTCACATATATAAAAAGCAATGCATATATATATATATATATATATATATATACATATATATATATATATATATATATATATATATATATATATATATATATATATATATATATATATATTGGTCTCTGGCCTTTCGACTTTAATGAAAAATAAAACGACGTGGAAGAATTAACTTGGGGGTTAGTGGAAAACATTGTCGAATTCTTCAGTTAAATATGTTAGTTGAAAATTGACTCAGAAAAGTTTTTCTAGGTAATTAGTATTCTTGAAGATGATATTATATTGGTTTGCACGCAGTCTGACATTAAAACTGACACAAAAGATTAAATATTAATTGGGCAGACTTTTTGAAAGTCTGTGAACTCGTTGAGTTGTCAAACCTTTCAAAATCCAAGCTAAAATTTCCAGAGCCTTCGGTGGTGGGTTTGGCTCCCTCAGGGCCTCATTAAAGATTCAGTGAAATTTGTTTTTGTACAATGTTTGTAAAGGAAAGAATGTTAGCAAACTGTTCATAAAGCTTTTTGAATTGATTACAGATCGTACCTACCTTTCCTTTCAGCTACGACCCCGTGCAGGCCTCGCGTACGTGTAATGCCAACCAACATTGGAAGATCAGAATAGAGCATATGGACTCAGATAAACCCCATAGATCAGATCAATACCCCCCCACCCAAAGAAAGTCGAGACACCGAAAAAGTAAGTAAAATTACATTGCGTATAATTAGTGAATTAATAGAAAATTAATACGTATAAGAACCTAGATATTATATTTTTCTCAACTTTCAATCAAAATCTGCTACTTTCCGATAAACTTTCCTGGTATTTCATGCACTTCTTTACAGGCAACCCCGAGGTAAAAGAATATTGTATCGTCATTTTTTGCATATCTCGAGAACCAGTTGCACGGCCTCGATGTTATCAATCAGTTGGATCTTTGCTACTTATTCAAAAATAGACACGATCCCTTGGGGTAACTCAGTCAACCTAGAGATGCCATAGAGAAATACAGTGTACTGTGAGACAGTTGGTTTCAGAATTAATGAGCAAATCATTGTTAACGTCTTGTGCTAGGGTTTTGGGCAAAAGTATGGCGTCAACACAGTCTATCGCCACCTTACAGTCCAGATAATGTTTGCCGTGACTTCTACCATTTTTCAGAGAGATTTCACCAGGGGATGAGATTAGAGAGGACGTAAGAGGCAACTGATAATGATCCCTAAAGAGGACTTTGCAGAGCGTTTTGAAAAGTGGAAAGGACATATGGGTGATGAAAAACCCAAAGGCAACATTACCGACAGACTATTTGTACACATGCATACATACATACACAAATAATGGTGAGAGCAACGCTATGTTGGAACAGCTACCCTATCGGTTGCATGTTCGATTCCTGTAGTAACCCCATTTTTTTTCTCTATATTTTATTCTATTTACGTTGTCTAGGCCGAATGATACACCAACCGTGTAATGGTGGGAAATCTATTTAAATAAAAGTCTCAATATGATATAAAAAGCATTTTGTAATCATTCTGTTGGGTCATATATCCATTTCTCAATCTATAACCGTCGCATTGACGAAAGAGAATAGAGCAAATATAGACTGAAAATAAACAAGATGAGATATTTGAGTGGAAACAATTATCTGGACCTTTGCATTAACCGTGGGTGTTTAGCTTAATAGTAAGAGCAACGCTACCCTGGAGTGACCAACCCATATATATATAGAGAGAGAGGGAGAGAGAGAGAGACGGACTGACAGACAGGCAGACAGACAGACGGACGGACGGACGGACAAAGATTTGACGAGATAATAGAAACATCATTTTCATTTTTCATTTTTAATGTGGAGTTGGTCCTCCTTAAACACTATTAACAGCTTCAATGCGTCGAGGAATTAATTCATACAGATTTGAGACGGTATCTTGGGGAATCTCTCGAGCAAAACTTTAGGTAAGCTGGAGGAGTTAATTGGTCCCTTAATTGCTGCTCCAATGGACACCACTAATGCTTGGTTAGATCAAGACCTGGTGATTGTGGAGACCAATCTAATTGTTGAAATTTACTTTAAAGCATTTCAAACTAGTTTTTCAAAAACTCTATCAGTATGAATGGGTACATTATCATCCTGAAAGACGGCATCGTTATTGGGGAAGAGTGTTAGCACCATGGAATGCAACTGGTCAGCCAAAATTGACATTTGGACATCGGAGTTCCCCCTGCCATGCAGTACTATTTCTGGACCATTGTACTGCCACCCAAATCATCACAGATCCACCATATGCCCAAGTTAAGCAGAGATTAGACAGTTAAGACCATAAGCTTATTCAAACTGCTTCCATACGTAAACTATACCGGAACATACTTCCAAGTATATCACATTCTTTCATTGGTCTATTTTCCGATTCTAATTATCATTACGGCACTTATAACGACATTCAGTGTTGATTTGAAGAAGTATTGGTTTAGCAATTGTAATTCTTTCGTAGTATCCAACTCACAGTCTTGGCCAAAAGGAGGCGATGATTAAGCTTTGCAATTATCCTTGGAGCTATGGTCGTATGATTCTTCGACAATATGAGCTTTAGCATTCTACAGTCCCTGTCACTGAGCTTCGAAGTACATGAAAAATCAGCAGCTGATTCAATTATTTTGTCCAACCCCTGTATATACTATTCGATGAAACTTGCAAAGAAACTTAATAGAAAAGGTGCTATCTGAATACTCTCTCTCTCTCTCTCTCTCTCTCTCTCTCTCTCTCTCTCTCTCTCTCTCTGTCTTTCTCTCTCTCACACACACACACACACACAGAGTCATTCACTCTCTCTCTCTCTCTCTCTTTCTGTATAAATATATTCAAAATTTACTGGGGATATTTAGTCTATTTTTTCTGTTAAAAATATTCTTATGTGTTCTTAAAATAACAAAATTAACCTAGGGATGTATTTCAGTCAGTTAGAGTGCCAAATAGAAAACGTTGGCCGTTTTAAAGTTATGTAACTGAGTCGACAAAACTTTTTAGATATCATTATTTCATTAACAACCAAAAGTGTGTATATATCTATCTATTGATCTTTCTATCTACCTACCTACCTGTCTGCCTGTCTATCTATCGCCGTTTATTACTCTATCTATCAATTTATGTCAACCTTTAATGATACCCACACACATCTGCGCGAATTCTAGCAAAAAAATTATGTACCAATGTAATGAATAATAACTAAAGGTAAAACATCTGAAACGAAATATCTCTTAGTACATACACGCGTGTGCGCTAACCTACCCAACTTACGCACACACATATATGCGCGTATGCTTGTGAGTATATACATGCATTTTAACAACACTTCCACTCCACTCTCTTTATATATATATATATATATATATATATATATATATATATATGTTTATTTATAGGCACATGTAAAGCCGCACTATTTACGTTTATTGGTATGTATTTCTCTTTGCACGTTTTTCTAACCCCCCCCTCTCTCTCTCTCTCTCTCTCTCTCTCTCTCTCTCTCTCTCTCTCTCTCTCTCTCTCTCTCTCTTCCCGTCTCCTTCGATGCAGGTTTCCCCACCACTTTCACAAAACGGGGTATCTTGTCCCCTGTCTTCTGTTCTTTCTCGTTCCATGAGAAAAAATCGCGGCTGGGTGGTTCGCGGGTCGGGGAACGCCATCCCCTCCTGTAAGAGAACCCGCGAAGCTTCTACAATGACACTCCGTTGCCCGACCCGTCTTCCATACCCCGACCGTCTTCACTTTCCTCATTACCGGCCTTGTCACTGCTATATTAGGGCATTGTGCTTCTCGCCAGAAATGGGCCCTTCTTACATGCGTCTGTCTCGCTTCACATTACAAGGCACTATTTAACAGTTTTCCGTGCGCTGATGAGAGGGCTGTTCCTTCTACAATGACGAGAACAAATTGAATTTTGCGTAATTACTATATTCATGCTACGTCTTGTCACCTTCCATGTCGTTCGTTTTTTCTGTTGCTTTCTTGAGTAATGCAAAATATTCGACAAGTTATTAAATAAAATGAAAAGATATATATATATATATATATATAAATTACTTTTTCAAATCAGCTTTATTGAACAATATATCTATCGTTTTGTTCCATTGTCTTCCTCCATCTTTCAGGCAACTTCATAATTCAATCTATTCACTGATCATTTTTGATACGTTCAATCATTCACAGTACCTTCTCCATAAACTGCACAAATTGTTTTCTGGCGCTTGACTTACATATGCTCGTATTTCTTATGATCTTTTACAAATTAAAAAGAAATAAAATATCTCGGCGGAAAGAGAGGAAAAGGAAATCTCATTACTTGATTAATTCTTTCTCCGCATGGGCACACTTTTTGATCTTGAAATATATATTGCAGTGTGTGAACTCACTCTATCTGTTTCTGTCTTTCAGCAATCGTCAGTCAAAACCGTCATCAATTTTTTTTTTTTTTTAATTTCCCTATATAATAGGTTTTAAGTGGGGGTTCATTTTGACTAAGTTCATTTTGTGTAAGTTTATGCCAAATTGATTTTTAAGTTTGTGACAGGTCGTATTCACACTCAATTTTTGAAAATTCAGACTTCAGTGATCACTACCTATGAAAGGCAAGAGAAGTAACTTATTCGTTGATCACCCCTCCTACATTCTTTTTTAATTGATCAACCCCACACGACATGATACATTAGTCGTGTGATTGAGTGACTACGCATACTTATCTTTCTTGATTTCTTTATTTTAGTATATGCAACCTTTAATGTCATATTAGAGATATCATGAAGTGTCTACGAATTTTACTCAGTCCTTTACATATGTTGGGCGAGCATACATTAAGTAATATTTGCCTTGAAGTAACAATTTCACTTTACCTTGGTGAAAATCATGGCTAAACGTGAACTATACTTTGGAACACTTCAGCCATCATGTTCAACCCACGGAAAAAATGTAGTGGGAACCAAACAATAGATCACTGAAATTTATGCTACCGAATATTGGGAGTTTTGCATCAGGTATCGCTCTGAAAAAGTTATCAAGTTTTGGTTTGCCGAGTTTTGGAAATCCAACATGTATTTGCTTCAGTTGATGTAACACTGCTGGTCTGATCAGCAGTTCCAACAGGAAAAAATAATTGCATCAAAATCAAAATCGTTCTTTTATTATGAAATTCATAGTTTGCCTGGAAGGTAAAATACAATTATAGAAATCCAGGGAAAATATTCTAATGAGAGTAAATTATTCTATGAATTTTTATGAATAGAAGTTTTTATCAGAAAATGCTGCAAATTTCCACATCTGTTTGTGTTCGTGTGTGTGTGTGTGGGGGGTATTGGTACCGAATCTGTGTTGGCTCTCGTGTGCTCAAACCATTTCCATTGGAATCTTTTCTCAAATATCTTTATCCACCCATCTGCTTGGATCTTGATCTTTCAAATGACTGGGACTCGAGTTTTCCCCCTCTACACTCATGTCAAGAGACAAAGGAACCGGAAGTGAAAGGTCGTGTATGCTTCCAGCAGATTATAGAGAGAAACATTGATATATACGGACACACACACACACACATATATATATATATATATATATATATATATATATATATATATATATATATATATATATATATATATATATATATACTCACGCATACATGCACCTAAGAACATATATCACGGATACATGCAGACATTTACTTCTTAATATGTATAAAATGTGTGTAGGTGTTTTGAATGTGCGAGAATGTACGAAAAATTCTGACAAAATGATTTCATCTTTGAAATTTGTGCCAAAGAAACAAATGAATAGATGGATTGAGGCAGATTAAAACAGATAGATAAATAAACATAGATGAATGGATATAAACAGATTAAACAAATACATAGATAGATAGATAGATAGATAGATAGATAGATAGATAGATGGATAGATAGATAGATAGATAGATAGATAGATTGATAGATGGATCACTAAATATAATAAACTGCGATGGTCTGTTGAAATGATGAATTGGCCTTATGTAATATGAATAATGAACATCCAGCAACAAGTATGGCGGTCAGCTCTGGTTGACTGAAAACAACGAAATCGGAGAAGGAGTATGTTGTTTCAGAAGGTCAAAGGGCAATTACAGTAAATAAAAGAGGGACAGGTCATTCCCCGGATGTATCGTGGATGGATTTCTATTGTGCACTGTTTGGCCGACATTGGAGACAACAAACTCGAGCCTCCAAACTGATTTCAGATTTCATTTGTTATTATTAACATCAGACTTTCAACATCTGTCATTGGACTTAGACTCCCCCCTCCTCCCAGGATTTGCCACACCTCTTCATCATGTGTATCACAGGGTCAACGCTTTCTGAAGACGTCTAATTCGTCTTTCCATCCATGTAGAGAGCGTTATGTCAATCGATTGTCTACCATAATTGCAACATGATCAACCATTTACCATTTGAGTTTTTTTTTATGGATTCCATGATGTCTCTGAATCATGTTTTCTCCCTGATATATTTCGCAGTCTGGTGATCTCTCCATGTGAGGTTGGGTATGATTTTTTCATATTCACGTTACATGCTTCTCAATCTGCAGGTCAGTCTCTTGATTAGGTTCAATGTTTCAGCTCCATAGGTGACTATTGGGAGTATGCATTGTTTGAGAACCCTTTCTTTTTAGGAGTAATCAGTCTTTCTTATTGCAAAGGTTGAGCTTACTCTGCCTGAGGCTTGCCATCCTAGAGATATTCTTCACTTGATCGTTCCTTCTCTTAGCTTTATTTGCATTTGTACCTACTTTTTCTTACAAAATCATCTACAGTATATGCAATTCTTGGGTCTAACCGACGTTTACTTTCTCTGCCTTGCATTCGAAATAGATTAACAGAGCTACGGTGACTATGTTTCGGACATATTGTGAGTCTCTTATCTAGAGTACTCCGTTACTTCCTATCTAACTATCTATGTATCTATTTCAGTTCGTGAGCAGCATTTGAAATAGAATTAATAAAATATTCAATTATCTTTCAATCACGTCGCCAGACAGTCTATGTATCTGTGTACGGAGCGTACATTTCGGTGCACCTGTTTAGCCCACTGGGTACATATCTACAGATCTATCCATTCCTTCATCCTAGGTGAAAAAAAAAAAAGAAAAAAATCTGTTCTCATCTGTCTAACCCCAGTCTCTACAAATCTATCCACTGACTCAATGCATTCATCCCTTCCCTTTTCTCCCAGACATTTTTTTATCATTATTATTATCTGTCGCAATCAGTTCATATGTATCCTAGTTCATGTCTATCCTGGTTCATTTCACTCTTTCTTCGCAAAGCAGGTCACACACATACACATGCGTGCGTGGGCACACACCGAGATTTGGGCCTTTGTATTACCGACGGCTGTTTAGCTCAATGGTGAGAGCAACGCTACGTTGAAGCAGCAACCCTATTGATCGCAGGTTCGATACCTGCAGCAACACGTTTTATTTGTTTGTTTATTCTATTTACGTTGGGACAAATGATGCATTCACCGAGTAATAACGGGAGATCATTTCAAATAGTATAATATAACGCGATTTATAATCATTCTGTCAGATCATGTACCCGTTTTGATGTATGCATATATATATATATATGTACAAGATGGATGAGACTTGACTGCCTATTAGAAATGAATGACATACACGAATCCCTGACCTTGTGCCCTTTGGAATTTGGTGAGGGAGCAATACTACGCCTAACCACAAACTCTAAATCAACTGGTTGAATGCACTCAACATCTTATAGTCGACATATCTCTTGAGGCCATACGGAAATTGATACCCATGCTAAATTTCAACACAACAGGCAAATTACAACCATTCTCTTGTCCCAAGTAAAGCTAGTTTGACTGCAATCGAACCATAAGTAATAAAGTTATAACCAATTTCCTCAAGGGAGTTTTTTTTTCACCCATCCTGTACATGAACGTATATGCAAGGGTGGATGAATAAGCCTGCAGCTTGACAAAGATTTATTGATTACATATATCAATTATTAAACAGTGGATATTTGCACGATTTTGATTAGAAATGTCCACTGTTTAATATTTGATATATGTGATCCATAGAAAGGAGATTAGGTCCAGTGCAATTAGAAGGGAGGAAATTATGTTGAAAAATAAATATTTGATGTGAAATTTTTTTCATCAATATTCTATTGATTTATTGAATTACGAACTTGAATATATATATATATATATATATATATATATATATATATATGTGTGTGTGTGTGTGTGTGTGTGTGTGTGTGTGTGTGTGTGTTTATGTGTGTGTGTACGTAGATAAAAATGACAATTGGAAAGTGAAATAAAAAAACTCCGATAGATAGGTGTTGCATCTCAAATTTTCTGTTATTATTCTGTGGGTGCAGTTCGATGCATTTTGACAGGGGCCGACCATCTTTTTCAGAGAAAATGTTTTCTGTGGGTCAAAGAGAAAGTATGCTGTTTACATTTTGATGCTGAAGAAGAGGATGTGAAAATTTTCCTGTATTTGGTTGATTATAGGCGTGGAAGGAGAGGTGACTGTGTAATTGAGGTTGACATATAGTTTGAAACGAGATGGGTCTATGAAAGGCAGGATCAGGGGATATATGTATCTTGTGTCTGTGGGCGTTTGGCTTGTCATGAATAAAAGAGGCAGTGAAACTGGTTCTTTCTCAGGGAAAGATGGATTTTGCTATTTTTATTTCTAGATGGAGAGGGGGTGTCTATCAATCAATTGATAGATATTGGTTTATATGGGACAGGGTTGAAGTAGGTGTGTTGTTTTTATTTTGTCTTTTTGGTTGATGGTGGGTAATATTTCTTCTACTTTTCTTAAAAGGGTGGTGTACATGTGCTTGTATCATTTTTCAGAATGACTGTCGATAGTTACTCAATACCTTGTATAATGGTGTTGTCGGTATTGTGGTGTATTGTGCCTATGAGGTTCTGTTTTAAAATTAGAGTTCTTAGGGGGTTTGGAGTCTGAAAGTGCCCATACCTTTGAGTTACTGTATTACACTTGGATATAAGGGCTGCTTCGACGCATCTGCGTGTTGGGGAGTTGTGGATTTTCTTGATGAGATGGGCTTGGTGAAAGTTGAAGTTGTGGTTATGCATGTTCGTGTGTTCGATCAGAACATTCGTCCTCTTATCCAGTCTAAAGGATCTCTTGTGTTCGTATAGTCTTTTTTTAGATGTCACGATGTATCTCCGATGAAAAATTTGTCACGGAGAGTGTTTTTGTTTTAGGTGATTTGTATTTAAGCCTTTGGTGGCAATGAGTAATGCTATCTTGCTCAGGTTGGAGCTGAGGTTGATGGTGGTTGTGTTCGTGGGTAATATGATACGTCTAGTGGTGTGGGTTGTTTTTCTTCTTGTTTTTTGTTCGTTTTATGGATATCGTATGCTTTTCTCCTTGCTTGGTGTATGAAATGACGTGGGGATTGAAGTGAGATTGTTTTTTTAATGTATTCTCCTTCATATCCTGATGGCCCTTAGATGAAAGCTTATGATTAGGCCTGATTTTAGTTTTGGAGCGTGGAAAGAGTAGAAATGTATATGGTCATTCTTGTTTGTGCCTTTACGGAAGAAACTGTCTTTGACGGTTTCGTTGGTTCCATATAGTATAGTGTCAAGGAAACGTAATGTGTTGTTGGACTCTTTTTTCCAATGTGAACTTAATGAATGGTTCCATTGAGTTCAGTCTACCTACTAGGTTGTCTAGATCTAGGTACTGAGGGTATATTATTAAGGCATCATCAATACAGCGAAAGTTGGAACTGTTTTAGAATTCCAGGAATCCCAGAGACAGGCAGGTTGAAACTCTGCTTATCGGGGACCCCATCGGTAACCAAAATTGGTAATTATTGTCGTTGAAGTTGAACAAGTATTGGTTCGTTATGAGCGTGCATGTTTTAATGGCATATTTTTCTCTGTGAAACTGCTGTGAATATTTTTCTTCGAAAAAGATGGCAGGCCCCCGTCGAAATGCATCGTACTGTGCCCACGGAATAATGATAAAAAAAATTTGAGGTGTACCACCTATCTCTTGAGTTTTTCACTCCACCTTCCAATAGTTATTTTCATCTACATTCTGTTAGATCACTTCACACCCACAACTCAATCATATAATATACATACATACATACAGAGAGATAGACAGACAGACAGACAGACAGATAGACGGATAAACATCCTGATTCCTTTAAAACTTATCAACTTGATCATAATGAAATAATGACAAAAGCTGAAGAATACCTTAGCGATGGTATAAAAATAGAATAAATGAATAATGTAAATTAGAATAAATCAATTCATATTAATGTTAGGGGAATTATGAAGAAAAAAAAAGATCCAATCTTTCTCTGTGTGAAAGATCATTGTATTAACTGAAACCAGGGAAAATGATTTGGCTCTGGTCCATTTATCTGGCTGGACGGGTGAGGAGATCGAACATGGAATACCATGTAACAAATTGTGTGAGTATATCAATGAAATACCCTATCGAGATGTTACTACCTGCTAGAAAGTGGTTTCGTTTCGTTTCAACCATTTATAAAAGAATATTTTATTTGATAATTAGAAGTAAAGAAAAGTATTGGTAGACGCTTCATGGTATACGACTGAGGAAAATAAACTTTAGGATTAATAGAAAAAATTGTCAAATTCTTATGACGATTATGTTAGTAGATATTCAACTTGAAAAAAAGTTTTTCTGTGTAATTAGTTTTCTTAAAGACGATATCATAAGTTGGTTTGCATGCAGTCTGAGATTGAAATCGACACAACGGATTCAATATTCACATCGAGAAACACTCAATAAAAGGGACACGAAGAGCGAGCTGCGTCTGTTGTTATACTTACTGATCCCTCAGCGTTAAATACGTTTTGGGGGTAACTCACGTGAGTAAGCCCAACTCAAAAAATTAAACAACAAAAATTAGCAAACTACATGTATGACCTATTTATTAAAACATTGCTGAAAGGGAGGTGGTGTTTATTGATCACAGCTAGGGAGCCATGTCAATATAATTGTTTTGCTTTTAAAATCCCCCAAACGGTTATATGGTAAACAACTGATGATCCCAACAATAAGAAAAGTATGCATTGTATTATAATATGGTACACAATTAAAGCAAATAGACACACTAATTTCCAAATGAAAACCTTTATTCAACGATCAGAACCAAGGGTGTGATAGAGGGCATTGAAAGACAAATGACAGATCATGAGTAGTAGATATCGAAATGGCACTAGTGTTATATCATCATCATCATCATCAGTCTTCCAACGTCCATCGTTGGACATGGACCTCCCCCAAGATTCGCCACACTTTTCTATCATGGGCGTTGCGGAGCCATTACTTTCTGAATTTTTCGAGCTCGTCTCTCCATCTAATATTTTACCGCCCTCAGTTCCGCATGTGATCTCAGGGGGGGGTCCATGTCGTGAGTTGCGATGTCCATCGGTTGTAAGCTATTCTTGCAACATGGCCAGCCCAATGCCATTTGAGATTTTTAATGGATTCTATGATGTCCCTGACTCTTGTCTCCTCCTGGGTATACTGTGTTGTCTTGTGGTCTCTCCATATGAGGCCCAGCATAATTTTTTCATGTGCACGTTGCATGGTTCTCAATTTGCGTACTTGTGTCTTGGATTTTTTTTTATAATGGCATTAATTTATAAGCTTGCGTGCATCTGTATGACAAAATTTCGTCAAAACCTAGGATTTGTCAATTTCGGTCAGTCACTGAGACAGCCTCCTTTCAATAAGTTGGTCATGAATTCAAATCATGGTAGAGGAATGTGAATTTTACTAATCGGTGCACATCCATAATTTTGTCAGCTCCAGTTTGTGAATTTGATGATACCTACTATATACTTCAACGCTTGGAAGGAAAACTAGCAAATCACCATACTTTTCTCCTTATTCTTCAATCTGGCCTTGTGTCATGCAAGAAAAATTATCATAGGATATTATATATAAATACTACGCTTATCAACTTTAAATTACATAAGTTTAATTCAAAGGATTGGACGTGAACTTCACTCTTGTGGTTCAATTTGACTGTGATGTTCATAAAAACAGTTGCTTCAAGTTCTTCTGCTTCTGCCTGAACTGGTGGATCTTGTTCACTGTGTGGTTCATCATAGTAATCGTCTGGGAGCGTGGATCAACGTCACCTTTAGCCGTCACTTAAAAGATGGTATCAGCCTCTTCATCGAACCAGAACCACTCTTTACTCCTTGTAAGCTTGGGGCCACTTAATCCAAGCGTGTTCGGACATTCTGCGTGGGTCAGGGGTTTGCGTCACCTGATAAGTGAATGTGGGCCTGACCCAACCTGCATATCACCAAGAGTAGTTTCTAAGTGCTGTAACATGCATTTTATCTTGATCAGCTGGATCTTTAGCCATGCAGGTTTTTGTAGATCTTGCTCCAAAACTAATCCATACTTGCCATCATGTTTCTATTTCCATGAGTTAGTGTCCTCTGGTCTGTGTGAATGGGATCCTTTTCACAGCCCCTTCTTGGTCATCAATTGTGGGAGGTATTTTTCCAGATCTAATCAGTAGCTTGCTAGAAGGGCACAGACTTTTCAGAAGATGCCCGTCAAGCATCTAATCTTCTCTACCCCGTTGCTTCCTCTCAGGCCTGTCCACTGATTCTAAACTGTCATCATTCTGTTCTACGTGGTCAACCCGTCTATTACTCGTTGCCACTGGGTTTGCAGACAGAACATTTTCACATACTTCTTGTTGTGCACCTGGGCACTTTATCGGTGATGTTTCAAAACATTAATCTGAAAAGTCTAAGGAACAATGAAAATACTCAATCTCAGAACTTGAGAAATCCAACCACAATAAACAAACAAGATCTTATCTGCTTGTCGGCAGGGTTTGAGCGGCGTCATAGCGATATGCGTTACCAGACAAAGACAATACATCGATGTGTGCTATACAAACAGGTTGACCTATTTCCAAGCCCACAACAAAAAACAAAGATGAATTCCTTTTTGTTTATGTGTGGAAAGTTTGATCTTGCGTTGTGTCGAGATTACTGTTGCGTCAGACTAATGCAAGAGTTTTCTTTTTCTCAACAAACCAAAACAACACAATTTCGTTTCTAATAGGGAGGGGAGCAGGATCATCACCCACAAGGGACTGCAAAGGGCAAAACTAGGAAATTAGCACTTGCAGAGAAAGCTTAAAAGTTCTGGGAGGACGGAATTATGAAATTGCCTGAAAGATGGCAGAAAATTAAAATGGAAGGCCAACCAATATGATAGTCGGCTAAAAGCACATAGTATCATAAACTGAATTTTAGGTGACAAACGACAAATCCTTTTTTTTTCCAGGGACTCTCATCAGCTGATGCTTTAGCTGATATCTTTTTGGAGTTGACAACAGAATGAGTGGCTTGGCTACGCGAACGAAGATTTGGGAAGGGTTTTCCACGATTATGGGATCACATCAGGGTCACGTACGCAAAATAATCCTCCAGCCTGCGCAATGACGATTTAAAGTAAAGCCGACTTCACCTTTCAAACCGATGGTTTGCAGCCTTTGATTGGATGAGGGGGGCAAAAATAGGAGCAAAGGCCCCAAATCGTAGGTTTGATTGGAGTTACCGTCTCCAATCAAATGCTGGAGCTAGCCACGGGAATCTCCTGCCTTTTGTGGATGTATTCAAACATTATGTCTGATCTGTAAAATTAGACCTTAGAACTATATATATATATATAATGCCTGGGAACTCAAAGCAGTTATTGAGAAGTGCTTTGCCAAATTACTCATTCCCAAACTCTCCCTTTTTTTTGTCACAAAATATATGCAACATATGTAAAATGTCAATTTGATGCATCAAATACATTTATTTTATCAACTGTCAATGAAATTAGCGCTAAATCTGAATACAAAAGGTAAGATTTTTTTTCCCACTCGTTACCACATTATTTCATTTCAGGGCAAGAGGGAGCTTTCTATATCATGATTATCATATTTTTGAATATAAGTCGACCGCAAGATTAAGAGTACAAAAGTCAATACTGATCGATGAGACCACCCCTTCTAATCTAAGACTCTTGATATTTTTAAGAATTTCATGCTAGGAAAAAAAAATACTCAAAGAATCGACTTCCCACACCACAGTTCAAATTGTTAACGCTGGTCCGACACAGCTTGCCAACCAGATGAACTTGACCATTCATGAGCAAAACTTCAAACTTGGGTACCAACATTATAACACTGCCTTTTGTTAAACGCTTTACGTTTGGAGCCAAATAGAACAGTAGTACAACCTACAGTTCTAAAACGGCCATCACTTGAGTGATCCGACATAAACCCATGAGAATGAAAAATGGAGATCTTCAAGAATGTCACTTTCTAAAAGTTATTTATGACAGTGACGAGTAGGATTGTCACGGAACATACTAGATAATGTTGATATATCGTTTAAAAACAGCTTGCTCATCGAGGAAGAGGCGAGAAAAAACAGACTGACATTCTACAAAACCTTGGGGAGACCTATCAGGTGACAATGCAGTCCTTACGCATCTGGATGTTTATTTACTGCTGGAGTGGGACAACATTTAACGCAATATTCAAACGAGAAGGAACACTAAAGCATCACGACGGACGACAGACGACATGCAGCAAGACCACAGATATTTAAAAAAAAAAAAAAAGAGGTGCAATTTTTGTCAAATACTTTCATGATAAGACATGAGAGAAAAAAAAACGATCCTCTGAAGCTGAGACACAGTACTTGATATTCCTATCACAATCCGTAATAAGTGTTGGTATGATACGATACCAAACACTGAATACGTACAGGCTGAGATGCTCGGGATGAGTTATTGATAGTAGTACTTGCAGTAATGCTCTCCTGGAGAGCTCGACCAATAAGTCATACCAATCTTCTTAAAACTCTTTGTATGAATTTCTAATTAAGTGTCAGCCGATTGCATCCCTGATTTAAAATCCTTTTGTCTGACAAACATTAGTCCCTTCCATAAAATTACCTACGAAAATAAATAATGGGAAAAAATGATATCTTCTCCTCAAGCCTTTCTCCTTCTATTCTGACTTCTTCTTCTTCTTGTTAATTATCTGTTCTCCGCCCTGCGAGAATTCCTAAACTGTCTATGGTGATCAGATGTGACATTTGTGTCATAACATAAAGTAAAAGTATTTTGTGGCGCTGGGGGCCGGGATGTTTGGTTCAGACTCTTCTACTTGTGGGGCGCGGGGGGAGGGGCTAAAATTCATTACAAGCGATTTTTACCGTCTTGTATTTTGTTTTTGTTTTTTGTTGTTGTTTTGTTTCTTCCAAAACAGACGCTCACATAATCAAACGAAATCCATTTGGATGTTTAAGGTAGGAAACGATAGCAAGATCAACAAACAAGACGCAGACTAAAAAAGAAAAAAAGAATGAAAATGAACACACACACACACACATATATATATATATATATATATATATATATATATATATATATATATATATATATATATATATTGGGTAAAACACTTTCCTGGAATAGTGATAACTGCAAAAAGCTATTGCACCCATTTTCAAACTGTTGTTGTTATTGTTGTTTGATTTGGCTTCGCAAACAAAAATCTAAGATGGAATCCTACTTCTGGTGTTGGCCAGGGGAGAGTCGAGTAAAAAGACCTGTTACAATGACTGCAAGGAAGCACGTTTTCTTGTTTTCTGCTTGTCACGCCGTTTGGCTCATATATACGAGCGGATGCTGAAAAGACCTCGACCCGACCAAGAAAGAAATGATATAGCCCCGACTTACTCCATAAAACCAGAGCGTTATTTCGTTACTGTAGCTGGGAAATGTGTTTTTTCATATTGTAAAGTGCAAATTTGCTATATATATATATATATATATATATATATATATATATATATATATGCATGTGTGTATGTGTGTGTGTGTGTGTCGTGTGCGCGTGTATGTGTGTGTTTGTGAGAATGTATACCGTTAGTCGTATATATTATTCCAAAAAATCTTTATTCTAACAGTGATCAATGAATAAAGTAGAGACCATATATCTATTATACACATACATTTTGTCTATGAAAATGGTGTACCCTTGTTTTGCTTAATTCAGCTCCTCGGATAGGCAATGTGACTGGGACTTACGGTTTTATACATACCTAGAACATACCTTACGTGAATTGAAATGTGACAGATGGAATGAATTATAATTATCTACCTTTGATATTAATATCAATGATATTGTTTTATTATATTTTTTTTTCAACTCAGGTCACATTACAATAACTTGCTATCACTTTCAATTGTTCTCTGATATTAGTTTGTTTGTTTTTTATTTCTTCGTGAATACATAGTTTCATTTGCTTGTTGATTAAAAGGTATCATTTGTTCAAGAATTTTTTAATTCACATCATTTAACTGTTTTCAATAATATCTTTCCTTTTTATTATTTCGTTCTTTTACAAATGGAAAATTCTTTCTCAAATTGTTCTTGTTTTGTCAATGCTTGTTACTTCATTGAATCATTTCATTTCATTTTAATCTGCTTTAGAGTATTTCTTTGTTGCTTTTGAGCAAAATTTATTATTCAATTACGTTGTTTTGTGCTCAATTTTCAAATTCAAATTATTTCCTCCCTTTTTTTATGGTCTCGTAAATCTTTTTTTCTTTATAAGTTGTACTTTTCATTTTCTCAGTTTTAAAGTTATTTAGAGTAAACATTTTCTTGTGCCGACATTTGACCCCAATCTCTGACTTCGAATTAAATAATGTATTCTTACGTTTAAATGATAAAATTTGTAGTTTTTCTTCGAGGTGCATATTTCACTTTGAAGGTTTCTAAACATGTTCTTTATTTTCCTTTCTCTTGGATTTTTCCTCTATTCCTAAGTCCCTAGAAATGAACAGATAGTGGAGTGTAGTTTTCATACGTCTCAAGATTAAAGGAAGTGTTATGGTTAGCAAATCTGCGCTTGGAATTTAATTTAGAGATGACATACATATATAAAGAGGAAGAGAAAGAGGGACTAATCTTGGTGGTGGGGGTCTGTGTGACTGTGAATGTTTCATGAAGCAATCATACCTAAAGCAGGATTAGGTATGGATAGGGTAAGGTAAGTTTCTAGCATTAATTATATGTGGGTGGGATTCAAAATTATATATGTGGGGTCGTTGTGGGTATAAAGGGTATATGTATATCAAGCAGTGTTTTGAGTTATTGAGTTTAGTGTTGATTCCGTTAGGGGGTTGAGTTTTAAGTTTCTTAATCAAAAATATCTTCATGTAGTTCTAGAATTTTTGTTGTTTCGGAAGGTGTACTTTTTCTATTTTTTCAGTGATTGTGAATCTAACATCTATGACGAAATCGTGGCAGGGGTGAAAAAGTGTAGTTCTACTGGGTGTAAGTTTGGATGATTTGGTGATTCAATTATGTGCCTATAGTTATAATGTCTAATGTTGAATTCTAGTCAATGTATTCCAGTTGCACTTATAACATTCTAGGAAGTTGATGATATTTTTGCTTCTGCACTTCGAATGGTTGATTTAGAAAGTCTTTCGAGCGGTAGAGCTTGTGAGAGTGGTGTTGTGCTTAAGGTGGTTGTGGGTTTGGAGAATTTAATGATTTTAAGGATGGTGTTATGCGAGACTGTTATTTACCAGAGTGTTTCTGCTAAATATATCTTTAATGCTTTAAAGTCAGATATAGGCGGTGCCACATGGTTCTTCGAATATTCCTTTGAGATCTGTTTTGAGGGTAAGTGTATTGTATCTCTTTCTAATTATATGTAACAGTGCGTTGGGAGTGCGTTGTGGAAGGTGGTTATGAGTGGTATACTGTCAGGTTTATTTTTGTGAGAGAGTATGAGGGTTTCTTCTCTAGGTATTGTAATGGTCTATTTTATTTGGTTATTTGTATCTTTTAGGAAAAATCCACGTTTTGTGAATTGTTGTAGTAAGTTATAGTTGTGTTTGTTAATATATATATATATGTATGAAGGGATGGCTTTGCTTCTCGACTGAAGCTTTTGGGGTTTTTTTTCTCGACTATTGGACCTTGAACAGCAGGGCCTGTGTAGCAGAATGCTTTAAAGCGGTGCCATGTGCACAAAGACGACCCAACGTTTCTACACAAAGGGTTTGCATCCTATGGTTCACTGAGTTGGAACGAATAGGAGCAGAGCCCTCAAGTCGTGCATTTGATAGGAGTTTCCTTCCCCTGGCAGATAATTGAGCTAGCTATGGGGGTTAGCTGTTCCTTTGAAGAAACATTCCAATATTACGGTTGACCTGGATGTACATTGGTAGATGCCCGAGCTTGGTAAGAGGCTCTGTCACCCCTCTGAAGGAGAATCGTAATATTACACCCCTCGTAAAAAGGAACAAAGAGGCTGGAAGGGGTGTTATAATTTTAGAAAATTGAACAACAGTCTGATTGCGACAACGGAAATCATGGAGCATGATTTGTTGAATGAGACAACAGAAATAGTATATGTACAGTATAAGCATATATCTAACTGTAAGTATATATCTAACTGTATCCACCTTCTTAACTTTATCGGAATGGTCTTTTTTCCTTAAGTCTTGGTATACTCCATTCATTAACACTCCTGTTTTCCCTATTTGGCATCGGTATTTTGCCCTGGGTGAGAATTGGAACTCAAGTCATTGCTGCTTCTATTGGATGTTATGAATTTTTCCCCTCACTCCAGTGTTTATATTAAGTTTTAACTTAGCATAAGTTCGAAAGTCCTATCCTACCTGGCCTTTTAGGATAAAATGAGTCTTCTGTTTCAAGCTAACAACTTTTTTCATTACACTAGAACTTTCCTCCCTCATTTTTCTCGCTGGCTGCTCACTCTCTTTACGGTCCAGATCCTCTTACTTTCGAGGGACTTCACTATCTCGACATTCGGGAAATTTGTGCCTATTGACCAGAGCTTGTCTCGAAATATCTCCAAGAAGGGAAAAGATCATCATCGATCAGTTTTTGTTTTATCTAAGGTTGTATATTATATTCAAATCATTTTTACTTACCTACATCTTATTACACTAGTTTTAATATTGTCTATATATGTATATATGTATAAATGTGTGTGTGTGTCTGCCTCAGTATTTTTATATCGATCTATCTGCCTGCTCGTATCTATTTATGAATACATGTATTCATAAGTATATTATATTGAATTTGTTTTCCGACTGACTGCTAGAATGAATTAATAAAAGTTCTAGATAGAAGTAGCATTGAAACAGATTCACGCTTGGATTCCCTGCTTCGGATAGCTGCCAACGCTAATTAGATAACTCAAGGAAATCTGATAAGGCTGAGTTCTTGCCAATCGTCTTATCCTAGAGACTCCTGATTTTTTTAAAAATTCTATTTCGCGCTGTATTGTTGATTTCTTTGTACTCTTGTTATGAGATTCTCGGACAAAGAAATTTCTCATTAACAAATTTGATAATTTAACTAATTTTGTTTTATCCATTCTTGATGCTCATTTTCGTGATCATTTGCAATCGAAATATTTTCCAAACTCATCTGTACGTAGTCGTTATGATGATTGAGTAGGGTTTAGATTAAAAAATGGCTACCTTTATAGAAAAAATTGAAACACTGTTCAATAAAAAGCCAAAAAGATCGATGAAAAAAACAAAAGGCTCATCAAAATAATTGCAATATCGTTCTAGCACTTACTACCGACTGAAAAGCGTTAATATCCATTAACATAAAAGAAAATACACCTGAAAAATACATCTTACATTTTTAAGCCACTGTTTTCTTTCGCAAACATTCACCAAAAAGGCTGGAATTAACATCTTCGAGTTGTTTTTATTTCCGACGACGTTGAGAGTAATGTCTATTTTGTCTGTTCTTTGTTGTTTTCAATCTTGAATTTCTTTAATGACAGCAACTCCTTCGGTTGTCTCTATCGTCAACGTCTGGAACATCTCAACTGGCCGCTTTGTATCTTCTTTGTTATTCCTAGCGTCGATGTTTCCGTGTTTCTTCAATAAATTAGAACCGGAAGTTTTGTGTAAGCGAACCCCTTAAGTTCCCTTTGCCAGCAGCCGTGTACTTGTAAAAGTAATTGATACCCAAGAATATCGAAATCCCTCAGTCTGGACTGAAAGTTAATCCCATGAGCAACAATGGCGTTTCAAATAATTTAGTGTATAGAACAACGGTACGTATTTTCCCCTTTATTTTTTTATCTTAATTATTAAACTTCAATGCGATAATGACCAAAAAGGATCACCAAACGTTAGAAAAAAACTACAAGTAATTCAAAAACATACAAAGGAAATGAATTTGACCTGGTTGTACTGAAGACATCTAAAATAAGAAACAGGATATTGAAATGAGCATTTGATATAAGTACGTCAAGAACCCAGGGAAATCAATAGTGATAAGGCCAGAATTTTAAACAATATTTCAACTGAAATGAGCTAATTGTTTTTTTGTACGGTTAACGTTTGTTTATTTCAGTACTCCCAGTAATCCCATGTTGTTGCATGACAAGTATATACTTTCATATATATTTTTTGAAAGGGGAACAATTTCATCATATGGAAGCCAAACATCAAAGCTACTGATATAACCAAGCTGATGCTGATGACTCTCAACGCTTGATTAGCCATCGCCTGCATCATACGATGTTTCGAATCAATCAACAAAAATACGCCCGTTTCGACTAAAAATGTGCGCTGTCACAATCCAAAAAAAAAGCAACATTCTATTTGAATGAAGTTAATTAAAACTAAATGCAACAAAATCCCAGAAACAATAAAAACAGAAACTTGATTTAAGACAATTTGCAGAAAATGGAAGTAAAAAATAAAATCTGAGAATAAATAACAATTTCAACTACTTTTGGTATTTTCTGTGAATTTTTATACTTTTTCCTTCCACACATTGAAATAGGCAAGAGCAGGGATCAGGGTGATCGGCGGTCTGTTGTAGCGAAAAGTTTAGTCTTACCGCTTACAGTCTCAGCAATGAAAATTCTCAAATGGGATTTTCGGTGTACTAACGTGTAACCAGGAAATCTATCCTTTTTTTTTTTTCAAATAGGTGAGAGCCAGGGCACCTTTTCTCCATTCCTCCTCCCTAGTTATTGTCTTAGGCACATCATTCTGTCCCATTCTTCAATTTGCTATCTAGAAGGGTTGAAGTTCGGATTATTTTTTTCTGTTTGGTGGTTATTCAAAAATACATTAATTAAAGAATAAAGTTAAAAAAACACAAAACGGTCTCAATGGATGAAAGAGAAGAAATAACTTCAACAATGTCCGTTTGTTTGCTTGTTTGCATGCATAAGTCTAATAGACTTCTAAACGACTGCACCCTAGGGGCTGCAAATTTGTTTATAAACCCAAGGACTGAGATATGATTGGTATCACTGATTCTTACGCCTTGACGTGCCAATGGACGGTCAAAACTACAATTTCAACCCTATTTGTGCGTTTATATTCAAAGATTTAGTCAAGACTGAGAGAAAATCGGTGGAAGCGCTAAGGGTCAAGTGGTTAAGAAAACAAGGGAAATGTAATCATCTGATTATTCCAACGGAGGAAACAACATTTTTTCAATTTTTTTTGTATGTAATCCCGTTCTCTTGGACCTCAAAACCTTTCGGGAATCGGTGGGTTTGAAAAAAAAAACAATTAGAGATTTTAGAGGGGTTCTTATTTACAATGTAATAATATATTGCTAAACTGGATCCTTACCTTCTGTTTGTCATGTGGAAACGTGGATGTGATTTTTTCTCTCTCACGGCGCTTATACAAGTTAGGAAGTAAATTTTTGTTTTACGGAATCTGACCCTAACCCGACAATGAGTTGTATGCGTGCGCCCTACCAGTTGAGTCCACGCGAGTATACATCCCAATCTTTTTTTTTTTTTGAATTTGTGAAATTTCTGTAAAATCTCATTTGGTTTCCTGTATTGTCATATTTGAAATTTTTTTTCCCCGTCAATAACAAGGCCCCAGCTAGTACATATATACACCGTGGCCCAAAACTGGTCTTACGAACAGTCTTAAGTTGCAAAGTCCAAATCTGGTTTCAAAAGGAAGCCATCATAAATTTTAAGTAGCGGATCCAAAAAGCATAGGAGGAATTCGTTGGAGATATGAGACGGATCCTAACATCAGATGAAAAGAACAAACAGAAGACCAAATTCTTTGAATCGCCTCACTGCACACGTGTCATGGAAAAGTAGCAAAAAAACAAACAGCTAAAAAAAAAAACAACCCAACGCCTAACATATCTTTCAGTCACTTTCACGACTTGGACACCACGCGGCGATGACGAGGAATTAGCTCCGATCATTAAACCTGCAAATTGGAGTTACCGCGTTTCTCTGATTCGCGTCGTTTCATTTCACTGAGACGGCATTACGTTACCCGGGTACATCGACCAAATATTTTCTTTCAAGAGCCTATATGTAGCTAAGTGATTCTGTTATTTCCTATCTGTCTATCTCTGTCCGTCCATATGAATCTCAGTCTGTTTATATCCAGCCATCTTATTCTGTTTAATATCTATCTATTTATCTCAGTCAAATTTGCATCTTACAATCTGTCTCCGGCTCCTAAGATAGGAATTATACGAATGTGTGTGTGTGTGTGTGTGTGTGTGACAGACAGACAGACAGACAGACAGACAGAAAAACAGACAGACAGACGGACAGACAGACGGATAGACAGAGTGAGAGAGAGGGAGGGAAAAATCAGCCTGCTCTATTGCCCTTAACATCATCCTTTCCCAAGTTAATAGAGTCCTCTGAATTCATTCATATTTTAGTTTTCGACAACAAATGGAGAGTGCCTTACCGATTTTTATTATTGGGGGTCATTAAAAATTTATAGTGACAGTGGTTCATCCATTGATTGGTGTGAATCATCATCATGATCATCATCATCATCAGTCTTTCAATGTCTGTTGTTGAACATACACTTTCCCTAGGATTCGCCCCATTTCTCTATCGTGGACGTCGCAGAGCCGGTACTTTCTGAATTCGTCTAGCTCGTCTCTCAATCTAATACTATGCCGGTCTCGGTTGTGTATGTGATCTCTGGGGATATATGTCGTGAGTCGCGATGTCCATTGGTTGTCTGCCATTCTTGAACATGGCCAGCCCATTGCCATTTGAGATTTTTCATGGATTCTATGATATCCCTGACTCCTGTCTTCAGCCGGGTATATTGCGCTTTCTTATGGCTTCTCCGCGCAAGGTTTAGCATAATTCTTTTATGTGCATTTGTGTAAATAAGAACGACCACAAAAATGAAAGAAAACTATTCTGTAATTGATAATAGCAAAGTTTTATCTAAGAAATTCCAATAACCTATGAGTACTAAGTCTGGTACAACTGGATGTGAAAAAAATATGGCATGGATGGAGAGCCCACTGAGACTAGAAATGATATTCTAGGGGGTACATATTCCTGAACCCGACCTTGCCTCGCAAAATACAGCAATGAAGCTTTTATCGAACTTATAAAACTACGGAATCGATCCGTGAGAGAAGCTTGCATTAAGATGGGAACACTTTCGATTATTTACGTAGCAAATTATAAGTAGCTACTAGTCTAACACAGGACCACAGTAGCAGAGTCATCCAGCGAGAATTTGGGACACAGGATATTATCTTTGAGCTTATAGGACAAAGATTTAACCGAAAAGTATCCAGCCATTTTGAATATCTCGAGAACTGGTTGCACGGCCTGTAACAGAGAGAACCCCATTGTGTATGTATGAATAGACCTACTCCTGTTGTGTAAATCCTGTAGCATCTTATAAAATCATGTTCAGTCAGATAATTATATACTTCAGCCTTCAACTGAGAAGTTTGCATGTCAGCAAAACATTCGAGCACATAAAGTAGGATACCAGCCCAACAACTCCAATTAATTATTTCTGACTATTATCATCTCATCTTGATTTTATTTGTTTTTCATTGCGACGGATAAGACCGCCAATCTACACTCATTAGCAAAAAGTGCAGATCAGGAACGGAGAAGAGAGTCTTGGCGAGACTCAAATCCGTGTCACCTTCATGTACTGCAACTGCACCAACAACAGAGCTACCTGAACTCTCACAGCTTGCAGAAGATCAAATATAACCCTCAAACCCATCCTTTATTTCCCGAACGTTCGGAGCCATATTTGTTTTGTTGTCACGTACACTAATTGCACTACATTTATTTATTTCTTATAACATGAATGATCATATCACTTCTTTCAAGACTAACTTATCAAGATGCAGAATTTTGGAAAAATTGTATTAAAAAAATGTGTTGGTTTTTATTTAATGCCCCTTGACAATATCATCCTTTATCAAGTTGATAGGGTCCTCTGAATTAATTCATATTTTAGTTTTTCAAGAACAAATAGGCAGCGCCTTACCGATTTTAAAACTTCTTCAGTAGTTTTTTTTAATGTGATGGTTCTTATTTAAAGGTGAAACAAAACTATTTTATCTATGAAATAAAAAAAACTCCTCACATTTTGAACAACTAAATCACGATGAAATATTATCATCCCATCGTACATTGTCCCCGGGACAGATGAAAAACAGTTAGCAGATCACTATATGATATGAACTAATACGATGTAATACAAAATACCTTTTGGGTTGGTCTTATACTATGATTGTCTTTGGTTGTAAAAACTGGGAAAATTTCACTTACTTTATTGTTTGTGACTCATAGGTCTTTGTTGACTGAACGTAGCTCCCATTCGGCCATTGTGAATTTATTCTATTTGGGCATCAAATTATCCTGCTTTAGCTGTTCACGCCTTGTTAGCTTCACCTTGTTGCCGACTGGAACGACGTCATCCATTATCTATTTTCTATTGAAAGAATATGGTCTCCTAGTCTGGATATAATACTCCGTTTGAATTAAAAACAGTCAACCGAAGTTACCGCCAAAATTATCAACATCAGTCTTCAAGTTGGGTTGATTTGATATGTGTGTATGTATGTATGTATGTATGTATACAGGCAGTGACAATTGAGTTGGGGGCTAAAAACCTAAACCTAAGCATTCTCTTCTCATTATGTCTAGGAAAACGTTGGATTTTGGTTGATTTTTTTTTCTTTGTTTTTTTTTGTAAGGGGGGAGTCAAGTCCATCGGTCAACAGGATTTAGTAAGGGGTTCCAATAGCAATGTAAGTTTATGCTAAATTGGTCCCTTAGTTTATGTTCAACAGCATTCGCGTTTGCTTTTGAAAAATTCAGTCTTTTTTCTTTTTTTTTTTCGTGAAGGGGTGAGAGGTATCTTATACATTGATCACCGCTTTTCCCAACTTTTTAACTGATCATCCCAATTTGGTATGCTGCCAAAAGACGTTGGTTACGTAACGGTTTCTATTGGGTACCTAACCAGACTTGTTGCATTTTAATTTAGTTATTCTCCAAGGCAGTCATCTGTTTTCGCGTATTCTATTTTCTGCATGGTTGATTCGAAACCATTTGCATACTCCTCTGTGAATCATCATTCTTACACAATAAGGTTTATTTTGTCTTTTTTTCTGATTTTATTAGAACAATTCATTTACGTTTTACAGTTTCGCATCTTCCTCTGAACAATCTCAATTTCCTATTATATATGTGTGTGTGTGTGTCTATTCTAACTTTCTTGTAATTAGTTTCCATGTGTTTGTTAGTTAACAGTGATGTTTCCTTGTCATTTTTCAGGTGACTTTTATGTAAGCCTGTCTAGGTCGTTTGCAGATTCTGTTCACTTATCTATTTATCTTTTCTTTTTTTTTTTTTTTGTGTGTGTGTGTGTGTGTGTGTGTGTGTGGAGTCAATGACAGCCTTCTTTCAACTGTTTCTATACTTTTAAAGTGTCCTGATGAAACAGGCAGAAATTAAATTCCTCCTTGGTGACAATCACATCGAAATTCTGCACAAACTCATTTACTACACATCTATCACAACTTGGTGCCTATATTTTTTGCAGAAGTACTGATCGTGGAGAAGATGTTCTTTCTAACCTGGTTGGAAAGAATACTCATTGGAAAAAGAAGGCATTTTTGTTCAAAAGGAAGGTCCTCTCAACAGGATATTTTCTTCTAAGGGAATCGTTCTAAGAAACTGAAAGCATGAAAATACAGATGGAAGTTTGCATTGGATGAGATTCTTTTTTTCTTGGAAACATTTTTTAAACAACAAAGCCTTTTTTTCATAAATACAAATGAAAGAGCATGAGGAATAAGAACCTTCATACTTTGAAACTTTTTTTTCGAAATGTCAGGCATCTATATACAAATGGGAGATCATGTGGGATACGAGGCTCTCTTCTTTGTTTCATCTGATGGAAAGAAAGGCATTTAATTACAAGTGAAAGATCATGTACGATAAGAAATTATTGAAAACCTTTTATGGACAAGGAAGGCATATAAATGCAAACAAATTATGGTGATAAGACGTCTTCTTTTTTGAAAAATTTCATTGAAAATTTAAGCACGTAAGTACCAATTGGAGATCACGTGGAAGCAGACCTTTCTTTCTCTAAAACATGAAAAATGGAGGCAAGTAAATACCAATAGATCATTAATTATGTTTCATACAAAATGAAGAAATTTGAATAAAAATGGGAAATCATGTAGCATGAGGTGTTTCATTTCGGATACAGTTTATTGAATCAACAATGAAATCTCGCTTTTATTTTTGGTTCTCGGTGAAATAAAACATAAGATGAAGTAGTTCTTACATTGTCTTGGCAATGGTGGGCGTTTCTTATATACTCGTTAAATTATACAGGTTTTCTATTCAGCCAAGATTTACTACGATTCCAGTATGCTTATTATTCGTCGGGAGTCAAAATACTTATGTGCCTAACTTAAATGCATCCTATCCCAATGGCACATTCATGTACACACATAAAAATGCCTCCTTATTCAAGAGAAACGTAACATTCAGTCAGACTTGTTAAATTAAAGAAAAATCTTATTTCTGACGGATTTTGACATTCATCATTCTATAATTACCCGGAATGTCCAGGTCAGTTGCTTACTTTTTTTACATGAATTTTCATCTTTTTTGCTTCAGTAAATAATACTCAGTTAAAATCATTTTGGTATTCAATTTCTTCATCAGATTAGACTATTTTGGTTTACACTCTCACGTTTTGCATTTGACGGATTGAGTTTCAAAGACCCTGTATTTTATCAGATGAGCCCTCAATTACTTTTTTTAGAATCACGTTTCATTTGGTGGTAAGTGTTTGTTGTACGCAAGGAAAGGCCGAGACAAAGGTTACAAATGTTCCATGTCAGATGGATGATGGCGCATAACGGATGCTGGGGTTAAGGAGCTTGCCAGTTAATCATGGCGAAATGAATCTTTAAATTACTAAAACACGTAGGAAAATCAATCGGCCGAAACGCAGCGATCAGAACATCAAAGATTTGGATATTAGTCTTGGCGCTGTAATAGAGGCCCGTAGGAGTTTTTGAGTTGACTAATGAAACCAATTGGTCATGGTAGAGGAACATTCAGGGAGAAAGAATATCCTGGGTAGACATTCCAGGTTAGCTGTACAAGAATCATAGTACCATTTTTCATAATGGTGGATTGTTGCTGTTTGAAAAAAATTCATCAGATGTGGATACGTTATTTATCGCTGGAAAATAAATTTCATGCTTAGTAAAGTTTATAAAAGAACCCTATGCCTCCGAAAAATAATTTCCAGAATTATATAAATTCGAATAATTAGCAGAAGACTAAGACATAAACTCAATCAACACTAGCAACTTAAATCCGCACTAAGAAGGCTAAAGGGCAAAAATATATGAATACTAGTATGAATTGTTCGCAGTGTAAAACGGGAAAGTTTATACAAATGTTCTCAATGCAATCTTTTGTACATCATGGGGAAATGATAGAAGTGTCTTTGAAGTTTTATTATCTTTATTGTTTGTGCAATCAATCAATAGCAGTTTGTCATTTACAAGCCTTAGGAAAACGTGTGGGTGCAACGAAAGCGGGTTCCCCATGAATATTGGTCAGCGCAACGCAGAAAATTCGTTTTTTTGGACAAGAGAGTTTCTGGCAATCATTGATTCATAACTATTTGTTTTATGAATAAAATCGTGCCAAAATCAGGATAACCTTCAATATTTCAACAACACAATGTTACGACGGGCAGTTGTATAATTTGAATTACTTTTTGAGAGAGAGGATAACTTTTTCTGTACAAGAGGTTTCGGCTAATGATATTGTTGGATGACATCGTTACAAATGTGATGTCGGAAAAGATCAAAGATCTTGAATAGGAAATATTTGGACACGCGACCTATTCTTCAGATCTCTCACCTGCAGACTATAACTTCGTTTTATGCAGCATTCGTTGTCTAATCAGAGGTTCCAACGAGTTGAAGTCATCGACAGGTCCCCAGAAGACTCTGTTGTGATAGACGATTAGGTTCAGCTGGTAGATTGTCAATAGTCATAGAATCCAGAGAAAGTACTTAAATGACTGAATAATGATACTATGAAGATACACAAATAGGAGATGTTCTTGTGAATTTTTGGATAATTTTGTATCAGGTCGTTACAAGATTAATTGCAGTTTTTCACTGTCACAAATGAAGCAGTATATCTCAACTTAGAAAGAAAAGTTCATAATCAAATAAAGCACCTTCAGAATCTACACATTTTAAGAACTAGAAACAAGTCTATTCATTTAGGAAGCATAGAATTCTAGCGTTCTGGAACTTTAAGAATCTTCAAAGGCTTTTAGCGCTACTGCTTGGTTATTGAAGACCTTCCCTTGCAGGAAGTGGTTGAAATGCTTGAAAAAGTGGTATTCAATCGGAGAGAGGTCTAGTGAGTAAGCTGGGTGAGGTAGAGTTTCGTACCCTAGCTCGTTCAATTTCTGCCGTGTAATTCGCACGACATGCGAGCTTTTTTTTGGTTTTCGTTCAAGGTCATTCACGTGACATGTTGAGGTATTTTGCTTTTCCAATTTGTTACAAACGTCGAATAACTGTTGAATGGTTAACGCTTAGTTCCTTTGTAACCTCTCGATTTATTTTGCGTGGGTCGTCATTCACAGAACGACGTCCACATCTCCAAGGCCCTCATCTCTTTTTTGAAATTTTTGAAACCAACTAACAGCTGTACATTTGTTGACAGTTCCCTGGCCAAATACTTGGTTGATACTTCGAGCTGTTTCTGCTGATTCACGTCATATTTTGAATTCACACGGCAAAGTTCCTCAAAATTGCTTCTTTTTCATCTTTGTCTTGGCAGTCTCAAATAAACCAGAATAGATAGTGGGAAAGAAAATGCTCTACCTAAAGAAATAGAGCAAAATTCACACTTTCATGTGGTATTTTGCATGAAAATAGTTAAATATTTCTTTATTCTAAAATAAGTGTCAAAGTTTAGAATAGCAAAAAACGCTATTGTCTTTGTATCAATCTGATGTTAATTTAATATGATGGGATACACAGCTTAGTTAATCAATAGTATGAGGTCATGAAATGATAGGGAAGATACACAAATGCAGACCAAGTTAGAAATACTTTCAGGAAGTTTGTTGACATTATGCTTGTGGTTCAAAACAGTCATTTATTTTCTACCAATGTAATACTCAGATACATGTAATCTTAATCTTACATTTTCTTAGAGGGATGTGGGATTTGTACTCTAACGAATGCAGCCCAGGCTGGGAGACCGTCCAAATAATTGCAGTTGATAAAGAAAATTGATAAATTTATGTTTGTGTAAAAACAGAAGTTGATACACATTGAACAATATGACTTGAAAATGATCGAAGCATTTTTATCAATAATTCATTTTATTGTGTCCAACGCTCAATCAAGAGTCGTTTGTTATTTTTGTTTTGTTTTTCCAAATGTAGTAATCTTCTACATCTATTAATCTAATCAATGAGTATTTACTCAGATCATTTTGGCACAATGCTGCAATCGGGAATGGAAACGAGGTTTTTAACAGCTGTTCCATTACAACGTGCTCTCCTGTTCGATATGTACTAAACTTAATTTCGTCAGGAACAAAGTTGATGTCGTGCACCCTGTGAAGATCGATAAAAATTCACAATGATGTTTTAAATTTGGTTCGACAAAAAGGTTTTATCCAGATGGATTTATTTGCTTGTGTTTCATCCGACCTTTTTTAATCTGATCAATATTACATTTCAAATTCAAAATAATCATGGAAACCCCATTTCAAATAGGAAAAATGAATTTTTTCAAGATGGGATTTTTTTAATAAATCGGTTATTTCACCAATTTTGTTGTTTTCTTATCCTTGGTTGATTTTAGATTATTCCAAAAATGATGAAATTCTTTTTAACCACCGAAAAATGTTAAAATCTCTGTTGAAATAAGTTGCTGTTTTATTAAGAAAAATGTCTTTATCATCTTTCCAACAAATTTTTTTAGCATAAAGTGTTTTTTATATATATGGGCAAAGATTTCAACCCTACTTAGAGGTGCTGGAAGGGTTATCGAGTCTAATAGCCACACCGAAGACTTGTAATACAACGAAACAGCTTTGGTTGACATGATTATCAATTATATATATATATGTATATGTGTGTGTGTGTGTGTTTGCACTGATGAAATGCACTTTACGAGACGAAAGTATCCTAATATCACACACTTTGGTATTATAACTGAAGGAAAAAAAAACTTTGAAAAAGCGAATTAGAATTCTTTTTAATCTTCAAAAACGTTTACTAACACAGGAGAGAGTCTTAAAGTAAAATGCGTCTTATTTGAAGGGAATAGGCTGTGCCAGTCATATTCTGTCGAATAAGATAGTTCTCCGGAGATAAACTCTTTTCATTCCGTGGTTGAGTGTTTGTTAACAAGCTCTGACAAGTTATTATATTTGAAACAAGTTCTAACGTAGGGCGTTTTAGAATCCTGCTTCAGACATATACTATTTTCATACATTTTTTAAAAGTGGCTGATTGTTAACTAGCTTGTTTCACATACTAGTATATAGTCAAACAGGACTTAACTTAGTCTGACATAAAGGCACAAAAATGATCAATCCACTAAATGCATTACAGTGATTATGGTCTATAAGACATCAGATTTCGTTTTAATTTTTTTTTTTCTTAAAAAGCAATGAGCTTAAATCGAAATCAGCAATTTTAATCAACTTGAAAACTCGGAGCAAATAGAAATGGGTGATATTGTTTCTTCCTTCAATCTATATTAAGCTTGTGAATATTCTTGAAAATCTTCCCATTCTTACAGAGCCAAATGTTAAGCGTCCTCAATCAACTCACCGACTGTGTTTTTCTTCATTTCCTTCATCACTTAGTCAACAGTTAACAGACATTTGCGCACATTCCCATTCAAACTGAATACAGGCGTCAACAGCAGCTTTTTGGTCCTCATACGCACTGAATGTAGTCACTGTACACACCGCTTTAAACTTAGTGACGCGTAATGTCCACACTATTGCACAAACAGTGGGTTTTAACATCCAAACGAATACACCCGATTGCACAAGCCAAGTTACAAGTTAACGCATGCGCACGAAGGAAAATGAAAATAAAAGCAGACCAATATAAACAGCGAAACACGCATGCGTGCAGATTGGAGTCTCCTTTTAGGGAATTCCACGAATTATTGGAAAATTGGGGAAAGTCGTCAGGTTTCAAAAAAAACTCGTTCAAGCTTTTGAGTTGGGAGGGGGAAAATCGAAAAAATGCACGTTTGTTGTATTTAGTCATTGGTTTCTAACTAAAGAGCGTCCCAATTGCTGCCGTTCAGCCCCAAACGCACAAATAAAGGAACACATTTGGGGAGAGTAGAGTTTGGATTGACACAGGGTAAAACGGAGAGAAAATACAAATAAAAGACAGAGAAACTGAGGCACAGAGAGAAAGGTGTACCTTATAAGAATATTTGAAAATAAGACAGAGTGTACCTTCAAAAAAAAAAAAAAAGAAGGAAAGGGTAAGAGGAGGAAAGCGACGGAAAAATGAATAGAAAAAGAGGAAAACAGCAAAAAAGAAACGAAGCAAAAAAAAAGAAAAAGAGATTGAAAAAGAAAGAAAGCAAAATGAATGAAGAATAGAAAATGCATAAATCGAAAAAAGAGATGAAACAAGAAAGAAGGAAACTGAGAAATGGGGAAAAAACGAAAGACGGCAAGAAAAGAATAATGAAGAATAATTTTTTAGAGAGTGAAGAAAGAAAGAAAGAAAAAAAGAAAGAAAGAAAGAAAGAAAGAAAGAAAAAAAAGAGGAAGGGGTATAGAGTAATGGATGATATATTACAGCTCTTGGGATATGGATAGTAAGTTGTAGTGAATTCAACGCTCACTGGGCGCTCAACAATCTTCTTTTTTTTTGTTGTTGTTTTTTTTTTTTTGTTGGAAAGAGCTGATCCAGTAAATGCGTATCTTAAAAATGACAGTAAATGTCCTAGAAAGAAAGAGAGAACATACTTTGGAAAAAATGATAATTAAGAAAAAGTCTGAAAAAAAGATTTGCAAAACATTCTACTCAAACAGCAGGTGATTACAGCATTTTTGTATTGAAATCTAATAAATACAGATTATGAAATTTATTTTTAGTATGAAAGCATTCATTTGTTAGAATGAAATAAACCCTCGAGTACCTGTAAGATGAATTTTCATAGAAAAATGTGACTTGCCAATTTGGCTCAGTCGATAAGGGAGCTAGCTACCGATCAGTTGGACGTGATTGCAAACCATGGTAGGGAAATCTTAATTTTACATATTGGTTCGGAACCGACAAACAGTCAAGAGTTAAGTCCCCATAATTTGGAAAGGGCTGGTCTTGTTCTTGTTGTTGCTACGGTAGAAAAACAACGTCATCTCCAGAGTTGGACTGGAGTTTGACAAAAAAAAAACACGGAAACAGAGCAAAATGGCAACAAAGGACTAATATATCAGCTGTTCAAAAGAAAAAGGAAGAAGAAAAAAAAAAGAAGAGCATTGATAACATATGAAGGCAAAGTAAAATACTGGAAAGGAAGAAAGAGCTTCCCAGAAAAAGGTGAAAGGGAATAAAATAAACTGAAAACAAGAAACAGGGAGGATTGCTAAGTCGACACCCAGCCAAGCGAGGGATTATTCTCGTGTGATTTTGTTGTTCAAGACAATTTCTGCTTGAGATCACGTCCGCTTAAGCGTGATTCTCGTGGCTTTGCTTAATAAATTCACTTCAAAAAGCGGGAATATTTGCTTCCACTTACTTATAGTCGCATTGCCTTTACGAGACATGTTCCCATTTTTTTTCTTTTCTTTTTCATCATTAAAAAAGAAAAGTACACTGACAAATTTTCAGACCCTCTGCCTTATTTGGGAGATCGTTTTTACAACAAATATTTTCTTGGGCAATATATATATATATATATATATATATATATATATATATGAACCGGGGCACAGTGACTCATTATCCGCTTCTATCTAATTTTGTAGAAGACTTCTCTGCTCGAACATTATTGTACAGGGTGCAAAGTAAAGAATCTCATTTCAACCCAAAAGTAATATCCAGATGTACTCTTACTCTCACTACAGATCCGTAGCAACATGAAATTTTCTGATTGTTCTACATGGGATAAAATGGGATTAAGAATCATTTTTTGTTCCAGAGACAATCGTTGTGCTTACTCCTTTTAGAGATCAACAGTTATTTCTCGCAATTGTATGTGAAGGGGTCAGTGAATAAACGCACAGTGGGACACTTCTTGGATCGAATTACGTCAAGTCTCTGAATTGAAATCGACCCTGTCCGGTAATGACCATTTCTTATAACAGTATGCTAATAAAATCTAATCTATAGTTGGTCTCACTGTAGGACATATTTTGAATCTTTCAATCTTATGTTTATCAAATGTGTACGAAATCTGGGGCACAGTGGATTAAAATTTTAAGAAAAAAAAATGCTTGCAATGCTATTAACTCGGAGAGGTTTTACTTTCTCATCTGCAAACAACCTAATTTACAACTAACAGAGTTGATATTTCATCATCAAAATATATTAGTAAAAGTACCACCTACCTACAGTTCTGTTGGATTATATATCCATTTCTTAATAATAATGATAATAATGATAATAATAATAATAATAATAATAACAACAACAACAACAACAAAAACAACAACAATAATAATAATAATAATAATAATAATAATAATAACAACAACAACAACAACAACAACAACAACAACAACAACAATAATAATAATAATAATAATAATAATAATAATATAGGTGGTCTATGGTCGAGTAGCTAAAGCCAGCTTGCTCTTGTGGTTGGTTTTTGGCCTCAACTAACCAGCCTCGTAAAAGAGGTTAACAGTGACAAACGGGCCAGACAATTGAAAGTAATCTTGAATATCTCAAATTCAATATTTTTCAAGGGATACAGGTCTGTTTTAATTTCATAAACCAAGTAAGATCAATGCGCTTAGAATTCATGGTCATTCTAAAATAGTGGTTATTCCAGCCTTTTCATCACCACGCACCCCTTTTTATTTAAATGATTTTTTTTATACGTGAATATTTTATTTATTTGAATGATTTTTTTCGCCCACTCAACAAGCTCATGGACTCCCAATAATACCTCTAATGACCTCCCAACCAAGTGCTAGGAACTGCTGGTCTACAGTGAACACCTTTTGGGGGTAATAGCCACCCTAGATTAAGCCCAAGCAGCTATGATAAGATGGAGTCGCAATTGATATACGTACACGCGTGTGGGGGGATCTCAAAATATTTAACGCGATTGATTATTTAAAAGAAAATGTACAAAAATAATACTACGTATAGTAATACGTAGAATAGTATAAGATAATAAATAGTGGGGTGAATTTCATTCATATTTTGCTTTACATATGATATTTATCCAATTTCGGGTGATTTTACGATTCGCACGATTAACCTCCAAGTAGCAAATGTGGGAAAAACGAATAATTCACGACTGAATCATTTCGTCTCCTTCCTTCCTTCCTACCTTTCTACCTTCCCTCCCACCTTCCTTCTCTCTGTGTCTGTCGGTCACTTTCTCTCTCTCTCTCTCTCTTCATGTATATCCTCTCTTTTCTTCCATCTTTGCCTGTTTCTTTATGTATATGTTAGTATATGTGAGTGCGTGAGCGTGTGCATGTGTGTGTGTCTGTAAGCATAAAAATTGTTAATCCAAATACATAATTTACTCCTCCTCCTCCTTCAAAGTAGCTCCCTCGCACATTGGATCACAAAGAGTACATTTCAGTAAATGTTTGTACTATATCCGTTTCGTGTGTTATGTTCAGTGTCCCAAAGATTTTGGGGACCTCATCATACATACATGAGCATGGGAAAAGTGCGAAACTTAAACTAGTTACATTTGGGTTTGAAATTTTCATTTACACGTTTAATGTGTCATTTGGCCTGGAAAAATAAATAAAATAAACAATTAAAGAAAACGGGGCTGCTGCAGGAATTGAACATGCTACCATTTTATTTAATTGTTTATTCTATTTACGTTGTCTTGGCCAAGTGTTATATTAACCTTGTGATAACGGGAGATCATTTCAAATAAGAGTTTCTGGATAACATGACGCAATTTATAATCATTCTGTAGGATCAGATAGCTATTTATCAATACACATGCAAACATACACACACAGCCACATATATATGTGTGTGTGTTTGTATGTGTCTGTCTGTCTGTCTGTCACCATAAAAATTGTTTATCCAAATACATAATCTCCCCTTTCAAAATAGTTCCCTCACACATTGGCTCACAAAGAGTACAGTTCAGTAAATTTTTGTACTAGATATGACAATATATATATATATATATATATATATATATATATATATATATATATATATATATATATATATGTGTGTGTGTGTGTGTGTGTGTGTGTGTGTGTGTGTGTGTGTGTGTGTCTTAGTTTGTGTCTCTGTGTGTATATGGAGCTACCATAGTTCCGACCAGATAATTTTGACCGGATAGTTCTGACCGTATAGATAGCAGAGAGAATGTATGATTCAAGAAAGGAACCGAAGAAGCAAAATGTTTCCCTCAACATTGACCAGAAGAATCTAAAAGAAGTAAAGAAAAGAAAGAAAACTGTTGCAATGGGATAGATTGACTAAAAAAAAATCATACAGCCTGATCCGACATAGCTGGATACTCAAATGCCTCAGGATATCCCAAATCAGTGAACCAGTGGTGAAATTCATGGCCAACTCTGGGAAAAGCTAGAAAGCAGACGACAGCTGCAGGAGAAAACTCAGCAGAGGTTATTATACAAAAGAGAATTTTTCAGCAGTCTCTTTGTCCGAACAATTATTTGTAGTAACCCTTATACCACTGAACCAAATCTTGAAAAATAGCGAAGGATACCGATTCTCCAAAACAAAGGGAAAAGTCATCCACCTCATATATATGGATGACACAAAACTATTCGCAAGAAACGGGGGGGGGGGACTTGAAGCAGAGGGAATTGACAATAGTCCTAATAATACGTAGAATAATGTCTACATCTGAGCTGAGAACTTCGGACAATACGGAGAGACTGTAAAATATATCGACCAAAGGATAGTGCCGAAAACTGTAACGATGTTTATGAAAATAAATGAAATACAGTATTTGCAGCATATAGAAAATAGTAAGGAAAAAATATTTTTCTGAATTCAGTTTTCAGCACCTCCTCAAGTTTTGGCCAATTTGGATCAAGACAACGTACGTTATGCTTACATTTAGAGCATTTTGGTGGGCAGTTATATACTGTCACGTACAGTAAACAAAATAGTTAATTTCAGATAAAACAGGAAGGCTGTCAAATATATTAGCCGAAATGTTATGTACTGATATCAATAAAGAAGAAGACTATAGTCAGGAGAGTAGATACAATTATGGAAAATACTTTGTCTCCGAATTTCAGACGTTATAGGGAGCCTGGGGAATAAGTCGGTCGGAATAGTTTGCTGAAAACAATTGTATGAAAAATATACGGGTTAATGATTAATGTTAGATTTTCAAGATGTTTCCTGAGGATCTGCAGTCCTGGTGCAGATTTGCTGCGATTGAGAAAAATGAAATCTCCCTTGTGTATATTTTTCATACTTCTTTTGTCGCAAGAGTGACAATCATAAAATCCCTGGAAGCATTAAAGATAAACGCACTTGTGACAGGTTCATCATCATCCTCCTCATCATCACCAAGGGGTCCTTGTATCTTTTTTTTTTTCAGTATGAGTTCGGAGCTTGCGACTTAATCAAGATATAATTTTGCAGATTGTTCTCTACACTGAAAGATAAAACACACAAAAAAGACTTTGAAATTGACATAGACAATGACTTTGAAGAACTCCGGCGACCAACTGGAGACAACGAGGCGTGGAGAACAATAGAAAACAGTGCGATGCCCAAGCGGGCAGGGCTCTGTCCTACCCAGAATAAAGGCGATGAATAATGATATTTGTATCTATACTGTAGGGCTTAATATCCCCCACCAGCCAGAGACTCCGAACAGGGGCATCTTTGGAGTACGATAGTTCCACATCCTTGCTACGTGCCAACATGGCCCCTGAAGATTTTAGTAATTTTCTGCATTAACAAACGAAATATTCCCGGAGGTATTAGAAACATTAATTATAAAACAGTGAATTCATATCTAAATATCATATCTATATCATATAAAAAATGTATTTAAATGCTGTGACTGATGCTGTGATAAGACTGATTGGGGTTTTGCCCCATGAGGCGTGGTACTGCTCTGGGTAATCAAGTCAGAACAGCTCAGGATTCGTCCCGAAACCTTGAGACCAGCGCTCTTATGTCCTTGCGACTATAGTTGCGAGAATTGAACATAAACTTTCAATCATCCTACCCAAATGTTCTCGTTTGTGGTATCCCCACTTTAAACCAACCTTGCGTCACAGCCAGTGAGGGAATGGACAAATACTATATATATATATATATATATATATATATATATATATATATATATATATATATATATATATATATATATATATAATTTGATTGCATGTAATCATGTGCGTGTGTACGCCTGACAGAGATGAAAAAAAGGAGGCAAAGTGAGACAACAGCAGCAACCCCGATAGCAATTTACCTGAGGAGTATTTCGTGAGCAATGATTTATTTATTTCTATCAAATGAAGTATTGCAAACCAGCACTTCTCCGGGGTCGCGTAAATATTATTAGGATTTTGGAGAAATGTCAAGATTAATTATGTAATAAAATTTTTTTTTTTAAATCTCTATACAGATTTACTCTTAATGATACTGATTGTGAAATGACTCAATGTTATTCAATGATTTTATGAATAAAAATTTAGTTTCGGTTACATCTGATATTTTTTCAATAATAAGCTGTAAACACCGTGAGAATTATCTTGCATTTTTGTCGTGGGGTTGTGTCAATTCGTTTCTATGTTTCTATGTTCAGTTACAGTAAGATTATGACTGTTGTCTCATCAGTCAAAAATGGAGATAATTTGAGAAACTGTAAAACGTAAATCTTTATTTATTTTTTACTACTATTTGCCTCCATCTTTACCAGTAAAAATGAAAAACGTACAAAAAAAATATTTTCAGTACTTCCAATCAATAACAATTCTGTTACCTTTCGATAAGAGTCAATTGTTAAGAGAAATGAATTAGGTTCAAGTAGAAATTTATCATTTAGCTTTAAAACTGAATCGGAATCTTACTTTCCGTTTATCGTATGACCGTCCGGAATCATCAAGAAAAACAATTTTTCTCATCATCATTTAGCTTCAAAAAATGATTTATATTACATAACATAAATACTTCTAAGCCGTGCTTTAGTACAAGTTAAGTAAGTATTGGAATGTACCGGGGTCTTCTGAGTAAAAACAAATACAAAAATCTTTTACAGTTTTCCGGTTTCAGTCATTGAACAAATGTTATAGTTTTTTAATCACAACTAAATTCAGGCCGTGATTGTAGGACTTCTTCAAACGGCGCAGATCGTTATTAAAGAATAAAGCCATCAGAGTAAATAATCTTTTTTTTTTCTTCAATTTGTCATGTTGTGTATGAAGACATATATCAAAGAAAATACTTTACACTGAGTTGTCACATTTGGAGTTGGACCAAATTAGACTGCAATTACAGTAAATAACGTTGTCTTCTTCTTCTTCTTCTTCTTCTTCTTCTTCTTCTTCTTCTTTTCTTCATAAATCTGATCTCACACTATATCAGGAATCGCCCCGAGTGCCCTCAGGGGCTATTTTCCCTGCTTAGAATTTGGAGAGGAAAGAAATATATGTTGATGGATGAGGAGAGATACTAGAACCTCTTCAGATAGAGTTTACTAGAACCACTTTAGTTGTAAGATGGCGAAACAAGATCCAAGCAAGCCATAAGACAGAAAGCACTTTCCCAAACTGGAGAGAGAGAGAAGTTAACAACGATCAAAGACAAGGCGCATAAACAAATTATATGATCAAGAAATGTAAAGAGGAAATTGGTTTCCTCATTCCCAAATAAATCTGCAGGTATTAAGTTGTTACATATGGAGTGTGTTCTTCGCACAATAAGGTAAATAATAATATAAACGAAAAGGGTAAGTAGTTAATCAAAGTGTGACCCATTTGAAACAATAACCCTTTTTCAAAGATCTTTAGATTAATATTACGCCATCTCTATAACATCCTTAAGGGTTAGTTGTCAAATATCCATCAAAAGCACGGATTATAGCTTCCCTATTATTGAACCTTTTATTACAGATATGAAGTTCAAAATGCTCAAGTAGAGAAGTAAAATTGTCAGGTGGCTATAAAGGATGTTGCAAGACTACGTATCCGAATTTTCAAAGCTTAAACACAGTCAGCTGAGAGGTTTGGGGTTTGGAGCTGTCGTAGGGTACCTCGTCCAGTTCATGTGGTGCACATTTTCCTAACTTTTTAATCTCTCCTATTGTCTTGAGATGGCGTGATGTGGTCTCTGTTGAAGTCCTAGCGTCTCCAGAAAGGGTTCGAACGGTTGCTTTGGGGTTGTTGGCTATTGCTATCGATGATTCTTCATCCTGAAAAACAGGTTGACGTTTATTATTGACTTGTAAACTTTTGAACCAACGTCAGTCACTTTTCGCTATAGCTGTGTTCACTCGAAATGCCTTATTGACATCATAAACAGCATCATCATCATCATCAACATCCGTCGTTGGACAAAGAATTTCCCATGGATTTGCTAGATCTCTCAATCATGGGCGTTGCAGAGCTAATAATTTCTGAACTTGTTCACTCCAAATGTTCCAGTGACATTATAAACAGCTTGAGCATCATAATCATAATCATCATCAGTCTTTTATCGTCTATCATTGGACATGGACCTTCCCCAGGACATCTCTCTATCGTCGGTGTCGCAGAACCAATACTTTCTGAATTTATCTAGTCCGTCTCTTCATCTTGTATCCTGCCGGCCTTGGTTACGCATGTGATCTCTAGGATCCATCTTGCGAGTCGTACTGTCTGTCGTCTGTCTACTATTCTTGCAACAAGACCAGCCCATCGCCATTTGAATTTTCTAATGGATTCTATGACGTCTCTGACTCCTATTTTCCTCTTATATATTGTGCTGTCTTGTAATCCCTTTGTGTGAGGCTGAGCATAATTCTTTCATGTGAACGCTGCATGGTTCTCAGTCTAAGGGTTTGATAGCAAACTGTAACCCTATTTTCATTGTATCTATGAAATGTGATTACATTATTAAATCTTTAACCTTTAACATGATTTTGTATCATGTAAAAGTACGTTATTCCACGCGTAATGCCCTGCCATATCTTAATGTTATTCACCCCTGTCGAGGACGGCATTGAGGGTAACAGCTTTTGTATGCTGTTTCCTAACCAGGTAAAATAACTGCTAAGGGATTGGTTCCTGCAAATAATAATTAACCCACTTTCTTCTTTGTCAAATATCGCTGCATCTCCATGACAAGAAAATGTTATCCAAGTAGAATGGAATGCAAAAATTTGATTCATACCTTTCCCATAATCAAAGTGAAGTGAACGTAAACAGCCTCAGTTGAAATTCGAACTCAGTTTGACGGTTCCATTTTCTGTGTGGGAAACCATCCATTCAATCTTATGACCTTCAGTCATATAGAGGTAAGTACAGCAATCATTTTGTGGCATGTTGACAAAAAGTATCCATTTTACTCAATAAATATTCATTTTCGGCTCCGTTGTGAATGCACTCAATTAATTAGTGAATCAAACTTCATGCTTTACCTACCTATTTTCGTACACACACGCACACACACACACACACACACATATATATATATATATATATATATATATATATATATATATATATATAAGCACACACACACATATATTATGAATTACGTTATGTTATTTTGAAATTCTATTACACGGTGAATGCATTCGCTGGCCAAGATAACGTATACAAAATAAACAATTCAAGAAAATGGGGATACTACAGAAGTCGAACCTGCGACCGATAGGGTAGCTGCTACAACGTTGCTCTTCCCATTGAGCTAAACATAACCGACAGCAATGCAATGCCCCGAATAACTGCTTTAAACCCAAATTCTAATTTGTTCTTCATTTAGTGTCTATGTCTGCTCCATTTTCTCTTCAACGCAGACAATTATATTAATAGGAAATAGATACATGAGCCGACAGAAATAATTTTAAATTGCGTTATATCATTATTTGAAATGTCAGAGTTTTAGAGTAGCAATTTATGATTATTTCTTTCGGATTATGTATCCATTACTTAATAATACATACATGTGTGTGTGTGTGTGTGTGTATTCCCAAAATTTGGCAGTAAGCGTGTTGGTCCCACAATCAATTGCTACGAAACTCTATTAATTCATTACGGCCAGATCATTCATAAATTCAACGTAAAATGTTCTAGTCCGATGAATATCTACAAACCAAATCTTGAAGAGCTGAATATACTTTATTTTACACCATATTGGCCTGTTTACTTCGGGTGTGAAGTGACATTTTACTAGAGAGCAATGACATTATACCGAACAGGGTGACTGTGTTTACCGGTTAGATGAGGGCGTTGGCCTCCCCAATATAAAGTGATCTTTGGTACATTTTTGAGGTTAAGTAGTAAGTATCGAGTAAAGAGAAAAAAAATAGATCACTAATTTGAGCGAGTGCACACATATATATATATATATATATATATATATATATATAAAGAGAGAGAGATGCAAACTGAGATAAAGATAGAGAGAGAAAAAAGAAAGAAGTATGGGGGGGAAGAAACAGATAGAGACATATATAACATGAATGGAATAGATATGGGTGTAGATTTTAACAGGGACTGTTAGACTAATAGATAGGTAAAAATTTGCCTTTTCTTTACTATTTCTTTCTTGTTTTTTTTTTTCTTTTTTCTCTCTCTTCTTCCCTGATTTGTTCTTACTATACTGGTATCAATTAAAAAAAAAACGAATGATACACACATGATGTCATGCTCCATAATCCTAAATAAACAGCAACAAATATAACAGAGCAATGAACATCACAATTCGAAATCCTGGGAAATGTTATTCATAGTTTTCCAATTTCCCAGCTAAATCTTTTCTTCTGTAAAGATCAGAACTCCCAGACAGAATTTATTTTTGTAGCACGTGATTTGATTATACTTTTGACGACAATTCAAACCAAACTACTTTTTTCTTAAAATTCACTTGACTGTCTTACCAATAATTTCAGTAAATTAGTTTAGTTTTTCATAAGAATTTATTCATCGAACGTGGAAAGACCAAGTCGTTGCTTCCATACTAAATGATTTAGAGAAATAGAAAATATAAGTGGATTGAACATATTGAGTCAAGTGAACTGAAACTGGTCAGTTTGATTAATGGGGAGGTGCTGCACAGCAATAGGGATCTCGGGTGACCAGGCACATTTGCTTCTATGACCTGTCAAGTCCAAATACAAAAAAAGACAAGACTGATGCCAGTCCTGCAGGGCTGAAGATTGGACTGACATTAGGTTGAAATTACTGGTTGAGATATTTGAGATATTTTATTTCGTTGATTTTTTCGTCGACTGGACGGAGCAAAAATAAATTTGTGTCTATGTAAACTTAATTTTGCTCAAAGCACCATCTCTTAGGTACTCTACTTAGATTTGAGAAGTCTTGGTTGTTTACGGTATCCATGACACGACATGAACGGGTTTCAGATAGACAGGGAGCACATTTTTATTCATGCGCAATTCTTTAATCGGTTGAAAAAAAAAATGAGTTTGGCGAATCTAGAACAACGCAAGGGTCGGCCACAGCTGGTAGCCTGACGATACAAGTTCCTTATTTATTGTTTTAAATCCCGTGGGATCTTCCTGTGAACTGAGACCTACGTTCTACCCATGTTCTAATCATGAAAGCCGGACAGCAGGACTTCCGCCTTCAATCGTATGTGACGTCAAGTTAATTTCCGGTCGACGTTCCTGCATCCATCTTCCAGCCGTTTTTGTCTTTTTTTTTTTTTTTTTTTTGCTTTTTGCTTTTTTGCGTGGGGGATTCATGTTTAATGAACCACGCCTGTTTAAGTTTTAAAGAGAATTGTTCCAAAGGTAGTCCAGATCGAGCCTTTCAACAAAATGAAGTGTCAATATTCCTTGAGTTTTGAGACGAAGCGCTAAAGCAAAATATACTTTTCAACAGGAGTTATTTATATAGGAGAAAGGCGCAAAGTGAATAAAATGGAGAGGCAATAACGTACATAATTCATACATATGTATGTGCGCCTATGTATACGCGTGTTTGTGTTTGTTCATGCCTCTGCATATGTGAGTGTGTACGAGTGTGTGTGTGTGCACGAGTGTGTGTGTGTGTGTGTGTGTGTGTGTGTGTGTGTGTGCATGTATTTGTTTCTTCTTCTTTGTTTTTTGTTTTTTTTGTTCAAAACCACATGTCCTTAAAATAGATTGGACAACATAATCCCTATGAGACCCTCCTGAGAATGAACTCCGATTGATTCTTTCAGATGGGGTCAATTCCAATTGGGGAAAGGATTAAAAGAGTCTGTTCTTTGAAGTCTCAGTGGACTTTTAAAAGAAATTTACGATATATATATATATATATATATATACATATATATATATATATATATATATATATATATATAATCCAGTGATCATAAGAACCTCAGGATATGTTGCCTTAGTAGTCTTGAAAGCGAGGACACCACGAGCAATTGAATGCAGTCAAAATAAATAACTACCAGAATACCCTGAATAGTACAGTTTTTGAATGGTGCATGATTTAGTACAAAAAATGTATTGTTGTACAAATCAATATAACTAAGTATAAGCTGAAAACAAAAACACATTAAGATATAATAAGACCTTGAACAGTGCTTGTTTTAAACAGTACACAAAATTCTACAACGAATAAACCACACTAATCAAAGCATGCTTCTATGTGGTTTTGTAGAAAATGCAGTAATCAGTATTTCATTACTGGTCTGGGGTGCACTTGGCATTTCACAGTTATATTCTAATCTGAGAGGCATTTTGCCAACAGAAAGAAGCGTAAATTGACTTAAAATATTAGTAGAAGTCTCTTCTACAATAACTATAGATTTTTCTTCTTAAATAATATTTTCCACACGCTTCTGAAAATATGAATGGTCGAGCCATTCCTGTATACGTAAAACCAATCTTTGGTAATATTTTTAACCTATTTAAAACACGTAAACTGGGGTTGAATTTGTTAACGTAATTGTTTATGTAATTGATTTGTGATGTTTTAGCTATCCATCTTGAGCTGTTCAAAGGCATATCTATAAAGATAGATAAGTAGATAGATAGATAGATATTTCGTTCCAAAATTTTCAGTACTAGTCAAAACGACACTGATTAAGGTCTTATTTTCATTTGATGTGCGTTTTTTCCAGGCTTTGCTTAGTCACATTAATTTGCATAGCAAACCGTACTACATCAAAACCAACATTTATCAAAATCGTACTATTCAAAGTATTCCTGTATTTTGGAATATCCATACTGGATACATTTTTACGCCGAATTCATGGTAAATCAAGTAATTGGGATGAGGATGTTTTATCAAATGTGAAATCTGAATGAAACATCGATGTCTATATTTACATAAATAGTCAGGAATAGATCGCCTTCAAATAATCAATGGCTAGATTTTATTCAACAAACCCTGTTGGGTTTTAATTCGACCCTAGGACGAGCTTCACTTTTGTGGCTGTGGGCCAGATTAAAATCAATTGAATAAATATGCAAGAATATAATAAACATTCGTGTGTTAATGAATTTATATATGCATATTGACATTTATAATACAGAGGAAGCTGCTTATACTGATCAATGGTACAAGATTTTTACAGATAACAATCACAGGTGGGAAATAATATAAGAATAGATAGATAGATATATGATACATCGGTTATTGTGATCAGTCTAAAAGAGAGTGTTTGACTTGTTACATTATCCATGATCGAAATAACCGGATTGTCGGGTATATAAATGGATTTATGGCGGTTAACCTTACATTCATCTGCTCGGAAAACAGGCTCAGTGAACAGAGTTTGATTTATTGCAGTCCGTACGATCTTCTAAGAAAAGTTTTTGTCTCTCTAGCAAGCAACGATTGACAAAGAATTTATATATATATAAAAAAGGGGGATTCACCATACAAACACGTTTATATTTCTACCGTTTGGGCTGGCAAATCCTTTATTCTTTCGCTTTTTAAGCTCAACACTGACTTAAATTAATGTTTGATAGTGAATGTATCGAGCACTTTATGAAATAAACCCATCACACATTAGATATCGTATTACAGATTTGCACTTTGGTATATATATATATATATATATATATATATATATATATATATATATATATATATATATACATAGACATCTCAATCACCTTCCATACCACCTATCTGATGATAAAGGGGCGCGAACTGACAAAGGCCCTAGACAATTTTTCAGTTGAAATAGCTCAAGCAAACTATGATTCAAACTGGAAATATTTCAAACATATTTTTCTCAGCAATGCATTTCAATGAAGTGTCCGGAACACCATGCTAAAAGTTCCAAAGAATCCTTGTTGAAAATCTAAGATGGCGACCATTTTTCAGGGATGACGTAAATTTGGGGGACAAAAAACCGAATGTCTGAACAGATGACATAATATATCGTTGGAAAGAGAATTTTGTCATCTTTTCAATGGTGTATTGTCAGTTTGTATCTATCATGCAAAATAAGTTATCACCAAAAAATGTGTGGTTGGTTATCGTAGCATGGACTGTTATTAGTCCATCTGAAAGTGGAATCATTGATTGATTAGATGAGGGAACTGAATGTGCTGTCGCTAGGGCTCCCAAAAATTAGTCATCAGAAAAGATCGTTTATTTGTAATACACAAAAATTACGATTTTTCTGTTAACTAATTTGGGGGTCCTCCAAATATTTGGGGCCCTTAAGTAGCATCAAGGATTTTTCACAACATGGCGACAAAGCTCAAAAAATACAGGAAACTTGCAAAATACTACTTTCATCGTATCAATCCCCGGGTCGGTGCTGAGAGGAAAGATTACGGATAGCTTTCCCTTAAAATTTCTTTTGTAAGCTGCATAAAAACTGTGTTCAAAACTTACGTCATACGATTTTTCATTAGTGTTTCCACAGAAGAGTTCGTAGAAGTAAATCAAACATAATTTTAAACCTTAACTTCCATAAACCTTTTCTATTCTTATCAAAAATGTTTTTTGAACCTAAAACTTGGGAATATTTTTTTCAAGTCAAAATGTCAACCTGTTCAAATCTCAATGGCATCTTGAAATACTAAGCGACTATGATATATCTCATGCCAGCAAGGGACAGAGACATACATCTCATCCGAACTGAACTATCTGTGAGGAGTTGATTGAGCATATAGGTCAAAACGTATTGTCTGTAATTGTTGATGAAATCAAATCGACCAAGTACTTCTCCCAGTCTGTTGACTCAATGCCAGATGTCATGTACGTCAACTTGCTAACAGTGATTCTCCGCTATGTTCTGCAATTTGGTCCGGTTCAATAATTGACCAAGTTAATTCGAATGTTTCCTCACTCTTGATCGGAAATCGCCAAAGTTAGGATTTATTCCTTTGAAGAAAATGGCTTAAACATTCCAAGTTGCAGAGGCAAGTCACGTGACAACGCTGCTAATGGCGTCCTGGTCATGAATCGGGAAAAGTACAGTGTTATTATGTGACATGCACAGCACATTCTCCTAATTGTATTCGGGGAAAAAACACCAGATGTTTATCCTGCTGCAGTCAGATATTTTGATTTTCTGCAGAGCTTTTATGCCTGTCTTGTACCATCAAACCATCAATGGCAGTTATATCGAAAGGTTTACCGATCAAGAAGGCTCGTGTCCTACCAGATGATCAGTCTAATATGATGCTGTGAGGCCTGTAAATAACGGACACTATGGGAATGTTTCAGCACTGGAAGAATTGACATACACGTGACAACAGAAGGATTTCTGGAGAAACTCCGGCAACTTGAAGTTTCAATCTTATTTGAAATATGGGACACAATTTCAGAAAAAAATTTTAGAAAAAAATTCAGAAAAATTTCAGTTCATCCTCATAAAAGACTTACCTGACTTTGTATACAGCAATTCATTTGTTGAAATCTCAACTGGACTTTTATCAAAATCAAGCGTTCTGATTTTCAAAGGAAAAGGAAAAAATGAAGTCTGTAGTCAAAGAGTGCGAAGACTCTTCAAAACAACCACCGAAGAGAAAGTGCCAGTTTGATGTGGGGTTGAGGGAGTCTATCAACCGAAACAGATTTTTCACCCAGAAAAATTTCAAGGTTGAAATTATCGACAAATCATCTTCAGCACTCTAACGTTGATTAGACACGTACAAAGAAATCCAGGATAAGTTCGGTTTCCTTTCTTAGTTAACCTCAGCAATGATGACATCCGAAAGGCAGAAAATGAGTTAATGGGAGAATGTCCAAATGATTTTGAAGGCTGCTTTCCTTCTGAATTGGACCGATTTCCAGAGCTTTTCAAGCGCGTAAATGGACAAGAACGGAAAGAATAACAATGTACAGCACAGAGCGCAGGGGTGAAAATACTTAACAAGGAAAGTAGAAGAAATTAAAATCACCTGAATCTTACGTTGTTGCATGGCTACCATTGCGATCTCCAGTTTATCACCATCACAGTTGGATATTACACCTGAGGAAGGCCATAGAATGAATCAGGTAAAACGTCGTTGCAACACAAGCAACAAGGAGAGATTCAATCGTCCGAAAAGCTCTTTGAATGTTAATGACATTTCTCAAAACTATAGACAGTATTTCATTCTGTTTCAAGAGAGATACTTTTTCTTGTGAACCAATGCAAAACATTATAACGTCCAAACGTGTTTGTTATATCCTTTACAACCAGAACAAAGAAGACATTAAACAGCAGGTTAATGTGAAGAGTTATACTGAACATATTTAAATAAGTACAAACAATGAATTGCATAAATGTGGCATCATCATTCGTTAAGTTTTATGTACTATACTTTGTAAAGAACGAAAATCTGTAGTTTGTATGGGCGAGGGATGCCAAATCAGCCATTTTTCGGTAAGATTTAGCCGATCTTTTTTTCCAATCCAGCCGATAAAAATCTGCAATAGCTGAATGTCGAAAATCTGGTCATTTTTTAAGAAGTTTTGGCCAAAGTCAAGGTTGCCTACTTTAGAGCCATTTCATCCACTTCTCATCCATTGTTTAAAGATAGGCCAGGATCAACCAAAGCGAATCAAACAACATAAGGAAAGTAATTTTTCCTTACATTGATAAACCGAATTTTACCCGGAAATTTTCCTTTTAACATTTTTAGAGTCAAATGCAAGATATTTTTTTTCAAATCTATTAAGTTTAATAAAAGTAAATAAATGCAAATGTACGATTTTCATTGATTATTTTTTTGAGAGGGAGTCTGACTATATAGTTATTATATTTGATAATTGGACTTTAAATGAGTATAGCATTTTTAGCCATGAGGTTAGCCGAGAGTGTTAAAGATTTTTGCCATTGTTTTGATGAAGTTTTAGCCAAAATACGAATTCGCTGGTATGGAGCCCCGCATAGAAGTTGGGGACCTCATTTCCTCTTTCTACTATTATTTTTATATATATATATATATATATATATATATATATATATATATATATATATATATATATATATATATATATGTATGTATGTATGTGTGTGTGTGTGTGTGTGTGTGTGTTTATCATGTGTAAACATATGTCAGCAAAAACCTTTTTACAAAATGTTTGTTGATAAAATAATTGAAAAAGACAAGAAAGTTACCCTGGAAGAAATTAATATTTTATTTACAAGTCAAAAATGCTATCAATTTAGTTGATAGACCATTATTTGAGTATCATAAAAAAAACAAAAAAAACTGAAACACTTACAAAAATAAACTCACTTTTTTCTTTATTCGTGAAATACTATTGATGAATACAATTTACAGCGTTACATTCGTCTATTTTCTAGTTTATAGGCATCATTTTCCTTCTTGAAGATCTTATCAAAATAGTACAGTGCAGTTGGACTGTTGGTACCATGGATGGAAGGATGAGAACCAAAAGCCCGAACCATATAGTGACGAGGACGCAATCAGTTTCAGAAAGCAGTAGACGAAAAAAATGCTCCGATGCAACAAGCTTCTAATACGCTGACAATAACGATAAGTGCAAAAAAGATGGAGATATGTGCATAAATATGATTGCAGGGAGACGTGGTTGTGAGGAAAATATAGCAGGGTACGGAGGGAGGAAAAGGCGTAGACTGCAAGAGAAAGAAAGAGAAAGAAGCACAGAAAGTGACAGAGACGGAGAAAGACAGAGACAGGGTCCAGTTCTTATCTAAAGAAAAAAAAAATTCAGCCTAAAATTCAGAATTATCACAGACTCGCTAAGCGTATCAAACATAAAAATGCAATCCCTGTAATACGCATGCGTGATGACGTTCGTTTATCTGGGATTACTTGTCCGGCTGGGCAGAAAAAAGAGAGATATTATGTTATCAAAATCATCTTTCGCTTTATTATATTATATCGGCTTTTATCATAGATAGATTCTAAATATCTTTTTTTTGTTTGCTAGTTTTGAACGCCTGTTAAATTTGTGATGATGTCTTAACTTTTGGTCCACCTACTCAGCAAAGATATTTTTGCCTTTTTTTTAAATTTTTTTTTTGAAATTCAATACCACAAGGAATTCGTTCAATCTTCCATGATCACAATGACAAAAAGAAATGCACTTTAGGTCTTCGCAATATGTGCCATTAGTAGTTCAGAGTTGCAATAGTATGAGCTCAGTAAAAACAGGCGTTTGGTTTTAGTGTTAATATGCACTTATTTATAGGATAATACTTCTCATTCGATTTTAATAGAATAGATAATCATGACTCAATAAGGATACGTAGATAGATAGATAGATAGATAGACAGATAGATAGATAGATAGATAGATAGACAAAAAAGGTGAGATTGGCAGATATTACGTTGTTGTTTTTTTCGTGAGATAGGATTCGTTATTATTAGAGATCTCCAAGACTTTATCGCCAATGGTGTCTACCCAAAGAAATTAAACTAATATTCGAGTACTATTTCGAAGAGGACATAACACTGTACAATCTGCTAATAACGTCAACAAAACATTCAGGCTTAACACTACACTTGCGAACTGTTAGCGTTGGGTTTTTTTATATGGAAATATAGATACTAATTATAAACCCCAAGGGAGATTCGGAAATGTACTTAATCATGAAGAATTATCGACAGCAATGGCCGACAAACCACAAAGAAAGGGTTGAGAACTTTCTGAGGATTTGAGGACCTCAAAAACAACCATGTCATTTCATCTCAAGGCAATGGAGAAGGCTAAAAAGTTGGGTAAATGTGCCCAGTGTAAAGCAAATGAAATGCTCCATGGCAGCTCCAGGCCTACATCCCACAGCTGACGGTGTCTCAGCTTAGAGAATTGATGTATGAAGTCTTGTAGTATTCTCTCTATTCACCTGAAATTTCTCCGACAACTCATCGTCTTTACCGGCGCTTGAAATTCATATCCGTAAAATATGGTTCAATAATAGGGAAGCCACTATCCGTCCTTTCAGATATGGCATATCAATAATAAAAGATTGTTAGAAAAGGATTATTATTTCAAATGGAGAGACGAGCTAGACAAGTTCAGGAAGTACTGGCTCCGTGACGCCCATGATAGGGAAGTGTGGCAAATCCTGGGGAAGGTCTACGGACGCTAAAAGACTGATGGTGATGGTGATGATGATGATGATGATGATGATGATGATGATGATGATGATGACTTCAAATGGACAATATTTTGATTAAATATTTACCATTTGTGTTGTTTGTATCGTCCCTCATCTCACAACTCAAGAAACAGCATTCCACTATAGATAGATAGATAGATAGATAGATAGATAGATAGATAGATCTGGTCATATAAACAAGTTTGTGAATTTATTATGGAAACTTATTTTTCCAACAGCAGATATTTATTTTTCAACATTATCATATCAATGTAGTTAATTCGGTAGTGAATAATAATTGCCAAGATAGAACATTCAGTTGAAATATCACATCAAGATCCAGGCAACAGACTTATTGATCCATCCTTTTTGTCCCTGCCTATGTTTACTTTGAAGGCTGGAACTTTTTGCTGCCTCTGTTCCACTGGGTGATGTAGTTATTTGAGGGTGGTCTGCTCAAGTATTTTCTCGCCTACTTTCTCCCTTGTCAATCATCATGGCATATATATATATATATATATATATATATATATATATATATATATATATATATATATATATATGTGTGTGTGTGTGTGTGTGTGTGTGTGTGTGTGTGTGTGAGCGCGCGTGTATATTGAATTCCCATTATGTTTTTGTTTTCTTCTCTATCTCATTTGTACTAATGCAATTTTTTTTCGGGTGGGGGGTACATAATTCTTGCCCCAGAGAAAAGGAATCCAAGCTCGACATGTTTTACGTGTTTTACATGCAACAATATTTCTATTTTCAGAGAAACGAAATATCCGACACGTGGCCGCATGAATTACAGCCATTGCACCCACGTCACGACCCTGTAAACATCCGCAGGCAAACATAGTTCTCAGGCCAACTTTTATCTCGAAATTCGTGTTTGTTCATTTGACCCCCAACCTTTGATGAATTCGAGAATCACCGAAGCCACATCTGCACGTTCTCTTCACTCGCCTCCAGAGTGTGAAGTACACGATGACTAGCCGTATTTTGGATTTGAAAAAAACAAAGCCAGTTGAATATCCTAAGCCATTCTCTCTATTCTTTACTTTTATAAATTCCACAATGATCATAGAGGGGTTTTTTTGTAAACTAAAGTACATTTTTCTTGATTTCAAACGGATGAATGTCACGTCACGTATCCTTGAAGGAACGTTGTAATTAATTGTGCGTAGTTTAATTCGGATTATTTTCATCGTTTTTATTTCTATCGCTATGTTTCGGCCTTCCAGCCTCCTTCAAGTTGTCTGTTGTATTTAGAAATGAGGAACTTTGCCCAAAAGGGAGCATGCACTCTCTTTTCATATATACGTGACATGCGGTACGTCCCAACCCCAGCTACCTCTCAGAACTTCTCTCCTCTGGCGCATCAATTCCCACAGCTCGCAACAAGTGTTACTAGATATCCCATGTATTGGATAAAGAAGAGCATACATCCGTCAGACCAAGGTTCGACATTGCACGCTACGTATGAGAATTCGAGGATGGTCGGAGAGTACGGTGACCAAAACATTGTAATAAACAGCGGAGGCGAAAAATCAGTGAGAAAGAAACAAAATATGAGGTCTCCGCGGAGGTATCAAGCCATTTGATATTTATAGATATAACTCACCTCAGGCAATGATGCCTTACAACCCATCAAAAAGGACTGACACTCATCCAAGAATCCCTTCCAAAACAGTCTGCAAAGTCGTAATTTCAATTGGCTGCGCCAAAGCACTCCCTTTAACCTCGATCGCTGTGAGGGAATCTCTTTTGGAGAAGCTTGTTGCAGTGATCTAGATTCAATAGCACTGCCTAGGTGTGACTAGCGAGATATTTGGGATGGGGCCTCAAAGCACATGTTTGATCAGTGAGACACCATTGAGTGTCCTCGTGTGCATTCACGGTGTCTTAGCGTTATTCGAGTTTCAAGCAGCAAATCATCGCATCAACATAGTTTGTCAGCCCATCTACGATCCAAATTTGGTCTGTTACCATTTCTACCATTACTTTACTTTTTTACTGCTGAATAGAGGGCGGGGAGATTACAGACCATAGATCAGATTGACGACGACGTGACGGAGCAGCCATTGGCGGTCCCGAAAGTGAACTTTCATGACTGTTTTGAAAAGTGGAAGAAACAATGAGATAAATGAAATTTCGCATTGACCAAACACGCACGCTCACACACAAACACACACACACACACACACACACACCTCTATGTGAAAATATACATGTATAGTGAGAGATATTCGGACACAGAAAAGCAGAGACATATATGAGCCTGCTTTGTGGATTAAATTCTTGTGCATTCCCCACCTATGCAAAGGGTCTGATCAAGCCAAGGTTCGAGCCAAGGTGGAAAAAAGATTATCAATACAGATTTTGTGGGATAGAAACCTCATCTGACGTGGAAGATTGGTGCAAGTCTAATTATATATTCTAATCAAAATTTTCTTGACCCTTTCTGGGCTTTGGATCGTACCAAACTAAACTTGGAATATTTATATATATATATATATATATATATATATATATATATATATATATATATATATATATATATAGATATAGATATAGATATAGATATAGATATAGATATAGATATATTTATAGATATATAGATGTATATAGAGAAAGAGAGGGAGATTTATCTATTTATTTATATATATTTGTGTGTGTGTTTGTGTGTTATTGAGAAATGTATATATAACCCAAGAGAATGAATATAGATTGCGTTACGTTATACAGAAAATCTTATTTGAAATGATCGCCGTTATTATACCATGAATGAATGTTCGAACAGTTCAAATGGAGCTGCCACAGGAGATTGATTTTCTCAAACTGTTCATTCTATTTACGCTGTCTAGGCTAAATGGTACATTCACCGGGTGATAATGGGATGTCATTTAAAATAAGAGTTTCAGTATAATATAACGCAATTTATAATCACACACACACACACACACACACACACACATACACACATATATATATATTTTTATATATATATATATATATATATATATATATATATATATATATATATATATATATATATATATATATATATATATATATATATATATATATATATATATATATATATATATATATATATATATATATATATTGGATATCTGATTTTGCACTCCTTCAGTGAAAGAGGGGGCGAAAAAGAATGACGGCCCGGCAGGCCTGGACAAGAACATTAACGAGGGAGTTGGGTGAAAAAAGACGTGGTTGACTGGCCAATGTTTTACCAAGTGCCTCATCGTCCTGTCACTGAGGGAGTGGGCAAGAAGAGACAGTCTGAATTGGCAATTTTACGACTAGATCGCCGATTCTTTCTCAAGTTCATCCAATGAGAATCTACGATGGCCGATTATATCTGATAACTTGATGTGCGATAGAAGTAATTTGATCTGGATTCTCAGTACATAGTTATTTTCTTTGATAAGTTAGCCGCAAATAGAAAAGTCTTGCTGGTTTTTAACATTTTTTAGAGACAGTTTCAACTATCAATAACAAACCTACATTGCTACATTGAATTCCGATATTTTCGTTTTCGTCAAATATTCCAAAGAAATAGGTAGAAATTTTCGTAATTAATTGTTCCTGCTTTCAATCCATTACATCTTCGTTTTTTCCCATGACACTTGTCAGTTTTCAGAACTCGCTCTCATTTTTAATGTTGACGTTTATTGTCAATGCTTTTTCTCCTTTCGGTTGCTATTCGATTAAGCAAATGTGATTAAAACTTAAAATCTGCTTCATAAAGATTTATTCCAAGGTTCTGACTTCAGACAGAGATTTTCTTTTAAATTTCACAATATCAGAAGCTCAAACCCAGACTTTTCGCCTTCAAACATCTCTAAAGTGATCTCACGAAATGTTGTGCAGAATATGCTGACCTGTTCGACGGTGCATGCAGGCATGTGCAAGTCTGGGTGTGTGTGCGAATCTGACATTCACGCCAACATTCGATCGCACAACTTGCCAGTTGGTACACTCAATACATCAAACCATTTTTCCGGCTCGTGTTATCCTCACCTACCTGGTTTTGCTGTGTAAGGAGACGTATATTAAAGAGTAAAAATTCTATTTCTGTATCGTCAAATGTGTAGTTATTTCCTCTTGGGGCAACGTCAGGATCCAGAATATATATATATATACATATATATATATACATATATATATATATATATATATCGTACAATTACAGAAATCTCTGTACCTGTTCACTGCAATTACTCGACAACAGGTCATTGTACAAAGTTGGCATTTGTGAGATATATTCGTCAGCACTCATAGTACAGTGTTTAGTTTGATTTTATTAGGATCAGCTTTAAACAATACAAACATAAAAAAAAACACTTTTTTCCAAAAATGTATGTCACTTTAGTCAGTTATTTACCAATATATGTAATTTTTTCGTGGTTTTCTCCATCTTGACACTGAATTTTATAATATCGTACTATTTGTGGATTTTTCTCGATTTTGATGTCATACTACATGAAGTTTGTTGCGTTATGTTGGAGATTATCATTATGTATTGTACATGGATGTTATGTTATGCTAAATATCATTTAATTTTTTTTAAAACGTTGGGCTTACTTACGTAGGTTACACAAAAATGCATTTGACGATGAGGGATCAATAAGTATAACAACAGACTTGACTTGTTTCTCGCGTCACTTCTATTGACTGTTCACCGTTGTGAACAGTAAATCCGTTGTGTCGGTTAAAATCTCGGATTGCACATAAACCAACTTATAATATATATATATATATATATATATATATATATATATATATATATATATATAGGGTTGTTTGTGTGTGTAAATGGTATGATTTACTAGAATTAAATTTGATATAATTTCTCTAATTCAACTTCACAAAATCAATTGAGCTTTGGTTATTATGCAAATCTTTCAAGACTATATTCATGGGAGTTCTAGTGGGGAGCACCGGTGTGCCCGCTTTGGAAGTCTGCAACCACAACCCTGTTTTTGGTTTGTTTGTTTGTTTGTGTGTGTGTTTGTTTTTGATAGTTTTGTTTTGTTTTTTTTTCGTTTATTTTATTTTGGCTTGAACATCAACCACAGGCTAAAAACATGTTTCTATTTCATTTACATGGCAGGCAAAATTAATCCCCTTCTTCCGAACTGACATATTCAAGCTCCCAAATATGCTATTATAAAAATCCTAATAACAAATCTGAACGGAATTCCCAGCATACGGAAAGTGTTATCACTATGGCTACCAAAATTTTGACATGCCACTGTTAGAAAGGAAATTAATGCGTGCCCAAAGATTTCAAATTCTGTTGAGAGCTGTACGTTTTAATTGAAAAAATATTGATTCCCAGTTTCGAATTCTTAAGTGTGCGCATACTTTTGTCACAGGAAAAAATTGCACCTCATGAGATTTTTGTGCCCATTGACTACAAACCATTAGAGAGAACATTGTTCCTGATCGTTACTTCTCCAATTAATGAATTACCAGTGAACATCGAAGCATGGTAATCAATATTAGTATTGTTTTTTCTCCTTCGTAGAACAAACAATCGTGTTTCGTTGTTGGTATGTTAATTGCTCCCAAGTCATCAGCTGCAAAATACTGGGTGAGCGAACAGTTTCTTTGAGGCCATGTCCAATATTAGGTGATAACATTTGTTTTGGATGTTTACTCTTGTAAAACGCTCTGGTTTTTTGTTTTTGTTTGTGCTTTTGTTTGTTTTTCGGGGGGCTTTTTTCTATCACTATTATTTCACGGGACTGTTTTTCATTTGTTCCGAAACAAAATAAATAACCAAGCTTGCTATTTCCCTTATCTTTGGTTAGAAAGCAAAAAAACGTAACAAAAAAAAAACGTGGTTTTACTATTTGGAGAAGAATATTATTATCGTATGTTAAACAATGTTCGCTTGGCGTTTTTCTTCTCGTCTGTTCCTTTCATTGTTTTAATCATCAGCAATGTTCTTTGTGACTTAATCTTCTTTTCCATCTACAGATTTTCACCCACAATTCCTTCTCCTAATTTTCGACACCATTTTTTGTCTTTCTTTGGCCTCTGTTACAGACATGTCTTTTCTTTCGTTTATTTTCTTCTTTTGGTCCTCATTCCCTTTTTTTTCATCTGTTCTCCGTTTAAACTCTCCTCTTCCTTCTTTTCTCCCCCTTCTATTGCTCCATTAAATATTTTATTGCTATTTTTAAGTTTCTTCTTTCTTTTTTTCAAACTTTCCCCATTCCTTTTTTTTCTTCTTTTCTTTTTCCTTCTTTGAATTCTGCATCTGTTTCATTTTTCTTATCGCTTTCCTTTTTAGATTCTTTTTTTTCTTCTTATACCCCTTTTCTTTCTATAAACTTTCGTTATAAGAGCAGAAAACGGAATCTTTATGCAAGATGAACAAAATGTCATTGCAATCGGTACAATGAGGCATGTATTTCCGTTTATCTTGTGAGTCTGGATGTTATTTTTCAGGAAAAAATGTTTAAAGGTGAATTTTGTGCACCGTTTTTTTTTTAATCCTGTTCTGTTTTTGTTCACAAACAATCACAGAGATTGAAAAGGCTAACTAACATTATTATTTTGATGAGTGGCTCACAAGTTAGTTTATTAGCCTCGATAAAAAGGACCAATACATATTTGGAAACAATAAAATCGTCAGTAAGAACACATAGAGTTTGTACTTGTTGAGCATATTTTATAGATATGAAGTAAGTAACTAATTTAATCAATAAAACGCTCATATATATATATATATATATATATATATATATATATATATATATATATATATATATATATACATATATGTTTATATATATATATACGAAAATGTTCATAGGTATTTGAACAAGCACAACGCACACACACACACATTTTAATATGCACAAGCAACTGTTCTGACAACTCACTGCTCTGAAGATATAAAAACATCTAATGCCAGTTTGGACATATATCAACAATGGTAAATCTCAGGCCTGAGCTTCAATCTGCAAGATAGCTTCCCCGTTGGGTTACTCCTCTGAATGTGCAACAGACCACAGCATTCACTTAAGACATCTGCCAACAACAGAGTGGCCACAACCTGAGCTTTGATCAACTAGATAGACTATACTGTCGGAATAGTCCCCCAGGGACATCTGCCATTGGGAAGAAACAGAACCTACGACCTACGGACCTTACTCTCATTGTCCTTCTGCATTCGGCCATGACATCAAAATCTATGGTTTAGAAGTTGTGGGCCGGCCGTGGGTATGCCTTACCTATAAGACTTCACTACACAAACCTTTGAACTCTTCGCGTGCTGGCCCCGTTGACCGAGGGTCTGCTGGACGTGACAACCTTTCCTAAATCTTCCTCCATCAAACCAAGTCACCACACACACACACACACACACACACACACACATATATATATATATATATATATATATATATATATATATATATATATATATATATACATATATATATATATATATATATATATATATATATACGTGTGTATATATATATATATATATATATATATATATGTATATACATTTATATATACTACTTATTTTTATTGCTTTTTTATATACATTTTTATATAGTATATATGTTTACCACATATACACAAAAATGTATACATAGATTTTACATTTTTCTATTTTCTTCCTACGTAGTAATTCGTAATAACAAGTCCGTAGCCCATTTATAGAAAAACATTAGTCTTACACAACTACACAACAAATGGTTATGCACTTAACCCAGCTCTTATCTATCAATCAGTTACATCAAACATTACGCGGTGAAAATTTCATGCAAATATCTAAGTAAAAAATTGTGTCAGACTATGAACGTATTGATAACCTCCTTTATATATATATATATATATATATATATATATATATATATATACAAAAATGCGTGCATACAAATGGGAAAACACGCATACCTACGTGTGTGTGTGTGTGTGTGTGTGTGTGTACGTTTGCTGTAAAAATAAAAGTCCATTTCATATCGATTACAACGAAACTAAATATGTATATATACATGAATTTTCAGTGATGCTCTCTCTCTCTCTCTCTCTCTCTCTCTCTCTCTCTCTCTCTCTCTCTCGTTTTCAACCATCGCCTCCCCTTCCCCTCCTCATATTCTCGAACACAAAATTGCAATTGCATAAAATAGTTTACACGAGGCCGCAAAGTGAAATTTGCTAATTTGTTATTTATTTTGGCAAAGAAATTAGCGGAACCGAAAAAAAATTATGCTAATATTGTTATTGCAGGAAGATGAATAAAGCAATCTGGCTTGCTAATTCATTTCCCTGATTGGTTCTCGCACCATCTCCTTCTCTCCACCTCCCTCGTTAATATGTGCGCTTGGCTCAAGTGGTAAAGGCAACGATTGAAAGCTGAGAGCTTTGAAGAATCATCGCAAACTCCGGTCTGATTTGGCTCTTTAAGAAATCTTGGTTTCACCATAGATATCATAATCTTTTTCGGGGGGAATATCATGCTATAATATCAAAAATTGATATGATAATATATTAAGTCACTTGGGAAGATCTTCCTGATTTCAAAGCGAAAGATCTCTCAATATTTTCACAGGACTGACATGAATACAGTTACTGTACTCCATGCATAGGAGGGTATTTAATAGTTTTGTCGGCTCTTGCTACCTTTGTAAGACCCAAATTTGACTCCAAAATCTCATCTCTTTCCATCACACCAGGTGATGCTGATTGTTATAATTGAATTAAGACAACGTATTTTTTTGTCTAAAAAAGGGCTCGATGTGGTAAAGGTGATACGTGTGGTAATTTGCAAAGTTCCACGAAGACGCCCATTCAAAATAGCGCACAAAGGTTCTGTGCCGTTTTTAACATCGAGTGAATTCATGAAAGAATAACTGTAGTCAATACAAAAGGTACATTGTTATTGCTTCGGTTGAATTAGATTCTCTATATCTGTAGAAAGAATTAATCATATATATATATATATATATATATATATATATATATATATATATATATATATATATATATATACATATATATATATTACATTACCTAACGAAACTCAGTTGACACAAATACGTGACCTCCGGGAACAAGTCAGATTTGGTCCCAATAAAGGTACCATGTACCATTTTGTCTAACAAATGATCCCATTTGAGTTCTTTCTTCGTTAGATGCACCATGGTTGTCGTTCATACCGCAATAAGCTAAGCGTAAAATGTAGTAGAATGCCTCATCGTAGCGTTACTGTTAGCATGCATCTACTGATGTGAGCTCGCTTCTTACTGAATGCTCAATAGTTTTAGCCTAGTGCCCAAACTAAGCCAAGCTTAATAAATAACATTTCTAAAATGTTGTATTTGCCTTTTATAGATTGAATGTTAACAAGCTACCCACGCAGACATACTCACTGGTTTTGGCCACTTTGTCATAAAACACTTTCTGTTAGCATGTCCGCCTTTCCAAAGGTGTTGTGAGATCAGTCTTCATTTCATATTGACAATTATGTTACCATTAGGGTAAATAAAGAATATAACACTTTTGAAAAGACAATGGAACTTTGCATTCGATCACAACTTTTTACGTAATAATGTATATCGGGGGTAGTCGTAAAAATGTGTATTTTATAAACACATATAAAAATTCGTAGAACATATATTTTGTGTGAATATATATATATGTGTGTGTTTGTGTGTGTGTGAGTGCAGTGTATATGTTTGCTAAGAAAGTGTGCTTTACACGAGCAAATATGAATTTACATTATACATTTCTAGGTGCATATGTTTATGCTACACACACACACACACACACACACACTCACACACACACACACACACATCTATATATATATATATATATATATATATATATATATATATACTTGTAAAATCTTCTTTCATACCTCCATAAATTTATAATAAACTTTCCCCTACACAGGCACAAATATGTATATGTGTGTGGTTGTGTGTAGTGGGTATCAGTTTGGAAGATGGTAGGCAAGCCTATCTTACGAGTTCCATCCTCACTTTGGGCTCCACCACTATGGCCTTGTCTCAGACTCATCTGTGTTTTATAAATAATCATAAAACCGTTGTCAGATAAGCACGTTTTGTTGACAGCTAGCGAGTATAGTGAGTTATATCTGCACTATGTGTCAAATAATCGAAGTCTTATGCCAGACTTAGCTTAAGGCTGTATATCAACGGTTCACCATGGAGCTGTGCTTGCATAATGGGCGAAATTTTCAAAAAGAAAGTTAAAGGCCAGTCTCCTTTCTATCTATCTATCTATTTATCCATCCATCTATCTATCTAAATATCTATTTGTTCATATCTGTCTCAGTCCGCTCCTATTTATCTATCTATCAACCCTGGTCTATTCTTATCTTTCTATCTGCTTCTAATGCAAAATCTAAGAATAACTTCTTCTTTCGGTGCAACATAATCTTCTTCTCGTGACTCCTCGCCATGCTTGAGAAGTGATTAAGAAACAAGTATCGCTGACTATTGCGAGGAGTTCGGTGTTCAGTGGCTGACCAAATTTCGTAGCCTTGTGCCAGAGGGAAGAGTTATCTTCGTAAATCAGACGAAAATAAATAGACAAGATTGATATGAACAGAGTGAGACAGATAAGAACAATGCGTTATCCATAGATATGTTGGTTATGTATTGAAATTCGCACACATATGTGAACACGGGAAAGTGATGACGAACGGCCGCATAGCTGGAAAATATGGTAGAGATGTGATTCCATCTGCGTTCAGATTGCCAACTGTTGTTACTGAAGCACAGATTCTGACAATTCTTTCTCGACGGAATATTAATCACGTTTTTTTCTATTTTTTTTTTTTTTTTTTTTGTTTTTTGTTGTGGCGAATTTCTCATATCGTGAAAAATTATGAAAGAAACAAAAAACAACTTGACATAATACTTCCTTCTGAGGAGGGAACACAAAAATGTACTAAAGATAATCGACATACGTACGCATGCACGCACGCACACGCATACACACACACACACATACATACACACACACATCTATATACATGACATATTTTCTACTTTTAGTCTATGTGCAAAATGTTCCGCTAACTTTACGTAATAATATATTGCTAAAACTTTTCTTTGTTTTCTGACATATTGCGAACATATTCCTGTGTTACGACACATACATATATATATATATATATATATATATATATATATATATATATATATATATATATATATGATATTTGATAAAGTCGATGCGAAACTTCCGAGTGCTATCCTTTGAATAATGTTAGAGAAAACTTAGAAGTGCCTTTAAAGGTTACTTTGCCCTTTATTACCCAAGTGGGCTCAATCTTCGAGAAACTTTTGTGGAAAATATGAATTTCCCTACATTCTGGGGAAAGTCATGGCTGGATATAAAATGCACATTCAACACTATTTATGTTTTATGTTTAATATTAGAGAGAAAACAGCAGAAACAATGGAGAACCGGAGTTTACGGTAATTATGCAGTAGGTGTAAGCATACGTTGGGGATGGTTTGCGCAGTTTGGAAAGGAGGCCTTTGATTTTAAGAGAAATGAACAATCTGGAAGGTTTCAGAAATTGAAAATTGTTGAGTTAGAGGAATATAATATACAGCACAGATAATCCATGAACTGATATAAAGAAAATTGAGGCGTATCAGTCAACGAAAGGTCGTGTATTCCAAGCTGTAGGAAAGAAAATTCAGAAGGTAGAAACGTCGGCTTCACGCAAATTTACGGGAAACATTCTGATTATGGCTTGTTTTGCACCGAGCAACACTAGATGTCTGGTCAGGGGTTCAACGAGTTCAGTATTTAGAAAAGATTCTTGAAATGAATAACTGTTTTTTTCTTTTTTTGTGATGGAATGTACAACATATGACAACACGATGGAAACCAAGAGAGAATATTTTGATGAGTGAATAATGTTTGAGTGAATTCATATGAATAAACAATTTTGCCAATTTCGCCAGGAAACCACATTCAGTCATATAGGTACGTAGGTGTATCAATATGTCCGTAACCTAAAAATGAAAAAACACAATAAATAGTATATGAATGTGTGTGTTCAGTTTAAAGTACAAAAGTGTACGTGTATTCGTGTAGTGTTGGAAACATAGCTCGATAATCCTGCTACAGAATTCTTCTTTTAAAAAATTTATTCAATACGAAGGATGTACGATCTTATGCCATGAGTATCAATTATTTTCTGGTCACTATTTATAAATTAAGGCATAGGTATATTTCCAAAACAAATCTATTCTTTACTTTATTGTATTTATCCTTTAGGCATAGTGAGTTTTTTAAGGACAACAAATCTTTCATTATTATATATATATATATATATATATATATATATATATATATATATATATATATATATATATATAAGTGACATAAACATTGAGTCATGTCTGTTTTTATACTTACTGATACTTTATCGTTAAATACTCTTTTCGGTGACCGTAAATAAGCCATGTTCTTTTTTAAATAAACGTGTACTATAAAATACCATCTGCATACGATACATTATGATAATACCCTATATAAAAGAACGGACTACATGTATAACATAAGCTATAAAGTAAAATCATAGCTGAAAGGGAGGTGGTGTTTGATCAGGACTGCTGGGATGCCATGTTTTTAAAACTGTTTTGTTTTTAAAATCTCCAAAACGGTTACATAGTCAACGGCTGATGATCCCAACAAAAGAAAATGTTCACATAGTACAATAATAACAAAGTATATGTAAAGCGTAATGACAACTGAAGAAAAGTACATAAATTACACTAACAGATATTGGGAAATAGGTGACTGAAGTGAGACAAAAATGATTGACAAGGTTTTTTGAAGTTTAATGTTTAAAGCTATAAACCTTTGTAGACGATATATATATATATATATATATATATATATATATATATAGAGAGAGAGAGAGAGATATATATATATAGAATAATGTGAACAGTAAAGAGTGAGACAGACTCGGGAGTAAAGTGTTCAGAGGTAGGGTTTATTTATCGCTAGCTGGACCTATGGAAACAAAGGGTTTTGACCAGCAAGAAAATATTATAACTTTTGTATATCTACTATCCCATGAAATGCTACCGAGTGAGGCTGTATACGGTGTGGCTGTCACATCAACAAAGATTGTGTGAGTAGATTGTTCTCTTCATCCTCTGGGTAGGTTTCATTGTTTTTTGTTTTTGTTTTTGTTTTTTCCTTTTGTTTTTGTTGTTTTGTTTTTTTTTGGTTTGCAAAACATTGCAATACCCAACACTTTCTTTGAAACTGGCATTACCACAACCTAAAAGTACATAGTAATGCACAGTATTAGATACTAACAGAAGGAAAGACACACATACATGTATAAACAAATATATATATATATATATATATATATATATATATATATATATATATATATGTATATATATATAATTGAATTTGTCGCTTTTATTGATAACTGTGTGTAATTTACACTCTTCTCGACCAGATAATCCTCCTTTGTTAGAGATTATCCGATGCAAGATGAACCAACGTCTGCAACGGCTTCGCACGTTAGATAATTGGTCTTATCTTTCTGCTTCTGATGTCGGAAGCGTCGGAACCTTCTCGAATTGAACAACCTCTTCTCAGAATCGTTGAACGTGATAAGCAAGCACAGCAGAAACCAGAGAGTATTATCATTATAATCATTATTATTATTATTATTATTATTATTATTATTATTATTATTATTATTATTATTATTATTATTATTATATTATTATTATTATTGTTGTTTTTGTTGTTGCTGCTGCTGTTATTTGTGTTGTTGTTGTTGTTGTTGCTGTTATTTGTGTTGCTGTTGTTGTATTTTCACTGAAGACAAGAAAATGTCGATTCTTTATCGTTCTTATAGCGTTGCTCTTCACACGTGCTATATTTGGGTTAAACTGTAAACCAAAACTGTCGAAATACGTTTCTTCCTCAGTTTCCCATTCGGTCCAGAAGGCTATGTATGTATGTATGTATGTATGTATGTATGTATGTACCACGTGTACAGGCTCCATCAATGGAGTTAGAGGGCTGAGAATCTAAACATCTACTCCTTATAGTGTCTTTAATGAACTTTTCCTTCCTTTTTTTTTTCTTTAATTTACCCACATAGTAGGTTTCAGCAATTGGAACAGGGATTCAGTTTGCAATGTATATTACTACCAATTATTGGTTCCTTTTTTTTATACCTGCTGGTTTTAGGGTTTTTTTGGGGGGGGGATTCAGACGTTTTAGTGATAACTGCCCAACAGAAGACAATGGAAGTAACTTATCCATTGTGGACTGCCTTTTCCAATGTTTCAATTGATCGTCCCCAATACGGCATGCTGCCGGAAGACGTTAGTCACATGACGGTTTCTATTGCGTGATTAATTATTATCATTAATATTATTATCATTATTATTATTATTATTATTATTATTATTATTATTATTATCATTATCATTTTTTTTTTTTTTTGCAATCTCACACCTGTTGCCTGGTGGTAACTGCTGGAGTTTGAATGACATCAAGTCTCCTGAAGTTGTTGTTATTATTATCATTATTATCATTATTATTATTATTATTATTATTATTATTATTATTATTATTATTATTATTATTATTATGATAAATCGTTGAGTTTTCGCCCAAGAAGTGGCTGATGGCTCACATCTGTATCCGAGCTCGTTCCACTGCCAACAACTTTTGGCGTTTCGAAACTGCTATGGATAAAAAAAAAATGCCCATCCTTAATGAACAGAAAAAGGGTTATTTTTCATCGCTATAAAGCATATCCTCACCCTGTTCGAGTGACCTAAGATCTCAATAGAGGCTTTCAGCAACAAAAATAAGTTCTCCATCCGCCATATACTCCTGACCTCGTTCCAAATGATTATCATTTCTTGGGAGTTTGCAAAGCCATTTTGACAATGGTTCACTTCATGAGGAGAAGTCAAAATCACGAAAAACGTGTTGGCATATGATATAAGGTTATCGAATGCAAAAGGGTATTGTAATGATCAAGTGTATCTTTAATCACTGCCATATTTGTGTTTCTGAATGAATTCAAACATCGGACAGGACTTTCGTTTCAACCTGATTATTACTTGAGACAACCGTTCAAATAACTTGATTCTATATTTCCTCACGTCTTTCAGAGTTTTCCCCAAAATTCTTCAGAAGGTTCTCCCAGTTTTTGTTTTTTTTTCTATGTGAAGGGGATATTTTCCTTTACTTCTTCTAAGCGTCTTACTTTGGTTAGATTGATGCAAACCTTTTCTGCATTTTTTGACGATTTTTTCCTTATAAATCATAATTATTTGGCCGTTGAAGGATTTTCCCTCCCTCGCTAAGACTGTGTGCCACCTTTTAGCTGACTTTAGCTCCGTTGTTGATTTGAACCCTTGAGGATCTTTCTTTTTTTTTTCTTATCTTTAACCAGATGAAGCAACAGAGCATAGAAGATGTGTTGCACGCAACAAAACAATCGAAAGTCTCAAGGCGACAGGTGTAGAGAATTCACTTGTATGTAAACGGCTTTCCCATCCCAGTTTCAAGATCATTTGCTGTATCGTATTTTCAGATTTATCATAGGTGTTGCCATGCAGTTACAGGTTGAATTCCTGACCCAGAAAATATGTTTTGGGTTTTTTTTTTTACTCCAATATTTCATTAAACAAGTTGGCAGGTTCAGATCTAATGTTTCTGCAAATTCATGTTGTCCGTGAAGCATCTTTCAAAGGTTTTCGAGCTCAAAATCATCCTTTTTTTTACAACCTCTAAAATAGTTCTAATTAGTCCCGAAATAGAAACCGCCACGAGACCAAAGACTTTTGACAGCAAGCCTTGTTGAAGATGATCAATTAAAAAATTGGAAAAAAAGGGTGATCAATATATAAGTTGCTTCTCTTGCCTTTTAATGGATCACTAAAAAGACCAATTTTTTGGAAGAAATCATGCAGCTGGACACAAACTAAGTGACCAATTTGAAACATACTTAAATTGTAAATTGATTCCCCGGTCCCCATTTGGGGGGAGAATTTTGAAGAAAAAATGATTTTTTTTATCGACACATCAAGGAACAAATGTTCAAATTTTCAGCCTTATATAGGCAGCCCACATTTGTGCAGCCTATACGCACAACACATATATCCATAGCCAGCCAGCCAGCTTGTGAAAATAGAGAAAGAGATTTTGGTTGACTGTTTCTAAATATTCCCAACTCGTATTTGTACCCATTGCATCAGTGACATGGATTTCGGTGATCCATTGCGTAATTGTGAATGCACTTTTCACAGAATGAATATGAATGGTGAACAGTGTCGAATACGTATTCTGGAGTCAACTATGACTTTTAACTAAATTAAAGGAAAGCTATCACTTTTTTTTCAAGCAATTCTTGAAGGATATGCACACACGGGCAATAAAAAAAGTGCTAAAACTGCTCCCCCCCTCTCTCTCTCTCTCTCTCTCTCTCTCTCTCTCTCTCTCCTGAAACCTTCCATACAAAAAAAAAAGGACGATAAAATCAAGCAAAACCAGCCATTTTGAAGCGTAATATCCATCCTCTCTCCCGACAACTGTCAAATTTGCCCCCTATTTGACTGTCTCTCCTTAGTTCACTCAAATATTGCTCCATCATTTCATCGTTTGTGAGGGAAAAAAATGAGGAGAGAGAAGATAGCGAACAAGAAAAAAAAAGTAAATATTTGCTTGTTAATCTTTTGCCAATAAAGTTAGGAATGTGTATTCGTCAACTCAGGCGAGGCTAATATCTATTCCTTTTTGCGTGTGGGCGCGATTCGGGTGTGATGCATATTTGGAAAATAGAAGACAGAGAGAGAGAAAGATGGCATGGAGTTGCTGTAGTAGGCAGACACGAAAGTGTGTCATTCCTTGCGGGCAAGAGAGGAATCGCGAGAAGATGTGAAGGAGCAAAAACTAAAGTTAATTTGCTGAATTCGTTTGAAGGTCTCTCCTTTTTTGAATGGTTGAGGATTTTTTGTATGACTCCATCAAATACTAAAGTTCATATTCTCAAAGTACGGAGGCCTGAAATAAAATGAATTAAAAGAAAAATTAAGCTGCCTTTTTTTTTTCCTCGATGGAAAAGACACAAAATGCTCGATCGTTTCTGCTAGCCCTAATCCATAGAATTAAAATGAAAACAAACATGAGTCCCCATCCTAACCTTAAAATTTTTTATCTTTCTTTTCTATTGTTCATGATCTAAAGTGCACGAAAAGAAAGAATTGAGGAAATAGAAGGAGGAGAGGGAGGAGGAGGGGCTGCACCCCGTTTCATCGGCCATAATCATACCATAAAACATTTCAGACCAACTTAATTCAAAATAGAGCTTCAGTAGTGATTTCTACTCTTAGCTTCATTCTAAAGTGGGATATCTTTGACATGCGCAGTACTCAGCTCTGTTAGTGAATTTTGCTTGGCCCTATATCCAAAGGAGTGTGACATGCTTCTATCACAAAAAAAGGATGGTTCGGTCAGTTAGCAGATGGACTATTAGAACTAACAATATTTAATTGGTTGTCTTGATCGCTATGCATTCGTCAGCTGACTTCCAACACACCCTATTACCCGAATTCATGGGGCGGTGTGTCCTATCTCCAAAAGTGCTCGATGAATTTCAAAGAAATATAAAGGAAGAGGGGGTATTGGGTTAAGGAAGAGTTTGTTAAATTCTTAAATGAGGGATACTTTTCCAGCTGTTTTTCATACCTTTATGTATACGTTTGTGACTGTCCATACAACACCTCCAAAAGGTCTCAATTAATTTCAATGAGATTTGTTGAAAGAGTGAGCAATAGGTAAAGAAGTGAACAACTTTTGTGGCAGACCTTGGAATTTTTCTTGACTGGAAGATATATTTCCTATCTTTTCATACATTCATGTGTATACTCATGACTGTACATACGATATCACCAAAGGTTCTAAATGAATTTCAATGAGACTTTGTGAAAGGCTACAGAAGTAACGATCAACTTTGGGGTAGATCCATGCACAATTACTTACCTGCGTCGTAGTAATACATTCGCAACATTCAATGTCGGTCCGGTCAGAGTTCTTAATAAATTTCAATGAGATTTCGTAGAAGGCTGAAGAAAGGTCTACGGAAGAAGCAATTAAATTTTCGACTGGATCCATGCACGATTACTTCCCCAAACAATGGCGTTGGCATAGCTATACGCTCTTGGAGTACTTTCTTTTTGTTTATTGTTTCTAAGATAAAATGAAATAAGAATTATTTTTGGCAGTTACTCGCCACCCAAACATTCCAAACGAAAAACGATTTTTGCAGTTAACGGAGAAAGTACTGTGGATGATTGAACGCAACTAAAATGTTGTGGGAAGTTTCGTGCAAGAGATTTCTCTCTGAGCGATGCTTCGTGGTTGGGGGAGACCAGTTGAGGTTAAAACCTTACTTTTAAATAATCGTTATACGTAGCAAACGCATTAACGATATCCAAATCAAGCGTAGGAAACCATTAGCACTAGATGAGTTATGCTAGTCTCTTTGATGTGAGACTCACACATGATTTAAACGAGAGATTGGACTATAAGGTCAAACTGTGTATATGGAAGGATTGAAAGGAAGTCTTCTACCATCAGCTCCTCCCAGGAAACCAAACGATTTATTCCAACAAATGCTGCTCACAATCAGATGATTTAAAGCAAAAATCGAAGGAAAACGTTCGGAATTGGTCAACAGGAAGCACTAATCTGCATGTTTTTTTGGTGTACTTTCGCCTTGATATTTAATCTGGTATTCACAGAAATCTGCAAATCAAAAAGTATTCAATTAAAAGGAAAACTGTAAAAGATACCCAGAACGTCCTTTTGTCAGAATGATGAAAGAATTTTAGAAAAATGAATTTATGAAGGTTCCTGGTAAATGTAATGGGAAATATGATGTCCAGTAATATCAATATCAAGAATGAACAATTATTTTTCGTTTCATAGAATGAACTTCGGGGCACTTCTAACCTTTGTTGTTTCGATTAGCGTGTATTCGAGAATATGATACAACTTTTTTTCCCATTACAATGGTCCCAAATCATCAGGCCGACATCAGGTCAGTCAAAAATGGTCAATACTTTTACCTATGTCGATAGACACAATACATACTAGCGAGTGATAATGCTCATCGTTCCAACTCAATTCATTGCAATTATTTTGTATCGAATGCTACACAGGTAATATACGGTGCATATTGCTTCCATTTCAAATCTTTAGCAGGCGGTGGGTAGATTCGTCATCACTGATGATCACTTCTACAACCTGAGAACAACAATCGATATATTGAAGATGAAAGGACTTCGTGCTCTAGTTACATCTGACCAAGAGTCATAAACCGTGTATTCATAGGAACGGGATGTCTCTCGTGACAACGTAATGGTGAAATAACGGACTCGTTTTACATTCGAGTCTGTTGATTTTCTTAAATTTTATGCACAATTCCCAACTCTTTTAGTACTCGCTGTCGACTTATATTCAGAATTATCCGATAGTTCGTTTCAGCTAGTAGGCTTTAGTGACTCCCTGTGTGTTCTGGAAGCCTGAGGTAATATATTATCATGATTTGATGAATGTAATAGACTATTAATTTGACTGATGCTGTTTTGGTCACCATATTTAGGTTGGTCAGCCACCCTCATATCAGGTAAGATGATTTTTTGTTGCATATATATATATATATATATATATATATGTGTGTGTGTGTGTGTGTGTGTGTGTATATATGTATGTATGTATGTATGTATGGTATATATTTATGTGTGTGTGAGTGTATGCAAAACTTTGTGCACACACACACTCGCACACACACACATACATATACGGAGTATAGATAATGAGAACAAAAGAAATATAAAAAATCCAATGAATATGAGTGCATGTGTGTGAATAAAAAAGTAGTTTATACCTGTATAGATACATAACAAACAAAAATACGTATACATACAAAAATAGATATATGCATATAATCATGGGTGTATATTCTATTACATATATATATATATATATATATATATATATATATATATATATATATATATATATATATATATATATATATATATATATATATATATAAGTATATATATAATTATATGTGTACGTGTGTGTGTGTAAGAGTGTATGTGTATGAGAGTGTGGTTTGTTTCCGCGCGCGTGTGCGTGAACAATTCCGGGCAGAGACACGTATATGCTAGAAACCAAGAAGCAGAAAATAAGAAACCACATGAGCAAACGAATGTGAAATAGTTTGCTGGAGAATTTTGCCAGCACTTTTCCTTTTTTTTTTTTTTTTTTGTTTGTTTTCATTCTTTCATTCCATATTTCTTTCTTCTTTTCTTTTTTTTTTTTTTTTTTTCTTTTTTGCCTTTGCTTTTGCTTTTGGGTGATACTTTTTGGTTATTTGAGCCTTTCGTGAGTCGTATACTTGACAACGGTCCGTTTCACGCCAATGATAGGACGAATGGAATAACAGAATAGATCTTCTCTCCCCTTCTCACTTCAACCCCTCCAGTCTTCAACAAAATATCCCCCTACACGACAATGTGCCCACGTCTATACTTACCTCTGTCGACATTTACTTATCTCAGAAAGACAGGTAATTCTCAAAAACGTACTTATAGATATCAGAAGAACCATGCTTGGTAGATGAAGTGTTTGCATATTCCTAACCAGGGCCACTGGTGAGTGTTCGAACTCAAGAGAAAAACAGGATTTTAATCCCAAATCTTTCAAAGAAGCTAGACCATCACCGCTTGAAAGATTATCCTAACACAATCATTCCAATCCATATTTCTGCAAATTTGACTTTTTGCCGATCCAAGCTAAATTAGATATACGAGAGGTTTCTGGAAAGTATTCAGCCATTTTGATTATCTCGGGAACTGATTGTTTGGCCTAGAGTTAACTTGGCAACCTATCAGTTAACTTGGTAAATGAAAATTACCTTTCAGGCTACGGACTTTACGAGGCAATTCTCATAGTCTACACACCCCATCAGTCTCATTATTTAGCTAAGATTAAATAAAGAAACTGATGCCCCTCTCAGATTAAACGAGAAAAACATATCATAATTCTTCTACAGGACAAAGAAGTTTGTTTAGCAGATATGTTTCTTCAAAGGGAGCTCAAGCCTAAATTCAGCATTTTGAGACTGTAATGACTTTTGACAAAAGAAAATATGTGATTTTATCGTTTGCTGTCATAATCTGAATCTACAACAACTGAGGAATGTTCGGGAAGTATTCAGCTTTTTTTTATATATATCGTGAAATGGTTGTATGATCTTGGCACTACAAATCAAAAAGTACACAACTGTGCAAGCATGAACAGATATTTTCCCGTTACTCAGTAAGCAGATAGTCCCGACAGAGGGCCTTGCAGATTGTTTTGAAACGCAGTAAGGGCGCTAAAGTAAGAGATTATTGTCCCAAGGATAGTACTTTGAATGGGACTAAGATGCCATCGTTCCAGATAGGCTTTCTATTAGATAGCTGAATACTTTCCAAACAGACTTAGTAAAAGCCTCCACCAATAATTGTATTTCCATACCATTATGAAGAAAAAAAATCAGTCAATTACAAATCCGAAGAATCATGCAATTTGTCTTGTTCGTGTTTAGGGGCTATGTCTTTCACCACGGACAGAAAAATTAGTTTGGTGATAAATGATATGCACATTTCACCAAAATGGAATCCTTCAGCACGACAGGAAAAATCCCTGTCTTTTTTAGGGGGGGGGGGGTTCTGTAATTATTTCCATTCAACAATCCTCGACCAAAAAATAGTTCAACTTATGTCTTCTATCAGATTTCTCGTTCTTTTGTTCATGTTTGTACACCCTTTGTTGGAATTAGTGTCCATGCTTGTGGGCCTAATTCTGGACAAATCCCCTCAGCTGGGCCCATGATCTCATCTAGCTCCTATTCAACCTCTCAATCGATTTTTGCCTTTGTCGTTAGACGGTGGTTCAGCGACTTTCATCGGTATGGAATCTTCCCAACCTGGCCCTCGTGAAGACGGTCGCTGGGACAATCACTGGGCCGATGCTGCTGCGGTTCCAGTAGCGAGTTGATTTTTGGCATGGAGTTGTTAGCTCAACGCCCTTCTCTTACCAACGTTTAACTATTTATCTCTGAATATTAAACCAAGATAATCATTGTTTTTTTTTTGTTTTTTTGTATGTGTTCTGAAGTTCTGGGGTGAAACGTATCTATTCCATTAATTATAGAACTAGTATCTTGATCTTTGTTATTCTGATTATCATGTTTTGGTCGATAGGCTCTCTATACTCCTTTGTGCTGTCTGAATTTGAATTGCTGTATCATCATCATCTGATGGATCTTTTAGATATGTATCTTCATTCTTGTTGTTTCGATCAAAATGAAGAGTCCATTCAAGGACAATCATCAAAAGCCCTTGAGTGAAGTTTTTTTTTTAAAATGAATATATCACATTGTAACGAATTTTTTTTTGTCTTTTTTCGTTTTTGTTTTTTTTACCAATAGTTGTCACAATTCCTGCTGCTATAGTTTGAGATTGTGGCGAACAATTCAATAGTAATCATACCAGTCGAATACTCCTTCTACAGTCGGTTTTTAATAAAAATGGAAATTTCATTTTATTATCCTTATAAACCAACATATGATTAACCATATTTTTAAAAAATTTTTGCTATATCAAATATAAGTATTTTGAGAATATAAATATACAGATTATTAAGATATTTTCAAATGTCCAAAACGTTCATTTAGGCAGTAGCAGCCATCACACATCAACAATACACATCAGAAATAAAGAGACTGCTTTTGTTAAATATACGAAACTTTGCATCATCATTACTGTTCGTCGCAATCTGATGAAGCTTGGGAAAGTGTCAAAGTTTGAAAGATTGGTCAAACATGACTTGTCTGTAGCAAATCAACAGCAACGCGTTGGTTATTGTGAGTCACTGCATGCTCAGCGGTTCCTGGGATTATTTTTAGACAGAGTTGATACAATGGATGAGAAATTGATCCTTTTACACAACATTGTGCCCCTGTCAGTGGCTCAGTTGCCACGATAGACCCGTTCTCTAGCTCAGAGGCGACCTTTATCCAACAAAAATCTTATTTACTATTCGTTGAGATATGCAATGAATCATCCGGTACGAATTTTTAAACTATGAGCAGTCACAGCTGAAGTTCACAGCTAACAAATCAGCGTTTGAAAAATGCTTTGGACAGAAAACGCGAATTCATGGGGACTTCATCACGATATTGCACGTCCTCACACTGCTCGACAGACCAAAGGTCTCATAGAGGCATCCGGCGAAGGGAAATGATTCATCCACAGTATTTTTCTGGTCTTGCTCCATCTGACTTGTTCAGGAGTTTCGAAAATCATTTTCATTCACAAAGACTCACTTTGTGAAAGATGATGAAAATCAATTAGTTCCTTACTTCAGGTTTGAATCTAAGGAATTTCACGAAGCTGGTATCCAAAAATGTGTTGATAGATGGAATAAAGTTATGGAAAGAGAAGGATTGTATACTAGTGATTAATATCATCTTCAATAACTGCAGTGTTTTTGCTTCCAAAGAAACTGAAACGTTGAACAGAACCTTTGTTACAAGTGAATACACGCCATGACCAGTATTTGACCACGCAGAACTTCATGTTACCCAAAAACAAAGATTTGCAATATACCAGGATTTAAGAAATAGACTGAAGTAAAGAAAAACATTAAAGCAACTGAATTTTTTCCCACAAGAAATTTTGTTGTTTGGAAAGTCTCTGAAAATTAAAATTGAGTATCTAAACTAGATAATACGAGAGGATTTTTAGTAGTCAAAAACATCTCTGAGTTTTGTTATTATTTTTTGATTTCAGTGATTCACTATGAAATTTCTATGAGGTCTTCACACGATTGTAAATGCATTTCTTTTTTAAATTGTATACATAAAGACTTTCATAGCGATCCCATTTGAAAAGTGATAGTTGATACGCTATGCTTATAAATGCTTAGTTTGGGCGTGTTCAGTGGCTTATACATTTATTTACCACAGCCATTGAAAAGGTAAAAGCCACTTTAGTAATGGTGACTTTCAAGATAGGCAGACACACCTCTATTGAGATTCTGGTACAACTCTATTTTCATTAGTCTCTCCACTCTCAAACCATTCCAGCTTGATCCACACCCAGTTAAGCGGTTGTAAAGGACCGTATATTCCCCCATGAAGGCCTGCTTTGTAGTTGGGGTATTTGACCATTTTACCACCAGTGACATTAGGCAAGGTTCAAACTCAGGTAAAAATCAAGATTTTAGCGTTGGGTTTTCAAAGTAGGCAGATCCTCTCCACGGGAACAATCGGTGTCACAAAACGCTTTTCTTTTCGTGCTGTTCGGTGTCAGACTATGTCATCTCTCCCTTTCAATTTTGCCAACTGCTTAACTTAGTTAAGCTTTGTTGATATCTGTATAGATCCTGACATGGCTTACGGTGAGCGTTCACCGTCTGCTCTAATCTCAGTAGCTTATTATAACAGATGGCACTGATAGTTTGACATCTTACATGACGTGGAGGACTTCTCGCGTGGGGTGAAACTTGTGCAAGCATCTAGCCAAACCAGACACAGTACGCTGCTTACCAGCTGTTTGTTTTATAATGAAAACCTGCTGTGTATTATGTCATGTCGCCCTGTACCGTTAAACATCTTATCAAACCGAATTACCCCCGACCACAAAAAAACTATTTCAACAGAGCGAGAGAAGAAGGGGAAGCGATCGTATCAGGTCCTTACAATTGAGATATCGTTTTTGTATTGAACGATGAACAACAATGCAAACAACAGAAAATAGTAGATATTTGTTCAAATTATGACAGTAAAATCACGAATAATGTTTTCCCGATTATTGAACCTTTTATCGTGGATATGTAGATAAAAATACTTAAAAAGATGATATTCTATGAGAAAATATCCGGTGAATATGGAGGGTTTTGCAAGGATTTTTATCACAGTTCTCTATGCTTGGACACAGATAGCTGAGAGATGTGGTGTCTGGAAGTGTCTTATAGCATTTCATTCAATTCCATTTTCCATCTTTTGAACCTTTCCTATTCCCTTAAGATGACATGGTTTTGGTTGCTGCAGTTGTTCTAAAGTCTCCATAAAATACTCAAACCATAGTCCGCGGGCCGTTAGCCGCTGCTTTCCACAATTCTTCATAATTATGAACAGGCTTAAACTCTCCTTCGAGAGTTATTATTTGCATCCACTCCTGTTAAGGACTCGAAAACCTCCAATAATAACGAATTATATCTTTATTCACATCAAATTTGCAAATAAACTGCAATTACGTTAGTAAATCTTTCAAATTCAGCATTATTTGTTATGATTCAAAATACGGTATTTCATAAATAGCATCACAGAGCAAGGAAAGACGGGGAAACAATTGTAAACAAAGTAAACGGGTAGATGAGAGGCGTCAGCAGCCTTCTCACGGTCCTTGGGACTAAGAATCATACATTGAGAAACATTTATCTTTAATACAGAAGGTCAACTTCATAAATCTCTTATAAGATGTTTATAAGCAATGCAAATTGAAGAATTTATACTCTCTACCCCGATACGAAAACTTTTTATTTGGGAAATTTTCAATTGATCTGTTCAACATCTAATTTTTAATTGCTTATGTGTACAAAATATGTAAAATAGCTTTTTGTGGCCATGATAGTGATATTCATGAGTAATTGCTTTTTCTCACTTTGTTGTGAAAATTTGTGTATTTGTCCGTTTTCCAATTGAAAAAAGTTGATGCCAAATTATTACTCTCTGCATTACAAAAGCAAAGTTTGAAGAGAATAATTGATATTTTCAAAACTTTCTAGACATAATCAATCAGTATATTACATATTACCCAGGAATAGAGAAAATTGTTTTATTTGCATAAGATTATATGTTGACTCATAAATTTGGGAAATTTACTTTTTATTTGCTGTTTCGCGTTTGTATTTTTTTCAAAGTCTTTTCAGGTGTTATGCATGTATAATATGCCCTGTAACTGTGGTAGAAAATCTAAGGGAGAAAACAGCCATCTTTTAGGAGTCAGATTTGAAGACCACCAGAAATCAGTATCCAAATGAGACAACAAAATCAGGCTTAGAAGAATATGTATGTAAGGGTAAGAAACACAATACTTCCTCTGAAATAAAAGCTAAATGGTGGGGGGAATATAGACGGAAAGTTTGTGTATTGAAAAAGTATTGATTCATGAAAAAGAATTATGCCTGAGAAAATGAGTGTAGATTTTAACAACATAATGAAACCATTGTTTGACACCCACCCTTACTTGCAGAACGTGGATCTTGTGCCGTTGAGACATTGAGAAACGGAAGCTTCAATCAATCATGAATATAGAACGAGAGGACGACATCGTCAATCTTGCAGTGAATTTGACGAGAATGGAAACACTGGAAGTATACATAATCAAACAGTTTAAATTTCTTTTCAAAAATGGAAAATGAAACAAATGAAAACGACTAATGTAATCAATTTTTTTTTAAAAGACAAACCCCAAGTTCTATAAAGATGTTTTGGAAGTGGGGCAAAATAAGAGATTTTTTGCACTATCTGTTATCCTTTCCTCGTACTAAGTGTCCAGCTAATCTCCCTTTTTGTCCTTTAATCAATATCATGAAGTTGTTCACTTTGGTCCGTCGTTTGATTCATTTTGATCTTTTTTTTTTATTTCTTACTTTTATTCCTAACATTGCCTCTTCCATAGCTCTTTATATTAACTGAGTTTGTTTTCAAGTGATTCTGTAAGTTTCCATGTTTCTCCTCAGTGCGTCATAGATGGTATCGCACATAAAATGAACACTTTGCCTTTCAAGCATATTGACAAAGTGCTTTTCAATACGTCTCTTTACCAACTAAATACTTTCCAACCAATCGTTATACGTCGTTTTATTTCGTTTTCATGTTCTTCCTCCCATCCTATCACTGCAATGTCTTCCAAACCTATACCCTCAATTCTCCTGGTCTTATTTGGGAATATATTTTTGAACATTAGTTTTGTCTTGATTCTAATCATCTTTGAACCAATTTTGAGATTTTCCCTATTTTCCCCAGTAAATTTTCCCTGGGGTGCTTTCAAGACTTTATGCAAATAGCTTAGATGAAATTGCTTCCCGTTGTCAAACTCCTCCTCCAATCTTCATTTTTTTAGATCTTTATGTAGTCAAAATATCACAGTTCAACAACTTTAATATAATTTTCATTAATACGTTGCTCACGCCTTGAGTTGAAAACTGCCGTATGGTCTACTGAGTAAGATGCTATTTTCGTAATCAGCAATAGCCAAAAAAAAATTTAGTTCGTTGTATTCTGTTGTCTGTTCGATCAGCAGATTTATTGTGTGTAGGGGTTCTCTTGTTAAGTAACCTACCCTTTTGCACGGTTGATTTTGCAGAGTTTGGTTATCTATACGTATTTCTGAGAATAGTTTTTACTTGTTAAATAGTAATGTAATAGGATCGATGGTTGCTAAAATCTTTATTATCCCGTTTTTGGTAAACTAGGATTATTTTTCCTAGGCAGACACACCGTTCTCTTCATCATGAAGTGAGTGAATAGCTGTAATAATTCTTTGAGAAAGATCTCCCCTGCATGTTTTAAAAATGGCATATAACTATGCTATTTCACTTCAGCTTTTTTTCGTTTCATATTTTTGAGCGCAGTCTCCATTTCGTCTGTTGTCATGTCCGGAACATCTCTACTGTCTATCGGAGGCACCGGTGGGTGGTACTTTTATTTTCAAAGCATACAATTCCTCATAACATTTTTCAGTTATTTTAATCATCTTATCACTACTTTTGATTATTTTCGCACTCTGTAGAGCAAGCATCTGCTGTTTGCAACTGCAAGCTGCATATCTGGCATGTTTCAAAGTCTACTCTTACCTGTTGGAGTCTTCTATCCTCCTCAAGTTTTTCTTCCTTTCTTTCTTGTCACCTTCTTTTGTTTGGTTCTGCTCTCTCGATTTCGTCTGTTTAAGCTTTTATTTTCATATTTCTGCACTTCTAATCAGTTTTTGCGATACCTTTGAGTATATCTCTTTGTTATTGTTTCCATTTGTTTTGCCAACCATCTCTTCTGCTTATTTAATTATATTCGCTAGATATTGACAATCCTCGTCTATGCTTCTTTCATTATCCATCAAAGTCAAGAATTGTTGTTTTTTTTTTGCTGTGTTTTCTTTTACCACTACCTGAAATTCGGTAACATTTCCTCTGATATCATTATGACACATTTTTCGCGAGAATCGTTTTTTGTATTTCAATTTTAAAATTGAATTTATCTCAGCAAGCTACCACTCTAGGATGACTTCCTATATTTACTTTGTTTATAAAGGTAATATCTATAAATTTATTGATGTTATTAGCTATTATGAAATTTATTTCATTTTTGTTGTCGCATTTGGGCTTCTAAAACTCTTGTTGGATTACTTAAGCACACACACACACGCTAACACACACACGCATATATATATATATATATATATATATATATATATATATATATATATATATATATATATATATATATATATATATATATATTTATATATATATATATATATATATATATATATATATATATATATATATATATATATTCACATGGGTTCAAATACTAATTATTGGTGTAGCCAGTATTTGTGCCATAGTTTCTGTCTCAAGGCAGTCACGTGTACTTGGTCACAAGTTGTTGTTTTTTGTTTGTTTTTTCACTACAACCGATTCAATATAATAGTAAATACACCAAGAGATAAATCGCGACTGGTTTTGAGTCAGCCAGATCATGCTTGAAACATTAAAGAACAAAGACGTTCTCTTTCTGTGTCTCTATTTCTCTGTTCTAATTGGGGTCCCTGCACAAGATAGAACTCAGTTTATAATGGAAGGCCTTTTGGAAAGGAGCCTTTTTAGGTATATATCCATATATTGTTGATATATATGGGGGATATACTTATATATATATATATATATATATATATATATATATATATATATATATATATATATATATATATATATATATATAAAGAGATAGAGGGGAGATATACTTATATATATATATATACATATATATAGAAAGAGAGAGAGAGGTATATATATATATATATATATATATATATGAATGTGTATGTGTGTGTGCGTGTGTGTGTGTGTGTGTGTGTGTGTTGTCGATTGCAATCACTGATACAACTTTTTTGACAACAAAAATCGAAATCTCAGGAAATAGTAATTTCACTGTAATGAACCTTGTGTAATTATTTAGAAAAATGATTGTAGAAAGTTTTTGTCTGGAAGTTATTTCCATAAACAATATCAACTCGGATATAAATGTGTTTTAAAATTGACACTTCAAGAAAAAACGTGTAATTTTGTGAGTTTTAATCAATTAAAAAATGCCTTGCCCAGTCATAACACACAGGGATCTTGAATTTTTAGCATGAATTTTAAAAAATGAGTTCAGCTATATTTTTTCTCTTTGTAAATTTGATATCATTTACGAGAATAACTCTACACGAAAAAATTCTATCATCATTCTTAATAAGTACACAAAGTTTATTACAATGAAATTACAATTTTCTGACGTTTTGATGATTATTATATATTTTGGTTAGTTTTTTTTTTTTTACCTTCATCCTAACTTTCAGTTGGTTTCTATCATAACTCTACGGCAACAATTAAACAGTGAAATCGGAAATGAAGATAAGCCTGCTCACACCCTCTAGCCAGATGGAGCCCAGTATACGCCTGGCTGCTTCTAACCATTCGGCCAACGGGACTACATAGTTACTCCGAAGTTGATTTTACATCCCAACCTATCTTCAATGCTTGTTGAAGTCTACGAATTACTGGATGGAGTTTGTAACATTATTATTAATTTTGACCAGTTTTCACTTTCATCTTAACTTTTAATTGCTTTTTTTTCATCCTAACTTTTAAGTTGCTTTTAATCATGGGGAAAAACTGTGAGTTACATGTTTGATAATTTAGACGCATATTCCGGCATGCTAGGCATGTTATCAACCGTAGGTAGCTGGGAAATGGACACCAGATTGAACTGCATGCATTTCGCAATATTTCATGGAAATTAAAGTTGCACAAAGAAGCTAAACGTTTGCTTAATTGTTTTTTTTTATTTTTTAAGAGTAATGAAACCTATTCCTGCAAGAGATGCTAAGAGACGTCCGTTTCACTTATTGAAAGAAACGTCACTTTTATTTAAGTTTGGATGATAAATCCGAGACTTAATCTGCTCCCTTGTGTTTAGTAGCAGAATAATGTTCTGAAATGAGGACAAAGATTACGAACATCACGGGTCTGGTTAGTCACTCAATAGAAACCATCGTGCAACCAATCTCTTTTGGTATCTTGCCGAGTAGGGGGTGATCAAATAAAACACTGTGCAAAGGGGTGATCAATGAATAAGTAACTTTCCTCGCTTTTCGATGGCAGTGATCACCAGAAAAAGTCCAAATTTTCAACAACAAAAAAATGTGTGAATGCTACCAACACAAAATAAGCAACCAATTTAGCATAAACTTGCATTGCAAATTGTGCTCCCCTCACACACACATGCACATGCATGCGCACAATAAAGACCTATTGGGAGGGCACTTTTTTTTTCGAAACATAATGAGCAAATGTTTAAATTTCCAGCCCTCTAGCTCTATTGGTGTGACATATTCGCATGACATACATACATACATACATACATTCTTGCATACGTACATACATAGCCAGGAAGAACAACTTGAACGTCGATATTTCTGATAGTAATTTTAGTTAACGGTATCCAATAAAGATGGTTAAACACGGGAGGAAGAGAAAAGGAGAAAATTCGCCTTGCCGTGGAGTGATGGTTAGCGAGTTAGTCTCAGTGAATATTGCAATTGTAAACAGTTCGACTCTAACTGGTTGCCCCTCACTTGCAACATTGCCACAGACAAAGCTAAGTTTAGTAAATACCGAGAGAGGGGGAAGAGAAGTTGGAGAGGGGGGGAGATACATTTGCTGTTTCACTTAGCATTCATTTGTCGGATCTGCAATTCATTTGAAATGTTTTGCAGCGTCGTTTAGATTCAAAATTCAATTAGAGAATCTTGTTCACTTCCTATCTATTTCTAGGCAAACCTTGGGATGAGCACCTGAATTAGAGTTCTATTTAGAAAAGTCTGTTGGAGTAACGGTTGGAACGAGATGGTTGCTCTTAAAATCTGATCGCTAAGATCCACGCATCCTTTTTTTTTTTAGATTTCAAAGTTGTTTTGAGTGCAAAAGCGAAATTCCAACATTGCTTAATTTGACTGAAACCTTTGATTTTTCTTCTTTCATCTTGTCCCTTCAGCACATTGTACCATGCACACAGTTGTATACACAGGGTATGCCCAGGGTACTCCAGAACAATAGAACCTATATATATATATAAAAAAAAAAGGGCAACATAATTCTTGTGGTTTAATTCTTTATTTCTTCATAATACGTATTAGAAACCATCAACGAAAACTGACACCAAACTGCCAACATAGGTTTCTTCAGTTTTTAAGATGTCAGTCTGACAGAATATCTATGTATGTATTACGCGTAAAGGACACGCCTATTGAGCTAGAGGGCTGAAATATTTATCCCATATCATGCCCAAAAAACCTTTGTATTTGTTTTCGTTTTTTGAAAATCCCCCCAAAGGTTTTTAATGCGATGTTCATTTTACAATGTAGATTTATGCTAAATTCGTCCCCAAGTTTGCATCCAGTGGCGTCACGCCTGTTTGTTTTCTTTGTTTTGTTTTTTGTTGTTTATTTTTTTAATTTGGACTTTTTCAATGATAACTACCCGATAAAAAGTGAGAGAAGTAACTCATTTATTGATCGGCCCCTTATCCATCTTATAATTGATCACCCCATCACAGCATGCTTCAAGAAGATGTCGGTCACTTTACGGCTTGTTTTGAGTAAATGACAAGACTTGCTCTGTTCCAGATGTATTCCTGTGTGATCTACTCCGTCGAAATTCACAACTATTTATAGCAAAATCAGCGTTCCATAATTCTGATGCAACGTGCATAAATGCACCGTTTCCATCCCTGGAAGCCTTTAGCTAAAAATTGAGGTCCGTTTATGAGACATCATTTTCGAAAAAAAATTATTTTCCATCTTCCTCAGGTATATGAAAACTAACATAAAACTCGTCAAGAGATCATTTTCTCATGGATAAATTATAGAAGTATATATTTTGTATAAACATATTTATAACAAACGAAAGAAATTACAAAAATCAGAAAATGAGCTTCAAAATCAAAATTAAGGCAAGAGTTAAAATAACTCGTTTTCTAAACCTTACCTTTGATTTTAAACATGAATTATACAAGAATTTCACTAAACCCAACAGTAGAATGTTGTAAGTGGATATAAAATCTAACCACCCACCACCAGTACTTAAACAGATTTCCATATCAGTAAATACTAGGTTAACACAAAACTCGTTGAACGAGAAAATATTCCAGAGAAACACTTAAGAATATCAAAAAGCTTTAAAGAAGAGTTGATGTAAAAAGTGCAATCTAGAATTCAAAGAGAAACACAAAGACAAAATACTAGCAAAATCAAGTTAGGATATAGTCGTATGGATAATTTTGAAAAAAATACTGAAATTATAATAATTATATTTGAAAAATATAATGGGTAATGAAATAACAAAAACGTAACAGAAAAAGTCGCAATTGTAGCAGACCTGAAGAATGTGTCTTTCAAAATGAATCCCCAACCAAAGGAATAGTGTACATAGCGAAGATCTTACCTTTCACCTCAACATTGGACGGCCAAAAAAACAAGACAGTATATTTTGGAATTACTAAACCAAACTTGAAATCCATAAACCTCTTTTACAAAAGATCAAAGGAATAAAGAAACTACATTCAGGCAGAAGCACGTAAGAGTCTGAATTCGAGATGTAACTTGTGTATGAAAGAAAAATTGAAAATAGTAACATATAACTAAAGAAATGATCTATCAAATTTCTAATGAAAAAATAGGTGTGAAATGTACACAGAGAAAAAATTTCTACTACAGTATCTAAAGTTGAAGTTAAAATTAAGTTGTGAATAGCACTCAGCGATATTTGTGAAGGCCGGGTGTTGTTGATAATTGGACTTTCACTCCAATAATCCTTGACAATATGTTATATTCTTTCATATTTCACGTTCGACCCAAATTCAAAACCTCTCTCATAGTTAATTGAACTGAAGAGGGCACGAACCTCAAAAATATGACCAACGGTTGAACCCACACACAGATAACCATGAAGTTAACATGGACCCATGGTTAACCCAAATTTAATACCATACATCCCAGCAAGTGTGGAAAAGGACTTGACCCAAAATTGAAGTCGTACTTAGAAAAAGTAATATTTACCTAGGTACTCGAGTTTAATCATCATAAAAATTGTTAATACCAAATCGTTAAAAAATATGTACAAAATAACAACGAATCAAAAATTGAAATTTAACATAAATATACAGAAATATCTGGTAAAAATCAAATTACCAACCCATCCTTTTGAAAAACGGACAATATCTTGGATAAAAGGAAAAAATCATATTAATTAATATTAATATAGAATATTTTGAATTCTACTAATATCTAAAAAAAAAAAACCATCTTACTCTCCCCTCCTCATTTTAAATCCTATAGCATGCTACAAAACAGTCAGGCTAGACTGACAAATAATATAACACCACGGGTCAGTTCCGAAAAGGGTGGGTAAAGTTGGAATTCCTGAAGGGTATAAATCATAAAATGCATATAGAATTTTGATCAATCAAGTTTTTTGGTGGTGTTTACTGGGGCTTTAGATACCGCATTAACTTTTATATTTCTGTCCTATTGGGCAATTCTGGGTGTAATTTGATTTCTTTGAAGTCTGTGCGTAATTATTTTATTGTCGTGTGATTTGATAATTTTTGTTCGTATTGATGCATGAACAGATCACTTTGATGTTATTTTTATCAAAGAAAAAATTTTTTTTTCAGTATTGTCTTCGATTCATTTTGAATGAAATCGTGTTTCCTTTTCTTCTGCTCTTACTATTTTGATTGGGATTGTATTCTAACTCAAATTACTTAGTCGTGATGCTTTGTGTACGGCTCTCTCATGCTGTCAAATATTCTTTATTCGTGACATTGTTTGATAGTCTTTTTCCTATAGAAATAGGTATGTTTGTTACGAGGATGTGAGGTGAACCGACTGAACGTTTGGGAAATGATAATTTGAAGGTGAAGTGGCTATTGGAAGGTGACACGAAAATTTAGGAGAAGAACAGGTGTTACATTTCGAAAATTCTTATTATCACAGGGGTATGTCTCGATGCATTTCGACGGTTTCCCGCCATTCTTTCAGGAAAACTTGAAGCAGTTGAAACACTTGAAACTGTATGCTGTTTACATGTTTAAGATTTGAGAATAGAAATGGGGATATTTCTGTGTTGTGGTTTGCTTATTAGGAGTTGGATGGAGGTGTTCATATCTGTGTAGATGAGAGTCAAGTTTAGTCTGAAATAAGAAGGATCTGTGAAAGGAAGGGTCAGGTGATGTTTGTACCCGTATCTATAAGTATCAGGATTGTCTGAGATGAGACAGGGCTGAGGGAGGAAAGGGTGAGTTTTCAGAAGGAGATTGTTTGGCTGTGGAATTTTTGGAATCAAGAGTCTGTGTCAAGCATTTATTGGATACGCATTGACATATATATGGTGGATGGGAAAAGTGTGTGTTGTTTTTAATCTTTTTGGTTGATGGTTGGTGAGACTTTTCTCATTCTTTTTTAAAGGGGGGTTATGTGTGTGCTTGTACTGTTCATTAACGAGTCTGCTGTGTGTAAGCCATTTCCTAGTATGTTAATGTTATAATGTGTAGTTTTTTGTGATCCAGTTTCAAAATCAATTTATTAAAAGGGTTTTTCGATACTTTAGGGTTATCGTATTGCATTGGGTTATAAGGGCTGTTCCGATGCATCTGCGTGTCGAGGAGTCATGTATATCTTTGAAAAGATGGTATTTGTGAAAGTTGACATAATAATTGTGTGTTTCTATGTTTTACCATGGCGTTTGTCTTTTCATCCAATTTCTGGGCTCTTTCGGGTTCATATTCATATTCATCTTTTCTTGAGAGGTTTCGAGGTTTTTCCGATGTAGATATTGTCGCAGTCCTTGCACGGTATTGCATTAACGCCAGCTTGGAGTAGTGTGATTCTGTGTTGTGGTTTGATTACTAAATCTTTGCTGGTAAACATCTGCTTACTCCAAAACCCACAGCACTGCAATGCAAGGAGAAAAGTAGAAAAGATCCGAACTACTAGAAAACAACAAAAAAAACGATTAAATGTTCCTCAAATTTTGTCACTATTATCAGCTTTTTAAGAATTGCACGTTGGGCATTAATTGACTGATATGCCGACTGCCAGACTATTACAGCGCTACTAGTGTCTCGCAGACTGAATAAAATATACGGGCAAATACTATACTCTGCAATGGCTCACACTGCAGTCTGCCTAACGATTACTTCGAGTACTTCTTTCGTGCGATTATGAGCAAAAGTACGTGGATACAAACACACATACTCATACGCACACGCACATATCGTCCACATGTATAAATGCACCCCATAAATACATATACTTCGACAATGTGGAAGTGAAGGATTTGGGAACAAATGTGTTACATCTGAAAAATCTTATTATCATAAAGATAGGCCTGATGCCATTTGTCAAAATTTCGTCGGCGTCTTCACGAAGGACTTACCGATGCAGAAAAAACTATATACTTCACATATCCGAATGTAATACAAAACCACAGAAAAGGCCGTAGCATTTTCATTTGATTATCGACTACATAGGGAAGCCATTGTTCATGAGCATTTGCTTAATGTTAGAAAGTTCTTTAAAGAATATCGTATATGATGAGGACATAATGGAATGCTAACAGGAATAAGCTTCTAGTGTTTGATAACTACAGGCCCTTCCGCCCCCGATGTAAAGAAAAAAAAAAGGAAGAATAAGATTACCCTCTATAATAAAACCTTCAAGTAAAAAAGACTTATCATTCTCGCTTTCATTACTTACATTCAGTGGATAATAAATTGTAACTTTATGGTCATAATGACGACTGGAAAATCAGTCAAAAGCGCTCGATTTGAATTAGCATTTGGTCAATTTCAATAAAATGTTGACCCTGAAATCGGTTGTCTCGTGAGAAAAATACTGCAAAAATTGAAACGACATTCTTTGTCAGTTGTGTTCAACCAATTGTGCATAACTGAATTTATTCAGGCCGTCGCCTCTCTACTGGGCTATTTAGTTCAATGGAAAGAGTGATGGTGCTTTAAATCGGCTACCCCCATCGGCTGCAGGTTCAATTCCTGCTGCAACCCCATTTTCATCACTTGTTTACCATATTTACGCTCTCTAGACTAAATGATACAGTCATCTGTATTTCTGTAAGGTCATTTCAGGTAGAGTTTTAAAGTAATATAACGCATTTGCAATTATTTATATCGGGTTTTATATTAATTCATGATATATATATATATATATATATATATATATATATATATATATATATATATATATATATATATATATATATATATATATATATATATATACACACGTAGGTTACTCAATGAATCTGTATCCTAACGACGTAAAAACTATTTATTTATAGTGTATGACCGGTACTGTGGTTTATACACACACCTAAGTTGGAATGTGTGTGTGAAAGAGAGCGAATGTTAGTGTGTGTACATGTGTATTCATGTCCAGATCCCACCGCTTTTTGAGAAAGCCTGTAGATTATCTTAAAGGATAAACCAAACTCTGAGACTGACATTTTCCTACGATATACTCGCCTCATCACTTCACTTCAATACCAAAAAAAAAAAAAAATGGCGTAACTAATTTGTTTTGCGGTTTCAAGCGAATTTGTTTACACTAAGTCCTATCACTTTTCGAAAGCTGCAAAGAGTCGGGTTATTTTCCTGTTCCTTTCCATAAGTGACCCCCGTTTGTGCAAGATGGCGTCAGCTGTTCAATTTCAGAGTTAATGAAGTTCCTAGGTCTTTCTTTTTTCTGAAAAATTAAAAAAGAAGTTCAGTGACAAGATTGGCTCTGATGCAGGGTCAAGCTCCGTATATTCTTTCATCCCAACGACTGAAGATGATTATTTGTATTGTATATATGACAAATATATAATATTCATCAGTTTGGTTCAGTCTATATGCTAGCTGCCTACTTATCCCTTGATTGTGATTTCAAATCATGGAAGCGAAATGTTAATTTTATATATCGGTTTAGTTTGGAATGACAGGATAGACAAACAGTGAAGAGTTCACTCCCCTAAATTGTTGTTGCAGTTGTTACGGTAGAGTTTGACCGAAGACACTCAGAAAAGTATACCTATCACTCGATGATTATTTTTTATCCAAATATTGTC
>OY735204.1:28246266-28271266 GCA_963457665.1 Thysanoteuthis rhombus | reverse complement strand
CAGTGAAACAAGGATTGTTTGAGTTTGAGAGAGACAGACAAAAAGCTAACGATTAATGCAAACGTAACCCCCTTTTCACCACTGCTACAGGTGAGAACTCGGTAGACCGTTGCAGAAGAGTCAGTGGACAGCACTGCCATATTAGATAGGCACATATCACGCAGAATTGCAGGTGCAAACCAGACAATACATCAAAGGTAAGATTTGAGCCCACATTAAGAACGTGCCTTATCAACTTCTGCCTTGAACAAATATTGTCCTGAAAGGCTGTTATATTCCTGGCTTTCACTCCCACAGGAGGGCTAGGATTTCCAAAAGACATCGAACAATTGATATGGATTAAAGTGACATTAAGAAGAAGCCAAAGCACCGAGAAGTCGGCTCAAATCGGAAGGAGGAGCAGCGAAAGAGACCTGTATTCACGTGAAACGGGTACTTATCACCTCAACTTTGACAGCTGATATGTATGTGCATGTCAACACTTCAAAGACATCGTCTTTGGGAAAAAAAATCTTTTGAATCAATCGAAAATTTCTTGAAGCATTTGGACTGCGCTCATTATTTTTTTTGTTCTGATAATTCCGTTCGAGCCGGCCTTCCTCGAGTTCAGGTTGCGTCTGGTAAACAAAATGCTTTGGTCGGTTCACATGGTTGAATTTTGTTAACTTTATCCATTTCAAATTCGTACCATCCTCAAGAGAGGTTAATTACATGAAAATGGACTGGTCAAATTAATCTCAGATTCCTACTGAGACAGTAGGCCTCCACTCTACGTATTAATGCCCTTGAAAAATGCATGAACCCGCTCTCCCCACCAGTTATGGCTAAATAAGGCAGACTATGCTTTCTAGGCAGGGGCTCTAGCTATTAGTAAATAGTAAGGTAACGGTTTTTTTTTACTATGTCCTTTTTTTATTTTCTTTAACTTGTCTCTTAAGAGAAATTTGATATTGGTGACTATTACAGATGTCCACAAAACTCAATTTAATGGCATATTGGGAAACGCTAACCAAGACTATCATTAAAACTGTAAACATACGTTTCTTCAGTTTTCATATTGCTCTGGCTGGCTGGCTGGCTATTTATGTACGTACAATACGTACAGTCTGCACCAATGGATCGAGAACGCTGATAATCTAAATACTCAATATTATGTCCATAAAAAACTTCTTTTTTTTTTCTTTAAATATGTATTTAGTTGGGGGTTCAATTTGCCATTTAAATGTATGCCAAATTGATCCCTTGGTTTGAGTCCGATGGCATTTAATTCTTGCGTTTTAGTGATCACTGCCCGTCAAAATGCCAGAGAAGTAACTTATTTATTGATGACCGAATTATCAAACTGTCTAATCGATCACCCTCAACAAGGCAGTTTCTACTGAATGACTAACCAGACCTATTCTTGATGTGGATTACGTTTTTTGCCTCCTCTGATGTTTAAATTTCAAAGACTTGATGCCCCTATTCGTTGCAAAATCTTGACTGAAAATAGCGGCCAAAAAATACGAGCAGTCGTTATTTTTCCTCGTGATATCAACCCGTGTATACTCTTTTTAGGTGGAGGTGTCAACTAGAATAAATATTGTCCTGATATCTTGGATAAAGCATTGTCGTTATTGATTTCTGGACTGGTTTCTCTCCTATCTTGTAGCTTTTTATCAACTTGCTCCAGTGGCTTTTACATATTACGACCGTTAAGCAAGTATCATTGATGAGAAATAGAGAAAGAATTATGACAATGTTTCCATTATAAATTCCGACAACCTGAGACTGGTATGTGTATAACCACTACTAGGTATAAACCTGCAATTTGGCGTCATGTAATATCGGATAACGGAGAATATAGCTATAAAATTGAATGGCGTTTGCTTTCGTAACCTAATCCGTAAAGCAGTGACTCAGTCAGACGGACTCCTAAGGATAAGCTATGAGAGTTCAAATCTCGTCTGAAGCTTATACTTTATTATTCTTTATCCATACTACTTGGTTAAAACAACCCGGGAGTAGTGATGAAAACCAATAAAAATACATCTGGTTAGTCTCTCAATAGAAACAGTCTCATGGCAATTTTTTTTCATTAGTATACCATTTTGGGGATGATCAATTAAAAAATTGGGAAAAGAGGGGATCAATGAATTAGTTACTCCTCGGGTTTTTTGTTAGAAAGTGATCCGTAAAACAAATCTGAAACTTGAAAAAAAAATTGTTGTGAATGTTGGATGGCAAAATAAGGGATCAATTTAGTATAAAGTTACATTGCAAATTGACCTTCCCCACTGAAATATCTATTTATTAGGCTTGAAAAGAAGTGTAACTGTTTACTGTTTCAGCCCTCTAGCACCATTGGTACTGCCTGTACACATGATACATGCATAGCCAATCGGCCAGCTGTTTAAACCAACTTAAAAACTGGAGAAACCTGTGTCAATAGTTTTAGAGAGTTTTGATAAGTATGTGTAATTTGTTTGGAATAATTTTCATTTACTCTATGTTTTCTCCAGAATGTTTCGGTCGTGTTAATCTCGGTCGTCCTAGTGTGTCTGTTGTGTCCTGTAATATTGTCGAATCTTGCTCTGTCACCTCCGATGTTTTCTTGAGATTCTCTCCTCCTGACACCAGAGCGAACTCGTTAACCCGTTGAACTTAGCTCAGGCCATACTTATGGAATTCAAAGCTCATCGATTATTCTTTCCTGATTATTGGTTCTAACAAACTATTAATGTCCACTTTTGGTCTGCTGACTGAGTATCTAAGTCGAGTACGTGGGCATATATCCCCAACAGACACTGTAAGAATTTTGGAGGATATACAGCAGAAAACGTTGAGAAAATAAAAACGAAGAAAATAATTCGGACAAACCAAATACAAAAAACAAAAAAAACTAGTTCAACAAATCATTAATGGAATCAATAAATGTATTCGCAATTATCCACGATTTGATAGCGATGTGAAATATCTCCCTCTGTATTATTTTGTATCTGAACATTTAAGCAGACTTTTTGTTTTCTTACTGCTTTGTATAAGAATTTTAGAATCTTGCAGCGCTCTTTTTTCACCAAATGCTATTAACGACATTTCAAGGGATCACCACGCCCCCAAGTATTGTTTATGACACACCAGGAGGTCACGACATCCCCAAGTGTTGTTCACAACAACTTGATTAAAAAAACTGTTTTAGTTAATAGAAATGCAATAGCCAATCGCAATCTCGCGAACAATGTTACTGATAAAATAAGTCACGTTTTCTAGATTTAATCATGAAGAAAGGTTGGATTTCTTTTCTACTATTTTTCTTTTCTTTTGATAAAGCCGTGGGGGGTACTTACGTCGCCTTTCTACAATAAAATATATTTTGCTATCAGTTGTTCGAAATATTTCAGTTATCTAGAAGATTATAATACCTGATATTACATTGCGGGGTTAAAATCATATAACGATTGTCAAAAATGTCAGGTGATTAACAACTGTTTATAACCGGTTAAGGGCAGACACTGTATAATGTCTGGAGAGATTGTGAAAAAAAAAATTTCGAGATAGTTTGGACATGTGATAAGCATTTATTATTAAATTCAAAGAGTGCAATTTCGCTGTAATGTTCCTTTCAGAGATTTTTAATTCCAAATGCATACTCACTGTGTAAGTTAGGAATGGATGTTCGCAGCGCTGAGAAAAAAATGAAGAAATGAAGAAAGCAAAAAGTCGGTCTACACATGAACACTAAGATCAAAATCGAGGACACAGAACTGGAGGAAATAGACCACTACATCTACCTAGGACAACAAATCTCCGTGAGACCCTCAAAAGAAGAAGAAATCAAGCCAAGAATCACACTAGGATGGCAAGCCTTTGGCAGAGCTAGCTCAACCTTTGAAAATAAGAAGATCCCATTAATCCTAAAAAGAAGGGTGTATAACCAATGCATCCTCCCAATAGTGACTTATGGAGCTGGAACATGGAACCCAACCAAGAGACAGATCCGCAAATTGAGAACCATACAACGGGCACATGAAAGAATTATTCTGGGCCTCACATGGAAAGACCACAAGACAGCAGAGTACATCCGAAAGAAGCCAGGAGTCAGGGACATTATAGAATCCATTAAAAATCTCAAATGGCCTTGGGCTTGCCATGTTGCAAGAATGGCGGACAACTGATGGACATCACGACTCACAACATGGATCCCCCAAGATCACATGTGCAACTGAGGCCAGCAAAAGATTAGATGGAGAGACGAGCTAGACAAATTCAGAAAGTACTGGCTCCGTGACGCCCATGATAGAGAAGTGTGGCGAATCGTGGGGAAGGTCTATGTCCATCGATGGACGTTAAAAGACTGATGATGATGATGATGATGATGATGATGGTGGTGGTGGTGATGATGATACACACTATGAGCAAAAGCATGTGGCAAAAATGGCAGTCACTGCCTTGGAATAACTATACATGTCAGAGTCAGAGCTGCATCATCAAGCAAGCCGGTTGAATGTCGCCGTTATTGACTAGAAGGATTTGAACGACTTTAGACCGTATTGTTACGGACAAACTACTAGGTCAGAGTATTCCCTAAATAGTACGATTCTTGAGGTACTCACGTTTAGTTGTGGCGATTCTCTATCAGCTATGATCCGAGGGTGAAAAAAAACAAAAACAACTAACCATTGACAATATACAGAACGGGCAAAACTTATCGATGTGAGAAGTGAGCGGAGGTTTCCTCCCCAAGCATGGGCCAGCCGAACAGGTTCGGTGGATCTTCAGCTTTAATCGAGATGAAAGAAGAAATAGCATGATTAGATCTTTCTTGCATATGGGAGTGCTTGACTGCCGACACGTCAGAGGACTCATGCAAACCAATGCCTATCGCAAAAAGCATCTTCAATGGGAATGCAAGCGTCGAAAGTAGACATTGGATCAATGGAAGACACTAGCCGGGTCCGATGAATCTCGCTTTCTTCTGAATAAGGTGTACGCCAGGTTATGTTTATCTTGGGAAACAACAAGCTTGTAAAGGCAGTGTGAACATGTCAATAACGTTCTGCTAGGAAACATCGAATCTTATCATTCGTGTAGAAGGTCTCTTGTCGCGTAGCACCTACTTCAACCCAACTGAAAACCAGGTTAGCCCTTTCATTGCAGCAGTCTATACCGCACGAGTTGTATGGGAATGTTTTCTGGAAAACTTGCCATGGCTACAAATTTCCCTAGATCTCAATGCCATTAACCTCATAGGATGTTTTGGACTAATTAGTGTGCTCTGCCGAACGTCGGTGATGTAAGTTGTAGCAGTTAGGGAACCTGCTGTTGAGATTCTGGTACCAGATCCCAAAGAAAATCGTGTAGGAACTGTTCACAAGTACATGGAGGACCAATGCTTCACTTTACAGGTTGTTAAATGTTTTGACTCACATATACATATGATGAAATAATGGATTCACTGTATAAACAGTTTATGTTTCTGCTCTGTTTTAGCTTCTTCAGGCAAATTATTCAATATATTTTTTATCTCTATCTAGGACGTTATTTATGGGTTTCTTTTTTACTTAAGACCTTTGTCTTATTCTATCAGTATTTCTTTCCTTTTTTTTTTCCTTGTTTAGTTGTTGATCACTTTTTGTATTTTATCTTCCATAAGGGAAGTAAGTTGTGGCTATTTATAGTAAATCACTTGAATGTTCCAAACACTTTCTTTATCAGTATGTTGTTAATCCATCAGCTCTTTGTTTTCCCTCAAGGAGTATTCTTTTATTTATACATATGTATATATGCATATTTTTGTATCGGGCATTTCGTGAAAGAAAACCCATCACATATCATATATTGAATTTATGATTTGTATATTAACTGCTCAGAATTTAGAACTGTTCATCTGATTGGTTATCTTTTTAAAGTTCGCATTGCTGAATGAATGGTTCCTTTCGATGACAGTGTCGATTGAGCTCAGAAATGTAATTTGGAAAGACATGAAGATCTGTGCAAAGAATTCGTTAGGCTCTGCTGTATAATTAATATATTTCCTATCGAAGTGGGATGCTAAGGCTTCATTAGCGATTCGATCTAGGCATACCTTACTTAGCTTGGGTAATCATCAACAGATAAAAGAGAAATATATAAAGAGGCTCCAAGGACGAGCAGAAGCTACATCTTTATGAATATTGAATTCCAACAGGTTGACGGAAAACCAACAAATCCTAATGATCTTATGACGTGTCACTGGAATGTCCAGAGTCAGCGGTAATGATGTTTCAGCCCCGAAACAGAGTCTGACTTTGGTCATCACCTGATGAAGGTTTAATTGGAGGCACTGCTGCTGTTTTTGTTGCAGTACACGTACATTCATGCATATTCACATACATACATAAAAGAAGTTTTTCGCTGGGTCACAAGATTGGAGAATTAGGGCGTTTCTAAGAACGATTTAAAGTCTGACGATTATGCTGATGTGTGTTACGAATTTTCGACGCTTCCTTCATTCTTGTGACCCAGCGATAAACAGGAAAAATTATTTTGAAAAGTTGAATCGACAAAAACTATTCGTCGTGTTAAATTAAACTTGATAGAAACAAAAATTGCTCCCCAAATATGCATTATTTATTTTGTATACATATTTTAACAGGGATTTCCAGCGTTGCTCAGGGATCAAATATCTTCTTGCACCGTCTCACACACACTCTCGTGTACAGTTAAGCATTATTTCCTCACTAATATTCTCAAATTTGAGTTTTGCTTTTATATAAACCTTTGCTGGCGGTGTGATGCAGGACTCTGCCATTTCCTGGGGAAGAAATAAATGCAAACCGCCTGTCTTCTTACACAATACAACTTTGAGGGCGAGGTGACGCAAGCCAAAAAAACTGATATAGTGTATTGTGGACTAAGTGGCAGGTTGTGCAATCGAATATCAGCATGGGTGTACCACACCATCGGAGAGCTTCAAGCAGGCTCCTGGGCAGACCTACTTTGGGCCAAAGCACTTACATACAGGTCAACGAAGTCAGCACTACTTTTCCTGTAGCTGTTATTAAAATGTCTGAGAGAAAATATCAGATAAAAAATTCTTTCAATTCCGAATGATATCAGACAATCCTTCGTTTTGTAGAGGCCAAAATTTCAATCATTTTTTAATCGACTACAGATGCAGAAAAGGACAAAAATAAAGAGTCTGACCTCGTCCAAAAGACAAATACATCGCATTACTGTTCGAGAAGAGGACCCCAAAATTGAAGGTTTCAGTTTAAACATTTTCAGAACAGGTCTGGTTAGTCACACAATAGAGACCGTCACGCGAATGTTGCCGGACACGACCTAAGGGACCATTTTAGCATGAACTTACAGTGCAAAGTTATCTATTGAGGAAAGAATTTTCAATAAACAAAATTAAACTTTTTCTACACAGTCTTTATACATACATACATACATACATACATACATAGCCGGTCAGCCAGACCAACTTAAAAACTGAAAAAAAACTATTTAGACAGTTTTGGTTGATGGTTTCTAATATTTGAAGCAAATTAGATGAGAAATTCGACATGATTCTGATACATGAACAAACTGAAAAATTCGTCGGAAATATGTAAGCGATGTACAGGAAGCCACTTCGCAGAGTTTGAAAAATAATTCGAACAAGTTCAATTTATCTCAGCGAACCACAGGGTGAAGAAAAAAAGGTGAAACAACCCCGAACCACACTAGATAACTCAAAAAACTGGGAAACATGAAATTTGAGGTGATGCCCTTAATCATTGGAGCACTTGTAACTGTGCTCAAAACGCAAGAGTTGAGTTTTGAGATATTGATATTTGTGGAATGATTGAGATTGTCCATAACTCGGTGTGTTTCATAGGTCTGTGAAGATGCCTAGAAAGGTTCTGGAGATTAAAGGCATTTGTAGTCAATCTCCAGTAATAACAATCAGGCATTTACCTGATGTAAAATTTCAAATACATGAGATATAATCCTATATATGATTCTGCTTGTTAGTTTGTGCAGCCGTTACGCTTTATAGTGGGAATGCAGCCCTTGTACCACTGTCCCATCAACACGACTCTGCCCAGTAAGGTCCCCTCTAGTTGCCTAGTTACATCAAGTTCCTGAGATTCTCAAAATGGCTGGATATTTTCCTTGCATATTGCGTACATCCCGTAAGTAATAGATTGATTCAACAAAATCGTATACAAATTGCAGTTGTAACAATTTCTTAATTTTCAATATCCGGGTAATTCCCAAGGGGTCAGCTGATAATAATAATAATAATAACAATAATAATGATAATAATAATGATAATAATAATAGTGATGATACAGGCAACTGGTCTGAGATTGCAAATAATAATAATAATAATAATTCCAAATAATAATAATAATAATAATAATAATAATAATAATAATAATAATAATAATAATAGTGAGAGCGTTAAACTTATGAGGTGACTTGTTGCGATTTGATCCCCAACTTTAATAATAATTGGCTATGTTTTTATATGTAGTATTAATCCCAACTAGTTATGCCAAAAAGAGAATATCTAATGCAGACTATTGCTGGTCACGATGTTGGTCGAGTGAAACACGTATCAATAATTCAAAGTGAACCGACCTTGCCTTTTCTTTCAATCCGCCTGGCCAAGAGGTCAAAAGAAGACTTTATTGTACGATTCCTATGAGCCTTCAACAAACGATGATCGAGTTTTCAATTGTCTTGACCGGATCTAATGTAGAAGCAAAAGAAAAAAAACTCGTTTAATTATTAACAAAATTTGAGTTCTTTTCCTTACTTTGATCTCGTTCAAGGTGAATGATATTCAGTCGCAAGTGGAGTCGAGAAGTTTTTATGCTATGAATTAGTAAGACTAAAATCATCTCCTCAGTTGTTTTCAACTCAACGTTTATGTAGAATATATATCGTGGTGTTCAAATCTCGGAAATTGGAGAAACTAATGCGAAAAGTATATTGCAAATATATGAGCCAATACACGAAATCTTTACTTGAATATGAAGTTGTTTGGAAAGTGTTCTCGTATTTTCAGATAGAATTACTAATGATGAACCTATTTAGATTAATAAGGTTAGACTTGTCAAGAACATTGTTAGCATAGTTAGCGATCAAAATACTTACTATAGAATTAATTCTTTTATTCTTTGTTGAAAGATTTTAGAATTGTGGACAAAAAAATTCTGATAATGCTGAATTGTTCTTTTCTCTGGTTTTGAAGGTTTAACCGTTGAGAAAATGTTCTACTAACCTGAGTAAATGGAAATATCAAGGTGGCAGGCTGGTACAGTTATTATGTAGCAAAATATTCAAACCTTTGACTTTCTTCTGAGTTTGTTTTCCTGAATGGGATCTAGTGTTGTCATCATACCCAATTGAGAATATCGAGGCATTTTTTTTTAAATAAATCTCAATTTTTCGTCCTTTCTTGATAATAAATACCCGTTGTGATTTATCTAAGAGCTCGTAATAGATCAAACCCACCATTTGCTCCTGGCTGCTCACCAAGGCCTTACGGGTGTGGAAATTTAGTTTCGATGTTGAAATAGATTCTTCAACCCGAATCGCAAGTTCTCTCGAAAGGAATAAAATAAAATTTATGGTAGACTTTTATCATTGTAAAACGATACTTATGTTCTTGACGAATAAATTTAACTTTTGTTAGATTTGAAGGGGTTCTTATTACCTCTTCACAACAAGCGACAACATTTTTCGAATTGGAAAACGTCAATCAAATCTGTCACTAAAACTATCAATATAGGTTTCTTTAGTTTTTATGTTGCTCTGGCTGACTACCTATGAATGTATTGAGCGTACAGGCCTCAACAGAAGAGCTAGGGGGCTCAAATCTTCAACAGTAACTCCTTGAATCATGCTTGATATCACAAGGAGAGATGACAAGACAGCACAATATATTTGGGAAAAACAGACGTCATAGGAAACCATTAAAAAACTCAAATGGCAATGGGCTAATCACGTTGCAAGACGGGCAGACAACTGATGGACCTCACGACTCACAACATGGATTCTCAGATATCACATGCAGAACTGAAGCAGGCAGAAACATAAAATTGTGAGACGAACAAGACAACTTATTCATTTATTGGCTCCGCAAGGCCTATGATAGAGAGGTCTAGCGAATCCTGGGGAAGGTGTGTGTCCAATGACGGACGATAAAAGACAGATGATGGTGATAATGATGATGTCTCGAAAAACTTTTTTTTTCAATTTTTTTCCCACTCCTCCATCTGATAGGTAGTTGGGCGTTTAATTTAGAATGTAAGTTTATGCAAGATTGGTCCATTAGTTTGTGTCCGGCAGTATTGCCCAACGGAAAGCAAGAAAAGCAACTTATTCATTGATCAGCCCTTTTTCCAATCTTTAATTGATCCCCCAATCACGTCATGCTGCCGAAAGACATTGGTCTCGTACAATTTCTATTGAAGGACTAACCAGACCTGCAATCTGATATTTTTTCTCAAAATTGTATATTCATTTATCCGATGAATATAATGAAAACTTTCATTCAGTTTTAAACCTAATTTTAGCCAGCTGGAGTAAATGCCCGATGAGAATTGATGCCTCCTCGACCAAGCTAATTCCGAAAGACACGACAGCACAACTAAACTGCAGAGATATGAAATGTTCACTTCCCACAGACTTCAAGCAACAAGCCATACATTCGCCGGCTCGCGTCCTTTGCATATTTTGAAGTTCTTTGTGATAGACAGATGAAAAATTATGCAACCCTATCAAATCTTACATTTTGAACCTTATCAGATTCCGGTATCTGTTAAGAAATTTGAGAAAAGGCAGATATTGGCGTAGTTTATATTCGTGGGATTTTTTAACGTCTATCCTTTTCAAGTGCTCGTTGAAGACTTAAAAATGTTACGAAGTGGGTTTCAGTCTTAAAATATTAGTATTAGGTCAGAAAAGCGTTTCAGGTTTTGTTCTAGACAACTGATTCTTCATTATATGAATATGTCTGTGTGTGCGTGTATGTGTGCATGTACCAGCGCATATATATATATATATATATATATATATATATATATATATATATATATATATATATATATATATATACATATATATAAACACATATACATATACAAACATATGTATATACATATATACATGTATAAATATGTGTATATATATATATATATACATATATATGCAAATATATATACATATATATGCATATATATATTTACATATATATATATATACATATTTATATATATACATATATATATACAGAATGTATATATACATATGTATATATGAAATATATATACATATATATATATATATATATATATATATATATATATATATATATATATATATATATATATATATATATATATATGTGTGTGTGTGTGAGAAGGTGCATGGGCATAGAAGAAGTGGGGCAGCCACAAACGTTACATTTGTATGTTTGGGAGAAATTATCATCAATGAATGTATGAAAATAGATAGATAGATAAATAAATAAAAAGATATATAGATGGATAGATTGAAGGCAACTCAAATAACAAATATTTGTCACCTAGAAGTATGTTTTAAAGTTATGGAGTTACCTTTTGACTAAGGTTTAACTTGTATATCTATCTATCTATCAATCCATCTATCTATCGATCTATATATATATATATATATATATATAAATATATATATATATATATATATATATATATATATATATATATAGAGAGAGAGAGAGAGAGAGAGAGAGAGGGGGGAGAAAAAGGTGGATAGGCTGAAAGAGATTCATCAAATATATGTATACATACACGTTCGTATGAATATATTTATCAATATCTAATTATCAGACTGTCTCTCTCTCCCTACATCCTTTCCTCTGTTAGACGTGTTGGCATTTAATATTAAAACAAATGCTTCCACATCTCGCTCAAGATTTGGAAGTATCAACTCAAGGACCCAAGAATCACATCAAAAATTGATTAATGCACATACCGTATTTTTGTTGCTGTGGTCTGAGTAAAAAAAAAGCGGGAAGAAAAAAAGGGTAAGTTGATGAAAAAATAATGATTAAGAGATAGAAAGGAAGAAATAAGCGGATGGCTGCAGTGGTGCTCACCTTATAAATATAAAGAATGAGAATCAGGACGTTTATTTCACAGTAAAACCTCCGATTTGTTGGCTTTCCTTTCACATACCGTATGCAGCGGCCACTTCTCTTCCTAACATTTTATGACTCTTATGAATGTGTCAAATACATAAATTTCCCTCTCAGTATCATCCTCATTAGCACTTCAAGGTCTATTGTTGGACGTAGACCTTCCAAAAAGATTCGCCAGATCTCGCAATCGTGGGCGTCGCTGTGCCAATATTTTCTGAACTTGTCTAAATCGTCACGTTATCTTATTTTTTGGCCGATCCCAATTTCGCAAATGATATGTAGGGATTCACGTTCAGAGTCGTGATGTCCTGTTGTAGTCTGACATTCGTGCAACAAGTCCAGCCCATTGCCATTTGAGTTTTCTGATGGATTTTAGATTATTTCTGAATCCTGTGTTGTTTTTTTTTCTCTCTCTCTCTCTCTCTCTCTCTTTTGTATACTTTTTTCTCTCCTAATCTCTCCGTGTGATGTATGTATATCCATTCGGAATCAAGTGTTCGTAGAAAAATGATTCTCTTCTTCATACATAAATAAATGAAAAAAAAATATCCCTTCCAAGTATATTTGTGATCTATATTTTCCATATGAATTATTTAGATCGTAGGATTCAGTCCTCCACAGTTTGGTTTTCTTTTGTTATTTTTCCTGAAGTTTAAAATAAATGCCAACAGAGTGAGTCTATTTTTTGTCAAAACATATTACATCAGGTAGACAACAGGATGAGAAAGCAAATTCTTCATCTGTGTGTTGCTACCTTTGTAAACCCCAACAATAGAGGATACACAATATCATAATTTACCTACCACTGTTCAGTGGTTTATGAAAAAATAGTGAGACGGTTCTTCTCTTTATGTCTAAGGTAGAAACACCAACAGAAGGAAACGGCGTATCTAGTGTTAACGATTGTCGAAAATGAGACGAAATATCTTGACATAATATCAGTAGTGGCAATAGGTCCGACTGCACCCACGAGCAAATTTTGAAATTTAAAAAAAAAATAAAGATTTAAACGGTTATTTGGGAGATTTTATTCCGATTTTGAACTTTACTTTCCAAAATAAAACGCTGTTACAGTCAGACTTGGTCCTTTAATTGCATTCAAAACAATTTACATTAAATAATTTAAAAAGAGGATTAGAAAGTATATCAAATACAGCCTTGTATTGTAAATTTTCTCGGAATGAGGTTTTAGTGAGAACCACCGACAAAAATAGACTCGTCTGAAAGTCTGAACCTTCTTTTTCTCATTTGCTTCTCCGAAATCCTGCACCACTAAGCTACGTTTTATGTGACATTAATTCTTTTACGAAATATTGATAAATTTTCAACAAGGAATACACAAAAACATCTATTCAGAAGAGAAAAAATATCAATTCAAACAATAAACATACAAAAACGTACCGAATTAAAATCATTATTTCAGTAAATCAAACCAGTGAGCAGAATGAAATCTAATGATTTTAGTAAACAGTCGGTCACAAAATGCACAAAAATCGATCCCCTATTTTAGAGCCAATTCACATGCTTCCCCTTGAGAACTTACTGAATTTTCCGGAAGAAACGAAAGAGAAAATCAGTGAAAATGGGGCAGTTGGTTTCAAACTCTGACTAATCAGGGGAACCTTTTCAGTGATTACATTTTCTAGGGAACCCCTTCAAAAACTTCAACAAAGAAAAAGATATATTCTGCATATATATATTTACATGTGTATGTAATGATTATTATCCATGTACAAATTATTCTAAAACTACCCATGTCTCACTACGATCAGAGGAGGGTGGTTCATCTGTGAGAGACCGGGGAAATGATACACGGCATAAACTATGTAATACATATTCTATTTCGAATAATTCTTCATTTGGAAAGAAAAGAAAACTGAAAGATATTCATTTTAATGAACTGTTTACGTGATGAAGATTTATCAAGTAAATTGCAAAAAAGTTACTGAGCCAGTTTGAGCGTTCCGTTTAGGAGGAGGAGAGCCTTTGGCTTGCATAATTGAGCGTATTGTAGAGATTGGTTGCTTCCTCCGTAATTAAAAAAAATCTAAAATGCTTAACCTTTGTTTGTAAGAGGTTTCGAAGAAACAAGATAACTTTGTTGTTTTGAGGATGATATGAATAATGATTTAAGTCTTAAATCATCTATGATGCTTGTTTATTGATCATTGGTAAGCAGAAAAATGTTATCTTGCACATGCATATATATATACGCACACACACACACACACACACACATATATATATAAAAATTAAAAAATTGATAAATAGAAATGAATAAAATTGTTTGCAAATGTACGTTTTACTAAAGGATGATTTAAAATTTTGGAAGGGTGGGATTGAAATCACGAGTTACCACCCCGGGTGACACTAACCATAGGCCCGCCACTGAATCTTGATAACCTTTTTCTCTACGTAAACGGCAGTAAAGAGTTTTCATATATATATATATATATATATATATATATATATATATATATATATATATATATATATATTGGACACACAACTACCACCTTACGTAGGCGCCCACTTTGCAATATGTCAGATCAAAGTTCCATGAGACAACATAAAAATATGGATGAATTGTAAGAAAGACATGATCTTGGAAGTCTGAGCTATTATCTTCTTTGACTTGAGTCAGGGAGTTTTGACTGTATTTTACAGATGAAACTCTTCCCATCTACAAATTAACTTTTCCTGACTCTCAACCCGTCACTTCAACACATCAATGGTCAGGCCACATACACTGAGCTTAAAATAATTGAGCAATTATCAAATACTCTAGAAAAGGCGGGTGGAAAGAGAGGGAAGCGAGGATGAAGGAGTCTCGACGCTGGAAGACATACACAAAAGGTATATTTTCGATCCCAGGATTCAGAATGATCTTTCACAGGACAGGTCGAAGGGATAGATCAACCCAAGTTGCTGTGATGAAGGGCAGCAACATTCATAAGATGGGTTAAATCAAGTATTAAAGGTTTCCACACAAATTTTCTTAATGAAAATATTCTGTACGGAATCTGGGCCATTTTTTGAATTACGATTTCAAAAAATACTTCCAAAAGTTATGCAGTGCTTGTGTCAAGGACAAAAATGTTTCTGACATGATTTTTTTTCAACAGCTGTTGTTTTGGCTCCGAAATATCATCATAAAAGTTTACCATTCACAGTTATTATCAGATCTTGATTGCATTAGATTATTAGAGACTGTCAACCAAAACTGCCAACATCAACTTGGACAGCATCAACATAGGTTTCTTCAGTTTTCAAGTTGGTCTGCCTGGTTGGCTAGCTGGCTGGCTATGTATGCATTGCGCGTACAGGCTGCACCTGCTAGAGCTAGAGGGCGGATATTTTCAACATTTACTCCTTAATGCCCATGATAGAGAGGTCTGGCGGACCATAGGAAGGTCTATGCCCAACAATGGACACTAAAATGATGATGATGAGGATGATGATGATTAAAAAGAACGTTTATGTTTTAATCCCCTTCCCCAAATAGGTTTTCAGTTGGGTTGTCCAATAATGTGAGTTTATACTAAATTGGTCTCTTAGTTTGTGTCCGGTAGCATCGGTACCTGTTTTGTTTTTTGTTTTTTTTTGTTTGTTTGTTTTTTTAATCCAGCCTATTTTAGCAATCACTGTCCAACTGAGGAGTATTATATTCATTAATCACCATTTTCTCCGATTCATTTGTATTGATCACCCCTAACTCAACTTCCTGTCAAAAGACATCCGTTACATTACAGTTTCTATTGAGTGAGCAACCAGACCTGGGTTTTTTTTCTCTCTTTTGTATTATTTCAATCTCGTAAGACATTAAAACTTAGCTTCCAGGAATTCTTTCATTCATGCATTTTGTGTGTGTGTGTGTGTGTGTGTGTGTGTGTGTGTGTGTGTGTGTGTGTGTGTGTGTGTGTGTGTGTGCAACGTCAGGATTTCTTGAAAATCAAGATATAAACTAAAATATAAATATGCGGACTGGCGTGTAGATGTGTGCGCGAAAATGACATATTCCCTCTATCACAGACCAGAATCAGATTGGATAAAAAAAAAATAGAAAAAAATTAAATATCAACGCAGACAAAGAGACAGAACAACCTTTTTAAAGTCAGTACTGCCAAGGAGACAGTAGATGCATCATGTTCAAGAAATCACCCCCACCCCCAAACTTCATAGATCTTTTAAAATCAAGACCCTGAATTTGCGATTGAAACCGTTTCGATCAGATGTCTGGTATGTATGGATGCACATATATCTGATTGCACGGTCGTCTTTCCTAGAATGTTGATCTATGAGTTGATACTTTGCGATAGTCAGAATGGAATCCTGTGGAGAAAAAAACTTGCGGTCGCAATGCATGCTATTGACAGTCTGTAAGCCTCGAAACCGTTGGTCAGAGTCTACCCGTAGAAATTCGAATGAAGCTGCCCCAAATTCTTTGTGAGCCAACGTCTATATCTGTCTTGTCTCCTTAGGCAAATAAGTCGAGATTTGGAGAAAATGAAGTTCCTGTTAGATGCTTATCAAGATCGTTTTTCCAGTATTCCAATTTAGGAAATTATTAATAACGGGCCGTTTGCGAAGACTGTGATATCAAGGGGAGTATTCAATGGAAGAAAAGGAGTCAAACTTATCATTCGCTCTAATGAATACATTAAAAAAGAAAACAAAATCTGGCGATAGGGTGGTGGAAATTGAAAAATAATTAATGTTGGATTTTGGTGCCGACTCCCTTAGAACCCTTAGTATCAGTTGGCAAGGTTTAGGCTTTTTTTAATGCCTCCTATTTACTTTACCGCTACTTCATCCCCCTCTGCTTGACTTACGAGATTTTCTGTACAAGCAAACTAAATATTTTTGGCTGTATGGACAATATTGATGATTAATCATCGAATTTCGCTGTTTTTGACTACGATTCTCGGCGTTCGATGTGTATATCTCACAGGAACATGAGGAAATTTTAGTACGCCGGAATAGGGACAATCGTAAGTGAAAGAATAGGTATCTTAATGTATGATATAAATGCATTGCAAGTTCGGGAGTTGAACATTACTGACAGAATAGGATTATTATATATATATAATTAAAAGATATTGATCAGTCAATTGCTTTTCTTTCCGATTGAAAGTTTCAGTAATTCCCTCACTGGGAGCCGTTTCAATGCAATTATAAACGGGACAGTTGTTTATGGAATTAATTCTTTGGCTCCTTGGATTGAATCTCCGATTTCAGTTGAGAAGTTTCCTGGGAGACCTCATATTCTCATGTCCCCCCTGTCAGCAGTCTCGAATGCCTATCAGCGCTAATGGTTCCATCAAGAGTGTTTTTTAAGGAGTTTCTGAATCTCTTCAGTGGCGCCTTTGTTCCGCCAGCCAGTGACCAGTTTGTCAGAAAGGATGGAATGGATAGGGCACCCTTGGTCATTGTGAACGCAACGGTTACGAAGTACAGAAGCTCACTCAAATGCGTCTCATTACAGACGGACTATTTTCAGGAAAGAATGCGCAGTAAGGTTTCTTCTTATTGACTGCCAAGTTGCACCAAGGACACAGAACCGGTTCTTGAATTATTTTGAATGGCTGGATACTTTCTGGATAAACCTTGTACACACACACACGCACTCACACACACACACACACACATATATATATATATATATATATAAATACACACACACAGATATACACGGAGAGTATGTGAGAGAAAGAAAGGAAAACGGCCAGCTGAAATATGTGATGTCTTAAATTGGAAGTTATGGTTGGAGCTGTATTTGTTTGTTTGTTTGTTTGTTTATGGTGTAGTAATTGGGAATAAATATGGCACATGAGCCATAGCACACTTGGAGAATTACCCAGTCGATACATATTATCTCTTAAGGACTTCTTCACAGTTTGCGCTTTGCCAAAAGGTTTTGCAAGTGGAAAATAGAAAACATATCCACGATCAGTTATTCAATATCACACACACCCATGGCCTCACACACCCATGCCCTTACACACACACACACACATATATACACACACACACACATATATATATATATATATATATATATATATATATGTATATATATATGTATATATATATATGTATATATATATATATATATATATATATATTGTGGATGGTAGGCTCTGAGTAAGTCCTGGTGTATATTTATATATTTAGGTATGCCTGTTCTGGACACAGGTAAGTCTCGCAGGAAACCTTGTTTACAATAATTGAAGACGGGAATACATAGGAATTTTCTAAGCTGAGTTAACCTGGCTCAATGTCACAGGTGTAGAGGCACCCAGTTCGGAATGAATTCATTACACATGAGTAATAGTCTGCTGGACTAGTTTGCAAAGTATTACCACACGGAAATATATATATATAGTTGCAAGAAAGCCGAAAATAACTAGCCCCAGGTGATAAGCTTATGATAGCTCCGGTTGAATCTCGTAGAAAAGTTTGTTTATATAGCTTGTTTGTGTTTTGAGTATATATATATATATATATATATATATATATATATATATATATATATATATATATGCACGCAAATATATAAATTCGTTTGTATTTGTTTATTAACTTTTCTTGTTTACGTTCTGGAGAACGCGTATCTGGCTAGCATTTTTTTTTCTTCGGGAGAAGGATATGTCGCATTTAACACATAGATATGAAGCTGGCCGGGTTACATTTCATCTTTGTTGAACCATCGCATCATATTAGGGATCCTGCGAAAAATGTTTGCGCCCAGAGACGTCAAATCTCGGGAATCGATCTTGGCAAGTAAATACCTGATAAGCACACGGGCAAGAAGAAAAAAAAACCCTAGAGAGCACTGTTCCCCACCAATGAACACGAGTCTCTAACTGCTTAACGATTTCCGTAATCTCTCCAGAGAAGTTTTTTTTTCTACGGAAAATATTAAAGTATTCAGCTCTAACAAGAGCCGTCCTTTTAAATGATGTACGAGGTCTGTCAAGAGAGTATCCAGCCATTAAATATTAAGAAAAAAATGGCCTATCTAGAGTGATGGCCTCTTTCATCTCTTTCAAATTACTCCCGTTAGGACCTCACACACTTATCCCAGATTCCCTCCCAAATTTCAAAACAGCTTACGAAGTCCTCAGCTCGCTCCTTAATCACGTCCCCAGTCTTGAATTTCCTCTCTTCCAATGACGGAGAGCTAGAAGTTACTGTGATCAAAATCTGGAATGTAAGAGAACTGATAGACCTCGGTCGTGCAATATTTTACTAAAAGCCCTCCGCCAAACGTGGAGAATGGGCGGACGCAGTCATTGTAAAAGCGACGGTCACAATAAATAATTTTTTTTAAAGTGCTCACTCCATTGTGTCTCACTGCCAAGTGTGCACGGGAGAGCATCAGTTCACATAAGCGCACTTAGGCCCCTTCCGATTGGTTGCCAATTTTATGGAGCCAATTGAGGATCGAACTCACTGCTGTAGTAATTATCTGCAGGGCCAGCTTGATAGCGTTTGTTCTAAGGCAATGCAATCTATAGATATTTACTAAGCCTAACTTAGTCTAACACAAGCTCATAAATGTGAGGTAGGATCAAACTCACTACACGGTATCCATAGTCTACTAGAGCATTAATTCATTTATTTACCCGATTGAACTCACTTCAACAGTGATCAGCACATATTTTTGGAAATTTTTATCTGAAATGTTTCAAGTCTCGGGGGCCATTTCGAATAAAACAATGAAACAATGATCAATAAGTCAATGAGAACTGATTGTTTTTCTATGAGTAGTGTTTTTCCTTATAGGAGTATATTTCTACTTGAGCTTCAATGTACAATCAATCAATGAGAACTGTGATTTTAAAAAGAAATTTTTCAAATTTTTGCAGGGGTGCAAAATATTGTTGAATAACTTTCAATTTTTTTAGTTTCTGTAATGTTTGTATGAAACGTAAAATATCTAATGGAGTCAGCGCGCCGGGTGAAATGAAATCGCTGACCGGATTTGATCTGCAAGTCGTAGTTTTCGACACCTGCACAAGTAATGGTCGTTATCCATCAATCCTCGACGAGGAAACCTTTCACTGAATGTTATTAAAATCTTGATCACCCAGGTTACAAAATCAGGGTTCAAATCTCCGCTTAGACATGAAGCATTGTATGTTATCCGTAAAGACTATTATTCATTGACATGCGCGTAAAATCATAAGCCCTGAATCTGACACTTCGAGCGGTTACGTACTTCTCGACTGTTTACGGAATATTTCATCAGTGTGTTCAACTGATAGTGTCACCCAACAAGATGCTGAAAGATATGGTATAGGGACAAGCTGATTGTGAGGCGGATTTTTTTTTCTAAAAATTCCTCCCCGGAACCGTTTTTTAGTCAGGGGTTCAATCTCTAACGTAAGTTTATTCGAAATTGATCCTTTAGTTTGCGTCCTTGTTGGCAAAGGGAAAGAGAAGAAACGTCCATCGATCGCCCCTTTCTCCTTTGAACACTCAAGATAGCCTGCAGCTCAAAGAAATTTTCAGTTGAGCGAGATAGGTATTTACTCAGCTTAAGTTAGTCCTGCAAAAGATAACAAGACAAGTGTGTAATTCAGTGATTGTTGAACTCACCGTAATTGCGAGGGTAAAAGAGATTACTAACCACAGTTCCACGCGAGCAGCCTAATGTAATTCTTTGAGCTTATTCTAGATATAAAAAAAAAAGCCACAAGAGTAAGTCACCTAATATAGATCGACCTCACCACAGTAGTAAGAATTTTTCAAAACTAGCTCTCTAACCACTGTTCCACATTCAGATGTTCGTAGGGAGGCACGAAAATCAAAACAACTATTGGTAATTTGTTGATAAATAAACATTGAATTCTAAAAGTCTCATTTGGTTCATCGCCGGTTGATTGATTCAGAATTCCAGTTGAAAACAATGCACAAATTTTGTGCCACTAACAAAATTTCAACATGATCATTCGGGAGGCATATTTGGTCTGAATTTTGCGTTACAGGGTATTGAATCACTTCATCAGAGACTGGGCACAAGTGAGAAAACACACAGAGAGTATCGAAATCGCTACAGCAGTAAAGCATTACAGAAGTACCTTTCTAACTACTTTTGCACGGCAAGATGCTCAATATAGTCGTTTACTTAACTTAACCTGGCAAGAGGCCACATAACTTGCTAACATTACGTCAATGTTTCTTTCCAATTGTTTCTCGGCCGCTGGGTGGGGATCAAAGTGGTGAATCTGATCCTCGGTCGCGTTTTTGTCTTCGGGTGGGACTTGGCATGAACGAGGCGAGCCTGTTACTGAGGGTTCCAACTCCCCATTGCACTATAAAAGAATGTTCGGGGGATAGTCCTGACGCCAACGTGATATTGGTCGGAGGGGCTGAGCAAATTTTGTCCTCGCACACACGTTCGCGTAAGGGACCCTACAATAAACCTGACCTTGCGTTGCGTTTGACTTCGTGGGGAGGTGAATAAATCCCCTTAGAATCTCCTTCGCGATACATAAGGATATTTACTCTGCTTACTACGATGCAAGGCCCAATATGGAGAATGGATGGAGGTAGAAGTATTCTATTGAGCAATTCAAGGAGAAGGGCTGGGTTCTTTGGGAATAATTACATTCGAAATCCATGGCTATTACCTTGGCTCGAACACCGACCTACTGACGCCAGTGAGAAAATTAAACTACTTCGGCCAATAATCACAGCTGTACCTAATCTTGTGGTCATATTTCTTTCTCGGGCTTTCTTCTTTCTCGATCACACCTCTTTCAGTTTATACTCACTCGACATTTAAAACTTCACTATTTATTTCTCAGTTTCTTTCTGTCTTTCGTGAAACTCCAGTCCAAGTTGGAATTGACTTCGTTGTTGCCTGTAACAACAAGAATAAGGACAGCCCTCACCAAAGTTAGGAGAGTAAATTCGCCAGTTTGTCTATCCCGTCACGTTAAGCCGAACAGTCATGTAAAATGAACATTTCTCGACCGTGAAATCACGACTACTAAGCGGCTCCCTGACTAACTGAGCCAAACAGACAAGTCTTACATATGCATATCCATGAGTTTATTTATTATATATATATATAGAAATTTATATATATGTGTGTGTGTGTGTGTGTGTGTGTGTGTGTGTGTGTGTATTATATATATATATATATATATATATATATATATATATATATATATATACACAACACAAAAGTTGCAGTGATCATCTTCAGTCGGAATAGAAGATGGAGTAGATTTTGACCCTGTAGCAGCCAGGCTTGTAAATTCTTAATTTTCTCTGATTCCTTCCTCCTTTCTTCCCCCTTTCTTCCTTCCTTCTCTTTTCTTGCGTTTCTTCCTTCCTTTTTAATATTATCATTATTCTCTTCTTCTTCTTCTTCTTCTTCTTCTTCTTCTTCTTCTTCTTCTTCTTCTTCTTCTTCTTCTTCTTCTTCTTCTTCTTCTTCTTCTTCGTTCTGATTTCAGTTAATGTAAGTCACCAGCTGGATCTCAAACAGAGACCTAAGCCTGGCAATTTCGGAAGTTATGACAGTCCAAGTTTTGGAGAGACAGAAACAGAAAGACAGAGAGAGAGAAAAAAATAGGGAGGGGCAAGGCTTTTACGTAAACAGACAATATAACACTTCCTCAATATATATATATATATATATATATATATATATATATATATATATATATGCATGTGTGTGTGTGTGTAAAGTGATGTGTACCAAGTGTAATGTATTCACTTAGACAAGAATTTTCTAATAATGTGAGCAGTGGAAATAAGAGCTATTTTCTGTCTTTCATATATGTTTGGCTTTCCAGGTATGCTGTCGGCAAGTTCACTGGCCCCTTTTCATTTCAATAGTCCAAGGGTTCCAACAACAATCGGTATTATTTTAGTCCTGGGTTGCCACATTCCACTGATGTCGCTTCCAAAGTCTTTATAATGTGAGATATTCTCGAATTCCTTGACAGCAATGTTTTCAGCCACTTGGACAATCATATAGACTAGGAAGCACGTTTTTGTATTTAAAGCCTCTCACTATAATATCTGGCCTGTTCGCGTTCATAGTTCTATCAATACGTTCAGTGAAGTCCCATTATATGATCACATCTTCAGCTTCCGTGACTGGTTTAGGCCCATGGTCGTAGCTGTTCTTAGCATATGAGGCGTTAGAATATTTGCAGATGTTCCTGTGTAGACACAGTCTAATTCTGTCGTTCATCTTATTCATTTGCTGCAATTATTATTATTATTATCATTATTATTATTATTATTATTATTATTATTATTATTATTATTGTTGTTGTTGTTGTTGTTGTTGTTGTTGCCTTTCACTTTTTTTATTCTTCTTTTATCACTTTAATTCCTTCTTTCTTTTTTCTTTTTTTTCTTTTCGTTTTCTTTTCTGTGATCTATCTCATTTCTCCTTTCTTTCTTTCCTTTTTTTCATTCTTCCTATTATCATTTGTCTGATTTTGCTCTTTTTTTAAATTTTTTCTTTCATTGTGTTTTTGTTTCTTTTTATCCGTGCCATTCTGTTGGCGCTTTCATTTCTTTTTTTATTTCTTTTGGTTGTCTTTTCCTTTCTTTTATTTCTTATTTTTCTCGAATCGGTCTCATTCTTCCTTCTTTTTCTTTCTTTTTCTTCTTCTTTTATCGCTCCCATTCCTTCTTTGTCTATTTGCTGTCCTCTTCCCTTATCGTTTTCATTCTTTCTTTCTTCTTATTTTTCATATCTGATCGCTCGAATCCTTCTGACTTTCTTTTTATTTTTCTTAATTACTCCAAATTTTGTCTTTCTTTCTTTCTTTCTTTCTTTCTTTCTTTCTTTCTTTCTTTCTTTCTTTCTTTCTTTCTTTCTTTTATTCTTTCTTTCTTTCTCTCTTTCTTTCTTTCTTTCTTTCTCTCTTTCCTTCTTTCTATCCTACTGTTTATTGTTCTCCACTCATCGCTCTGATTTCTTTTTCCTTTCTCTCTTTCTCACTTTCTTTCTTTCTTTCACCTTCTCTTATCGTTCTCATTTCTTTCTTTTAGTTCCTATTCTCCCGTTTTCGTTCTCTTTCCTTCTTTTCTTACTCTTCTTCATTTTCATTCTTTTTTTTTCCTCTCTGTGCTTCTTTCTTCTGTCCGTGCTCATCTCAGATTCGTTCTCATTCCATCTTTTCTCTTTCTCCCCTTTTCTTGTTTTCTTTTCCTGAATTCTTTCTTTCTTTCTGTTTTCTGTCCCTCCGTCATACTGCCTTTCTGTCTATTATCGATACTTATTCAGCCGCCCTTAGTACGACAAAGGGTACTTAATGTAGGGTACCCAGTGCGGATAGAACTCACTACCCTAGTAAAGGTGTGCAAGACGAGCTTGTTAACCACGATTCTATGGCAGGGCTACTAGATATCAACTACGCTTAGCATTTCGAAGGCACGAAACCTATTTGGGGGAGGGTATTGCGTTAGGTCAATCTTCCATACAGAGAGATTGTGTCAAATGGAAAAATTAGCATTTAAAATCATCGCTTTTTTACCTGTACTCAAACACCAATCACTGGCACCGATGGAAAGTGTATAATTATTTCAACTAGGAGGCAGGCCACTAATCCTAGTTTAATCTAGCACAAGGCCGTAAAATGATGGGGAGGATTCGTGGAGATTACACTAACTAATTGGCCTGTGAGACTAGCTCACTTCCGCTAAGGTAGCTGCACAAAAATTTCTCAAATGCCAGTGAAAGTCTTCACCAATTTGAGGAGGGGGACAAATCTTCACTGTTTGTCTGTCCCGTCACGTTGAACCGAACCAATATATACAAATTTGAAATCACGGCCAAGAGATCGATAGGATGCTCACTTACAAACTGAGTCGAATAGGCAA
>OY735204.1:28211266-28241266 GCA_963457665.1 Thysanoteuthis rhombus | reverse complement strand
CAGAAAGTCTATTTTTTCCTTGTAAACGAATTTGATCTGACAGATGTGTAGAAATACCGTAATTACTTTCTGTTTTCGAAATATTTCCCTTATCTCATCCGCCGTCTGTCTGTTCGTCAGACAGTCATATTCGTAATTCTTCCCTCTGGTTATTACAGACTTGACAAGAACTCAAAATGGTGGACTATTGTAGAAAGCAGGTGAATGAATCTCACTGAAGATTCACACGTCTTGGTATCATCTCATTCAAGTTGAGCAACGAAACAGAAGTATTTTTTTCTTTGTCGTTTGTAAACCTTTTGAACGAAGAAGAACGTCAGCAAAGACTCTATTCACAGAGATTACTTGTTTGAAATGATTTGATTTTTAGAGAAATCGGAGAGTAACATTGTAGAATTGAAGATCCTATCAAAAATCAATCCAAAATAATCAAACAGGTCTGCTTAGTCATTCGATTGAAACTGTCACGTGACCAACGTCTTTTGGCAGGATGATCAACTAAAAAAAAAACTGGAAAAAGGGATGATCAAGTTACTTCGGTTGCCGACCACAACTAAGGGATCAATTTAGCACAAAGTTACATCCCAAATTGTATCCCCCACTAAAAAAAAAAACTACTTGGGAGGGGGATTGAGAATTGAATATAAACTGTTTTTCTAGACATATCAAGGAATAAATTTTGAAATGTTCAGTTCTCTAACGCCATTGGTTCGGTCTGCACACGTGATACATACATAGCCTGTCAGTCAACCAGATGAACTTGAAAACTGAAAAAAAAACATGTTAACAATTTTAGTGATAGTTTTAGTTGACAGTTTCTAATAATCAAATATAAATAATCAATAAGTCAAGATTAAGGTACTGCTGCCACTTTTTGAAAGAGGCGTAAATTTATCTTCTGTTAGAGTTCTTGCATTGATATTCATTCATTTATTTCTATTACATAGATGTATACACTATATATATATATATATATATATGGTGTGTGTGTGTGTGGTCTAACAGATCTATTGATGGACACGTGGTGAAGACCATGTGTGCACACATGCACTCACAAACACACGCGCAAGCATACGCATACAAAAACATGCAGGCTGCAATTTGCTTTCTCTGTGTATATGAGTGTGTGTGGATGTGTGCGTAAATTGATCAATTTTTCTTTATTCTAACGCCTATATTCGTAAACTTGTGATTGATATACATATATGTATGCATATATATATACATATATATATATATATATATATGTATATTTATATATGTATATATATATATATATTCACACACGCACACAAAATGATTATAAATTGCGTTATATCATATTGAAATGACATCCCTTTATTACATTGTGAGTGCATCGTTAGGCCTAGACAACGTATACAGAATAGGCAAAGAAAATGTAATGCAATTTATAATCATATTTGTATAGACACACACACACGCGCGTACGCATATGTATATGTGCGAGTGTACATATATATATATATATATATATATATATATATATATATATATATATATATATATATATATATATATATATATATAAGGGGTGTATTTCAATTAGGCATACATCGATTTCTTTATTGAATCATATACTATGTGAAAATCCAGTAATTACTTCATAATAGTGTTGTGACAAATCATTGTTCAAAACTCACTTGAGACTCAACAATTGTAGTATCCTAAATAAGATACGTGTAATCTGACAAATATCATCAACACCCTAGTCCCACCCCGATCAGTCCCTATTTTAGTATACATTGAGGCTAGATGTTAGCAAGTTATTTGCGGGAAATTCGTGATAAGAAGACTCTACTGCACCAATACCATGGATAGGAAGAGGTTGCCTGCTTTGAAAATCGATCATAAGAACTCATTATGCAAAGATAGATATATAAGTCTGCAGGCTGACATGTAGTTACTAGCTGCGTTTTGACCTGAAATTTTCACTCATTGGTTGGCAACTAGCTCCAAAAGAACAGGGCAGCGTTGGTTCCACAAATTTCGATATTAATCCGGGTAGTGACCCTCGAGAACGACTTCGATCTGTGATTGATGATGAGAATTCAAGGGATGTTTTGGAAACTGATCCATGTATAAAAATTGACTAGAAGAATGTTCTTCAGTATCACGGAAATGTGGGGAAAAAATAGCCAAATTTGTTCCCCCATAGAAGTGCTGACAACAAAATGCATCGTTTAACAATCTGTCCCTTGATTGTAGCATCGAACACAAGGTAAACATTCTTTTAAAGAATTGTCACTTGCAATGAAAAATTGATTCTGGACGACATTCGCCGGCGATTTTCACAATGACTAGATGTGACGGAAAAGCCAAAACATGTTTCAAAACCTCCATTACACCTCCAAAATTCATGATAACTATTTGCTGGTATCGTGAAGGGATCATCCACTATTCATTTTTTGCAACCAGGAGAAACAATAACAGTTCAATCATACGACAAACAAATTGATGAAATGCCTTCAAAATCAGTCAGGAAACATCCAGTATTGGTAAACAGTCATGAGTTGAATTTGTTGCAGACCCCAAGTTGCCAATCCGACAAGAAACAAAATTGCAGCGACCTAATCATCAGATCTTAGGTCATCCTTGATATTTACCAGACTCGGATGGATTATTACCTATTCCGAATTTCTTCGTAATAAAAAGTTTGCCAACAAAGGATCGATAATGACAGCATTTGAAAGTTTTTTAGGTTCGAAAGAGAATAATTTCTACAAATAACCCCGAGGGAAATAGTTATGGAGGCAGATGGAACTTATCTTGATTAATAAACCAGGCTTGTTTACATTTTAAAGATTTTTTCTTAATTTTTCCGATCATAAACAACCATTTCCTATGGGACAATATATATATATATATATATATATATATATATATATATATATATATGTGTGTGTGTGTGTGTGTGTGTGTGTGTGCGTGTGTGTGTGTGTGTGTGTGTGCTCGCGCACGCGCGCAACACCTCCAATAAATACACAGTTACTACATTCGAATCTTTGGCAGGAGTGCCAGAGAGCGAGACCCTTTCCAAGGCGCATATTGATAATAATAATAATAATAATAATAATAATAATAATAATAATAATAATAATAATAATAATAATAATAATAATAATAATAATAATGAGGAAGGTGCTAGAGATATAAATACTGCAACGAATTTTAGCCCTGACATAATAGGTGAAAAAGGGAGGAGACGTTAGCTGAAGACCTGAGGAGACTTATTGTCAGCCTCTAGCGATAACCACTGGGCAACCGGTGTGAAACTGTAAATCGCAGAATTACTGCAACCTATGAGTACTAGGGGAGGAGGGCTGGAGACTTGAGGAGACTTGCTGTCACTCAAACTCCAGCGGTTACCGCCAGGCAACTGGTGTGAGATTCCAAATAATAATAATGATAATGATAATGGATGGATCGATAGATAGATATCAACGGATTTATATAAGTATGTAATGGATAAAAGATAGAAGGATAGAGGGGGAGAGAGAGAGGAGGAGGAGATGGAAAAACACATGCGAATAATGTGATGAAAATAAACCCTAAAAGACAAAAGATAGATAGAAATACAGCTCTGGTTAGTTACTGTCACGTGACCAACATCTTTTGGCAGCATTCGGTGTTAGGGTTGATCAATTAAGAAAGGGAAAAAAGAATGAATAAATTAATTCTTTTTGCTTTTGCAGGATCATTAAGAAGTTTGAATAAAAAAAAACAGGCCTTAACAATCCAAGGGGCCAGTTTAGCATAAATATACTTCGTAAATTGGCGGGCAGGGATGATTTTCAAAGACAAAAAAACAGTTGTTCCAAGACATAATTAGGAGTAAATGTTGCAAGAATGGCAGACAACCGATGGACATCACGACTCACGACATGGATCCCCCGAGATCACATGCGCAACCGAGGCCGGCAGAATATTAGGTGGAGAGACGAGCTAAACAAGTTCAGGAAGTACTGGCTCCGCGACGCCCATGATAGAGAAGTGTGGCAAATCCTGGGGAAAGTCTATGTCCAACAATGGACGTTGAAAGACTGATGATGTAACAGAGAGAGACACACACACACACATGCACACAGACAGACAGAGAGAGTCAGAGAGAGGGGGTAAAACAAGGAGAAACAAACATAAAGAGAAAGATGCGAAGAAAATTGGTCAGAAGTTAGATAGATAGATAGATAGATAGATAGATAGATAGATAGATAGATAGATGGATAGATGAGAGGAAGTAAGGAGAGGTGTGGAGAAAATCGGTCTTGGAGACAAAGACGAGAAAGACGAACAGGTTACATAATACAGTGGGAGGGGGAAGAGAATGAGCATGAATGTGTGTGTGTGTGTGTGTGTGTGTGTATGTGTGTGTGTGTGTGTGTGTGTGTGTGTGTGTGTGTGTGTGAAGAGAAGCCGACCATACCAATAAATAAAATCCGATAATTTGACGAATAGACAGGAACATCAGTGAATTATCAGTTCGATTATTTTTTCCCCATCCAACTCACAGTATTGCTTAATTTTTTAAAAATTTTGTTTTCAATTCTTATCTCTTCACCCTCTTTCTTTTTCAATCTTTACTCATCTATTGTAGTATTCTCTCCTACTAATTCTTCTTTTTTTTCTCCATCTGTAAACGTTTTGCGGGTGTGCTGCTATTTTGACAACGGCACCCTGTCGCTTGTGTCTGTGTGCGCGACTCTATTCTATAGCAAAGCTTTCCGAAAAAAGAAAGAAAGAAAATAGAATAGAAAGTACATTGTGGGTCATTTCGTGTCTGTGTGCGCGACTCTTTTGCAACGTTCTTGGAGAGAAGAGAAGAGAAGAGCAAAAAACAGACAGTACCTTTTGTGGGTCATTTCGTAGCCGTGCTGACTTCGTAACACGAACCGAATCGGGTTTGGGGGACTTGTCTCAACTCGTAATTTCGTATCCTTACCGTAAAGAATATTCATTTTTCATTTTTCATTCTTTTTTCTCCAGTTCTAAAGACCAACTTCAAAAATAATTCAACATGTCTCTGACGGGACAAATTTATGCCTAAACAATCGATTTTTGGATGTGTTTATACATCATTATAAATGGCTTTTCGATCGGTCGGTCGGTTGGTCGGTCTGCTGATCAGCCCAATTTATGTTTTTAAAAAAACAATCAGAAATATGAAGGAAGCAGTGTGATGACTTTGAAGGTATGATTTCATTAAGAGATGTGGCGTCATTTAAAGGTGTAACTTTCATTCAGATCAATTTTTGTTACAAGCTGCAGACTATGCTTTAATAGATTATCTTAGGTCTACATAAAAGCCTGAAATCGCCTTAATTTGCCATAGATCTCCATTTTTTATTATTTTACAATATTTCTGTATTGCAATATTTTACAAGTATCAAAATCAATTGACTTGAACAGAGACTACTTGCTCTCCATCCTTCTTCTTCTCCTTACTCTACTTCTACAACCATGGATGGGGGCTGCATCACTGAAGTTTTTTTTTTTCTAAATCATTCGTGATTTACCTGAATTAATCTGAGACTCTCTCCGATGATTCGAGACGATATAAACTTTAAGTATTTGGAACTGTCAACAACAACTGTCACCATAACTGTCAATAAAGGTTTCTTCAGTTTTTGAGCTGGTTTGACTGACTGGCTATATATGTATGTATGTATGAATCACAGACCACACTAATGGAGTTAGAGGGCTGAGAATTTTATCATTTACTCATTATTATGTCGAAAAAAAACGTTTTTGTTTTTTTTTGTCTTTTTTTTTTTGTTTTTTTTAGATCCCCCTTTTTTTTAGTTTTTAACCCCTCTCCCTAAATAAGTTTTTTTTACAGTGGTGGTTCAATTTACAATGTAAGTCTGTGCTAAATCAGTTCTTAGTTTGTGTCATTCATGATGGGTTTTTTTGGGGTTTTTTTTGTTATGTTTTTTTTTATTTCAGACTTTTCTTTGTGGTAAGTGCCCAACAAAAAGCGAGTGTTATTCGTTGATCACCCCTTCTTCTCCCAATCGATCATCCTTAACATGGCATGCTGCCCCAAGAGACATCGGTCACGTGACGGCTTCTGCTGAGTGGCTAACCGGACCTGTTGAGAAATAGAGTACGTATATGTAATTTCGTTCCCTTTCTCGAACAGCCGAGTCCGCGTGTAATTTGCACTACATTAAAGCTGAAATTTCTCTTACCCTCTTATTCTCTCATTTCTTTTACCTAACAATCAATATCCGGCCACATTTTCCCCCCAACCCCTATGTCCTTCTGTCTTCCCGGATTATATCCTCTCACCCCTCTTATTTTTTTGTTAATTACGGTAAGTAAATATTAAAGAAAAAAAAATGAAATTATACCTTGCACCAATTGTATAAAGGGTTCTGAGTTATGGTAAAGTATATATGATTATGCAATTTTAATTTTAAGGGTGATATATTTACCATTTCCATAAACAAAACAAGACCGGTTGCTGATGGACGAACCCCAGTCCTACTTCTATTCCGACTGATGATGATTACAGTAATATTTGCATATCTTATTAAAATTCACTAAATCCCCGCTTGTCTGTCTGTCCGTATGTGACAGCTTACAGTAAAACCTACTCAATATAACTCCATAAACATTTCTGTGGGCATTCGTGTGAGCCCTGGGCAGGTTTTTATCAGGTTAGATTTAGAAAATCGCCGCAAACGTTTTCAGGGGTCTTTAATCGATTCACAATAGAAAATCTATATTTAAACGGACACAATTTGGGACTTTGGGCACAAAAAATAAATCGACTGCGATGGCTTTTCCAGACGGAGACTGAGGGGGGGGGTGCTTACATCACATCTCGAGAGGGTGAGAGTCCCTAGAAGGAGACAATAAGTTAGACTGTGACTCTCTCTCTCTCTCTCTCTCTCTCTCTCTCTCTCTCTCTCTCTCTCTCTCTCTCTCTCTCTCTCTGTGCTACATTGTTTTCTTTTTAATTGCTTTTGATAGCAACTTCTGCTTTAAATAAGACTCTTTAAGAAAAGGTGTATTTTACTCAGAAACCACACAAAAATATTAGAAACAGGAAGAATCAGTAAGAATATTTCTTTAAGGAAAGTTTTTTTTTAGACAATTAAATAAATACATTAAAACAAAGTAACTAACGAGTATCTTAGAATAAGTTTAGATCTAAGAAATGACGAATAAAATTTCTTAATGGTCACATTTTGTAAATCTTATGCGTAGAATTTTTGTATGAAATTTATTCAGATCTTACAATATACGTAAATTATTTTTTTTATATATATATCTTATCGAAGAGCTTCGATTTGTTAACTTTTTGTGTATAGACTTAGAAATAACCGACCTTTCCGATTGTAAGGTTTCACACCCTCGCAATTTCGGAAACTAATAAAAATCAATAATTTGATTTGATTAAAACAATAAAAAAATTTGATTTAATTAAAATAAATCTCACCCTTAACTGATGTCCAGAAGAAGGGTTTATAAAATAAAAAGATTGATTTATGAAAATCAGACAGCTTTCTTTTTTTCTTTTTTTTTTTTTTCCAATGAGAATTCCTGAAAAAAGAGATTTAAATGCTTCAATTTAAATGAAAATTAAATGAATACCAGACTAAGTACCAGCCATAACGGACGGAGTAAATCGATTTCCAAAAAAATGAATTCATAGAATAGAAAGATCGATAGATGGCAATCAGGAAAATTCTTTTTTCCAATCTGCGATGTTGATTTATTTACTCACCGCCGAATGGAACTCAGCCTGAGCTGAGTTGTGATAAAAGCAACAACAATCAGGATGAAAGTAATGAGTAGAAAAAAAAAATTAATAATCATAACATATAATTTACATTGATGTATTTAATTCTGTTTTTCTTTCTGTAATTCTCTTTCTTCTTTTTTTATTAATGCTATCTGATTTCCTTCCATCTAACTTTCTATCTTATAAATCTTCATTTCTGGACATCAATTTACTATTTAGTTTGATATAATGCAATACATAAGACTTATCAGTTTGGCTCAGGTAGTAGGACAGCCTGCTAGTACCCTCTTGGTCATTATTTCAAATTACGGAGGGAAAACGTTAAATCTATACAACGGGTTGGTTTAACGTGATGTGGTAGACAAACAGTGAAGAGTTTACTCCCCTAAATTAGGTGTGATTGTTTTTGTTACGGGGGAAAGATGAAGTCCAACTTGTAGTGGAGTTAAAGAAAAGTTACCAAATTTGGAGGAACACGATGAAGAAATATAACTTGCCATCACAGTTAATGTCTGAACAACCGTAACATCAAGATTTGTATTGACGTACAAAAAAATTCCATTGAAGAATAGATATGGTCAAAATGAATAATATTTATATCACTGATATTTATTATAAAAAATCAATAATAGAGAAGGAAACATCTAGATTCTCCAGAATCTAGATGTTGTAGAACTATAACCGTGAAAAAAAGGCTAATTCTTTTTTTTTTTTTTTTTTAGAAGGCTCCTTTCCCAAAAATTAAAAAAAAAAAATATTTAGAAGAGGCCCAATAGTGTAATGATGTCAATTTTCAAGTCTGTAGACAAAACGGTAAGACCAGGAGTGCTGGAACATACAATCACATAAACAAACACACAAACACACGCATATATAAAAGGGTAGAACCATTCGCCACCTTTGATGGCTATGGTTGTTCAATATATTTTGAAAAGAGTCATTAACATTCAAAGAGTTTTTAGGGCGATTGGGCCCATCCTTTTATTTTTTTTAAGGTCCCTACAACGTTTTAGCCGATCCATTCAACGTCCTCCTTCAGCCATACTACCCATAATGTAAAGAGAGGGTCTTATAAAAAAAATTCAGTTTGAGGTCGTTTTTGCTAGGAAAAAGTAAACTTATCTTTACCAAAAAGGAGACCCTATATTTACCGAAAAGGGGTCCCAATCTTTACCGAAAATGGGTCTCTATCTTTACCTATCTTTACATGTAGATAGTGGATCTAAAGGAGGCCGTTAAATGGATCGACTAAAACGTTGCAGTGGGCAACAAAAATAACAAGAAGAATGAGATCAGTTATCCGAAAAACTCATTCAATATTTTGTATCTATTCTAATAAATCTTATCATTTGTTGAGATACTGACTATACGGATTCAGTGAAGTGTGCTGACTTGAAGCTTAAAATCACAGTGATGTTCTAGGACAAAATTTAGAAACTTATTCTATCGGCAGGCCCAGGCAGAGTGTGGGTCAGTGGGTCTGGGCTTACAGTTTTGAGGGTGGTGCCTACTCCATAAGCGTACATACATATATAACCTTACATAAATCATCATGTATATTTGGCACTGATTACAAAAATACTTAATGAGCAGTTTGAAATGGGGGCTTACGTTTCCCATCTGTCTTATTACCAGCTCTACCCGGCCTTGTCTATAGGGAAGAATATTTATTAAGCCGAGCTTAGTACGGCACAAAGCCATTTAACTGGAAATGGGGTGAAGACGATTGTGTTACGCCAATCTATCAAATGGGCTGGGTGGGCCTGCTAGCTTTGAAATTACAGCATTTGGTATCTGGGCTTTTACCCGGGTTCGAACAGGGATCACTAGCACCGGAAGAAAATACGTAACTTTTTACTCACAAGGTAGACTTTGATTTTATTTACGAAGTCAGTGAATGGCCGTGGCGCTGAATAGCTGGAGAGGAGAGGACTCACTCATCTTATTGAACTAGCTTATTGATCTCATCTAACGACGATTGTAAGAATGATATATCACTAAATTTTTGAGATGAGGTATTATTATTATTTCAATTATAATTCGGACTATCCTCATCTTGGTTGTTTTTCATACAACGTTTCGGCCGTTGTACTCTACAGCCTTCATCAAGCATCATCTGGTAGGTGTGGAGAAGTAACGAACCGAGCCCTTTATTTAACCGATGGGGGTATATTGACCGCACTCCCCACTTAGCATTAGTAGTATTATTATTGTCTCACACTGGGATTGAACCTAGAACCATCAGATTACTTCTAGGTTCAATCCCAGTGAGAGACAATAATAATTCGAAAATACTACTACTAGATAGTCCGAATAATAATAATTTTTAAAAAAATGTCAGAGTGATCTTTGATTTTCCTGACACGAGGTCATTGATATCGAGCATCTAGTGAAGATCGAAGTCTCGATTTCAGCAGGAACGAGCTTATTACGGGAGGTGCCGTACAGTCATTGGCTTATTGAGGAAGAGGGTGGAAAAAGACTGCGAAAATAGTTCCATAACACAGGAGGGAAAAGGCGGATTACTGGAACAAGTAGTAAATGTGAAATTGTTTCCCTATTTTACATACATACATACATGCACACACACGCACACAAACACACAACTAGCCATTGTCAAAATACAAGGCAGTGCAGTGTCAAGTTAGTAAGGCTGGTGGGATCAATAGTTCTCAAGAAATCTAATTTTTTTTTGTCAAAAATAATTGATCTAAGTTTAGATCTAAAATTCATAAATTGACAATACTGAAGAGAAGTGATCGAAATACTTCGAAACCGTAGTTCCGTACCACCCTTCCCAAACATGCACTTTTCGAGCGAGCACTGTTCAGTTCAACTAATTCCAAATTTCTTTGGAAATAAAAAATAAATTCAAGTATGAATTGCATGCCATACAAGACTTCTATGTGAATGTAAACATCGAGTGATTTTTGTATATTTTCACCAGACACACCTTTGGGTTGATAGAATAACAAACAATTACCATTATGTGTTTGCCAATGCTTCTAAAAGAAAGTATATTTACTGGTAATTTAAACAAATATCTGATAATAACCGGCGATAATATTTCAGAAAAGTAACTTTTTTATTAGTTTTTCCATGTAATACTATTTCCTACTTTTAGCTGCTATAGCTGGCAGGGTAAATAATCCTCTTATTTCCTCTAAAGCGATATTTTTTTTAATATCAATCGGAAGACTAATATGTAAGATGCAATAATGAAGATCTGAATTATTTTCCTGATAAACAGTGATATATATATATATATATATATATATATATATATATATATATATATATATGTATATATATATATATATATGTTTGTGTGTGTGTGTGGTAGTCTCATAAACAATTGTGTTTGTACCAAACTTAGTGGAACCTCACAGAATTGTAAGAGAAAATCATTTATGCGCAACAGTTAGTGGGCAGGTCTCGTAAGCCATTCGTAGTAAGTTGGTTTCTCATTCAGAACTCCAGGAAATTGAACTTGGCCCAAAGATGGATTAACCGGTGGAAAAAAAATTCATTCTATTTTTCAAGAATACAATAGAAAAGCTTTTTCATAAATTTGAAATGTTTTAGCTTTAAAAAGAAATCCTATGTTTTGAAAATATGAAAAAATATATCTATATAAGTATAAATCCTATTCTACTACACACAAACACACACACACACACACACACACATATATATATATATATATAGAGAGAGAGTTTTTTAAATTGCTCAGATGATGGATTTATACTCCAAAGATATTTACGGCATGGTTTGACGACACTTTGGTTTGACAAATACATCTCTCTCTCTCTCTCTCTCTCTCTATATATATATATATATATATATATATATATATATATACATATGTATATATATATATATATATATATATATATATATATATATATATATATATATATATATATATATATATATATCACTCTATATATTCATGTATATGTATATGTGTGCGTGTGTGTGTTGCACGCGTATGCGTATGGGGGTGTATGCAATTTCGATAAATTCATTTGAATAGATTGAGATAGATAGATAGATAGATAAGAATAGATAGATAAGAATAGACTGAGATAGATAGATAGATAGATAGATAGATAGATAGATAGATAGATAAGAATACACTGAGATAGATAGATAGATGGATAGATAGATAACCCGTTCTGAAAATCTTCAAACGAAATCAAATTCGAATCCGAACTGGAGCAGTAGAAGCATAATCATTACTGTGTAGAGGTTCTATACTGACACATTGTAACAAAACACACAAATGTGTACGCATTCAGCCAGGACTGATAATTTTAACTACTAAATCGTAATAGAACACAAGGATATAAGCAAGCGTGCTCGGCACAATTATTCGTACATCTCTTTATTTACATACTTACATAGAACTACAGCAGATTACAGAATCACATACGTACGCACACGTATGTGTAATCAACTGACCCATATTCTATTCTAAATACACGGAGACAGAGACAGAGAGAGAGAAAGAGACTGGAGAAGAGAGCATAGGATGTACTGTACTAACACACTCTGATATATAAAGATGTTCACATGGCAATAGATATCGTGGTCCACAATTTACATAGACTCTAGATACATCTGATATATATAAGTATGTGTGTGTGTGTGTGTGTGTGTGTGTGTGTGTGCGTGTTTACTTATATAATGAACAGTGTGATTTTTCTGTTTCTGTCTGTAACGATGGACTTCTCCCCCAAAAAGTAACTGAAGGTTTCTGATAAGATACTTCTACTTACCATTTGTAACAATGAACTCTTCCACTAAAACATCTTCAGTAGTTTCTTCTATATAAAGATAAAATATCTTAAGGGAAATCTTAATATTTCCATAATTTTTTTAACTTGGATTAACTGGTATATAATATATGAATTTCACTGAACCCATATCTATCTGTCTATCTATCTATCCATCTATATATATATATATATATATATATATATATATCAAGAGAAAGAAAGCCCTTTACTGCAGTATAGCAGTATATACGCATGGCACCTTCACAATGGACTACGCCCGCCAAAACAAACTCAGACACATAAAACATAAAATCGTACACACATGCACACTTACACACTTCGTTACAAACAAACACGCAGGGCCACGCATACATTTATATACATAAATATATATACGTGTGTGTGTGTGTGTGTGTGTGAAAGAGAGAGGGTGTGTGTGTGTGTGTGTATAAAGGACGATCTTAAAATCTAATGAAATTATATATTCAACATATCATCTGATAGATATATATATTTATAGATAGAAAGATAGAGGGAGAGAGAGAAAGAGAGAGTGTTTTGTGCATATTCTGATTTTTATTATGAATCTGATTATGCAAATAAACATGTATATAAGTTATATAAGAAGATCCGTTAAATTATTACGAAAACCTCTTCATTTGGATTTTATATCATGTATATGTGCATGAACTGAAATTTATGTATATATATATATATATATATGTATATATATATATATATATATATATATATATATATATATATAATATACTTATATTTATATATATATATATATATATATATATATATATATATATATATATATATATATGTAAATATATATATATACGTGTGTGTGTGTATATATATATATACTCACACACACATACACACATATATATATATGTGAGGGAAGATCTATAAGTCGGTATCTCTTTCGCGTAATTATAATCAGAATTTCGTTGAGCTTTTCACTGTGATTATGAATTGCGTTATATTATATCGAAACTTACATGGTGTGGCGTACAAAACGTACCTAGAATGAACAATTAAAGAATTACATTGTTTAGGCCAAATGATTTATTCACTGTGAAATAACGGGAGATCATTTCAAACACAGTTTCAATATAATATAACGCAATTTATAACCATTCTGTCGGAACATACATCCATTCCTTTATAACACTTTTCAATGTATAATGTTCCTTTTCTTTGATGATTATTTATTACAGAATCAAGTTCATTGACACAGGAGGTGATTGGAAACACTGAAGATCCCTAAATGCTTCTCGTTTTCATCGATAGGCCGTGAGCCTATATGCGTTTTTTAGTATATATATATATATAACGTGTTTTTGTGTACATAGATATATCTATAAGAGTTTTGTGTGTATAAGTTTATATAGATATAATTACATCCATATCGATGTAAGTTTACTTTTTGTCTCTTTATCTATCCATCTATCTAACTTATCCCCCCTCTCTCTCTCTCTCTCTCTCTCTCTCTCTCTCTCTCTATATATATATATATATATATATATATATATATATATATATATATAGTCATATATATAGTCATATATATATAGTCATATAGTTTGATACTTATTTAGTTATAAAGGCAGTGCATATATTTTGTTTGTTTAGAGTAATTACAAATTATTTTGAAAGTAATTAAACTCTTTCATAATGAAGAATAAATGCTATAATTAACATCAACTAACCCATCTTTTATAATTGTGTAATACTTCTCTTCAATTGAAAAATGTTTTCACAGCTTTAGCAGCTCATGAAAAAGGCTAATTTTTTTTCTGAACATTTTGAGCACTTCAAATAAAGTGTCATTTAAACAAACATCTAATGCTCTCCTTTCAAATTTCATTCCAGCACACACACACACATACGCACACACATATATATATATATATGTATATGAGTGTGTGTGTGTGTGTGTGTGTGTGTGTGTGTGTAATACTTCTGACGTCTTCAATAGAGTGCCATGTATACAAACGTCCGAAGCAGTCCTTTCTAAACTTCATTTTAATATTTCTGCTATACTATGAAAGGGTTCAATTAACTTTGACCTGATACCCACAGCTGCTCTTCACACACACAAACACACACACGTACAGACACTGATATACATATACGTATATCTATGTACATATGTGTGCATATATATGCATGTATAACTATATATATATATATAGATAGATAGATAGATAGATAGATAGATAGATATGACTTTGACGTAATACCCATACCTGCCCTTTACATACACACACAAACGCACGAACAAATACACACACGCACACACATATGTATATTATACAGGAGCATGCACATCGTTTCAGTTTAGAGTAACAACAAATTATTTTGAAAATTACAAAATAAAGAATAAATGATATAATACACATCAATCAATGCATCTTTTACAAAATATATATATATATATATATAAATATATATATATATATATACATATATATATATAAATGAATAAATCGATATGCATACACATACACACACACACACACATATACATATATATACATATAATTATATACATGTGTGTGTGCGTGTGTGTATTGTATCAACTGGATGGAAGACAATCATTTTTTCCTTTATTTACGCAATCTGGGGCTGTTTGATTATCTACTAACACCGTGCCAATGAAAATTTAGTTTCTACTGAAATGTGTTTATAATCATATATATATATATATATATATATATATATATATATATATATATAACTTTGACACACCCATATCTGCTCTTAAAACGCACACACACGCACACACACACACACACATATATATATATATATATATATATATATATATATATATATATATATACGCATACTTTTCATGTTAATAAATTGCCTAAAAAATAGAAGTGCAACGACACATTTTGTCAGAACGTAGCGAAATACATTATGAAATTATATATATATATATATATATATATATATATATATATATATATGTATGTATAGATACATCTCTCCCTCTCTACATCTCTCTATCTATCTCTCTATGTATAACCTGCATAAAAAGCTCAGGCATCTGTCAGGAGAAGGTAATCCCTGTCGAACCTACTACCTAGGGCCTTCCTCCCATTTGTGCCACCTCAGTGAACCATACGATGCAAACCCTTGGTTTACACAGTGGGGTAGGCCTTGTGCACGTCGCACCCAGAGAAACTCAATCGCGTAAGCTGGCGGACTATTCTGTGGCACAGGCTCTGCGGTTCAAAGTTCTATCTATTGCCGTGGGAAATCCACCGAAATCTTCGTTAGCGAAGTCAAGCGATATATATATATATATATGTATGTATATATATATATATATATATATATATATATATATATGTATATATATATATACTTAAAAACTTTTTTTAGCATTCATTCTTTATTATGAAAGTGTTTAATTAATATCATTATAATAACCAGAACAACTGTCAACAGACGAATTGTGTCAACGTTATGAACATACACATTCTCTTGTACATACAAACACCGTCGTTTGCATCGCTGTCATTGAGCGATTTTATACGGATAAGTCTCAAAAGCAATTGTTAGTGCGTTCGATCCTCGCTAGGTGCTCCTTATGTAGAGACCCTGTACCCTGTGAGTCTTTCTCCAATGGTTCCAGCATGAATATGTATATGGAATTATCTATGTTTATGAGTGTGGGTTTAAGGGGTTATGCAAGTGTATGTACGTAGATGTGCGCTCGAGATTATTTTTGTAGAAGATTAAAGTAAGCGTGGGTTGATAACCAGTTTTAATGAAAAAATTAGGAAGTCCTTTTTATGAAAATATAGAGAGAATGAAAAATGCATCCGATACATTTCAAAATGTTCACTTTAACACCCTAATACAGCATAAAAATTAACAGGGAAAAAAAAGTGGACCAAAGATTAAAATATATCACTGAAATGAGATTGAACTTTGAAAAGTTATGTAGAAAAAATCAGAAATCCTTTGTACAAATTCTGTTGATTTTAAAGGTGTATAAGTATTCTAAAACAGTAAAAAATGTGAGCTTGAGTTAACATAACAATAGAAACAAGAATATCTTAATATGAAATAGACGAAAAATAGTAATGCAGGGGCATTAAATTACTATTTTTAGTGGCATGTATCCCCGTGTAAATAAACTTTGTAAAATAATTTTATTTTTGCCATTGCCTTGATATTTTTTCGTCTATTTTATATTCTTGTTTAGTGTTTGTCAAGTTTTTATAACTATATTAACACATCCTTAAGATATGTATTTTTCTTGCTGGTCCTGATTTCTTTGATATTTTCTGATTTTTTTAGAAGTCTTTTTGACTTCTAGGTGAGTTTGTTATTTGGATTAAACATGATCATCTCTCTGATTTTTGCATTTCAAGATATCAAACTTGTTTTGCAATAACATTTGGGTGCAATTGAAGAGCCATCGACTGAATCCAGGATTTCTATGAGCAACAAGCGTAATCTTTATTTCTTAACCCGTGTTAAATTGGTAAATTAATCTATTCATATTAAGATATCATAAGATATAATTTATACTCTTGTTTATTAGATGTCACACTCGGGTGGATTGGAACCACCAACTTTTTAGTAAACAGTCAAACAAGAGAATTGGTTTGGTTGGAGCGATTTATTTCTGAATTCACAATGTGTCTGATTTTTTTTTCCATTTCTCCCATACTAAATTTTTTTTTTTTTTGCCTGAACATTTGCAGGGTCTTGTTACATATGCCTGCAAAGTTTCGTCTAACTTGATAGTGTGGTTCAGACGTGTATTACGTTCTCATAGTAAATCATAAGTAAAAACAAGAAGAAAAATCTGAATATTTGTTACAACCTTGTACTTGGCGTTTTTAGAGCAATTTCCATGATGGTGCAACAAAAAAATAAGTTTATTAGGATAAAATTCTCTACAAGATGACAAGATGGGTTTTTATTAAAATGAGTCGAGTTTAACATTAGTTATTACAAAATTAAAATTGTTGATTTGTGCAAAAACTCAACTTATCATATTAAAGGCATGTGTCTGAAAAACTCTCTGAAACGTATCGGATCCTTGTTGTGCTCACTGTTGGTATTCACAAAGGTAAGCTCAGTGTGACACGAGGCCACAATTATAGAGGAACTCAGAGAGTATCAACGAGAGATGAAAAAAGGTAATGTTTTAATATATCAGACTTGTAAGGTATATTAATTAGAATATTCAGATAAGAAAGGCGTACGTATGATTCTCTGAGTACCCACTACATATTGCCTTGTACCCTACTTTTCGACAACAGAGTGAATCCAAAGGAAAATGATCTGCTTTGCATCTAAACAGGGCGGCGCACCCACAATGCGTGTGTGCATCTTGTTCTGTTCTTTTCCCATCTGCTTAAGTATCTCGTTTCTTCTGACTGTCTGTCTGACTGTCTGTCAGGCAGTCTGTCGGGCTGTTTGTCTCTTAAATTCTGCGTTCTGTTGTTATGGAACCCCACTCCCGCCATTTTTTTTTCTTCTCTTGAAGTGAATTTTATTTATCTTTCCAGATTGGGTTACGTCTCCCAATCTAAGAAATGAAATTAAAGGTCACGTATATTTCTATGTGTTTTAAAATACCTCGGTTTTTATTTTTAGCTTCTTTTCAGGAGAAAATTTCAAGAAATTATTTTCGATACAGCGTTTGGTTTAATCTCCTCAACTAGCTTGGTGGATGATACTTATATTTTCAATATGTATACTTACAGGTATGGTTAGTCACTCAATAGAAACCGTCATATGACCAATGTCTTTTCTGAGCATGTTATTTTGGGGGAGATCAATTTGAAAATCGGAAAATGGTGTGATCAATGGATTAGTTACCTCTCTCGCCTTTTGTTGGATAACTTAGAAGTCTGAGTTTTCAAAAAACAAAAGGCGTGTATGAACCTTGCCAGACACGAAGCAAGGAATCAATTTACATTGTAAATTGATACCCACGACAAATTGCTGTCCAGATTTGGCTTTTTGCGATCTAAGATCAAGGAGAACGTGACAGGACAGAGACGGAGACAACGCTGGAAGAGAACTTCGTTTTGAAAAGTGAAAAAATGTGTTGAAGTCCCCAGGGGTGTATTTTGAAAGGACCAGGGCACAATTGCCCGAATGCTATTTTTTCGTTGATATCGAATATGATTACATGCTTTCCGGACAGAGACCTCATATAGACGTTGATGGCTGAACGCGTGCGCGTCCACACACACACACACACACACACACACACACATATATATACATATATATATATATATATATATATATATATATATAGGGAGAGAGAGAGAGAGAGAGAAAGAGAGACAGAGAGTCTTTCGATAAATTAGACGATAGATTTGCATTCCGAAGATATTTACGGTATGGTTCCGCGACATATTGGTTTGACATACAAATATATATATCTGTATATACGCATATGCATAGGCACATGCATATGCATACACATATATATACATATATATATGTGTGTGTGGGTGTGGGTGTGTGGGTGTGTGTGTGGGGTGTGTGTGTGAAGGTGTGTGCAATTTCGAAAGATTTAGTTGTTTAGCGATAGATAAGCTTAAAGATTTTCTCAAAAAAATAGACATCATAGATAGATATGAACAAACTGAGATAGATAGATAGATAGATAGATATGAGCAGAGATTGATAGATATTGACTAAAGTAGATATATGGATAGATATGAACCGACCGAGATAGATAGAACTGAAAATGTTCAAACGAAATCAAATTCAAATTCAAATCCAAACTGGATCAGTATATATATAAATATATGTGTGTGTGTGTGTGTGTGTGTGTGTGTGTGTGTGTGTGTGTGTGTGTGTGTAAAAAGCGGTGAAAACATGAAGAACTTAGTAAAGGCGTTAAAAAAAAAGAGAGAGATGAGTTCTGCAGGTAATACTGGCAAGCAATAAATGCTTGTTTCAAAGGCCAGAAATGTCGGAATTACCAAAAGTAGGAACGGGATGTTAAGAATAACTGAAGAATATTATGAAAACTTGTACGCTCCAAAAATAAAAGTATCACAAAATGATACTCCAATAGGCTCTGATGCTCCAGACATAACAAAAGACGCTACAGTGTTTGTACAACGAAATATGAAAAGCCCCAGGTGAGAATGGCATAACGACAGACCTCTTGGAAGATGCAGATGTCTCTCACAAGTGGATAGCAACAGCTTTCCACACAATGCCCACGACAAAGAAATGTACCTCAAAACCTCGGTCAAGGAACAGTGATCCTATTTCACAAGGGGAAGGAGATAAACAAAACCTAACATATATAAACTATTCACAAAGATACTCACAGACGGACAAACAAACATTTTGGATGAAAATCAACCGCGCGAACAGGCAGGCTTCGGGAGTGATTACTCAACAACAGCCCACATCATCATCAGTCTTTTAACATGCGTCATTGGACATAGACCTTCCTCAGGATCCGCCACATTTCTCTATGATGGGCGTCACGGGGCCAGTACTTTCTGAATTTGTCTAGTTCATTTCTCCATCTTGTATTCAGCCGGTCCCGGTTTCGTATGTGATCTCTGGGGATCCATGTCGTGAGTTGTGATGTCTATCGGTTGCCTGCCATTCTCGCAAGATAACCTGCCCATTGCTATTTTAGTTTTTTTAATAGATTCTATGATATCTCGGACTCCCGTTTTCTTCCTGATGTATTTTGGTGTTTTGTGATCTCTCCATGTGAGGTTGAGCATGATTCTTTCATGTGTACGCAGCATGGTTCTCTGTTTGCAGGTCTGTCTGTCTCTTGATTAAGTTCCATATTACAGCTCCATAGGAGACTATCGGGAGGATACATTGGTTGTATACTCTTCTTTTTAGGATTAGCCCACGTACACACAATAAATCAACTGATCAAAAATTCATTAGATTAAGGCATTAGGATAGAACAAAACCACTTTGTTTAGATTTCGTAGATTATGAAAAAGCATTCGACTCGGTAGAACACTTGGCAGTTTTGAACCTAATGTGAGAACAAGGTGTTAACGAGAATTACATGCGAGTCATTCAGAACATATGCGATATCATTAGACTATATAACGATACAAACAAGATAAAGATCGGAAAAGGGGAGAGACAAGGGGATACAATATCACTTAAACTATTTACAGCCAGCTTTGAAAGCACCTTTCGAAAAACTGAGTTGAGTGGGGGGGGGTAATATTTGAACCCTTTAAGATTCGTTGATAACGTTTCAGTGACGTCAGAAGCATCGGACGAGTTACAAAATATGCTGAGTAATCTTAATAGGAGAAGTTGTTTTTTTGTTTTTTTAAATAGGATTAAAGATGACCAGAACAAAGACAAAAGTAATGTTCAACAATTAAGTGGATGAGGCTTCAGATGAAGCTGAGGAATACCTTTACTTAGCTGAGCTAAGCGAAAGGAAACGACAAATAATGATTGGCTAGAAAGCATTTAGTATGACAAGAGACGTATTAAAAAGCACCTTGCTAGAATGCTTGAATGTTAAGTATACAATGAATGAATTATACCAGCTATGACGTACAAATGCAATTCATGGAAACAGGTAAAACCAATTCAGAATCGAACAAAGAGCCATGTAAAGAGCAATGCCAGGGATAACTCGGAGAGATGAAGAGATCAACGCGGACCTGGGTGAAATATATCATAATTAATTGACAAAAATGGGCGCTTTCAAGAATAAAGGACAACAGATTGAGCAAAAGGGTAATTGATTGATGCCCTTCGGGCAGTAAGTGCAGTAGGAAAAGATCGGACACAAGAGAGGTAGATGAAATAGTAAAGTTAACCGGTAAGACATAACAAAGGTTAACCTAATCACGGTCATCATGGGAGGAGATAGGATAGGCCATGGTCTAACATTGGACATGATAGCTGATAATGAAGATATATATATGTGTGTGTGTGTGTGTGTGTGTGTGTGTGCTCGTGTGCTCTTACCATTGAGCTAAACAGCTGCCGGTAATGTTAAGGCCCAAATAACTGCTTTGACTCCAAATTCTCATTTTGTTCATCGACTGTCTGTATCTGCTCTATTTTGTTTCTTTCAATGGGGACAATTATGTTATTAAGAAATGGATGTATTAATCTGGCAGAAATTATTATAAATTGCGTTGCATTATTTTGAAAGTCTATAAAATCTCCCGTTATTACACGACGAACAAAATGAGGATTTGGAGTTGAAACAGTTATTTTGACCTGTTTAGTTCAATGGTGAGAGCTATGCTACATTGAAGCGGTTACCATATATTTATGTGTGAGTTTGTGTGCGTGAGTGTTTAGAGAAAGAGGGGGGGCAATCATTTTTCGTGTTCTAAATGTTTCAATCAAAATTGATATTGATTTTATCAAGAGTTTTTTTTCATTAGTTTTACAATATATATATTTCAGTGAAACTTTTATGTATCTTTACGATTTGAAAAAAAAATTAACTTTATTCCGCTTAACCGATAACGTATTAATTGGATTTAGATATTCTAAGAAACACTTTAATAATTGTTTTTTAATTACCAAACAATTTTCAGCAAAAAACACTCATTCTTCCCCCAGTTAAATATCTCGATTAAAACTTATATCCTTACGGTTCCAAAGGAGAACGTAGACGAAATTTTCTCATTCCCTTCTTTAAAGGGAAGCAACTCATTACGTATCAATATGGTGGAATTCTCCAAGTTTCGGTAGCTGTCGAATTCAGAATACTAAAATTATTGGCGTGTTCTGAGTGGGTTAATTAAAACATTTTCTTTGAACTAAAATTATCTATTATAAGCATCATTTGTCAGTTTTTATCACCCTTGAAAAATGGTTAAACACGTGCAGAGTATATCTCTGATTTTATGTAATTATATATAAGTATGAATATATGTGTATATGTATATATGTGTGTGTATGTGTGTATGCGTGTGTGAAGAGAGGGAGGTAGCGTGTGTGTATGAGAGCGAGTGAAAGAAGAGAGATAGAAAAAAAACTGTTTATTATAATCACAAATAATCTCATAACATCAGAATCAGTTGGTCCTAAACACTTTTTTTTTTAAAAAATTACTAGAATCTTCAATACATTTTTTTTTCATGATGATAAGTTGTTTATGATAATTTATACAATAACATAACGATAAATGTATAGCTATTAATGTAGATTTTTGATAATGAATTCAAATTGTTCCAAATGTTTATCCTTTCCTTTACGATATCAACCGGTAATAGCTAAATATGTTAAAGACTTTCTCTCAAAGAGATCTCGACTGGTGAATGTATGTATCCAATCATTAACATAGTTTTACATATATCATCTTCTGAATATGAGAGCCGATATATATATATATATATATATATATATATATATACATATATGTGTGTGTGTGTGTGTGTGTGTGTGTGTGTACGTTCCACTGAGTTGGTGTGTGCGCACGCGTGTGTGTAACTCTTGTCTATGCTTCAACAAAACTTCCTTCAGACATTAAATTTGATTCAACAGGTGTAAGCGATCCAATCTGACATAGTCGAAGAGTTACTGGCTTAAAAGCAGAGAACCTGAGTACACATCTCACCCAAAATATTTTGTTTGTTTAGATCTGCTTATATATCTATTTACTTATTTTTTTTTTTTCATCGACCTCTAAATAAGCTACAATTAGTAATATATTCTGCATGCTGTTCGAATTCCAAGATCTTTTCGGTAGCCCCCATTTTCTTACAGGTTTTGCTGCTGTCTATCATCGTTACTTCGTATTCCTACGATCTGAATCGATACAATAATATCACTGTCTTTTCATTACTAGTTTTACTCCATCTTACTGTCGTTGCTTTTTATTCCGACACTCAGAGTCGACACGCTCTTCACTAATTGATAGACGGAACTACCATCGCCTCTTATTTCGTTAATTACAATGACTACCCTTTGATTCAAACTAACTGTTGGTACTGGCAATATCACTTTTTTTTATTAGATGAAACATTTTCGACCACTATTAGTATCGATTTTTACTATTATTTTCTCTCTTCTTTATTTTTAGTATTTTTTTTTTTTCATTCGTAAACTACTCTGACGGTAGATAATCTTCTACTACCCGTGGGGTTCTCATAGCTCAGTCGCCAAGAGCAGCTGGTGGGGTTAACCAGGCTTCCCTGAAGCAAAAATGCCCGTGAGTTCGAATCTCATCGGCCTGAATGAGTTGTAAAGAAATATAGCAGAAGCAGTAACAGTATAATGATGATGATGATGATGATGATGATGATGATGATGGGTAACAGTAGGTGCTACTTTAAATGGATTCGTGGTAGGAGATTTAAAAGTCACTTCTCTCTATAGTCTTGAATTGGGGATAAAAAATCTTAAATGGCGGTGGGCTGGCCATGTTGCAAGAATGGCAGACAATCGATGGACATCACGACTCACAACGTGGATTCCACGAGACCACATGCGCAACCGAGGCCGGCAAAATGTTAGATGGAGAGACGAGCTAGACAGGTTCAGGAAGTACTGGCTCCGTGACGCCCATGATAGAGAAGTGTGGCAAATCCTGGGAAAGGTCTATGTCCAACGACGGACGCTAAAAGACTGATGATGATGATGATGATGATGATTGTAGTGAACAAAATAAGAGGCTACAGTGATCTCACCCGTCATTTGAGGTAGGTACTGCTCCAGTTCACATCGTGGCATGTATTCGAGGCTAGGAAGTCGAATACAGCTGTACATTGCTATTCATAGGTTTCCCATGTGCAGTATCGATATTTTATAGTTCTTGGTCTTGGATAATTTAATGAGGATTTGGTGGGGCATTGTGGTGTGCCGCAAAAAAAAAACCCCTAACAACTAAAGAAAATACTCTGTGCAGAACGTAAAATGTTTAGGAAATCATAAATGCATCGTGATAATATTAGTGTTATTAATTTATGTGGACAATATAAACCTGATTATAAAACGATCATGCTTGAAAACTTAAACTTGTTCAATGTTTGCATTCGTGAGCTGGTACGTCGAATGGTATTTCTGACATTATTTTCTCTCCAACTCACTGTGCTATAAACAAATTCATGTATTTATCTTTTAGTAGATGAAGTATTATAAATCATTATTAAGATTTTTTCATTCACAAACCAACAAAAATATTGAACTCAATGTAAATAGTAGCGTTCTCACAGAAGATTTCTGGGCAGATTAGACTGTTTTCACGTTTTTGATTAAGAAGAATATCGATTCTGCCATTATTGACGGATCTGTCCGTAACAAAAAATTATGTTAAATTTCAATTTTTTTTTTCTCTGTACATTTCATTAAATTCAATGATCTATTTGTACAGCGTTAGTTGATTGTTCATCGTACAAGACGTATGAGCTTGGATTGAACGAAAGGGTCCGGGGAATCAGCAAAGATCATTCGCCGATTTTCGTCTTCGTGGCTTCCTGGTACCCCAACCTGCAATAAACAGCAAGGGATAATTGTATTTACTTCTCTGCCATTCTTGAGAACAATCCTTCAAAAGACAGAGATTCGAACACTGGGCACGGATTTCGGACAGATACACAGGTATCTCTGTCACCAAACAAACAATTTAAATCGATACGGGTAGATATGAACAAGCACGTAAGAAAGATTCGTCTGGTAAATAGTGGTCGGGCATGATGAATAGGTTAGAGGCGTAGTTCTCATCCGTGCCAGAGGTCGGTGTGCAAGCTCCGTCTGCCTGGGCCATAAAGCACTTCACCGATTAGCCAACAAAAGCTAACAGCGAACCTCATTCAAACTCATTCATAAGAACCGATTTTTCATTAACCGATATCTACACTACGTCATATTGTTTGTTTACACCTGGTTGTCGTAGACGCAATAGTCTTAACTAGTCTGCATTTCTTTGATATCTGAAAGAGTACCAAATGAAGTACCAACTGATGATACATCGAACATATGTAATACGGGTTGGCATTTAAGTAGTGGGTAGTTCAGAAATTTTTATACTTGTGTGGTAAGCTAGTTTGTTTTTGTTCTGGTAGGATGTTTTTGAACACGTTAAAAGAAATTGATTTCACTGTTCTATCTGAAAAGGAGTTCCGTTATGGAAAGGATCTTGATGCCATTAATCTGTCTGTAATACCGAGTTGGTCTCGTATTTGATATTTGTGACTGTGGCCTCTGTGTGCCGTTCTTGAAGTTCCTCGTAACATGGTTTTACTCTGTTTGAATATCTTGCTGTGAGCATCTCGAGTCTGTCTCCGTAAGGCAGCTCTTTTAGTCGTGGTATCAGTTTGGTTTACTCTCCTCTGTAGCGTCACTAAAATTTCTGGGTATTTCTTCGGTATGCTGACATCAGATATTGTTTGCATGTTCTTTATGTGTTCTGACTTGGGTCTTGTAAAGCACTTTGAATATAGGGGTGCCTATGCGTTTGCATGTGCTTTCAATTGTACTTTGCATCTAATTTGCTTTATTGATTTTTGATGAAGTATTGTCATAAATAGGGAAAGAAGGAGAGAAAGATTAAGAGAAAGGAAATAGGAAAGGAGAAGGGAGGGAGAGTATAGAGTCGGGGCAAGAAGAAGAAGAAGAAGAAGAAGAAGAAGAAGAAGAAGAAGAAGAAGAAGAAGAAGACAAAACGATAGAAGAACATAAAGAAGAAGATAAAAGGAGTGATGGAAGAAGAAGAAAAAAGAATGGGGGAAGATGAGAAAAGGAAGACGCTCTAAAGAAACTCTCTGTCTCTATTTCTCTTTTTTCCTATTTATTTTTTCCATCAAAGTCTCACATTCTTTTTTTTTCTCTTAACTCACTCCAGTTTTTCCTCTGCCGTCCTATTGAAAAAACAGCTTCTTTTTTTCATTATGGCCCCTTTCATTGATCATTACCTAGACCCATGGAAATTCCACGGGTGTTGATGGATAAGATATTGTCATTACTATCAAATACACATTTCTGTAATTAAAGTGTATCATTTCTTTAAAGTAATTTATTACTTATGGAATATATCTATATTAACTATAATAACATACAAACGCAGATGAAACTAATATATGTTGTTGCTGCCATGGTTATTATTATTATTCTTCTTCTTCTTATTATTATTTTTATTATTATTATTATTATTATTATTATAATAATAATAATAATAATAATAATAATAATAATAATAATAATAATAATAATAATAATCATCATCATCATCTCCCTGTCTATATTCCACTGGGCTACTTCAAGTTAATTTTTTGGCTTCAGACTTGTGAGGGAGGAGTAATGAATGAATGACAGTTACAGCGAAGATTGGGTCCCTTCTCATTCTCACCCTTGTTCACTATATTGCAATGGATAGTGGAGAAGGAGAAAAGGTGAAAGAGAATTTAAATTTTATTGGAGTAAGTTATTATGCTTTAATTCCTATCGACAGCAATTGACTCCACGCCTTTACCCACTTTGTAAGCGGTAGAACATCAAAAGCTGGAAAGAGAATTAAAGCCTACGAACACGTTAAAACAGATAAATTACAAGATTTATTGGTGTGAGAAGACACCGGGGGAGAAATTAATAATAACCGGAGAGCGTAATGTCCGTACACACAAACAAGCAAAATAATATTGTTCATTTTAACCAGTAACTTCGTTTTCCGTTACTTTTACAACGTTTCGCATCCGATCTGATCTGCCGGCATTAAACAACGGGTAATCAGGAGAAAAAAAAACGAAATATCTTCGGGTGAGACAGGAACTAATGTCCATTATCACCAGTACTCATCTTTCACGAAACATAAGGCTCTCAAAGCCGCTCTGGTTAGGCAAGGTTCTCACATGCAGTCTTTCTGGCTGGGTATCCCTTTTCAGAATGTATTCCACCCAATATTGTTGAACACTGGTCTTGGTCGTCGTAATAATACTCATCAGTTCTGGGATTCTAAGGTATTTTTATCATTAGAAACTGTCAACCTATACTGTTAACACGCCTCGCTTTTCAAGTTTGACTGTCTGGTTATTGCATACATGTCGCACTAATGGAGCTAGTGGGCTGAAAATTCAAACATTTACCCACCGTTGTTTCTGAAATAAAAGTTTTTCACCCGACGACCCGATAGAGAAAAATTCTTTTTTAGTGAAGGTTCAATTTACAATGTAAATTTGTACAAAATTGGTTCCTTAGTTTCCGTCCAGCAATGCCCACGCTTGTTGTTGTTGTTGTTGTTGTTGTTGTTGTTGTTGTTGTTGTCCAAAATTCGGACCACCCAACAAAAGACGAGAGGAGTAACTTATTCATTGATTCACCTATTTTCACATTTCTTAATTGATCACCCCCAATACCACATGCTGCCGAAAGACGTTGGTCACTTAACGGTTTCTATTGAGTGAATGACCAGACGTTACACATAGTCATTATTGGTTTTGACTAATTTTCATTGGTTTTAACAGAAGTATTTTAGTCAACCCATCCACTAACTGTCAAACTGAAGTTAGGGAATAGTCTTCGAATTTCTGAGATGAAGCATTGTCATTATTGGTAATTTTGACTGGTCTTTCTTCCATCTTATTTCTGTTGCTTCATCTTGTTTCATGATCGTAGAATAACGATCTGGGCAGTGGCATTCGAACGTGTGTGTTTTTTTCCTTCATAAATCTTACACACGATATTTTAAATACTAAATCATGTCGCACATATATGGTGAAAATAACTCTATCGCAATAACTATTAAAAACAAATTCAACCCTTTATTTTGGAAATTCAGTGGAACATTAAAGAAGATCCTAAAATTGACTTCCTTTGTTTCCAGGTAATTCACTACACGAAAACGTGCAGACAATGGAAATGCGGCAAATGGGTCAATGGTCAAAAGAAATTCGGAGAGATGATGCGGACCCTGATCTGAGAGATGCCACAAAAAGCACCAGAGATAAGATGAAAGAAATATTAATCAAAAATCATTGATGCTTCATCTATTCGTAAACTTGGTGAGGCGTAACAAGTGGTGGTAGGGGGAGTCGTCCCCGGGAACAAAATTTCCTCTAAATGTCCTATAATGCCGGTGCATTAATAATCAATAAGATATACCGCAGCAACCTCCGGTCACTGTCTTTGCCCCCACTGGCTGTGAACCCTTACTAAGCCACTGACTATTACTTCTAATACAGATGGGGTACATGAACAAGCAACATGAAAGAAAATAACTTTCATTTTACACAATAAGTATTTGTTTTTCAACATCACCTCCTTCTTAGTCAACGCACTTGACTAACGCTTCTCCATTAATCACATGGACCAAACACTATACAATGAAAAGTTCAGATCAAAGTTCAGCTAATGACTACGTTAGAAGATTGGGATCGGCTAAAACTGTTCGAATAAGAAGCTACAGAAAAAACAAAGATTCTTAATAGAAGAATCAAAATAGACGGCGATTATCTGAGGAACCTCAGATTTGTAGTCGACATCGCCCTTTTCGCAGAAAACCTACACGACCTCCAACTAATGCTAGATGAACAAAACGAAGAAAGCAAGAAAGTCGGTCTACACACGAATTTCAGAAAAAAAAAGGTCACGTGCAACTATCACGTCAGATATATGAACACATCGATCAAAATGGAAGACTCAAAAATGGAGAAAGTAGACCATCACATCTACCTAGGATAAGTAATCCCAATGAAACCTTCAAAGGAAGAAAAAAATCAAGCGAAGAATCACTCTGGGATGGCAAACCTTCGGCAGAACAAGCTCAACCATAAAAAACAAGAAGATCCCAATAATCAAGGAGAAAAAAATGAGACCGAGACTACATCGTATCGACCAGGGAAATTTAAATAGTAATGGGCTAGCCATGTCGCAAGAAGGGCAGACAATCGATGGACATCGCGACTCGCGACATGGATCCCCAGAGATCACACGCGCAACCGAGGCTGGCTGAATACAAGATGGAGAGACGAGCTAGACAAATTCAGAAAGCACTGGCTCCGCGACGTTTACGATAGAGAGGTGTAGTGAATCCTGGGAAGGGTCTTTGTCCAACGACGGACGTTAAGAGAATGATGATGATGATGATGATGATGATGATGATGATGATGATGATGATGATGATGATGATGATGGATCCATAAGAAAGAGACCGTGATAGAAGGACTGCTGATGAGAACCTTGCTGATTATGAGTCAATTGATAGTGGTTAACGTGTCATCTCTGAAAGACAAAGAGAATAGTTTTAGAAAATTCGTTCGGATAATGGACATACTCAATCTAACAAGTTTAGAAAACAACCGATGTCCAATATTGCCCTTGGTCTTAAGTTCTTGAATGACTCTGAAATATTTAACTAAATTCGCCATCTGCCAGCGAATGAAACTACCGCCAATATCTTTGTTGAGAGGGGATAATAAAACTCGATTTGTTGAGATATATCTTACTGTGATGCGTCTGGGGTCGTGACACATCATC
>OY735204.1:28181266-28206266 GCA_963457665.1 Thysanoteuthis rhombus | reverse complement strand
AGGCGTATCTCGATTCACGGGGCTTCCGCGGCTCATTTGATGATTTTTTTTTTCAATTCAATATCAAGAATTCTTCTGTTCATACTTTTTGATAATGGTTTGACTATTCTATCCTCATCTCTAATAAACTGCGACATTACTATGAATACAGGTGCCCGCTGTGGCACACTGGTTAACATCATGGATGCTACAGTATTATGGCCTTGTGCCAGACCATTCTACGCATAGTAAATAGCTATAGATACCTTATGATTCTTATAAAATCTGCCAAGGCCATAGGTCCCTCTAAGTGTGGTGCTCTCATGCACACAACGGAAATTAATGTGCGCACGAAAGATTTTAAATTCTGTCGACGACTGACTGAGTTTTTATTGAAAAAATATTGATTCCTAAAGTCGAATTCAGAAGTGCACATGCGCTTTTGTCACGGGGGGAAATGCACAATATGAGATTTTTGCACCTTTACCCACAAAAAAAAAAAAAAAATTTGAGGGAATATTGGTCAATAATCAAATGATGTTATGGTTTATTCCTCGATTCAACTGATCACGCCCCATGTGTCCACACTCTCTTTAGACTGATGTGTACACATATTCTCATTTGTATTCATTGTTCTCGAAGGAATTCGACACAAGAAATATCAATATGTTACAGTTTAATTAACATAAGTAATACAATGGTTGTGAGAAACAAAACAGGTTGGCACACCGATGCATAATTAGTCATTTTCAGGACGATCCAAAGAGCATTGTTAGCCTATGAATGGCATTGGGACAGCTGTTATTTCAGATAATTTCAATAGATCAGTCTATGAATCTATACACATAGAAAATGAATACAACACTTTTAGATCTATCTATCTCATTCTGTACATATCTATCGATCTCAGTCTATTGATATTAACCGCAATATCTCTAAATCCATTCGTATTTATCCACCCACCGCTTCATATCTATCTGTCTATCTATCTATCTCTCTTCATATCTATCGATCTCAGTCTATTCATATCAACCGCAATATCACTCTATCCATTTGTATTCATCCACCCACCACTTCATATCTATCTCAGTTTCTTCATATCTACTGATCTCAGTCTATTTATATCTATCTATCTTAATTTATTAATATCTATTGATTATTCAGATCTATTCATCGTTTATATCTATTTCTCTATCTAAATGTTTATGTCCATTTATCTATCTGTAACTGTTCATCTCTATCTAAATAACAATCAGTTATCTCTCTCTCTCTCTCTCTCTCTCTCTCTCTCTATATATATATATATATATATATATATATATATATATGTTTGACTATTTACAAAGAATCAGAATGTATGGATTTGGTAGCTGGAATTGTGGACCTGTGATTCTTTTTCTAACTACCTATAATAACAAAAGAGTTCCTTTTGACCCTTCGATATCGCAAATAAGTGCATTCGTAATCAGTACAAATTGAGGTAGTGTAACCAGTAGATATCATCTTTTTCACAATCTGAACTCAGAAACTCCAAACTGATAGTTGGTCGGGTTTGATTTGCTCCTTAAATTACTCCACAGTCACAATAACATTATGCAAGGACTGATTGAATTTTCAAACTCAAGAATCGGAAGGGTGTAATATTCCGTTAGCATAACGCTAAACCCTTTGATGTCTCTTTGGTGACCAGGAAAAAGTTGCTATAACTTTGACTGGGACCGTCTTACTCATCTGCGGTATAAACAAGATGTTGCGCCTTCAAACTATCATTCATTCCAATCTTTTACTGAAATGTATAGTAATAACAGATATTGCCTAGATTGGTAGAAGCAATTTTTCTCCCTGAAAATTGCGTTTTACCCCATGAAAAAGTATCTATGCTTTAAATATTTCACTAGGCATGTTTTAACTATATTTCCAAAGAGTTCCGTGGATCTGGAAGAAAAAAGAGATTTTTCTGGTCTGTCAATAATTTTGAAGTACGGAAGTCTAAAAAAGAGATAGAAAAAAAGAGTAAGCTGCAACAATTTTTTTTTATCGCCGACTAGGAACTAGCCAATCTCCGGTTCTAAACATACGAAACAAATGATTTTTATATCAGAATCTTATTTCAAAGGCAAAAAGATGTCTTACATAAAATTCTGATTTACTTATTAATTCAAAATGATTGTAAACACTTTCGATCTTTCAAAAATATTTTGAAATATTTGAAACGTTGTAAGCCTTGATTTCCAGAGAAATGCTTGCAATTAATTCCCCACCACTGACATACCTTTCTTCCTGATTTAAAAAGTTAAATCTTTGGCAATACATTTCCATTATACGTATAACAATTCTATTCATTCAAGCTTGCATTAGTTCTTGGCTACAGATAAACCCAGTTTCTGATTTTCGATGCATTTGTACAGTAAAATCTTTAGCAAAGCATCTATACAATACATTCCATAACTCTATTCTGTCAGTAATATCTGCTTCAATTCTGCGTCATTGGTACGCCTGGAACAGCCCGAGAGAACCTTGAGAACGATTAGAGGGATTGGAACCATTCAGGCAACATCATTACTAAAATCAGCCAGAATGCTTAGTATATATTATCTGAATTCCTCAGATGAAGTATTGTAAATTAATTTTTGACAAGAATTTCTTTCATCTAAGACGCTTGGGTGATATCATCATGAAAAGTGATATGCTTGCAGGTTACCGACATCAGATTAAGAAGCATAAAGCGTGCTCTCATTCATTTATTTATAATGGTGATGTAAATGAACATCAAAATACTTCTTTTTAAAATCAAATTCGCATCAAGTCATTAATGATTAAACCCAATCATTTTTTTTCGGAGATATCAATTTTATCAACATACTTGTTGAGTACTAAATGCACATAGAGTTTTTTTTTTTATAACACTATTCTGAAATTAGATCGTAAATCTTAACTTTAAGGCAATAAATTATCCTGAGAATAGCTAGTATAATAGCCAATATTAAAAAGACTTTACATTAACATATACAACGCAATAAGATGAACAGATATCTCCAGAGATTCCATTCGAAACATACTGAAATACCCGTTTAATTGAGTGTTAGCCACACTGTCAGAATACTCCTGGGCTTCTACCAGAAGGAAACTCCTGACAAACCTATGGCCCAGGGACCTTGCTCCTATTCGTACCGCCTCGATGGACCACAAGATGCAAACCCTTGCTTTGAAAGGTGAGATCGGCCCTTCACACGTCGCACTCTACATCAAAACTTCATCGCAAATCGGCTAGAAGGTTACTTTTCCTGCTAATTTTCATGGTTATATAATGGTTTTATGAAAAAAAGAGACCGTTAATTATCATCACAGGTTAGACACCTGAAGAAGGCTGTTTAATAGTTTGGTCGAAACCTTCCGGTAAAGACAAAGAAAAAGTTGAGTTCTCAAAAAAAAGCTCGAAATGTTAATCTTAATGAGAGTAGAGCTTATTATTCACTGATTCATGCTGAGGCATCCAATTTCTGAAATGTACTACACTTGGATAAGTATGATACCGAACAAATGTGGGGCATCCACTAATGATCGAACTCACTGCCAAAGAAATGGTTTGCTAGCATTACTAATTATAATTTCTAGTCAGAGGCGACCGATTCATGATATTTGCAAAACTTGACATGGTTTTGCACAAAACCCTAAATGTGGGGCACCCAGGGGAGAATCGAACTTGCTACAGTAACGTTGATCCACAAGACGTATTTGCTAAACACCCCACTACGGATTAGCACGCTCATTAATAAGCTAATCAGTCTGGTACAAGCATGTGGAGCATTTTAAGACCGAATTCACAACAATATTAATGGTCTTAGCTAACACAAGGCCCCGTGTGAGATACCCAGTAAGGATCGAACTCCCTACAAAATTTGATCGGACTAGCCCTTCAATCAGTGCTTCACCAGTAGGCATCACGTATTGATCGGTTATATTATACAATGGCCAGAGCGCCTCGTCGCAGCGTAATGGTTAGAAAGCCGGTCTTTCAGATCATTACAACTGAGTAGTGATTTTGATCCTCACTTGCTGCGTCATTCTTTTGGCCTTGAGCAAAAACAAACAAAACTTTGTGAAATAACTATATTATTATGATGGTTGGTACATTTGTCTCATCGGTCTGAATGACCAGTGTCCATGCTAAAATGCCTAAAATTCCAAATTCTGGTCTTCAGATTAAGCATGTTCCCCTACTTTAAAGACTGAAACTATCAAATCTTGATGTCCCCGTTCCACCTTGTACCAGACTATGATAAATAAGCATCGATTGTAGAAGGGAAAGAGTTATTATCCAAAACCGATTATCACGAAGATTAGTTATAGTTCATGGGATTGGATAAATTGACTATAACTTCCCAAATAAACTCTACTGGTCCTCTTTAACCCTTTCTAGACTTTTGGGTCATATAAATCTTGATGTTTCCCTGACTGCAAGGACATATGTCCTGTAGACCTTCTTTAGATGTCTTCTGGGACGAATTAGCCACTAAAAATAAAGTAAATGAGATTTACCCGGATTTTACGATCGCTAACAATGACGTCATCGTAGTATGAAACCTTTACAGAAATTAATTCGCATTACATTACTGAACAGGAAAGGCGAGTAAGCGAAGTGTTGCGCTTATTCCTTGTTTTTCATTTCTCCTGGGATAAATATCCAACAAGATTAATGTACCTCATCATGACTTTCTTTGAAATATGGATTTTGTTTGTTTGATAAATCTAGGCATTAAGCCCCTTATTAGGTTAGCTTTCAAATGTTAATAAGACTTGATGATTGAACTTGCAATTAATTTCTTTAAGATCTAACCTGCTAACCACAGCAGAACAGTGGGTAAACTTATTAGTAGCCCCAACTTAGAGAGAAAATATCTCAAAACTCCAGCACTCCCTTTAGTTGATTCAACTGATTGCGTGTTAGTGTCACAGAAACACTTAATCAAACGTTTCATCAGAACTGTCAACAAAGACTTCTTCAGTTTTCAAGTTTGTCCGTCTGCCTAACTGACTATGAATGCGTACAGACCGCACCGATGAGCTAGAGGACCGATATTTAAAAAAAATTTTTTTTTTACATTCACTCCTTATTATGACTAGTTAAAATAGTTTTTGTTTCGTCATTTTTTAAACGACACCCCCAATTCTGAATAGTTTTTTTTTTAAATTTTAGTGGGTAGTTCAACTCGCAATCCAAGTTCATACTTAATTGATCCGTTTGTTCGCTTCAGAATTTTTTAAGTGATCAATGCCCAATAAAAGGTATGAGAGAAAAAAAAACTCATTCATTGATCGATCCTTTTTACCATTTTTCAATTGATCACCCCAACAAATTATGCTACCAAGAGACGCCACTTGACCGTTTCTATTGAGTGACTAACCAGCCTCGTCTTATTCTTATTCTTCTTCTTCTTCTTCTTCTTCTTCTTATTATTATTATTATTATCATTATTATTATTATTATTATTATTATTATTATTATTATTATTATGCAATCTCACACCAGTTGCCTGGTGGTTACCGCTGGAGTTTGAGTGACTGCAAGTGTCCTCAAGTCTCCAGCCCTTCTCTCCTAGTACTCATAGTTCACAGTAATACTGCAGTTTACAGTTTCTTACCGGTTGTCCGGTGGTCATTGCTGAAGGCTGAGTGACAATAAGTCTCCTCAGGTCTTCGGGCAATGTCTCTTCTCTCTTTCGCCTATCATGCCAGTGCTGCGGTTCACATTTCCACTTTCATTTCCCTTCCTCTGTTGGGTCACTGTTAACAATTTATCATCATCATCATCATCATCATCATTATTATTATTATTATTATTATTATTATTATTATTATTATTATTATTATTATCTGCATCTTCTCATCAGGGTTATCATCTCAGGAGAACCAGTGACAGCAAATCCAGCCCGCATGCAGCTCTCTTCCCAGTATTCTCGCAGGTTTTATTTCCGTTTCAACACTGAGGCGAGGCTCGTTCAAACTCTTTGCAAGGCTGTTTGGCATCGTTCTACCTTTCCCTCTCACATTCCGCAGTCCCCTGCAGTTGTCGCGCAAGGTCCTGATATTTTATCACCCTTTCGTTCAGGCAACATAATCGTCTTATCCCAATTAGAGTTAATGGAATACGGGCAATATCACCCGGAATAACAAATTATATGTAAAGACAAATCTCTGTAAAATATCAACGTATTCATACGCTGTTTCTTTTTTATGCTCACCGACGTGCCTAACTGCAATTCTTTAAAACTCATTAACTCTACTAGCACGCGTTTCTTGATAACGAATGGTTCCACTATTACTTACCTACGTATCTACGGCGTAATGAATACGAGATATGTCCGGAAAGTATTCAGCCATTTATTATAAACAAATAAAAAATACATTAAAAAAAAAAAGTTGCCTGCCATTGGCAATGGCACTTTTATCTCCACCAAGAAACTCCCCACACCCCACATTTAACTCAGCGTCTCTTCCACTTCCCTGTCTACTAAGTCCTCTCTCAGGATCACCATCAAATGCCTGGTTGGTTGCGTTGTCCTTAATCACATCCCCTCCCATCCACCGGCGGAACGACAGAAGTACGCAGAAAGCCAAATCTAGTTTTTGAGGGGAGGGCTGACAGACCTGGGTGATGCAATATTCTACTCCATCCCCACCACAAAAACATCAACGAAATGTGGGGAGTGACTCGCTTGGTCATTGTGATTGCTGCAGTTGATTAACATATAAACACACGCAATGGCGTTTCACTGCCGACTGAGTATCTCAAGGAGAGAGTGTCTCTTCATGAATGCGCAGTAAAGTCCCCTATCATTGGTTACAAACTTACATGCAGGCCGTGCAACCAGTTCTCAAGATATTTGAAAATGCTGAGAACTTTCCGGACAGACCGCGTATTTTCAATACTCAAACCCCAAAAGCATCGACTTTACTGACACAAGTTACCTGAATGGCCAAAGATCTATTGAGGATTTAGTTTATGGCGAACAATGCTATCCAAAGACAACAAAGAATAAAGCCAAACTTTCAACGAGTTTGGAAGGTACTTCTTATAACCAGTATTTAGCCATTGACAACATGCTGCTTTTTGTTTCTTGATTCAATGAACTGCAAATCGTAAAAGATCATGTAAGAGTCGAGCAAAGCTGAAGAAAAACAATATTCTTTTGCAAGAATATTCTCTTTTGTGAAATTCTTCCTGGATTTCGGATTATGCATTTTTCTAATCACGAGTATAATTTCTTTGGCTTGGTGACGAATTGAGATAATTCTAGTAAGTATAGAGGTTCTATTATAGCTGATAAATATCTGAGTTTCTCTTCTTGAATCTGCCAAAGATTTCAAGCGAAGAGTCATTAATTTACCGACCAGTCTATGCATATCTAGCCATTAGAAACTGTCAATCAAAACTGTCAATTTTGGGGTTATACGGAGGAAGTTGGTTTTTTTTGTCCTTTGCCTAATGTTATCAAACGGTCATTCTATCTAAAACACTCTGTCCAAAAATGATCACATTAATTAGTATACATAAATTCGTGAATAGGTGAACCATAAATTGGAAGTGTCAAGATGGGCGCCCGCTGTCACTTTTCCAAGGGGCTGCAAAAGAAAATATTTCGAACATATCTTACCAGCAACCCTGTTACCGGCGAATGATAATGCCATCTTTGTATATGGGTTCATTAACTTGTGGTTACATATAACAATTGTACAGCACCATTATCCTTTACTAACGCTGAGCTTCAAAGAAGTTCTGATCCAGAGGTGGGGGGTCCAATGCCCTATCCCCACCCCAGCGGAAGACCATGGATATCGAAATTTTTTTCGGCTTTATTAAAGTCTACCAATCACTTTTTGTTTTATTTCGTATTTGTCTCGAGTTTTATTGGCATCAGATATACAGTAAAGAGCTTTAATTCGCCAGATACACACGGTGAGCGCACACACACGGATAGTTGAATAGTTCTAAATTGAGTTCGGACAACTGGAATATTTCTATGCGTTCTTAATGTTGTTACTACAACGTTCCGCTCGATCTATTCTTCGGCCTTCGTCGGGTGTATAATCCGAGATTTTTTTTTTAAAGCGAAAATAGCGATAAAAATGGTCACAAATACAACGACCGGATCTATTCACTACAACAACATCAAGTGATGTTTGGAAATGTTAGGCTCCCGGAATATTCGTGATGGGCACTCGGTGAGGATCAAGTTCACTAAAGAGTAGTAATGATCTGCGAGACTAGCTCGCAAACCATCACACTGCGATGGGACGCTAACAGGTAAATGTTTGCCAAGCTTGGTCAACTTCGACACCAGTTCAAACGGAAATGAATGCTGGATAGGAAGACAATTGAAGTGTGCCGTTTGATAAATAGGTTTGTTCATACGTGTGACGCATACACACACACACACACACACACACACATATATATATATATATATATATATATATATATATATATATATATATATATATATATGCACTCGCGCGTACGCACGCACACACACACACTCCTCGCCGTGAAGAGGTGGTCAGAAGGCTAGTGTAATAGCGTAATACTACCGTGCTCAGCTTGATCTCCACTGGGTGTCTCATACTTGGGGCCTTATGCCAATGTCCATAAATCTACTAAAATACGTCGTTTTGTTTTCTTAGTACCCAGGGTATTAAATGATTATTATCTCCTTTCCCACGCCCAACATTGACCTTTTGTCGCCTCTTATGAACCAGTAGGAAGGGGTAAGACACTCATACTCACTCATGGACTCTCTTCTCTCTTTCTGACACCCACACTCCCACATACATACACACAAATGCAAACAAATACACACACACACAAACAAATTTATGCACACACACATACATACACGCATATATATATATATATATATATATATATATATATATATATATATATATATATATATATATATATATAAATATATATATATATATATATATATATATATATATATATACATATATATTCACCTGTATCACGATTTAAGTAGGCTATTCACAAGTTGGGCATATCTCACTCTTGTACTAAAGAAAATATATACGTATTTTTTTTATCTTGTCTTATTGAACACGACCAAGGTTGACAACGTGGGTAACAGCTTCTTGCAGCTAGAGTCTGTTAATCTATATGAACGCAGTATCTCCTCAATCAAGTCAAGCATTGTGGCATCCGGCAAACGTATCCGCTGATGGGACAGAGCGCAGAGAGAAGTGGATTCATGCCTTCCCTCCGGACATTACTTCGAAATGAATATGGACATAAGCAGTTTAATCAGATCTTGAGCTCGGTTCGTCAATTCTTTTATATTCAGAATAAATCGAGAGTTGATGAAAGGCAATAAATAAACCTGAAGCATCTTAAAAAGTTGAGTAACAGCAACTCGTAAGAGCATATATATTATATATATATATATGTGTGCGTGTGCTTGTGTGTGTGCATGTGTGTGTACTTTGACATATATATAGATATATTTATGTATATATATATATATATATATATATATATATATATATATATGTATATATATGTATATATATATATATATATATATATATATATATAAATAGATAGATAGATAGATAGATAGATAGATAGATAGATAGATAGATAGATATAAGGCGTTGCAAGAGGTTTTAAAAATCAAATAGCTTTTTTACCCTGACTATGTGTGTGTGTGTGTTACGCCGAATGGCGGAATTAACTCATCTTTTGTAAAAAGTGTTTGATTTCACTTTGATTACATAAACTATTGATTATAAAAGGTGATTGTTTTCTATCATTGTTTTGATAAGATATACTTTTAATCAAATTATATCTACATATTTATTCATTTATAGTAAAAAGAAAGTTGAAACTCTGCCAATTTCTCCGATTCTGCGTAATACACATATGTATGTGTGTGTGCATGTGTATGTGTTTGTATGTTAGGCCAAATCAGCGAAATTGACTCAATACATATATATATATATATATATATATATATATATATATATATATATATATATATATATATATATATATATATATATAACACTTTGTATATGGATCTAGAAAGGAAAATAGTCCTTTTTTTTTTCAAAATACACATGCGTCTCCTAACGGACACAGATTGATATAAATGTTTGTATGCGCACACGTGTACGCGTGTGTGTGCGCTTGTGTGCGAATGCGTGTGGGTGCGTGGTGTGTGAGAGGAACTTCCACAAAGTACACTCATATTTATAAATATTTATATAAATAAGGACACGTGTAAGAATATGCACACATTCATGATAAAATCGCCATAGGATGTATCTTGATTCAATAAACTAAAAATGTGTGTGTGTGTGTACTTACATACGTACGTGTGGGCACCCATACACAAGCATACATACACATTCACTCACACACACACGCGCGCTCGTACAGTCATATATATATATATACAGTATATACATACATTGATTCAAAGAAAGAGACAGAGGGTGAGTGGGAGAAAGATATATAGAGAGAGAGAGCAGGAGTTCGGTGCATGCATTGATAAATAGTGAACAAATTGGGTTAGATAGATAGATAGATAGATAGATAGATAGATAGATAGATAGATAGATAGATAGATAGATAGATAGATAGATAGATAGATAGATAGATAGATGTAAAACGAAAACCCCACGTGCCCGTGGTGAGCCGCTTCACAAAGCTTGAAGCACAGATCGCTTCAGCCATGGAGGCCTGGCAAAAAGACGTCATTTAGGTGGTGGTGAGGCGGGGCCAACGTCTGAAGTGCTAATCCCGTAAGAAGTTTTGGGCGTGTCCTGACCCGAAAGAAGGAGGGCGTGGCTATGGACCAGTTGATTTTGTATTTTGGAAGTATTTCGAAGCAGGCACAGACTAGGGTTATGAATTGGTTGGGGTAGAAGGTAGCAGCTTACTGTCTCCAATATACCGAGCTGTTTATTTTATTATCTATTTTGAAAATAACTCCCAAAGTCCGCTGCGACTATTTTTTGGGGGGCCCTTACTTACAGCTACCACAACTATTCACTAAGACGACTACGTCATTTTTTTCTACCAAGCAGCTCTAACTTTATTCACCCGTCTATATCTACGAACACGTCTTTACCTACCAACTTACCTACGGTCACCGCTGCCACTCTTCAAGAAAGTACCTCTCCAGGAAGGATTGAGATTTTTTACCTGTATTTTCATTGACAAGGAGTAAGGACCTTTTCTAACCACACTCACCAATTTTTGTTACACACAGACGCCCAGTATTTTTCACACAAGTTCATATTTATAATTGATGGTTTTACGTTTATTTCCAGATCTAAAATCGTCCTGTGAAATTAACCCTACACATAATTCATTATTTGATCATTTTTTTCCATCATCTTGATTTGATCATTATTTCATCTTCAAAGTTTTGTTCATAACAGCCATTTACATACAACGCACACACACACTCGTTTATACCTATATAAACCTTAAAAACAAAAGGTTTGTATTGTTTTAAATGCATTATTACAGTCACAGGATAATCATCAATTAGTTTGTGATTTCAAAGTAATCGGCTAGGTGTTAAATTAAAAAATCTCTTTAAAAAAATATATCTATCTATCTATATATATATATATTTATTTATTCGTATATTTAATAACGTTGTACGAAAAAACCATATTTTGTTTAAAAAAAGAAATCCGTGTACAGTTGAAATAAGAACGATTTTTATTTATCCAAAACGCACATACATTGCAAGTATATAAATATATTTATATTACAATTGTATTCGTATTCATTGATTGAAGCATTACACACACATGTAAAGGTTATCTATAAAAACTGAAATATTTTGTTCAACGGAAAAAAAAAATCCCTTGAACATCATTTTTGCTTATTGAACAACGGCAAAAGGATTTAAAACAGAGAAAGTCGCTCAAGAGGCAAATTAATCGTTCGTCACATATTTACCTACGTAAGTATAGATGGTCCTACCTTCTTTTTTCAAAACATTTTGTTACTAAAACATAAATAAGCCAGCATCTATTGATTCATCCTAAATAGCCGAAACAGTTTGACTTGATTGGATAGCGTTGTACATAATTTCTATAAAACATCTCGAGTGGTAGAAGAGTCAATACCATCGGTATCAGACAAGTCATTTGTAGGGAAGTTTCACAAATGAACATTTAGCGACACAGTTGTTTCATCTTCACTCAAGTTTGCACGAGAATCTACTTCATTTTTTTTTTCATTTTTTTTGTAATTTTTCAATTCAATTTTTTTCTTTACCAAGTTATGCGTAGTTTGCAACGGGTGCAAAGCCGGCCCCGTCCATTAGACGGTTGCTTAGGGTGCGAAATCTATGGGGCACATTCAGGACTGAAGAATATAGTTGCTAGAACAGAACCAGGGAAGGGGGGCAAATTTCAAGTCTCGCCTAGGGTGCATGAAACCCTTGCGCCGGCCCCTGTGCCTCCCCCGCATACACACACGCACATACACACACATACACATACTCAAAGAGGCACTCGCAGAAATAGATATATATATACACACACAAGTACATTTATCCATGAGCATGTGTGTGGGTGCTGTTGAATGGACATGCAATCACTGATCGAGATCCTCATGAATCTTATTTTTTTACGAATAAATAAATGAAGAAAATTAAAAAGTAATCTATTGATACGAGTTTTTTGTATCATTTTAACTAGTTGCAAAGAGGGAGATGGTATTTTTGTTACACTAGAGCTGTACACAATCTCGGGTGCGTAGGAGTGACAAGAACCTGTGACAAAAAAAAGAATACACACACACACACACACATATATATATATATATATATATATATATATATATATATATATATATATATATATATATATATATTAAGAAATGGATACAAAATCAGACAGAAAATATATACGTTTGTACATCAATAAGTCCGTTGGCCAATGACGAAAAAAATCTTTCATTTTCGATATCAAGTTAATAGATCACTTTTCCTGGCTTATGCACTTGATTCAGTAATGAATACTAATTACCTCGATCGATCGTTGATATGCAGTGAAAATTTCAGACCGAGAATTTCATGTCAGGCTACGTACTTATTGATCCACCTTCTGAACGCGGAGACAAAGGCAGGGACAGAGACAGTTGTATTATAGACTAGATATCACAAGTCGTTGGGGGTGAAAAAAATTGTCATACGGAAGGTAAAGAAAAGAATAATGGGGAAGAGCGTAATTAGAAGAAAAAGAACAGGGGGGGGGGAAGGAGGTAGACTGATAGAAAGCAGGACAGGGGTACATGAATAATTGAAAAAAAAAACGTAAAAGAAGATGGGGGAGAGATAGATATCAGTAAGAGAAAGAGAAGGAAACGAAGGGAGAATCCCTCCCTCCCCCCTCTGTTTCTCCATTTTTTTTCTACCTATACATAAAAAAAAGAAAGAAAGTAAAGCGACCTAAGTTACTACTCTAGATTACTAGCTTAAAACTACTATTACTGCTACTACCACCACTACTAGGGCGACTACTACTACTACTACTACTGCTGCTGTTACTCTAAGCTTTGTACTTCAGTCACAACAAAAACGGGTATTTTCTGCGCTGTAACAACACCAACAACAAGTGCGTGCTTACACTACTACAACAACTTTTTTGGTTCCAGCTTGTTTGCAAGTCTCTCCAGATCGGACCATGGCTAACGGCACAATTCAGCAGAAGGACACTACCTTTACCAAAATCTTCGTCGGAGGCCTTCCCTACCACACATCTGACAAATCATTACGGGAATTTTTTGACCAATTTGGTGAAATCGAGGAAGCCGTAGTTATAACAGATCGCCAAACGGGGAAAAGCCGAGGATATGGATTTGTAAGTACTCATCGCACTCTCTTGTACACATTCGTACTCACATACACATACACACACACACACACTATATATATATATATATATATATATATATATATATATATATATATATATATATATATATATATATATATATATATTGTTTCTTTTCTCCTTGGAAATTGCAAAATGTATGAAAAATCTTGGACATTACCAAATGAATGATGTAAATGTATATACATATATATATATGTGTGTGTGTGTAGTTTTTTTTTTCTGGGAAATTATAGAATGTAAGATCTATACACACACACATATGTATATATGTTTATGCACATGCACACGCTTTGAAAGTTTTAAAAATTATTTTTGACATTTAAGAAAATGATTTAAATGTTTATTTAAAAATGGATTGTTTTTCGAAGTGAAAAAATTGATGGATAAAAATTTTCAAAGTTGTGTCGGAGTTTTTCTTTTTTTATCTCTCTTCGTTTTTTTTACTCACGGCCAGGTATATTTGATTCCTTTATACATATATATATGTATATATGAACGAAATATACGGCCTTGTAGAATTTTTTCTTAATTCTGCTCATGAAAACAATCTCAGTAAACCCTCCATCTATCTGTCTGTCTGTCTCTCCTAATTTCTACTCATTTTTCTATCCCCCATCTATCTCTATCTATCCACCTATGTTCATCCATCTCTCTGTAGAAAGATGAAATTCTTATTTTTTTGAATTTTGAGTATTTCTGTGTTTTGGATTTTTTTTTTTTCATTTGTAGGTTGTAGTATCTTATTATTAATATGTTGCTTTTTCCTCCCCAGGTAACTATGGCTACAAAAGATGCCGCTGAGCGGGCATGTAAAGATCCAAATCCAATCATAGATGGTCGTAAGGCAAATGTCAATTTAGCTTACCTCGGAGCAAAACCACGGGGAATTCAAACAGGTACGTCCTTTATTGTATGCACGAATACAATGTATTCAATATATATATATATATATATGTATATATATATATATATATATATATATATGTATATATATATATATATATATATATATATGCGTGTGTGAGAGAGGATGACAGAATCGTCCATTACACCATCCGCTCTATATTTTTTTCTATTTTTTGTTAGAGAAAAAGGAATCGCCTCTGTATAATTCGAGTGTTCTAAATTATGAAATTTATATTAACGAAGTTTGAATCATTCCATCAAGAAACCAGGATTTCTTGTTGTTTTTTTTCCTATTTTTTACGCAAAACTTGAAAACCATCACAGGTGCTCAAACGGTCGTACCGAACAATCTAAGGATGTCATCCAATTATTTCTATTTTTTTTATTTTATGTCTCAGCTTTTGACGCTTTCAGGGTGCTCACAATTGGTTAGTATTTGAACTAGTGCTCCTCGTCGTTTTTTTTATAGTAATTGGTATCGTTTTTTTTTCGTTGTTATTATTATTATTATTTTTATTATTATTATTATCTTTATTATTATTATCATTATTATTATTGTCCTTGTTATCATCATTATTTTTATGATAATAGACCTACAAATAATTTCATGTACCCACAAAATCTATCCTTCAGCATTATCTACTTAGTCCTAGTCCGGCACAATGCTGCTGTAAGGGAGTACTTACTAAACTCACGAATTCATCTGCGAGACTGGACTTGTTGACTATGGCGCTACGTTAGAAGTCCATTCTTCGACATACATTTTTTTTTTTTTTCAGGTTGGAATACTCAGTTTTACTGAATAGTTTAGTTTAAATCAGTTAACAAAGAACAAAGAAAACTTTCTCAGTTCATTTTCTATTTCTCTCTCACTCTCTCTCTCTCTCTCCCTCTCTCTCTCTCTCTCTCTCTGCCTCTCACACACACACGCTCGATGGAAAGATAGATTCTTCTGAATGTCTTGGAAAGCCTCTGGCAAGAAAGAAAGTTTTAGGAAAATTTGAAAGAAATCTGATATCCTTTCAACTTTCAAATGTCTCAGAGTTCTCGGTTGTTTTTTTGGCCTTTTTTTTTTCGGTTCTTGAGTTCAAGATTTAATTAAAACTGATTTTAGCACGTATCATTAAAGCTTTTATCGATCCAAATTTTCACATCACCTTTTTTTTTATTGCATTTTCCATTCATAAACTAGGAAGATGATTTGCTCGCAACGAAATTCAGTCGCTGGCTGTAAATCGTAGCAACAATTTTTTATACTGATATGAAGTATCATTTGAAACTCTGAATTAAGAATGATTTCACAATCGAAATTACACTGTCATATTACCATTATTATTATTATCATTATTATTATTATTATTTAGTTCTCCGAGTCTAGTGAAACCCCCTCATTACTTTGAAATGTTGTAGTAGTAGCAATAATTCGTTTATTTAGAACTTCCCCGTCTGTCTGCGACTATCCGAGCTCCTTGCGTTTTCTGTTTCATTGCTGTACAGATAAAGGCAGCCTTTACACAAATTCGTTATTTTTTTTAAAGTTCAAATAATTAAATAAAACATTTCTACATCCCCCACCCTCACAGAGACAAAAAAAAAAACTTCTCCGAATATTTGTTTCTTGAAATCGAGACGAAGATAAATTCTTGATAGAAGTCATCTCTCCAAACCCTGACACAAGACAGCATCCCTAGAAGCAAGATTAACACGCTCGTCTAGAACCCCTCTGTTGGTACTAAGAGATTAGTTTTCATACGGTATTAAGAATCAGCATCCGCACACGCAGGGCTGTGGATATTTATTCAAGTAAGCTTAGCTAAATCTGGCACAAGGAAGCGAAAATTACGCACTCACGAACTGGTTCGGGTATAGGGGATTGGTGGGTGTCGAGGGCTACCCCAGAAGCGTACATGTTTATACCTATACATAAATCATATGTATTTAGCACAGATTATTTTTTTTTAATTCTTAATGAGCAGTTTGGAATAGGGTCTTTATTTCCCATCTGGTTCGGGCCTATTACCAGCTGTGCCCGGCCCTGCTTACTAGCTGTGGCTTGATTACATTACCTATCACTCTCCGTCCGACAGACAGACAGACATAAAGCTCTTTCCGTTTCTGTACGACAGACTGAGGTCGGAAAGAAGTCCTGACATCATTTGCCTCTTCCTGTCGACATAGGCGTGAGAGTCAGCGGTCAGGGAGGGTCAGTGCCCCCATCCCCTAAAAAAAAATGGGTAAAACCGTGAAGAATTTCGGACAATCAAGCTCTGTGCCATCCGCCTCATAGAAAGAGTTCCCATACACCCATGCTTGTAGATATACAAAAAAAAAGGAAGCTTGTCTTGGGGCGAGATCCTATAGACAGTATTATTCCATTGCATTTATTTGCAACTAGACCCCCTGTTGCAGCTATCTCTGCTGAAATTACTTTTTAGTTTCACAAACAATGACCTTCTTACTTGTTCCAATTCATATTAGCTGACCAGTCACGATTTTAACGTAGAAGATAATCTCCATAAGCGATGAACCATGTCTCTCTATAAGATTCCTTTTAGAATAAGTACGTATGGACATTCTCTCTCTCTCTCTCTCTCTCTCTCTCTCTCTCTCTCTATATCTATATATATATATATATATATATATATATATATATATATATATATATATATATATATATATATATATATAGGTACATTTTCAAATCTAATGGTGAAAGAAACCTTGAACAGACAAACATTTGTTTAATTTAATAAACATCTATTTCTCAGTATGATTCCCTCCCTCGTCAATGCACTTAACCCATCAGAGATCCAACTATATATCTATATACATGTGTGTGTGTTGCAATGGATTAAATTTAAAAAATAAATGGCTCCAACGCCTTCTACAACTAGTTGAATCTAACGATTTTTTTTTTCGAATTTATTTTTAGTATTGTAACATTATTGTTAATTCTGACTAGTTTTTATCTTGATCCTAACTTCTAGTTGCTTTTAAATCTAAACAAACTTTTTATCAAATGAGCAATCGCCCATTCCCCCATCGCAACAAAAAGAAGGCAAAACTGATAGGAAGATAGTGAAGCAACAATCTAGAAAAAAAGTGGGATATATTGGCACAATTATCCCAGCCTCCAAGCAGGTCTCCCTCGTATAAATGGTTTTTAAAAAAAAACAAGAAAACTACTGTGCAATTTGTACACACTAAAAACATTCAACTATTTTCAACTCAGGACAGTATTTAGGGGGTAGGCGGTTGGAATCATCGTAATCTTCCTTTCAACTGCTGGTGTGCAGAATAACTTTATTTTCATTTTGGGAAAGTTTTCTATAGTAATCGTGGAAGCATGATAATAAGCTCGATTTAATTAGGGACTTGAGTTTTCAGTTAGCAACCGTGTCCCCAAAATGTGAAGTCCGGTTCCAGAGGCTCACACTCCAAAGCTGCGTCTTTCTACTGAGCTAGGGACGGGTAAGGTTGGGGGATTAATCCCTGATGTCTGAAGCGTGCCAAAAGGCAAGTGCAGCGGGAACTGTGCAATTTGTCTCAACCCCTATGTACTCGTGTGGGTCCACGCACTAAACTTTCAACCTCGGCTCCCAAAGGGGGTCGATTGGAATTGATATTCTAAGTACTGCATGTTTATTGCAATCCAGTTTTGATCAGTAGATATCTGAAAGAGAAAAACGACCATTTTTTAGATATTGTCGTGAATTGCGAAGTTTGCTAGTGTAAGTGCTGTTAACAAATTATATGACTTGAGTGAAAACTTGTGCATTGTTTATTTATCTTTCTAAAGCTTAACTTGGTCTGGCGCATAGCCATAAGTGTGCGGCAGTCAGCAAGGATTGAACTTACTACAATAATAATGGTCCGCCAGATGAGCTTGCTAACCATTGATCCATGGCAAGCCGAACAGTTTTTGTTGATTTATATTTTCAAGTAACAAAAAAAAAAATAAATAAATAAGACCATTGACGTAGCTTGGGTTCTCAGCACCCGGGGGCAGTTATCCGATATCACGAGGGAGGGCATAACTATAATTACCAGGCATTATAGCCCAGGGAAAAGTTTGCACCCCTTTACACCTGCGCCAGGGGGCAACTGCCCCCTCTTACTACGCCTCTGAATAAGACAGATTTATATATTGTCGGTTTACGAAACGCAATTTAATAGTATTTTCTTTGTTCTTCGATTTCATATCGGTGTCATACTAAGTTGTATATAGGTTTTTTTATCACTTCTTTGGAATGTTGATTTCTGTTGAGAATGTTGGTTTTTTTTTCATCAGATTTATTGTTAATGAATAGCGTTGATCTGATACTGGATTAATTTAATCTTTGGTCCGCATAACTTCAAGTTTTGATGCCAATCTACGAACTCATATATAAGTTGTAAAAAGTAGATCATCTTTCTGCTTGGTAAAGAAGAAGATACTTGGCCGTTATCTTGTAATTTAAAAAAAAAACTTCTGCCTCGAGGACAGAAATAGATTCTTGTGAAAAATAAGACTGGAGTACTTCAACGGATTTGAATTTTTGAATAAAAAGATAATGAAAAACTCTCAGAGATTATTTTCGATATTTATATACACACACACACACATACATATATATATATATATATATATATATATATATATATATACACACACACACACTGAAAAGCAACCATTTTTTCTCCTGTTGTTTGCTTACTTCTTATACGTTTTCTTTTTATGAAACGGAGAAAGGAAAGCTTATTAAGATTTGATCAGTTGAAAAAAACCTGTTGTAGCCTGTTTTAAGTTTTATTTTCAAGTTTTTCAATCTAATATAGTCGATTTAAAAAAAACGTATTTTTCTTGTTAACTGAAACTAGTTAGTGTCTTTCTTTGTCTGTGTGGACCCTCTGCCCTGTGTCTGTCTTTCTTTCCTGTAAAATCAACGAAGTCTGAAAAAGATGAAGAATGAGGCAAATGTGGGTGAGAGAGAGAGAGAGAGAGAGAGAGAGAGAGAAAGAATCTTTGAAACATATATCTAGTATGCAAGTAACTGGAGATGACTCAGGAAAGTGGAGGGTGTAGGAATGGCGTTTCTGAAGTGTCGCCCAGAAGCTCCGGCAAAAAAAAGTTGCTTCTTCATAGCAACAGATTTTTTTTTTCATTTTATTTTATTCTTTATTTTCTCCTCCTACACCAAAAAGACAACGTTACCCTCCTTTCTCAGTATTGCCAGCCACACCGGCCTGCCCAACCAAACTGAGCTCTCTCATTCCTTCTTTTTCTTCATCTTTCTCTTCTCACGTTCGTCTTTTCTTCCTTCGTTTCTCGTTCTTTGTTCTGGGGGTCTGCAGAGATAGAATCGGGGGAAGACGGAATGAATATTACATGCTTTTTTTTTTTTGTTTTTTTTTTTTGTTTCTTTCTTAGGTTTTACTTTTGAATTTCAGGTTGTGGTTTCAGCTTTTCTCAAAATCTCGTTTCGGATCTATTGGTTTCTTTTTACGTTCTCTCATTATTAGTACTTGTAATTTTCGGGATGTTTTGAAACTTTTTCCTTTAATGCAGCTTATCTGCCTTGTCGATTTCTTCTCCAATTCATTTTTTTTTTCGAAGTGCGCATATTCTTTCACCTCGTCGAAGATACTCGTCTATTTACCAATGTACCCACCTCTTTCAAATACCTTCACACATCAAATGCTAATATATATATATATATATATATATATATATATATATATATATATATGTATATATATATATATATATAAAAGAAAATATATCGAAATCCTTAATTCATCATATTTTAAGCTCAACACGATATATTTTCTTTTTGTAAGAATACAAAAAAGAGATATTGAACAGATTTTATCCGTAGTTGATATTTATTCACAGAGCTCAATACATACATACATATATATATATATATATATATATATATATATATATATATATATATATATATATATATATATATCTTCGTAGTTTTTATACATCTCCCTCTTGCACATACACTTGAGTAAATTCATGCAGGAGTGACTAAGAACTCAATTACTCTGAGAGAGATTTATAGGGCCGGACGGAGCAGGTAATAAGCCCAGGTCTCATGGGAAATAAAGGCACCATTTCGAACTGCTCATTAACTAATTTTCTGATCAGCGCTAAATGCATATAAATTGTGCATAGGTATATATATATGTATATACTGATACTCGTACATGTAGAATATATGATATATTTTCGAGTTACAAGAGAGAATGATCGCCCGCTTCTGGAGTTGGCCCCCCACGAATTTGCGGCCCATCTGACCCTCACCTCTGCCCGGGCCTGTATCATATATACGTATATGGTTCCTGCCAATGACTAGGGTTAGCAAGCACGTTTTTCAAACCGATAGTTTGATACGGGGTAAGTGAGTATGCCCGACTTCTTTCCTTGTGCTAGACAAAACTAAGCGAAGTGAATATTCTCTCCAAACACCCATCTTAACCCAGTGAGAGCTATTCCAGCAAACCGAGACGCTAGTGTCATGTCGTGAATTCAATTCTCACTGGGCGTCCGCTTCATATTTATAGCTTCATATCAGGCTAAGATGAGCATAGTAAACACACACACACACACACACACACACATATATATATATATATATAGAGAGAGAGAGAGAGAGAGAGAGAATGAGTAAAGTTTATTTACAATGTTTCATTTCAGATAGTGCATTTCTTTCACTCAAAGAGCCACTAGTAAACCATTGGAAAAATCATTTTTTTATCTTTATAACCACTCTACAATGTACACTCGCTAGCTGTATATTTATTATATATTGTTCTCATATATATATATATATATATATATATATATATATATATATATATATATATATATATATATATATATATATATATATATATTTCTTAGCAATCTCCATTCATATATGAATATTTGTTTACAAATTAGCCTGCTCGTTATCGCGTTGCAGTCGGCTTGGAGTTGGGACGGGTGCCTTTTAAAGGCGCTTGGGGCAAACCCTTGTACAGTATTTCTCCACAGCACGAAGTGAAAAGATTTTTCTCTTAATTTCTTCGGTTACAGAGATAACTCATTTTTGTGCCAACCCAAGATAGGTTTAATAAATACACTGTCTTAACCTTCATTTTAGTGTAAATGAGCATAATATATATTCTATACATAGACCCATCAACTGTTGATATAAGCTAAGTTAGTAGGTTCTTATGATGAAGTCTATGATCTCCTGATGCCCACGCTTGCAGTCTTGAGCCACATTAAGTCGAGTAAAAAAAGGGTGAGAATATATAGAGATATAGATATAGATAGATAGATATCGTGTCCATTGTTGGCTGGGCTGGTTGCATATTTCTGATCAAATTCTGCCGAATTCGGTAAAAGCCGGGATTTCATGTGTTGATTATGACAGAAATGCTCCTTTGCTAACTGGTCCCATGATTAGAGGCCAAGATCGGCTCAGAAAATATGTATGTACCACATGACTAATCTCTGTCAAGGATAGTGTTGGGTGTAACAGCTTTTATATACCCATAACCACCCTCTCCTTGGTCAACGACTGATGCATGCCACTGATGAGACATTTTTTTCAACTTATCTGATGAGGAGGCAATTTAGTTCGTGCTTTTTTAAATTTTATATATATATATATATACATAGATATAAATAGGTAGATTGATAGTGAAGAAACGCATGCGTACGTGCATGGGGGAGTGCTTAATTTCTGTCGGTTGCCCCCTTCACTCCAAATCATTTTCATAAAACGAAAAACTAGGAGTTTGAATGATATAACAAGCTACTTATCAAAATCAAAACTTGTGTAGAGGTGATTGATGCTTGATCAAAACTGTTTGGAAGCCGTGATAAAATGAATGTTTTGTTTTTAAATCCCCGAAACGGTTCGGTTACATGGTGAACAACTGGTTCACATACAGTAAGTAGTACTAGAACATCTGATTATGTGTAAAACTTAAAACCATTTGAAAATCTCACATTAATTGCATTAATAGAAATTTGGAAATAATTGACTGAAATGCCATAAATTTAAAAAATAGTTTTACATCTTTAATGTTCAAAGCTGTGAAGCTTTCCTGACTACACACACACACACACACATATATATATATATATATATATATATATATATATATATATATATATATATATATATATATAACACTTGTAATTTGATTAATCAAGGAAATGGATTTAATATGAACAAATTTGTAAAATTAATTCCCATCCTCCCGGCCAGACATTTTTCCTTAATTTAATATTCTTAGCATACATGGGTTTGGGATAGCCATTTACCTCTACATTTTGGCTGCCGGCTGGTGCCGAAAATCTACAATAATGGTCATAGGTGTCCCTACTTTTGCCATATCCGTTCATTCCGTGAGTGCATGTGTGGATGTGTGTGAAATGTTTTCGTTTCTAACATGGGGTTGCAAGATAAGATAGTTTCTATTCTCGCTCTTTACTTTTATTCATTTTTTTTTTTTTTTTTGCTAATGTGTGTGATTGTGTGTACATGTTTGGGTAGCAACCCTTCTTTGATGCATATTGTGTTAATCACAGTTGACAAGGAATTTTTAAAAAAAATAATCAACGTGTTTTGTTTGAATACAAGCGAACACATGTCTGGATTCAATGAGACAAGATATTATCCAAACGATGTATCGTTTTCGACTATAACCAAGGCCCTTATCAAGATCGAGAGCCTTCAAGTTTAACAGCAAACAACTGGAAGTCTTTTTTAATATTTCCAGTTTTATATTCAGCAGTATAGATGTGTATACCAGGTTCAAATGCAGTCTGTACTAAAATAAAATCGTGACTATCAGAAACCGTCCATGAAAAACTGTCGACGAAAGTTTATTCAGTTTTTAAGTTGGTCTGGCTATGTAAGCATCTCGCGTGCAGGCGATGGATCTAGAGATCTGGAAATTTAAAGATACACTCTTTATCGTGTCTGGAAAAATCGCTTCTTTTTTTTTTTTTTTTTTTTTTTTTTACTCTTTGAAAATGTTCCTCCCGAAGAAGTTTTTTTTCTTAGTATGGGTCCGATTTATAATGTAAGTTTATATCCCATTGGCCCCTTGGTTCTTGTCCGGCAACGTCCATGCTCGATATGTTTGTTTTGTGCTTTATCAATTTTTATTTTCTTAGTGATCACTGCCTAAAAGAAAGACATGAGGACTTATTCATAAATCACCCTTTTTCCAATTTTTTGATTGATCGCCCCCAACATGGCGTGCTACCAAAATTGAAAAATGTTGGACACGTGACGGTTCCTATTGAGCGATAACCAGACTTGTTATTTCATTTCTTTCACTTCCATCTGAATTTGCCTGTATCATGCTATGTCCAATCATTAGATTGACTGAAAGTTTTGATTAAGTTGGTCAATGAATCGTACCCGTGATGTCATGGGTTACGTAAATAGTTGATGAATAAATGATGCGATTTATGGCCTGCCACATGGTTGTTTTGTTACATATTTCCTACTGAGATTCATGTTCGAGAGCAGACGAAGAGCCTGGATTTCGAATACTGATTTTTTAGACTGGCCTTACACACTAGGAAAGTTAGCGTAACACGTTCTTCTTACCTCATTTTACCCCATCTTTATTTCGCCAAATTAAGCTCGGAAAATATCAATAATTGGAGTTTAGAGACAAGGTGTGGCAATTAGATAACGAGACTGGGCTTATGGAAGTCGAACCACGTGTTCGTATACATCAACCAATTATGTGTCATGAAAATGGTCATTTCGAAAAATCGGCCAGCCGATCAATTCGAATATTCTGGTGAAATTGGACAAAACGGCTACGTAATCTTTTCGTATGCTAACTGAAGTTTATGGGGAAGAAACGTGACGATCGAGGTGATGCAAATGATGATTAACGTTGTGGATGCCAATGCAACACAATATCTGATTAGAATGTTTATGAAAAATCGAACAAATCGTTCGAAATGAACGACGAGTCAGGATCAGAATGAAGAGTCTATTTGGCAAATTTTGCTCGAAAAAAAACCCCCAAAACATCCGACCTGCAATTGTTTGCTAGACTTACCACGTATTAACCCTAGTTTTGTTCTGAGTACATTTACTTGTGTATGAAATCAATAACTATGGATGTCAAATGAAAATGATCTTCCTATGTAGGTGAT
>OY735204.1:27953766-28176266 GCA_963457665.1 Thysanoteuthis rhombus | reverse complement strand
GTAGCCTTAGATAAAGAGAAAGGCTTTGGTAGCAGGGGGGCAAGAAACAAACTGAGATAAAGATGCGAAGTGGTAGAAATGATAACTCAGTCTCGATCGCCCGCACTAGTGAGGTGAAAAGTAAAGTCAGGGGTTTTTATTTTTTGTTTCTTTTATCCATGTGTTGCTCATCGAAGTGTGACCAGCCTAATTCTTTTTTTTTTCAACTCTCGATAAAAATTTTTCTCCTCTCTTTTACCTCAGCGATTTCAGATTTATAAGCTCTCTTAACCCCAACAGCCAAAAACCTCTTTTAATTTCCATATCTATCTTAGTCTATTCATAAGTCCATATCTACCCATCTATCTATCTGTGACGGCCCCAACCTTTACAACGATAAAAATTTTCCTCCTCTTCTTTACCTTGGCGATTTCAGATTTATAAGCTCTCCTAAGCCCCACCAGCCAACAACCTCTTTAATTTCCATATCTATCTTAGTCTATTCATATGTCCCTATCTATCTATCTATCTATCTGTGACGGCCCCGACCCTTGCTATAACAACGCACCCGTAACTCCTTGTTTTCTATCTTTCTAGCTAAGTACTTAGTTTTACTTGCTCTTTGTCTCTGGTCTCATCGCTTTTTCGAGCTCACCACTCCCAACCACAATCACATCTGACACCTACGTAAAAGAAATATCTGCTTCATCCGCCAACCGAACCCTATTTATTCTTCTATCAGCCATTTGGAGAGAACCCACACCATTTACCAACTTTCCTGTAGTAGTACAACTACAGCCCTAAAGATTTCGGAGTTACGCGTAGAATGTCTCTCCCAATAATGTCCCATATTCTGTAGGAGCATCGGCTCTCGCAGAGTACATCTCTTGAGAATATCCTGGTTTTTACTGCCAAATTCAGGACGCATTTGGTTTATTAATTATGTTCAGTCATTTTCTAGGTTTTATGGACGAAATCAGTTTTAATTAATTTTCAGATGTTAGACGTTTAGAGATACGTAAGTACTGAAGTGTTCACAATCTCTTTCATGACTGTCTCTATCAACATGAACACAAATAAGCCTTTCGTTTCCATAGTGATTAGAAAAAAACAAGTCGAGAACTCAATTTACTCAAGTAACAAAGATTAATTGATCACCCTTCTTCTATTTTTGATAAATCACCCTAACCCATCATGCCGTTAAATAACGGTTTTTATTAGGTTGATAACCAGATTTGTGTATTTGATTGTTTCCCTTGAATTTTATTATGTTAATTCTATTGCAACTCTCAGGTCGTGAACAGTATGGATCTAAAAATAAAGTAGTAATTTCTTCCAAGAATTGAGCTCGTACCCCGTGGCCCAAAGTGATAAGGCGTCGTCCATGCCAGACGGGCAACCGAGGAGTTATTAAAATCTTGTTGGATGCTACTCATTTATTTCCGACCCATGCTGCTTCATAAACGACCGCAGGATGTAAAACGACCTCAACGTTGCAATAAAAAGCAAAAATAAAGATGAATACTTGTAAAATATTAATAATGTAATAGTAGATATTCACTCATTATACTTACTCTTCATATTAGAGACTATCTATTTAATAATATAAGATTTCCTTTATATGTGATATCGGATTTCAGATCATAAAGAATGTTTTATTGTTCATCTATTTGAAAAGGTCTCTGTTTTCGGGGATATGTGTAAAATATGAGTTTCGTTTACTTTGAAAAGAGTAAATAACATTCCAACTTTTAAACTATTCTCATCTTTTAATGTAATACGAGACGAGCGTGATAACCATTACTTCTTATCAACGCGCCCTAATAGTTATTTACCAAGTTTAGCATAGATTGGCACAAGGCCACAAAAACGGAGGACCTAACAAGGATTGAGTCACTTTAGTAACGATGAATTGCTAAGCCAGCTCCTTAACCATTGCACTCTTGGTTATCTAATTCTTGAAATACTGTTGAAGGTGGACATTTTTTTTTTTTTTTTTTTTCAATACAAATTACGAAACTACAATTTATTTGTTTTAGTTTATAAAGTGAAAATGAACCAAGTTGATATTCAAGCCAGGATAAATAAAATAAAATAAAATTGAAAAAAAAAATGGCTGAAACGATAAACGTAACTTCCGTTGTGTAGCCCCACATGGACCAAAAATTGTTGTGTAGTTTAAACAAAACTAGCTAATAAATGAGGGAAATTCAGAGAAATGTGGTTTTTTTCCCTGTCTAAATAAGGGAGGTTCTTGAATACCACGAAATACGCTAGTTACGAAACAACAGTGGGTTGTGAATAGAGTGTTATCGATGTTCTATTAACGGTATCAACAAAACATTCATAATCACTAAGATCAAATGAACACTAATCGATAAAGGTCTGGTTAGTCACTCAATAGAACCTTCCATGCGATCATCGTCTTTTGCCATGTAGGGAGTGGTCAGGGAGGATCAATGAATCAAAGTTACTAATAGCCATTTGTTGGGCAGTGATTACTAGAAAAAAGTATGATTTTTTTTTAAATCGTGATTGCTAGTGAACACAAATTAAGCAAATTTACCCACCCGCCCCTACACACATAAAAAAGACTGTTTTCGAAGGGAGCTATTAAAAACGAAAAATGAGTTTTTTCTTGATATGATAAGGAGTAAATGTTTGAAACTTTTGCCCCCAGCTCCATTGGAGCGGCGTGCATGCACGATAAATACATCCAGCCAGCCAGCCAGACCAACTTAAAAACTGAATAAACTTATGTTGACAGTTTTGGCTTACAGTTTCTTAGTAGTGAGAATGATCGGTTAAACTGCTTGAAAGTTTTTGCCATAGCGTACCTAATGTTTATAAATACATGTATATAAATACTTATATATATATAAATACACTTGTAAGTAATGTATATAAATACAGAACCGGCAAAGTTAGTCCAAATTACTCCTGAGATTCCTTGTGATCACTCGGTACAAACGTCTTTGGGGATAGTATGATTCCACTTCTTCCTGCTACCCGTTCCATCGCTATATCTTCACAAAATTAGTCACTGGCATGCCACAATAGTTTATGAAGAAGTTGTTAAGTTAACACTTGGGCAACCATAACTATCTTACTTACCCAGGCAGAAGCAACAGAAGTTGTCAACCTTAATCGAGGCCAGTCAATTTTCAGTTTGAATTTTTTTGAGTCGACAAAACAATCACTCTCTTCGCACCGAAGCTTTCTGAAAAAAAAAGGAAAATACTTGAATCGCTTCTCTTTTCTGAAGCTATATCTTTGTTCTCTTTGATGACGACCACATCAGACTTTTCAGAAAAATTTTGCCGGCATCTTTTCGTGTACAGTGTAGGGCCTTACGGTAGCATAGGAAAAATGTTTTATTTTCATGTGTAGCGTATCTCCTTCCGTGAGGTTCCATCACTTTTCCACATGGGCCCCGTCCCATCAGTGTTGTATAAAATGTGTTTTTTCTATTAGGAGCCTCTTTCAGATGTGGCTCTGCCCACAGAAAGACGACCGGGCGCGCACGTGTTCATGGATATAAAGCGCGTGCGGGCCATACTTTGAGTGGAGGGCTTCCCTTTCTCCTCAGGGCAGGCAGATCGACGAAGGAGCTACGCCTTCATTCGATACTTTTTTTTTTTTGTGGTCTGGTCTATTAGAATCAACAATGTGGTCTGTATTATATCTTAGCCTAAATATTTAATAACGAGGGCTCCTGTCGTGGAGCAGGTGTTGGCAAGTTAGTCGTGCAAATCATTGCTACAGTGAAATCGATCCTTAACGGACGCTCTACACTGTTGTGGCCTTGTGCCTAACTTATCGGTTATTATTATTCGTCGATTCTTTTCGACTTGCATCAATGATTTAGTTGTCTTTATTACAGCGTTGGAAAGTACCATTGTATATTTTCAGCTCAAAGTTACGACCAGGAATATGCACGTAACTAATACCTCTTTCTCTCTCTCTCTCTCTCTCTCTCTCTCTCTATATATATATATATATATATATATATATATATATATATATATATATATATATTGAATATAGCACTATATACAAATGGAGAGAGAGAGTGAAGGGGAGAGAGATTGCAATGTGATAAACTCATTCCTTGCCGTTTGTTGTGCGTGAACTGTTATAAGTCCACTGCCGGACAAAGAGCTTTCCCGTCTCTTTCCTTGCCTTGCGTGATCAATCTTATTTTTAACTTTTCCATTTCATCCCTCCATCTTGTGTCTGATCTTTTCCGACTGCGTTTACTGTCCCACTAGCGCCAATCGGTTAGCCTTTCGTTTCATTCGTCGTTCTGTCTTCCTGCCATGTGCCCCGGTCCATCACCATTTTTGTTGCTTAATCAATTGTACGTATCCTTCACTCTGGTCCTACACTCTCTCTCTCTCTCTCTCTCTCTCTCTCTCTCTCTCTCTCTCTCTCTCTCTCTCTCTCTCTCTCTCTCTCTCTCTCTCTGGGATACATGTTGATCTTCTTTTATCGATAAGAGTTATTTCCATGACCATTAAGTAGTTCTGGGTTGATTCTCTGATTGTTTTCTTATTTTCTTAGTTTGCATCCGTTCATCGTCGCTTTTATACATTCATTGAAAACTTTGAGTTATTAGCATATTGGCTATTGGCTTTTTTAGTACGTATCTATTTATGACAAAGTCTTTTTCAACCGTATTTTCGGTACGCACCGATTTATTTATTATTTCCGTGATTTCTCTAACTTTATCGCCTGGCCTACATAAATGTATTCTTTAACTTCCTCTGGGGCTTCACCCTCTATTTTCATGTTGTTTTTTGTTGTTGTTTTTTTTTTCGGGGCTTTATTATTAAACATTACTTTTGTCTTTGTTCTGTTCATCTTCAATCCGTTTTAACAGCTTTGTTCTGTTCATCTTCAATCCGTTTTAACAGCTTTCCCAAATCAATTTTTGTAGGTTTTGTAGATCCTCCGTTAACCACCACCACCTTAAACTCCATACTACGCAAACCCCCACAAAGACCCCCACACACATTGATGTGTGTGTGTGAGAGAGAGGGGGGGTTGTGAGTGATTGTAAATGAACTATGGTCCTGTAACTGTATTTTCCATGAGTACTCGATTTACAGCTTTTACTGAAAATTTGGCACATGGCATATTTTGATGGATCGATCCAGCACTTCCCTACCTATCAGATAAATTTCCAATCATCAGTTCATTATTGCATCACTGATTTCACAGAGAGAAGAAAGACACGAACGAAAGAAAAGAGGGTCCTTTATCACTCCCTATGAATTCATAGCAATCAATCAACGGTCCTTGCATATGTCCCTGCACCTTCCTAGGCCTTACCTTTCCTGAAACCGGCGAATATGTATCGCTGGCATCTGATGATGTTTATGCAATTGCCAAACACTTATCTGTGTACAGCTGGATCTTCGTATCCATGAGGGATAAAATATCACCCCACCCCACCCGTGAAAATGTGAGATTCCATGAATATCTGTTCTTTCTTTCCTAGATCTTTTAAACCCAATTCTAGTCTGACTTTTGATAGACCGGGTATATTAATCATTGTATGTGACAGGGTCGGACTATTTTCCTCGTCTATATGTTCATTTATTCACAACAGTACCCGCCAGACTTCGTCTGGAGGCTTTAGTTCTAGAAGGAAATTGGACTGAATATATATACGTATATGTTATCTCTAATTGAGCCCTTCAAATGGCTATATTCATTATCGAGATCTTTTTAGTCAACAATACACAAACACTCTAGTATGAGTATATATACTTATAGTTATTTTAGTACAATACACGGCCCCAAGTATGATGATCGAATTCACTGCAATAGCAATTGTCTGCGAGACTACTCTGCTACCTTCGCTCCATGGTGAGGCGAAGAGGGACAATATGTCTTGCTATGGGGACGCTGTTAAATCAGATGGTAAGAACTGAGTCGCGTATAGGCTGCTTCCTTGATGGACTCGGGTTCGAGTATGATTATCACATTGTTTGGGGCATAAACTGTCCATTCTACCAATACACACACATACACACACACACACAAACATGGAAGGAGATTTTATTCAATGATTCTTCATAACGATTATCAGTACTGACGACGGAACCTGCAAACCGAGTTCCAATTCCGGCTGTATTTGATCTTGTTCACTGCACACTAATTCTCTTGGGAAAGGCATGAATATATTTGACAAAAATGGAGGTTGAGTGATTACATCGGCAAACCATTATGTCGTTACTAAATGCCCAGGGAGTAGCAACAGAAAGTTGTGTCCTATCTTCAATATTCTCATTACAGCTGTTACATTCTTTTTAAAACTTGACAGGAACTAATAATGTTGAATGGAAGTGCGTTTGTCGATTAAAAAACAAAGGAGTCGGGCGTTATGGTGTTATGAATTGACTCTTCAGGCCTTGTTACACTGGGGACACAATATCGCATGCGCAGTCATTTTTTGTAACTTGGCCATCAACGAGGCGGCTGTATGACGTCTCATGATAATCGCTTTGTTGTTCTCTAACAGGACCCCTCCCCTTGCTGCACATCCCCATTGCACCAAGGGGCTAGGTTCAGGGCATTCCTTGATGCCTGTTGCGCGCCAAAAAGCATTGCCGAGAGAACTGCACAATTTTTATCCCTACCCCACACGTTTGCGTATTAAGTGATGGAGTCTCTTGATTTTCAAGCCATGAGATACTTCTGGTGCGAAAGCCCAGTAAGAACAACTAATAATGTTAATAATAATTTCTCGCAGACCCGAACAGTGTCTGTGATGGTAGCACCAAACCAGGCAGGGTTAATTGGGAACAAAAAAAAACCACGAGTGACAAATGTCTCAATTATTTTCCCAGATTTGGCTTCCTCGCTTGGCCGAAGAAGAAAAACTGGTCTCAAACGTTTTTCTTATCTCTTATCCTCGTCTTCCCCGTTGGCTAACCAAGCAACCAGCGTCGTTTTCATTCACACGTCTCTGTTCTTGTTGCGTGGCTCGCAAAAAATGTTGGGAACCCAGACGAGTGGGCCAATTAGGAGATGTAACATCTGAGTGACCTTTAGACAGGCGTAAAGAAAGAATGAACGAACGAAAGGAAGAAAAATAGGAAGAAAAACAAAAAAAAAAGGAAGAATCAAACAACCGAATAAAAGGAGAAGAGGAGGCAAGAGAGGGAGAAAGAAACACATAAAAAGGAGGGGAATGAGAAAGAAAGAAAAACAAAGAGAGGGGGTTTGAAGAAGAAGAAACACAAAGAAAATTGAGAGAAAACAGATGAAGGGAGGGAAAAGAAGGCAGACAATGAGGAACGAATGGAAATGAGAAAGAAGAGAGGTGGAAGACAAAAAGAAGTAAAAACGAGGAGAGAGAGAGAGAGAGATGAGTAAAGACTGAAAAAGAGGATTAGAGAGAAAACTTATAGAGATAACAAGAAAGAGAAGGAAGAGAGAGAGAGTGAACGAGAATGAAAGGGGAGAAAGATAGTGAGAAGAAACGGGTGAGAAAGAGCGAAGTAAAATGATGAAGAGAGAGAACGAGAATGAAAAAAAAAGTTGGAGAGAAAGAGGGGAATGAGAGAGAGGACGAAAAAAGAAGAAAGAGTCGCTGAGGAGTAGGAGAAGAATACCTGAGGGAGAGAGAGGAAGAAAGAACAAGATAAAGGGAGAGAGAGAGAGAGAAAAGAATGGCGGACAGAGAGGGAAAGAATTGAAAAGAAATCAGTGGGGCAGTGAAAGTGAGAGAATAAAAAGATAGGGAAAGTGAGAGAATGAAAAGAATTGAGGGAGAGGAAGAAAAAATAGAGATAGATGGATTATGGCGGCGATAGTCAGACACTCAAAACGGTGTATCCGGTCTGCAGATGGTACTAGTTCCATCGATGGACAAATGGGTTGGAAGAGTTGCAGACGATATAACACCAGTTGGGCTTCTTTCCTCTTCCCGTTTCCCGCTCATCCGTCGGCAACATATCGCCTGCTTCCTCTCTAGCCAAACTGATAACCCCTAATCACCTTCCGCCATCTTTTAGATTTTGCAAGCTGAGGCCAATATTTCTGAACTGATGTATTTCAAGAGATCTGGGGTGCATATTTTCTGAAAAGGATTTATCTGTAGTGAAGAAATTTTTTCGTTGAGAATAGTTGCTTACAGTTGGGATCCTCCCTTAAGATCAGTCTCTGCTACAAGCCCTTCTCTAGGCTTGCTCACTTGCTTTTGTAACAATGGGTTGTGTATGTGTGCTTCGTGATCCATACAAAGTCAAATGTATTTTGAAACGAATCAACAAACGCTTCCATTATAGAATAGGTTGTTAGGAAATATCAAAATCCTGAAAAATAAGTGCGGGTTTGTCTAATGAGAAAGCATGAAAATACAAAACAATGTGAATATATCGTTTATCGAGTCTCGTGTTCTGATAGCACGATTCTCCTATCAATGAGCTGCATAAGACTTTATAAAGAGCAGAATTTTTTTTTTCTCTCTTTCAAAGACGGACAAGGGGTAAGCTTTCTTTTAGGGGTCCATATAGCTGGCAACATCCATCCGCAAAAAAAAAAAGACGAGTATTTTATTTGACGAAGAAGTTTATTGACATCAATGCATTTTCCATTCAGTAACAGAACTCTGACAACATGGATATAACGCTAATTAATCCATTCTTGATTGGCGGTTCACAGATGAGCTGAAGACTCCATTTACAATGAAAACTCAAAACACATCTGGCTCAGAGAATTACTATCAAATCGTTTGGGTGACTCCGGTAATTGTTGTTGCAGCCAGCAGCAACAACAACAGAAGGAGAAACAGCCCAATATAAACTAATAGCGGCACTGGTACAAAGCTCAAATGGACCGTAACAGTTCTCGGTTAATACTGCAGGCAGTTCTATTCGATTTCAGTATAACTATCGAAGCATAGTTCAAGTAACATGAAGAAATCTTTCAGACTAATTATGATAATGTCAAAGCTAAAACAAGGTGTCGGTAACACGGGTTGTAGCCGAAGGCATCAGATTCTGAGAGGCATCCGTCATGTATGAAAGAAAGTAAGACTTTCCTTGGGAAAATGGATGATAAAATAAAAACGTTCAGAACGTGGAAATTCCCTGATGTGAAGACAGATTTTTCGGTAATATCAGACTGTTTAGTACTTGATCAGCTGATTATCTTAAAAGACTTTTGATTCCTATACGTTTATTTTTTTTGTAAAAACATGAATAAGATAATACTATACTTTGAAGGGCACCGAAGTTGAGCCTGCCCGGGGCGTCAGAAACTCTAGGGTTGGCCCTGGGTAAGGTCGAAGAAGTCTGCATAAATTAAGGACAATAGAATTCGACAGATTCATGAATAATCTTTTCCTCCAACATCCTCAGTATATTTATGTTTAGGAAACCATCAATATCTATTGAAATAAGTTTCACTACTGCGATTTGATTAATAGATTCTCTCCGTCCAATTTTTGCTTTGTTATCATAACACTCTGAGTCGATGAACTATTCGATCGTCAATGTGAACCACACGTGATCTAAAATAAAGAATTAGCTTTTTATGAGACTTTAACTGGCATTTCACACCTGAGGAGTCCGTCTTTCATGGACAAAGCCTCAATACCTTTTGCCACGGAAGCATCGATGATTTGGCGGAACACAAATTTATAAATATTCTGCTATCCCCTCTGCTCTTTGCTTCTTATAAGGAGACAAACGAGGCAATTGCCCGGGGTCCCCTATAAACAAAACACACGTAATTAAAAATCAGTTTCTTTTATTATAAATGAATTAATAATTGCTACTTCACTCCATTGATGCCTTCAATTGTTTTAAGTAAATTACTAAAATTTCTGCTTGTAATTTGGATCTACTTTCATCGGAGTATAAGAATACTAAAAATGGTTTTGCTTGCCTCTATTTACATGTACGTAGGTATTTACTTCAGATGTATTACTCGTTTAATCTTTTTATGTATGTATAACTTGTCAGTTCCAATTAGATATAAAGAGCGGACTTCGATGTGTAAATTTTGTGATTTGCAGGGTATTTTAATTTAGGTGTATAAGGGACACGCCGGACCTGAATTCTTTTTACATGGGGCATTTAAAAGAAATTTTGTAATAATAAGTCCACTTCGAATCTAGTATGAATCAACATAACTTCTACGTGTGACCGAAGAGGCTTGGCACGTATCTCGGTCGCCATGCAGAATAGAGAGAACTTTGTCACTGCTTAACATTATTTACCATGGCTGCAACTTGTCAAACGGACATAACTGTAGCCATGTATTGAATTTATCTATGTAGGTATATGATAGGTAGGTAGGTATACGCTATCAATTGTAAATGTCATTGCTGATATGTCTTGACTTTCTTGCTAACTCATTATTCTCCAGGTGAATAAGTGACATTAATAAATGTATATGACTGGTAATTCAGAGGCGTGGTTGAAGATATACGTCGAGAGTCAGCGTGAGCTTTACATAACTGCTGGTCAATGAAAGAATGTATGGGGTGGTAAATCCGTGAGAGGTTTATATATATATATATATATATATATATATATATATATATATATATATATATATATATATATAACCTATTTGATTGTTTATTCTATTAACGCTGTTTAGGCCGAATTATACATTCACCGGGTTATCACGCGAGGTCATTTCAAATAGAGTCACGAAATAACACTGCACATTTATAATTATTTCTCTCAGATTAAATATCCATTCCTTAATGATATAATTGTCCGCGTTGAGAAACAAAGAGAGCAAATATGGACACTGAATGGACAAAATTAGAAATCGCAGATAAAGTAGTGTTCTGGGCTTTCACATCAACGGCAGCCGTTTAGCTCATATATATATATATATATATATATATATATATATATATATATATATATATATATATATATATTGAGATTTAGAAACTGAAATTATAGAAAGTAAGATGAAATGATTGCAAACATGCTACGTATGAAACGTGCTTCTTATGTTACAGGGACAATATAAAAGTTTCGATTAATCCTACCATTATTCTTGCCCATTAGAGTTGGAGACTAAACCTAGTCCCAAATTCATAAATGATCACCTCTCTGCAAGTTAGAAATAATTAACTACTCGAATGCCAACTGCAGGCATCTACAATGTGCATTATTTTACATAATAATTCACTGTGCACTATTTTGACATTTCGTGAGGGAATTCGGTTGTTATCACAAATTCTTCCTCATTATTGGTTGAAGTGAATAGGTTTTTTTTAGTGATGCCTATTGTTCGAAAGTCGAGAAATCTCGGTTACTTCCTCAGGAAGAAACTGTTCGAGGACTTCGTAGTCAACTTGATGTATAACTTGTTGAATATAAATGAATTATCAAGGTAGTTTTTGCAGTTCTCCTCCCTTGTTATTCTTTAGCTGCACAAATCCCACCGCAAAGCGATCAGTAGGGTTGGTTCATTGATAACTGTGACCTGGCAAAGTATTTTTATCCAAATTTTCTGAGGCGAGGTGTTGTTAGTACAGGTGTGCAATAGCTTATCTTTGCCATGAATGTCGTCTGCACACCAAACTCGAGTTAGGCGCCAAGCATGACCCAGCGCGACCCCATGCTCCACCAACTTCTGTTGCGCTCCTACCAGGCCCTGTAGAGTACAGCAAAAGTTACTACACTGAGACGGCCTAGATGCAACCCACGCAATGCAGTTGTGTCTCAGTGCTCGCACTAGTCAGACGTACCTCATTGATTCTTGGTTTTGGGTTTGTTTTTTTTTTGTTTCTCTTTACTTTGGTTATGAAAATGTGAAGGAGAGTTGCAGATTCCCTTATGGATTACAGTGAGAAGCAGAAAAGGAAACCTCTTGTCATTATTGATATAGTACCTGTACTATCGTTCCGAAATCGAAAAGAAATCCGAAAAAGTGTTTGGTCCCAAAGGTTTCGAGAAAGAGATTTTGTACTAGTAGTATACCTTGATTCTCTCAGACCAGTATCCTCTTCTTTATTTTGATCGCATCACTCTGTGGGTCTTTGTTGCAATTGGTAACTTTCTATGAATGTCGAGCAGAACCATTCACTCAATCAACAAAGATGTTTTATTCTGTTGCCTATACCCGTCACGTCCGGTGTCCCTTCAGGGAAATCCTTCATATCCTTGATATCGATGTTAGGAAACTCTGTGGATTTCAGTAATGGAGATTTGTGATGAGTTGATCTTATTACAAATCAAATACAGCTGTTTGGCCATTTCTTTTTTTTTCTTCTGTCCACTAGAAGTTCCAGTCACTTGAAGGGACAAAGCTTTCATGGATCGTTCCATGAATGATCCTGAAATAATTGAACGGTTGTTTTGGGGTTGAAGGGTTGGGCAGAAATATCATGTATGACATCCTTACAGATTTTATACCTTGAAATTCGTGAAGATTTTCAGGGTACTTTTTCTCCTAGGTTATATCTATCTTTCATAGGTCTCTATTGACCAGTCTCTTTTTCAGAAAGTGAAGTAGAAGACCTTCGCGATGCAAGCTCGCTTTAGCTGGATAAGAATTAAGCCGTTAATTATCTAAACTGTTTGCAATTAAATTAGGCAAATACTTACCCACTGCAAATCCTGCTATAAATCTCCCGAATATTAGATTAAATCGTTAATCCACCCCGTAAATCCGTATATATGAATGATTTACCTTGGATTTAAGAACAGTAATTAGGCTTTCCATGCACTTTTTCCTAATTACAAACGTACATTTTTGTCCAAATTATAGTGTATTTCGCAAAGGTTTGATTGAAAGAGTTAGCCGTTGAGTAAATAACTTTTTCAAATGAAATTGGAAACTCAGCAACTTTTCATTTTGCAATCAAACACGAACATCGATAACAGTGTGTATTCGAACACCGAATGATGTGCGTAAAAATATATTTACTCATTAATCAAAGCTCGCTCAGTGGCTGGGATAGTCGTATATTTCCGATTGGTTGCCGCTGTTCGAACTCAGGTAAAAGCCAAGGTTTCAAGCAGAACACTGATTATCGTCGTGGGCAGTTTCCCTCTCCCGATGGATGCCAAACAATCTTTCTACCCCCATTTGGCCCTATGCAAGACTTATGTAATAATGTTCAAAGATCAAATTATCCCGTGTTGGGTCCATCCTGGTGATGATTTGATGAAAATCATTCAGCAATGCTCACTTCCTATGTGAGTCTCTACTGGTTGGTACCAACAGCAAGACTAGATCTGCTTAAAGAGGCAATTTTCCTATGTGCATCAACGTGAAGAGAACACACACTACCTCAGCTAAAAAATGAACTTGTTTTGCCATTTCCAAGCCCCATGCTGTCTACTGTTGAACTAATTCAGTACCTCTGAATCTCAGTTTTGATACGAGTATTTCTAATAAACGAATAGGGTTACCATAAATCCGTATTTTTCCGGGCATGTCCTCCATTTAGGTCTCGAAAACTCGACCTGAAGGTATTTGATGATTTCTTCTAAGCCCCACAAGATTATCTCTACTGTTTCTATGTTATACTGAGTCAAAGTATGTACCTGGAGGAGAAGTCAGGATGTGTTCAGAAACGTCAACATTTTTTAATGTTCAGATCTGGCCATCCATATATATTCGCATTCTTGATCAAGATAGTTAATTAATTGATTAGCTACTTAGTTCTATTCAAGATATTTTTTAAAGTCGTACTTTAATCTTTAAGTGCTTATTTATTGAAAATGACAAGGTTGAAATATTCATTTCAAGTAGCTAAAAAATATCCAGTCAATATCGACCATTATTACACTCTCTGATTATCATTCAACCTCTTTTCGCCCACACTTTCAATGTGACGAACAAGCGTAAGAATGGAAGACGATGCTTATGCTAGAATGGGAGGAAAATGGACTCAACTTTCACCATAACTGTTATTTATTTATTATTCCTCCTTTGTCTGAAGACTAAAAATTGAGTTATAGTTGTAGTAGACCGCAGAAATATAGACAAGTATCAAAAATAATCAATGAATATGATTACAGCTGATAAAGTAGTTTCATTTTTCTTTGCATGTTATTAGAGTCGATATTGATACTTCCCATACATTAGTAATAACTTCAGTTTAATCATATGCTCGAATTTCAAAAATATACATGTGAGAGTAATAATGATGTCTCGGTTGTCAACAAATCTCCCCAGGTCCAGCTCGTTATGAATTAATTTTGTAATAAAGTAAACATTGACCTGCTTGGTCGATAAGAAATTTGCATGTATCCCACTGATGCCAGTGTTTGGTTTTCAAGTCCAGATAGAAGTCAAGATTTCAAATGCCGATTATCAAGGCAAGCAGGCCATCTTTGCTTGGAATATAGACGCCACACAATCTTCTTATAAGTTTAAATCTGGCATTCAGAATTATATTCCATTAAACTCAAAATATTAAAAACTAAGGGATTGATCTTCAATCTGCTTTTCATAAGAAGAAAAAAATTGCTCATGAATAATAATCAGTGTTAGTTTTTATAATTGAAAATACTTGGAATATATTCCAGATTAAGTAAATGGATGCCTTTCTGTGAATGCCCCAGGTTGAAGCAGACGTTGTTCAATTAATGGCGATTCTGTTAAATTTGAATGTGATCGTAAATCTCTCAGCTAAATTTCAAGAAAGAATGAATGTTTTCTCAAGAGATTTGTCAAGATATTTGTGTTTTTAATGGAATTTTTTTTGTTGATTTTTGCTATTTTTTGTGCCTTATAAGGGGGTTGTGAAAGTTTCCGTGAAGGTTCTTGTTTAGGAAAATATTCAACTTTGTCGGTTGTCCTTTTCATTTATAGATCTATTTGAATAAATTGAATAATTCTGGCTGGATTTAAACTCCATGAGTTTATTAGTCTTTGATATTGATACATCAGTTTATAAATAAAAAAAACTTTTTTTTTTTTTTCCAAATGATTGAATAGAAATGAATTTTTGTCTTGGAGTTTTTATTTTTAAAAAGAGGAAAATTACACTCTGTTTACATTAACAATAATTCTAGAATCACTCTTAGGTCTTACTAATAATTATTTTCAACCAGTTTTGGTACCTCAATTTTTTTTTATTGACCAACTATTGCATAGATATTTGCTTATTTATCTTGAACATTGAACAATTCTTTCTAAAATAGTAAATATGATAATACCTCTAATCCAAGTCTAGTGTCCATTGAAAAAATGGTGATCCTTGTTTATTCACTCAATAAATCTAACCAGCTACATCTTATATATTAAGCTTAGCTTTGTCTGGCACACCAGATCTATAAGAAGGAGGTGCATTGAGTACATGGTACTCAGGCTTTGGGGTGAAAATTGGCTACAGGGAGCCAAAGAAACCAAAAACAGGATGACTAATGGAGAAGGGACAGGCTCCATAAGAAACTGCGTACTTCCTGGTAAAATTTTTTTCAGGGGCCCTGCAAGCACAAGACCATAATTTTGGGGTACCTAGTGTAAATTGAACTCACAATATGGCGGTAATGGTCTGCATTACTAGCTTGCTGATCGCTGCTTCTCAGTCTAGCACAAGGCTACAACTGTGGGGCATCCAGCTAGGTTCATAACCAGGCTCTTTTCTTATTAGATATCTAAACTATTTTAGCCTTCACTGGGCAATCAATGATTTAATAGATGGTCTCACGGCATAATACTTCTTTTTTTTTTTATATACATATATATATATATAAGAAATGTAAAAAAATTTTCTGCTTTGCACCACCAGAGAGAGAGACCGATAGGAAAGACTCTCTTTCCTTACGGATGTTACATTTTACACCTGAAGAGGGCCGTAGAATGAATCGTCCAAAACGTTGTGACAACAACAAAGATGGGAAGAAGAGATTAGATTGTCTGAAAAAAAGTTAGTATAAAATATCTTCATATAAATTTTTCAAGAATGTATGCTCATTCTGTTTCGCGTGTCTCATTCATACGGAAATTCATTTAAGACTCTATCTCAGTTTGAGATTTAATGAAACAAATCATATTGTAAAATAAGTCAGAGAAAAAAAAATATCGCATTAGTCTTCGATTTACTAGAAAGAGACAGTTTGACATAATTCTTACCTTTTGCTATCGTTTGATTTTAGAGACATCACTCTTTGGGGAGGTAATTCAAACAGATAGGCCACAAAAATACTTGATGTCGTCCAATTAACTTTGAACGTGGTAGCTGAAACAATTGACTAACTATAAGTTCTTTAGAGAGTATTTATTGAAAAAAATGAAATTATATCCCATCAATCAGTAAGAACTCAAAGTGTTGCCAAAGAAATTTTTCCCCTATCCTAGATTGTAATTCTTCATCATCCTGAAGTGAATTATCACCTCCTCAAGTAAATTTGTACCACCTTACAAGAAACTAAAAATAATTGTAGTCGTTCAGTTTAATTACATGCAAGATAATTGTTTCTTCCTTCAGCTTCAGTATGTTTATATATAATTATCTTCATTATTTACCTAATTAAAATAAAGTATCCACCTAAAGTCAGTAGTCAAATTCTCTTATCAAAAAGCATCTCTCACATCTTTGAAGCTTTTATGTGTAAATGAGGATGAAAAGTGATATCTTGTCTTAATCCCATTTTACTGCCTCTTCATCTCTCCCAAATAAGTGTGAAATAAAGAGGTCCAGATTGAATATGTTAAAACGGAATAGTTGTAAACCTAAATTTCCCATTCACACATTCTTTGTTCACTATTTTTTTCATATCTTGAACTTACAATTTGGAATTATCACCTAATCTTTCTTCAGCACATAGCTGAAGACAATCTGTCTGAATTCAAACAGTCTCTGATTGTTTAAACCTACTGTGTAGACCTTTTCTAAATAAATGCCTCAGAGTTGAATTTAAAAATAGTCTTATTATCTTCTCTGTTTATTCTTAGCTTGGAGCTGTGAGTTATCAGGGTTCCAAAAGATCTGTTTATTGAATAGATTCAAGGTTCTGAATCTTTTAAGAAAATCTAAAAGTCAGTGTGTATATGTGTATATATATATATATATATATATATATATATATATATATATATATATATATATATATATATATATATATATATATATATATATATATATATATATATATATATATATGCAATTGCCACTTCTTTCTTTTTTGGCAGACATGATATCTTGCAAGAATTTTAGTTAATTTTGAAACTCTCTTTACCTTTTAACTTCTATTCCCATATGCAGATGTTTAAAGTCTATATTTCAAAACATTATCACTCAGAAGATATGATAAACATCAGGAAAATTCTCGAGTCTTATTAAACACATTCCAGTATGTGATATATTGTATGGTTCTAGAGAACATTCCTGCGAAGTTGCAAAGGATTGTCTGTCTTGGGATATGCAGGTTTCTCCTGTAACCAACGTTGAAAAGAAAGAAACAGATCTGTAGCCAAAAAATTACATGAAATCATTGATGATATTTTTGAATCTTTATATTTCCTTAGCCAGGCTAGGTATTCAAAAAGTAAAATACTTGAAGTATAAGCTCCTATGATAGTGAACTATTTGTTCATAGACTTATTACACAGAGGCAAGATTTTTGTGATAAAAAAATTTGTAGTAAAAGTAGAGTGGTCTTTTTTCGATATTAAAATACCAATGAGCAGCTGCCTGTAGTTGCCAACACTTTTCAATACTTATTTTTTCTCTTTTCAATACTGTAATAAAATAGACTCATTAGCAACAATTTTGGGAATCAGTGTAAATAAATATAACCTGAAACAGGCAACTCTAATATGGGCTTATTTTAACATCATCCATATAAAATCATTGTCAATCCCTGCTATAAAAGAATGAAGAGAACTTATCATTAGGACAAATTCTCGTATGCACACTGCAGTCATTATAGTACATTCTAAGCTGTGTGATTAGGTTGGTGGTATCTCTTTGCTGGACTTGAATACTGCCCATAAAAACTGGTAGGAATGAAGTCTTAGTCTTGAGACTTACTAGGATCACTAAGCTAATTCATACTACAGAAACCAGGACTGCATCACAGGAATCCATTCTCCATTGGGAGTTGTCTCTAATCTTTTGTCTTACTCACTATTTTTTAATGTTTTCTCTCGCCAATGAGATAGTTCAATTTCATTTATTTCCCTCTCATTATCATTATTTCAACCCATATCTAATGAATTTATGGCTATATTTGCAGTTTCAACTTTACTGGTCACAAAGTCTATCATTTCCACAAATGTACAAGACAAAAAAAACTCTTCCACCAGTTTAATCAGTATTCAGATTGAATTCCTAATCAATTACTTATTGTTGATCAATATAATCCCCAGAATTCAAAGGTTTTAAAATCTGACATGAATCTCCTTTCAGAAAATACTTAATTACTATGAAATGTTACTTCCACGTGTGCTGAATATATATTGCTTCTTTTTTTTCTTTTTTTTTACTCAATTTGTACACCTGGCGGATAACTGTGTATATTTTCTAACCAAAAGAATAGCTCTTATGTATTATTAAAGTATGAATATCATCTTAGAAAACAGGATAATAAAATGAACTTGTTGGCAAGACTGGGAGATTTAGTGCATAATTAATACTCTGGTCAGAGATATATTTGCATATTGCTTACATGTTTGGACATGCCTACTTACAATGGAGACACATGAAAAAAGTCAGAAAGTAAGATAGTGTATCAGGATTCTTTCTGTCTTATTCCCTTTAATATTTTCAGATTCAAAACTTAATTTAATGGAAAGTGTCATTAATGAGAATGAGACAAATTTGGATGTTTCCCTCACATGTGAATATCATTAACTGAAATCCTTTCAGGATATCCAATGGAATTTTCCATTCAATGTCAATGAGACATGGCGAATTTCTGCAGCAATTTTTAGTAAAATATTTATGGAGCTATTTTAGTACTGCTATTAATCGCTGTACGATTATTACAGGAATGAAAATTATTTTTGTTATGTCCTGTTGTGACTGATGCAATATTGGATTAACTTCAAAAGAGCAACTTTCACCCTCACGACTCATTATGATTCGAAAATTATTTGGTTCATGGAGACTTCATGTTATTAGAAATAGTCAAACAAAACTGCCGACTTTTCTTCGGTCAGTTTTCAAGTGAATCTGGCTTTTTGAAAACTCAGAACTCTTTAGTGATCACTGCCAAACAAAAGGCAAGAGAAGTAACATTCATTGATCAAGCCTTTTCCAATTTTTTAATTGATCACCCCCACCCCAGCACAGCATACTGCCAAAAGACATCGGTCATGCGGAAGTTTCTTATGAGTGAGTAACCAGCGTGTTTTTTCAACTATCAAGACCACAGACTTCATGATTAATATTCAATTGAATCAACTCACTTCAAACTGTTTTGAAGATTATTCATTGGTTACCATCTTCAAATGTGGATGTCTCATCAAAATCCTTTTCTGAAAGATGGAATCTATTTCAAAAGGTTGGGTGCGTTATGCCTGGCCTTCCCTTTTAGTGTGTGTTAATGAAATAGTTCATCATGTTCAGATATGAATGCTCTTGATGATGCAAAATCAAATGTTCCAAGAGTGTTCATATGATTTTGTCAGAAATTGGCAATTATTCCCTAAGATACTAGGTAACTCATTACCTCTGCCACCAGATGAGAGAGGTATATGTATTTGATCACATCTTTCTGTCTCTCTGTCTTTCTGTCTGTCTGTCCACGCAATAATTTTGAAGGTACGGGATGGATTTCAATTAAATTTTGCGGAAGGCCGGGCAATGGAAATAGGAAGAGGTGGTCGGGCAGATCCAAGAATTATTTCGCAATTGAGATCTTTTCCCCCCTTTTTTTTTCCATACATTTATTTTTCACTCTCATGCCTCACTATATCTTAGAAAATTCCCAATGAGTTTTCATGAAATTTTGTGGTAAGGAGGATGATGGGCTAAAGAAGAAGTGATTCAATCTTGAGGCAGATCCGTGCACAATTACCTCCTCTACACCGTAGTAATATTTTGAGTTGTTTTAATTTGACAAATTTGGGGGGACATTAGAAAAAATATTTGTTTGGGTTTTTTTTCTTTACTTCAGCATCAAGGGAATATAGTTGCTGTCGAACTTCAAATGAAAATAGGTCTCGGTTGTGTTTCTTGAGCAATCTGAGAATTAGTGAAAGGACAAAGAGAAGACTGAACTAGAGTTGAAAACATCCCAGACGGAGATGGCTTCTGAAGAAAAGTTTCTCTCTATGAATATTAGTTAGGGTAGGAAGGTAGGATTCATGTATATTTGATATTATAAGATGTATCCCAAGAGATTAAGCCAGATGTATACGAGATAAAGTCTTGAGGATTCTGTAGTGCATGTGCTCAATGAATTTTGCCTTCATGACCTCCTGGTTTTTGTGTCTATGTCAAGGGTATGTTCCATTTGAATCTGAGTGAATAAAGACGGAAAATCTTTACCATTGCTTACTATCAGAAAATCATTTATATATATATATATATATATATATATATATATATATATATATATATATATATATATATATATATATTTGATCACATCTTATATATATATATATATATATATATATATATATATATATATATATCCAAAGTAATGAGTTTTATCTTCCATGTGTCATACTTAATTCCAATATGTCCATTATTGATCCACTTTCATACATAACAACATATTAGTATCTACCATAATGGAAGTATTATGCACATCTCTTTTGATTTTGAAATTATCAAAGAGAAACTAAAATCTTTATGGATAAAGGTCAAATCATATCTTGCGTTGCTCATAAATCTTCTGCTTCTTTATTTTTAAATATTTATCAAAAAGTCATCAAAAACTTCTTATATAATTTTTACATCTGTTTAATAGCTACTTTCATACTTTCTAAACTTGGTATTAGTATCCATAACATACCTTGGTCATAGTTAAGTGAGTTTTGCTTTGATACTTTTCTTAGAGCTGTGCTTAGATTTACAAAAATCTAGGCCAAGAATGCTCCCAAGGAGTGGTGTTAGCATTTGACTCACTTACCTGACTATCTTGCTATTTTATAGATAATCAAAGTAACTGACACACTCAAGAAAGTTTTTGTCAAAAATACTTATCTCTCCTTGCTCCATCTAAATTTTCTTCCTTTTGATAGTCTTCTTTTAGTAGAAACATCAATAGGTCTGCACACCTCCCATTATTACACGGTGAATATATCATTTGGCCTAGACAAGGTAAATAGAAAAAACAATCAAAGCCGCCCCATTTTCTTTGATGGTTTGATTACAGGAGATCATTTCAATATAGTATAATGCAATTTATAAACATCTGGTTAGATCATACACCCATTTCTTGATGACATACATGTATGTATGTATATATATATATATATATATATATATATATATATATACATACACATGCATACATGTAACTACAATCTGAAAAGAGTTGTTATAAAAAGCAATATCGAATATTAAGATGAAGGTAAATAGCAGCATTAAAAAATGTGAAATATTGTTGATAATGACCGGCAAAAGTTTCTGAGGCTATTTCTATAATTTTATCAATCCGATAATTGTAGCTTTGAGCTGCTTTGAGAGAGAGAGAGAGAGAGAGAGAGAGAGAGAAGTTGCCACTATTGAAATCTAGTAAAGAACAATCGTTTTCGGTTTTTTTTTTTATGTGTTTCGAGTGATGACAAATCCATCTGTTGTGTATATTGTTGTTAGTTTACCAAGTAAACATTTTAGGACGGTAAAAGCTTTTCCTGAATAGTTAAGTAAAATAATGACTAAAGTGCCCCCCTGATACGACTGGAAACATGCCAAAGTACCATCTGCCTGATCCATTATTCCTTCGATGTCTTTATATTTGCACTTGTATGCGATTCCTGTTGCTGTTTTTCTGCTAGTGTCTGTTTTCCATCACCAATTACTTTCTACATGACACTCACATAAACACAAACTTAAGTGTCACTTTTCTACCTTTTTTTCTACTCTGGGACTTCCAATGTTTTTTTTTTCTACATAATAATCATTGTTACTCACAATAGATTAGTTTGAACACAGTTGCTGGGTTTAGTTAATCACTGCTATCCACCACAGACTGGTTCAAACACTGTTGCTGGCTTTAGGTTATTCATGCGTTCATCTGTATCTATGTATGCGGATTTTGCCCAGTCCCAACTATTCGTAGCAGAAACTCAAAATTTTGTCGGCTTATTCCAATCAATGAGAACAGGAAACAGTTTTTTAGCAATTCCCTCTTTTTTAGGAATGGGGTTTAATTTGCAGTGTAACTTTATTTGAAATTGATCCTTTTTTTGTGTCCGGCAGCATTCATGCTTCTTCTTTTTAAAATTCAGACTCTTTTAATGATCACTGCCCAACAGAATGCAAGAGAAGTAACTTTTTCATTGATTACACTTTTTTCAATCTTTTGATTGACAGGGCATGCTGCCTAAAGACATTGGTCACATGATGGTCTCTGTTGAGTAACTAATTATTTTTTTTAAGCGCAAATTCATGGTTCAAATCACACTAGTTGCATTTTTATCGAGGTATCTTAGTTTCGCCACCATCCCAAATTAATTTATGAGCTAAAAAGAAGCATACGTAGGTGGCAGTAATTCATAATTTCCCTAGGAATGCTGGTATATTTTAATAGTGCGAAGTGTCTGCTTTCTTTTTTCCCTGAAGATTCCTTGGCTGTTTCTTGCCAATACACTCATCATTTTGTATTTGTTAATTCTTTTAATTCTGGCTCAGATTATAATCTAATTCAATTTTTTTTTTTTCCTACTTACTTACTTACTTACCTCACTCTTTCACCATAGATCTTTTATAGATATTTATTAAGAGTACCCTTGTGACCCCAATGTGATCGCAATAGCAGGGTACCTTGTATGGAATAAGTACAATCCTTACTATTCTAGCCAACTAAACATTGTGCTATGGCCGGCTTCTGTGTATCTCCAAAATTCATCATAAAATGAGATTTGTTTTTTTGCTCACTTTTTTGAAGTTGATAACTTTGAAATAAAAAAAATCCTAATCAGGATTTAAGTGAGTCTGAGAAAGCTAAAAGAAGAAAAAAACAAAGAAAAAAAAGTCTTTTAAAAAATTGTGGTGGATGTGGTTGGGGATAATCGGACCTATTGCCCCCCCATCGCACTCCTACTGATGATACTGAGCTCTATTCATGTTTTCTTTTATTACTCCTCTCACCTCCCATACTCTGATCAATTTTTTATTATGTTCACTTTCTTTCTGTCTCTTTTGCTTTGTTGTCTTGACAACAGATACTACTCCATGAAACATTAATAAGGCTCCAGAAACCTGTCAACTTGATAGTTGCACTCACTTTATCTTGCCAACAAAATATAAGTGGGTTTCTCTGAGTCTGTCCTTTAAGTAACCTTTCAAAGCAATGTCGTTTTTTATTTTTATCTTCTGATTTTGATCTTCACAAAGAAAAATTGTTAATTACTTCTACAACTATTCTTTCAAGGAGCCAATAAAACTAATCTTGGACCCCTTTTTTTTTCAATATAATTCAATTTTCAAGAATTTTTTCATCCTTTCTTTTGATTGATTATTTCATCCTTAGTCAATAATTTCAACATTTCAACATTTTGTTTGCTAAGGTGATAGTTGATATTTCTTGAGTTAAATCTCAGTTGATTCTTCTTGCTTATTGTATCTACTTCTGTTACAATTAACTTCGGCAATTTGTGTCAATGTCTGGCTTTATCGCTTCAAATTTTGCTGATTCTCCTCATCTTCAAGCTTTTTTTTTACCTGCAGGATATTTCAAAATATGTTTACAAGTTATACTGAAGTACTGTAACCATTCGTGTATTTTGCCAAACAAAGAACAATGTCTAAAGATATATATTTGAGGTAAACTTCATATTATTGTGAAGTTTTTAGTCATCTGTTGCCTGTTTTATTGTATATATCCTATTGCCCAGCATGTCTATTCTGCTTCTGCCATTCGTGTAACTTGATTCTATTCACCTTGTGAACTTGATATATGTTGCTGTAGGCAGAAGCAGCCATTTTCTCAGGGTTGAGTGGTTGCACCATTGTGCTATGTCATGGCAATAACAATGAAATATGTGCCTTTTAAAAAAAACCCAGAGCTTGCTTAGTAATGCATAAAGCCTTATCTACTTGAAAATCCTCTTCAAGCCAATGTATGGCATGTCTGCATGGAAAATGATTCCAACTAGGAAAATTGTTCAGCAGCCTGTTTCCCAGAACACCATTAAGGACATTCCAGGCCATTATTTTCTTTCCTCTAATTGGTTCCTTTCTACTCTTGAAATTCTTCATGCTGTTCATTTTAATCCAGAGCCTTTCTTACAAAGTTGGTCAATTTTCCATTCAAAACTAATCTTAGATCATCTTCTTTACATTGTTGCACTCAGCCACATATGGGAAAGTTTATTTGGTTTGCATGTCGGTTCACATTGGCTTTTGGCACTATTCTCACTGCTGATGGTACTATATCAACAACAAGCCTGGCTGCCATAGGCTCTAACTCTTCACGTATTTCTTCTCCGACTGAAAATGATTACTGCGACTTTTGTATTGTATGCGTAATAAATGAATCCATAGATAAGCAAGTCATGTTTGGCTCAGAGAGAAATGACTGCTAATCAGTTGATCATAATTTCAAATTAGGGAAATGTTAATTTTATAAATGTATTCATTCTTCAGAATGAAATAAGCCCTCGCATATTTCTAACATGAATTTTCATAGATATCCTAGATTCGGCAATTTAGCTCAGTCAGTGAGAAAGCTGCCTACCAATCAGTTAGTTGTGATTTCAAATCATGGCAGGGAAATGTTAATTAAACATATTGATTAGGTTCAATTTGATGGCAAAGACAAACAGGTACTCCCTTGAATTTGGTGAAGATTGTTCTTGTACTTGTTACAGTAGAAAAACCAAGTTATCTCTGTATTTGGACTGCTGTTTGATAATATATATCATTGCATTATTTAAATACAGAAAATCCAGTTTCACTGCCATTAAAATATTTTCAAAGATCAGGTCACAATCAGATGAGACAATTGATTCGTTTTTTCTACAAAGAATTTCGGGGTTATGTTATTAAGTACTTTTATATATAATCATCAAAGAAATGTCTTCTGTTGAAAGTGTAATATTACTGGATTTTTTTTATTCTTTATGCATCATGTTATACATAGAGTTAATTTTTTTAGTGATCACAGCCCAATGAAAGGCAAGAGAAGTAACATATTCATTGATCACCCCTTTTTCATGTACCGCATAAATGGATGATGGTGATTTTTATTTCCCTTGGAATGCTAGAAAATATATATACGTATTTGTGTGTCTGTATGTTTATGTATGTATGTAACACGTATCAATATTTTTTTTTTAAATGGTGACAATAAGTAATTCGTTCCTCACCATGTATTCGATTCATCCAAATTTTTTGTATCTTTTCTCAATTTCATATTTAGCCTAGTTTAATATTCCAAAAGCCTGAGTGTACACGGGAAAACACTGCACGACGTAATGTTACTGATATTTCATAAGTACAATGCAAAATTACTTGAATATTGTTATTAGTTTTTTGACTGAAAGAGTAAACTAGAAAATAAGATAAAGCTTAAAAGATATAAGATGAACAGGTGATTTATTTTTAATATTTAATGTCCTCGTTATCCAGTGAAGAAATTGACTTGGCTCGCTATTTATAATATATTTTTCATTAATATTCAATTATTATTTTTTATAAACTATTAATTTTTTCCAGCCAATTATTCTTGATATTGATACGTAGTCTTTACTGCTGATGTTATTTTTCATTGCCTGATAGCATTTTCTTTTTTTTCTTTTTAAGCTAGATTTAGTATGACATAAGTCTGGCAGGAAAATTGTTTTGACAATCTTCCAAGCAGGGAGGGTCTACCCGCCTATCTTACTAAATTGTTTCTATCTTTCACCAAAATGAATTTACTTGGTTTTTAAAAATGTCTCAAAATAAAAACTTGATCCTAGGTATCTAGTTTATGACATGATTGTTTAAAAATGATTCTCTTACTTCCACAGCAACTTTTAGAAGTTGCTAGAGAAATGGAGACGTTCTGCTGGACTTATCATTTGTCTCTTATTTGTTTTTATATTCCACTTAGACTTTTTTTCTCCCCCCTAAATAAATCATTTAGTCTGAAAATAGAATAATAAAAAAGTACTTCTACTGATCACTCTATCTTATTGAATTTTCATATTATATTCATGTCAGAGTTTACAGAAGTTGAATAAGTGATTAAGTGGAGTAAGGTTATTCAAACTTATTGCACAAATATCCTTAGCTACCCAAATATAAAGTTTGGGGATATGCAAGTTCAGCTGGTAGGCACATTTGTTCAGTTTATTTGCTTAGTGAATCAAACCAGACCCCCAAATCACTGGAGATTTTTTCTCTTGATCTGATAAGCTAAGGTCTTGTAAGTGTTCACTGCTAGGGATATGTTGAAAGGTAACTACCATTCAATGGTAGGTATGTGTTTTGGTTAGGAGCTTACCGTAAGAAAAATTTGAAGTCATAATGTTATCTAATTACTTTTGTGGATGTTTCATTCCAAATCTCTTTCTATCCAGGTCAAGGCTTCCCATGTTTAGGAAGGCCTTGATCCAGATATAATTTCCTCCCCAGAGTGACACATATCAATATCTGAGCAAAAAGAAGATAATTTCACCACTTGCTATTGCTGATATGATTTAATCTGTAACCAAAATTCTCAACTCATGTAGATCAAACCAGTGTTTTTATGATAAATTTTCTTCTCAAGGTACTTTTCATGGAAACAGTCTGTCTTCACTTTTGAAGAGCTTAACTGTGTAAATATTAGGCTTTGCAATAAGCTCTAAAACTTTAAATACTTCGCGGTTTAGCCGAAATCCCATTCATTTCTTTTGTCACAAGATGAATAATCATAGATAAATGTTTTTAGAAACTTAATTAAGATTCTTGACGCTTTGGTAACTTCTCACTCATATACTTTTTATCAGCAATATCATCTAATATGAAAATTGCTTATTATCATTCCATTGTTCGATTTTACCTATCTTATATAAAAATTTTCTTTTTTTCTTTCCAGCTTTTCCATTTGCAATTAAAGGCTTCCCAAGTGTGTTACCCGGACAGTATGGGTAAGTTATTCATATTGACATAAAACAGACCGACAAAATTTTCCTACTTTTTGTTCCAAGTCATATTTTCTCATTCATATGATTGCAAATCAGCTCACAATTCTACCGAACAAATTCTTTTGTATTGTTATTATTTTCCCTGGGGATGTATGACTTTTATACCAGACCTCAATCTTATCTACATGGAAAATAATAACATTTTTTTTTACCGTTGAATATTGAGTGTGCATGAAGTGATAGTAATTGTTGAATCTTCTAAAGAGAACAGTTTTTAGAGGCTGTGGTTGCTGTTTGCAGCAACAGACCATCTTATTCACTTTATAGTGGATAGATCCGAGTCTCTCTGTGCCATGAAAGATTTGCAATAACGTAATATTGGATATGAATCTCATAATTAGTAAAGCCTTTTCCTAAAAACTTACTGACTCCACTGTTATAACAATGAAATAAAATGTAGAGTTCTTCATTTGCAAATGTCTTCCCTTTTGTGAACCTCTTCACTTGGTATGTATTTATTTCTGTAGTACTTCATTCTTTTCTTCGACACAGAAGAACGGTTTAAAGGCTGAGCAATTAAGTTACCCATTTCTTTTGCTGGGTTTAGGCTCATTTATACTTTTCAATTCTGGACTTTTCGGTTTCATTGTTTACTGTTCATAAACTCTTGAGATCCTTTGAACAAGTGCATGCCTGCATGTGTAATAAACATTGTTTGAAAATGTATTAGTATCTACCAATATTAGTTATAAGAGGTCTTGATAACAATTGGTGAGTAACTCTCAAAAGATTTGTATTGATAGTGTTTTTATTTATTGTGTAAATCCTGTACAATTGAGAGTCATTTTGCTTATCATGAGCAAATGAAATTAAGATGGGCAAGTCTTTGCTCTGATGCTACAGATTCTTGTGCCCTGAGAATTTTTTTATCAAACTCATAAATAAGGTTTTTAGACTTTATTCAGTCCTCATAATCATCTTTATTTCATTTTTGTATTTGCTTGATTATCTTGTCTAGCTAAAGAGAAACTTTTTTCTTAAAAGTTACCTGAAATGAAATTTGACAGTAATTGATAAACAAAGCACTTGTCCTTCATTTCAAATGTTTGAAAAAGTCTCTTTTTTTTCTGGATTTGTCTCATAATATTGATGACTGACCATCTTTTTAGAATAGTAGAATACATCACATTCCCAGTTCATTGTAGAATTAGAACTGTAACTCTTATTTGCATTAGGACAACTTCTAATGTCAAAGGGATCAACGATTTTAGTGACTTCCCACACACATCCTCCAGGTAGAAACTCTCTCTCTCCTTTCAGTCAACTTGCATATTGTTGACTAAATACACACAGAAACCTTAGAGCATATCACGGCATTGGATTGGTGTGCAGATTGACCGATGGATATTTTCTGTTCCTATTACACATCTATCTGCGTAAATGCCCTGATCCATCACATCCTTGCACGGACACTTTTAGGCTTTGTTGAATGATCCACCCGACAATTAAAATACTACTTTTCATATCAAGGTTGTTTTTTTTTTAAAATGCTGAACAGTAGAATTAACCACATTTCACTAACAATTCTATCAACCGTACCTTTAATAAAACCTCTGTATCAGATGTTCGTTATAAAATGACTAATATCTTTGCAGATGTTTCTTGGCTATATGTTTTAATTATATTTTGGTCTTTTGTTTCTGCTCCAATTTTCTGTTTATAATTCTTTTTAAACAGCAGATATATAATCTTTTATAGAAACAAGCCTAATGATTATATTTACTTGTACAATGTTATTAGTACTTATTGTACTTATGAACATCAATTAGTTGTAATTGGAACTTGCTTTCACTATCAATAATACATATTTGCATGAGAAGAATCAATTTTATGATTGAAATTGACTTACAATAAAAAGAATTATCTTTTTGTCATTGACACTGATAATAGATGAATATTAATTCTCTCCGTGAATTTAGAGCTGAAAATTTTCACTCTAATCTTTAAACTTAAAGGTTTGTAGGGACGGTACGAGTTTTCAGAATAGAATTTCGGTAGCTCGTGTGTTTTTTCTTTTATTTTTTTTTTCTAGTTTGTCCAAGTTAATCGATACATTTTTCAACTTATTCTCTCAAACGAAGGGTAGGCTTTATCCAACTCGTTTGTTTTTTAAAATTTACTGCTTTGATTAATAAAATCCTTTTAAATAGTAAAACATTAAACATAAAGTAAAAACTAAAATGTATTGAATCAAACTATTGAATACTTGAAAATATAAAATCAAACTAAAATATTCTTCAAATATTTGAAGAAATGTTTTTGAACGATAGGAATTCTACTGATTTTAATGTTTCAGGTATTACTCTGTTGATAAATTATTGAATAAAAATATGTTACTTGAATTCAAATATGGTTCCAACATACCAAATCTTTAGGATTTATCCTAGTCTTCTTCTGATTAGATTTTGATCCTTCTAGGGATTAATGTGGTATTTTTCATCTATCATTGTGGCTAGCTGTTTTTATGGATAACATTTCAAGAGCTTATATATTGCTTGACCTCTAACACACACATTCACCTTTCATTTCTCTTGGGAATTTTCAAGTGATTGCAGAAGTCTAGCATCTACTCCATTGTCTAAGTTTTTTCTTACTAGGCTTGCTTGAGGTTTTTATTTCAACTTTTAGTACATCTCTTTTATTGTACAATAAAGTCTCGCATGCTTTTGTGTTCCGATCCCTCTTTTCATGTAGAATATTAAACAGAAACACTTAACTTATGCACATCCTGAACAACAGTACATATGCTTGGATATGTGGGGCAACTGTTTGAAAATAGCACATTTTGTCAGATCTCTGGTGGGGAGGAATAGTGGATGTTATAGTATCTCCATGATACAATAGTTTTAATCAGCTATCTGTCTCAGTATCAACTTTCACTGAAGAATGTGCTAGACTCAAGATTTGCAGCTGTTCAGTCTTCCTACACACCTCTTACAGTTGAAAGCTGTGGAAATAATAGCAGCAATATCATTTACACACAACTACTAACAGCAATGACTTTTACCATAGTTGGTGACAACTTTGAAGCTTTCATCTTCGGTAATTAAGATGTCCATTAAACTTGGAATTTTGTGATGAGGACAATCTTATCGCTCAGATTTTCTGGCTAAGAATTTTTATAAGATATTTTAAGAAGACTACTTTTTCGTCAGCATCATGTTTAACGGCAACTTTTCTCTTCCTCTCATATCTTGTTCGAATTTCGATTCATAGATTCCTATCTTTTCACTATTTTAACATCGTTAAAGTGAATATAAAGTAGACTTTCATGTTTAATGGAGTTTTTCTGAAGTTTTTTTTTTTCCTGCTCATTTTTTTATTAACTTTTTAGTATCTGAATCCTTGCTATTGGTCGATTTCTAGATCAACCCGAAATTGGTCGGCTGCCTTTGTTTTCTTTTGGTTTTTCCACTACATATTTATCTTGGCCAAACAAACTAATCATGTCTTGGATCTTCCATTAGAGGCTACTTTTCTTTATTTTAGCTCGGTCTACAGGTGCATGTGATCATTGGACAGTTTGTATATCAATGTTCTCCTCTTAATGCTGCATGAGTGCTCCTTTCTCGAAGCTTCCCATTTGTATCAACAGAATGAAAACTTCATTAAAAGGTCAATTTAGCTGTATTTGCTGTTTGTAAAACTTCATCAAATTAAATTTCACCTTTTTTTCCCCCAATATAATCAGATACTCAAGGTTTCTGTGTAGTCTTTTTGGTGTTAATCTCTACAGACGTTCAGAAATCAGAGCTTTGGGCAGTTCATTTTCAGTTTCAAATCCTGAAATATTACTTTTCATCAAAGTTTATTCTAATTCTATGTTCAAATAAAACTGTTATAAGTTGTCTTGAAAATATTGTAAAGAACAATATCTGTTTGATAAGCCCAAGAGGAAACTGGTTTTAAAAAAAGATTCCGGGTTTAAAGATATTCTGTTTGATCTTCTTTAAAGTGAACTGGCCCCTTTCCTTTTGCATTCAGCTGTAGTTATGTGGAAATCAATCATGTTCAGCTCAATCCTTACACTTTAGAGTGAGGGATACAAAAATGTGAAAGGAAATTTGATTGTTTAGTTTTAAATTTAAAAAAAACAATACAATATTTACTAAAAATCATGTCCTACTAAATGAGTTATTCTCACCAAGTTGAAATCTGTTATTGATCAGTAAGCAATGACTGGACATGATATAATCTGTCACTTCTTAATATTATTGTCCATACTTAAAAAACAATTCATAATTGTGTTGTTATAAATGAAATTTGTTGGAAGTGTTCTGGTTGCATCGTGCTAGGGAATCTGAACTGAAAAATTGAAATAGATGTTTCCAAAATAAGAGATCACTAGGGTTGCCCGCGGTTGTTTCAACATCAACATTCACGTTTATCCATACTGAATGTATTCACCTCAAAAACCATTATTTTTTTATTTCAAGTTCTCAGTTACCAAAAAGCTTCATACCCCCTTTTTTTTTTTAGAAGAAAAAAAGTTTCTCATCACTTTCCTTACAAAAGAATTTTTTGTTTCTCAAGATATTTTTACTTTTATAGAGTTCATGAATTAAGCCAGTATTTCATTACACATCTTTGAGCTCAAAAATTTGTGTTGATTATGAAAAAAAATGCAAATTAAAAAGCAAATTATGATTTAAAAATATGTTGCAAACAAACTCTCTATCGTGAAAATAAAGAGGGCTTGACTTTTTAATTTTGTAGTCGGGTATTGACTAAATATAGTTGAGTGAGATGTTTTCAATTTTTTTTTTCTTTTTTCACAGTAACATGATCATTAAATGAATGTTAATATTACTTTTGTTCACATGTCTAATGAAATTTTGATTTTTATCTCGTCAATATCTTCAATGAGCTACAAATTATCTTCAACTTGTATGATGCCTTTTTAAATCAGTTCAACTTAACATTTTTTTCAAATGTAATTTTGTGTGTATGAGTGCATTACAATGTGTATATGTGCGTGTGTATGTGGGTGGGTGTATCTCTATAGATGTTTGTCAAAAGATGCCTTCATCTGTATCTAAATCAGGCATAGACTTTATTATTGCCCTTTCTTCTTGTTTCCTCGCATAGCTGATAGGTGCCGCTGCCAGTCGAATGTTACCTCAGCAGCTCTAGAGCAGAGCAGGACACTAATTGGTCTCTCCTCCTGCCTAGGAAACCATCTGACATGAGGCTACTGTTCTCTCTAAGCCAGCGCTACCACATCAGCGGGTTCGAATATTATTGCTTGTGGATTTTTGTGTCAAATCAGTTTTATGGGTGTTTTTTTTTTTTTTTTTTTTTTTTTTTTTTTTTTTTTTTTTCCTTCTTTCATTTTTTTAATCTTTGGTTTGCTTGCTATGTGTGGAATTGCTTAAGTTTGTGGTTTATTTCTAAAAAAAAATTATTTACTTAATTTTTCTTACTTTTCCTGCTGTAATTTCTCTTAATATTTTTCTCAATACTACTCCTTATTGGTTTGGTGAACTTCAGTCTGGTTTGTTTAGTCTTGTATTTTCTTTTGTTTTGTTACAACTTTTGAATCTTGTTTCTAAATAATCTCTGTAGAATACAAAATTAGTGATTGACTTGATATCAAGGTTGACAATTATATTAGCTGCAACATAATTTATGCTAAATCATTAATGAGTGTACTTGATAATACTTGATAACCTGCTCAAGGTATGATTCATGTCAGCATTAAGCTTTTTAAATCTGACAGCAGGTAAGGGATTATAGACTAAGAGCTTATTTACATACCCTTTAATCTTCCTCATGTAAATAGCAGGGACAGCTGAATTTGGACGGCTTGCCTATCAACATTACAGCATATTTCAAGTTTAATTCCGATCACTTCTATGTACATTTGCATCAATGAGAATAAATCTTTTACGTAGTCAAATAGTATAACCCGAAATTTTCGCTGCAAAAAATTAGTGACTTTGTCAAATGCTAACAAAATTGTTCTCCTTCTCGGTTTTCCCCACATCAAATTTATTTACTAAAAAATTCAACACATCGATTTCTTCTCATTCACTAAGCTATTTACTTGACTTCATGTCATTTATCACCTGAAATCTACTGTGTGTGCAGTGTGACAATAGTAGTGGAATGTGATTAGAATTTTGTTGGTTTCTCTGTTCTTCTTTAATCACTTCAATAATCTTGTGTTCTTATATGATCCAAAATCAAGCAAGTTAGAGCGAGCCTACAGCGGCCAGGCATATACTGGACCCCCCCCCTCTGGCAAGAGGGTGTGAGTTTGATTCTCACCGTGGGCTCGCTCTTTATTTTCCGATTGCACTGTTTAATCGTTGCCGTGGGATTGCGGTCCGGTTTAGAGTGGTGATGGAAATCAATTGGAGGTTGGGATGATGGTTGGAACTGGTCAGAATTAATTAATAATAAATAGTTACTCTTTAGATTTACTAGTAAGCCTATTTACTATCAGAACTGAAAGGATGGTATATAGTTCTTTTGATTTGCAATTAAAAACTGTAAAATTGCTTTGAAGCAACTCAAAAACTAGAACCCTTCAGCACCATTTTGACATTTCTATAATCCAAGGCATAATTATTACAATCAATGCCTTCCTACTGATTTCAAAACTATTTATTTTCAATGATATTATTTTTCTATTTCTTCTTTCATAGTAAGAATGAATTACTGCATATTTCAAGTTTAATTAGATCTATTAGGATCATTAATTTGCTCATCTAGTAAATTCTCATGGCTTACTTTAATAGCTCTACTCAAATCTTTTAGTCGGGGGACAGTAAGTTGATAGGGTGTGAATATAGTTCGAATTTAGTTAAAAGATTATTAACTGGTGATTCCAATCAAAAGTGTTTATATTAGTATTTAAGTTAGTTACTACTAAACATGTCTTTAATTAGATTCTCAGGGAAGAATCTCACTGGAATATCCTCAATAAATTATAAACATGTTTGTTAGTGATTGGCTGAAAAGTGCTTGTAGATGTGAGAAAGAATGAAGATGAGATTATTACTCATATACATTGTAAGCTCACTAAATCATAGAGTTAATTTCTTCGAAAAAATCCCCCAAATGTTTCAATGAAAATTCCAAAACTACAGGCAAATACTTACATATTCTTTTTGACTTTTTGATAAGCAAGTATTGTTAGAGCTCCAGAGATAGAACTTTATTTGGCAGTCGCTTTGAATCAGTCACATTCATTAATTTCTTGCAACTCCGGAAGTTCGAGTTAATCTTATTCCCCCCGTACCCCCTGTAACAAGAAAAATTTTAACCTAACATAGGGGAGTGAACTCTTCACTGCTTGTCTATATCCCTTCACGTTTAGCCAAACTGACGTACAAAACGGACATTTCTCAAACGGGATTCGAAATCACCACCAAGTGATTGCTGACAAATCTGACATGAACAAATTTATTTACTATATGTACAATAAAGTTGCAGTATTCGTCTTCAGTAGGAATAGAAGTAGGAGTGGAGTTTGACCCTGCGGTGGCCGGGCATGTCTTTTCTAGACTAGAATATCGCCATAAATATCATAGTCAGATTAAGTTGCCAACTCTGTTGAAGGTTGTTACGTAGTATGCATTCTTCTACAAAGTACTTACGATCGAGTTAATTCCTATCTGTTTCATTATCTAAAAAAAACAATGAAAGACTATTTTTTCACCCAAATTTTTCTTGACTCACTCTGAACTGCTTCTATTGCTGAGTGTTTTTCACTTTTCTCTTTCTTGGTGACTGGGCTTCTTCCAGACTAATGTTAACCCAGAATTCTTTATAGTGAGGTGGTCTTTCTCTCAGTCCATCTGTCTGTTGTCGTGGTGCTGTGATCATTGCAGTTTTGTTCCTATTCTGTACTCACAGTTTTGTTGGATTAGTTTCAGCAGTTAGAAACTGCTGCTAACCATCTCTTTGATTTCTTACTATCATTGTTTGGTTAGCTCTCGAAGTTATATTAGTCCTTTTTTTTGATGTTGAAATAATCAGATATTTGATTTCAGTAGAATTTTTTTGTGGATGCATGGTGAGACTGGACAGGCAATAAATTTGGCATTATTGCTGTGTAAATTTATGACTTGCAATCCTTGATTTTAAAATTTTTTTATCAAAAAGATTAATCCAGCTGAACTTTTAAAAAAATATACTTTGCTTTCATATCAAAATGAAAATGTATTTTATATGGTCTACATTATCATCTGCATTTCCATTTTCAAGAAAATATTGCCCCAAAAAGCCCGATCCTTACTGAGACTATATAAGAAATAGCAATAGCATACTTGTCTTTTTTTTTTTTTTTTTGTAAATCATGTCTTCTACCTAACTGTTTGAGGAGTATTTGGAATTTGTCATCGTTGATTTATTCAGATCAAGATTTTATCCATTTCATGGGGTATTTTCTCATCATTTTAAGAAGGCTTTCAAAGTAACTTTATTTTAAACAGGTCAGGTTAGTCACTCAAAAGAAACCATAATGTGACCCATGCCTTTAGGCTACTTGCCATGTTGAAAATGATCAATTAAAAAATTGGAAAGAGAGGTCATCAATCAATAAATGACTTTTCGGGTTGGGATCATTGAAAAAAAGTCTGAATTTTGAAGAAAAAAAACACTGGGACACAAATAGGGACCAATTTAACATGAGCTCACATAGCAAATTGAACCCCTTTCAAAGAACCTTTTTCCTTTTGTAGGGAGGGGGGTTAAAAAAACAAAAGAAAAATTTGAATAGTGAATGTTTAAATTTTCAGTTCGGTTTATACCACCTGTATATACAAAACATCCATTGCCAAGTAGCCCGCCAGAATCACTTGAAAACTGGAGAGACCTATGTTGAACAGTTTTGGTCGAACATTGGCCGACTTTTCATATTCGTTAAAGATCATCGGAGAGTCTGCAGCTTTTAATCGAACCATTTCTAAGACCAATGATATTTGAACCCATTGACATCAGTTATGAAATTGGTTGGTATCCATAGAATTAAACCAGATTGTATATAAAGTAGATAACATTAATTCTAGGTGTGTAAAAGATTTAGCAACTTTTACTTATTGTGCGAAATATGCTCAGAGAAACCCACAAATTTGTGATAATAATTTCTCGAGCCCTCTATATTTTGATGTCTCTTTCTGGTATGGAACAGTTCCTATTCATGTTCATAATGATTGCTTTGTTTGAGATAATCACGCCTACTCTTTTGAACCATTAGATATGGGTTCACTTTGCTCATTTTCCTAATATTTTCATTTCTAATTCTGAAGAACATGTAAACTTTTTTTTGATTACCTAAACAAATTTGACTGAATTTTGACAGTTATCATAATCATCAATTTGCTATACTTGCTTGTGGTAGAGCTGGCTGGAACATTTGTTACTCATTTTTTTTTTTCTTTTAGATTTATGCAAAAATGTTTGATTTTCCAGTTTTATTTTCTGTCCTTCCTGTAAAGTTTGAACAACTTTGACCATGATATCTCAACCGTAAAAGGAATTGCACGATTTTGCAAAAACAGTATATTTAGCTTTTATCAGACTCGCAAATTGTAATAATCAGTTCATGGTACTCTTCATATGATTGATTCTCTGATATTTACACTCGCAAAGTTGGCTAATATAGTGATCGAAACCCGAGTAATTCTTATACTCGTTGGGCATCGGATAACATCCTGAAATCAGATATTTGATTATATTGCATTGCTGTAATAAAGTGTATATAAAGTTGTTTATTGTGCAGGATTTCACTCAGAGAATTATATAAATATTTTCTCGGTATCATTGATCTCCTCTTCAATGATTTTTCTTTTCTTTTTTTGTAATAGAAAACTTATCAATTAAAGAGCTTTGTAACTGAGGTCTATATTTCTCAGCAATGCCTGACTTGAATCAGCTCATGAAAAATATTTGGTATCACAAAACTTAGACTGAAGACAGCACATCAGATTTGAATAAGATTCCAAATTTTGTTCTTTATCTCAATTTGAATACATTTCTAACCTGATATCATCAAGTTATAGTCGGCATTGTTTCTCTGAATTTTTGATGATACCTGATGAAGGGTGTAGAGTACAACGGCCGAAATGTTGTATGAAAAACAACCAAGATGAGGATAGTCCGAATAATAATAGAAATAAAAAATAATTATAGTTGGCAGTTTCACTGTTAAAGTTACAAACACAAGAACTTGGCATCATGGCTCATATGAACTGAAAGCCTAATTGTTTTGGACAATGCCATTTATTCATTATCTTTGAAAGTGAACAGTTTTAGATTCAAATGAACATTTAATTTTTTTTCAACCAATGCTTTTTCTAATGGGAAGAAGATAACTACGTGATAATAACTCTGTTTAATAATTCTCTTCCTATCGATCAGCTAATTGTTATTCTTCACATTTTGAATTCACTTTATTTTTAACAACTCGTCTATTTAGCTTCATGATGTTCTGTTGACAAAACTGTAAATCAAATGGGTTCTTCATTGGATTTTTGGAATTTATATTGTATTCCCAGCTTTCGTGATGCTTGCTGACTTTCCTCCTTGAGGACTGAGTTGCTAACTGTATATTGTACAATTAGCGTTAAAGAAATGGAGTTACTGTATTGCTGTAATTGGAAATCATTTAGTCAGATGCCTTCTTTAACCATTATTAAAATCTATGGAAACAATACAGTTCTCGAGAATAATAAAGATGAGAAAATCTGATGGACAAGTTACGCTTTATTTAACCTAGGATGGTGCCTGTTCCAAAGATGCCTGTATGGTGTCTAGAGCAGCCTTCCATAATTGTCATGGAAAATAATTTTCCATTCATAATACAAAATTTTGGCTTCAAATAATTTCAGTCATGTCTCTCCTGTGTTGCCAATTTGAATATCTTATATTTCTAGAGAGCAAACGCCAAGTAAAGATAATTCATAGAAAATTACAGACAAGGATTTATAATCTGAAATTTTCTATTTATCTTTACTAAATTTCTCAAGAAACTGCTGATCCCCAGAATGTCCAACTTGTCCAACATTTGTCCAACAAATGTCCAACACAGCGCTGCCTTGTGTGCTGACTAATATATATCTGGTGAATGTCAACTTCGTACAATGGCCAGTTGTTGAGTATTCACAGTGCGTACACACAGACAGAGATTTCTTCTGCGGCGGGATATCTGTGAGAAAATTCTCTCAAGGCTTTGAATGTCTTTTGTTTTGTCTAAATATTGGATCCAAGGTTAATACGCATAAAATCATCAATTGTTGATCGTTAGTGGGGATGAAAGGGAGCGGTAGCAATGATATACGACTACCCACTTCGAATGTTACCCATCCATTGTGAACGCAGTCATGTGTTTATGTCAACACATTGCCTGCCTGTTAGCCACATGCACAGCTTCTTTTCTGTCTTTTTTTTTTCTTTTTTTTCTTTTTTTTTCTCTTTTGTCTTTTTTTTTTCTCTTTTCTCTTCTTTGCAGCATCGTATTTTTTTTTTTTTTGTGTTTTTTTATATTGTGACCAATTTCTTCTTTGCTTTGCTTGTTGCGTCACTGTTTAAGTTTTCTTTGGGTTCTGGTTACAGGGGCTACACAATTGAATACATGACACCAATGTCCAAAGAAAAAGAGGGCGATGCTTCCAGGTACAGTTCTATCTTTTTATTGCGACGCATGGAAGCAATTTGGAGGACTGTTGTGTCCGGCTCTTCGGAGCACCACTACTACTACTACTATTACTACTACTATTACTACTACTACTACTATTACTACTACTACTACTACCACCACCACCACCACCATCATAACTGTTTTTCTGCTATTATTCCTCTCGTACTGCTATTGCTAGTACTTCTGCCTTTCTTAACCTGTCAGTGTTTAGCCAACATCCATTTTTTAATAATAGATTACAAAGAGCAATCTTTCCGAATATGGCTCCATTTATTTTTTTTTTTTTTTCCGCCTATAAGTTTTAGATGGACTAAGATTACTTGGCAGTGAATTTTATTTTGTTCCATCTTAAAGACAATGTTCAGTTCTGACCTCGCTTCTGTCGTCTTTTAATTGAGGCAACATTTCATTACATAATTCTGGCTCTAAAAAGATCCTTCATTGATTGAGACATTTGAGCTTTTCTCCAAATTATGTTTTTATCATCATCATTATTACTATTATTATTATCATTATTATTATTATTATTATTATTATTATTATTATTGAAAATATGGATTTAATTTTTTGGATAATTTTCATTCCCTATAACTTTGAGAAGAGTCATCAACATACCAACTTTTGTGTTGGACATTTCTAATCTTTTCTTCCTCTCTGAAGAGAAGTCCATAGAACCAACTGTCTGAAACGTGTCAACATGAAGATGGGGAGAAAAGATTACGTCGTCCAAATAAAAGTTGGTGTAGTAAAAATTTTACACTCAAATTATCTATTTCTTCTAGTTATTGATGGCTAATTTAGGATCGATCACCTTTTATCTTTAAATGAATTTAATCGCCTGTTTATGACAAAGCTAATTGCATTTGCTCTCTCTTGTCATAAAAGTGTGTTCCCCCCTCTCTCTCTCTCTCTCTCTCTTTCTCAATGCTTAAAAAATCTGTTGATCATAATCAGCATCACATGATTAGATAATGTTGTTCAAGCATGACTAAAGAAATTATGTTTGAGGATCTTTATTTGCATCCTTTTTCGGGAAAATGGTTTTGTTGAATTCCTCATTTAAATATTTCGCTTGAGATTGATTTGAAGCTTTCTTGATGATTGAAAGGGACCTAAGATCTCTCTCTCTCTCTCTCTCTCTCTCTCTCTCTCTCTCTCTCTCTCTCTCTCTGTCTGTCTCTCTGTCTGTCTTGCACACTTGACAGCAAATATCTAAATAGCATGCATCCCTCACTCTCAATTAATTAGTAAATTTGTTCTACTAAAATAATTACTATATTCCACTTTGGAATGAATTCAGCACTCAATATACAAATGGATGGATCATCTTCGATATACGTGGCATGTTTCATTCGGGAGGACTTCGTAATTTCAGGGCTTCGTGGATATTTTGAATCTGTTTCAATGATTTCATTCTTTGAAGAGACATTCAATCTGCATGTACTTTCTTGTACTCTATATTCTTGCGGGATTTTTTTTTTCCTTTCTTTATTGTTTGAGAATTACTAATGCCAAGTTTGTTTTCGGTTTGTTTTCCCCAATAATAACACTCACCAAGTATGTGTTGCGTGATTTTTTTAAAAGCCAGAGCATTTTTAATCAGTGCATATGGCTCGTTTGGACTAATTTCCTCATCCATTTTGTTCATTTCTCACAACATAGTGTGTTTTGCTGTGGAATATTAAATCTGGTTCTGGGGAACGTGCATATCCCCATTCCCATATACATGTCATACATGTTTTTGCATCTCCGGTTTTTTTTGTTTTTTTTGGGGGGGGGGGATATGTCTCCCACCGACCTTTGTATTAATGTAGATGAAGAAATTAGCTCTAATAAACCACAGACAATGACTAAAACCCATAGTATAACAAATTTCAGACTGGAACTGCAAGTACTCCCAGAAAGCCAGCTCCCCCCCCCCCTCTCCAGGAGATGGGTTGCTACAGCTGGATATTATTTTGACATGACAACCTCCCCAACCCCTGGGGACTAACACATGACTTACTTTTTCAAATACTGACTGCTGTTATCTGGATACTTTTCAGATGCAAAAAAAATGAAAAATTCTGTTAAAAAAATTTTTTTCTCTAGATTTGACCTAAAAATGTGCGTTGTCTGTAAATTGCGACAGATGAATATGAATAGAGATTTATTTTTTATCAGGGGTGCGTAGCTCCCAAGTTATAAGAATGCATACACACGCACATACATACATTTCAACTTGAGATATATAAGATATAAGGTTACATGGTAAACTTAGGCTCGCTATACTTTACCACATTTGTTTGTGTCTTTCTTTTTATCTAATTTCAGTATTTACGATAGATAAATTTCCCTCATTAGCATTATGATCTGATTGAGTGAAGTTCGTTTCTCCTTCTACTTTAAAAAAACATCTTTCTTTGACTTACTGAATTTCTTTTTCTTTCACTCTATTGGGAACAGGTTTGTAATACTAAGATCATTTTTCACTGTCAACACTACCTTACATGGCTTTTTCTGGCCCCATAATAACAACAGCTGTTGGTGTCTTGCTTCTGGGGTGTTGACAGTTGAGGTGAACTATACTAGCAAAAATCTCTTGTGACTTCTACTTAGATCTGAGGCTGTTGCGGGAGCTGTAGCCTTTCACTACCTTATCGTTAGAAATCCTGCCATTACCCCCTGTATCCAGACCATGGGCGAAGGAAGCGCCAGTATCTCTGAGAAATTCTTGGTCAAGCCTCTTCAACACCATGGCAACCTACCTCTCTCTCTCTCTCTCTCTCTCTCTCTCTCTCTCTCTCTCTCTCTCTCTCTCTCTCTCTCTCTTACACACACACACACACACACATAAGTATTTGTTAATATCTTATCAATTGGCAATCCCTTCAGCTGGTTCATAAGATACTCAGCTTTCACTGGTAGGTCCAGGCTGTTGGAGAGTAGGGTGTGGCCACAGCTTTGACTCATTACCATCGCTACTGCAGTTTGACAACAGTCCTTAACATTTCAAATGTATATTCCTCATTCTAAAACCACTCTCACCCTATGCATTCCTGATAAATTACTGAAAGAAAAGAGACTGAACAAGACTCCATTACAAAGTGTAGATGTATCAAGAAAGAGATTCCCATTCCTCGTCATTCGGTAATACTAGCTATCTATCATTGCCGGTTATTTATTATCAGTATACCTGAATGTCGTTAGTTTTCAAGCCGTCTATATACAGATTGTTCAGCCAGCAGCGGTGCAGCTTCATATATACTTTTTTTTTTTTTTTTTTTTTTCACTCCCCATCCCTGACAACTCTTCAATTTGAAAATTAATTACAAGCACATTCCCTTTGCACACTCCTATCTTGCTAACACCCTATAGCTATCATTTGCTTTTTGGATTTATGCAGCCAAATCTGACAAATAATTCATTGTTGCTCCCTTCTACAATTTTGCAATTTTCGGCCAGAAACTGTACTCACATATGCACTTAAATTTCTTCAAATATTTCCAATTCATTTTTTGAACTGACTATAGGAGTTCCAATCAAATTTTGATATCCTTTTTTTTTTATTTTCAAATACTCTCTTAAGTATTTCATGAAAATCAACCCAAACCTGTCCTGTTTAAAAGAATTTCATTGAACATACAAATATCATGAAGTTCGAGTATCCATCTATAAATCTGAAAATTTTGTTAAATCCACCATATTTGTGGACGTTGCTTCAGTATCTTAGTGTGATTTTATTGAAATATTTTAAGAATTGAAAACTTTCATATCAGTCATCCCATCCTTAAATATTGCCGCTTTTTATCAGGCATTTTTTTCAAAACTTGATTATGCATAGTAAGGATAAGGAATTATAGTGACCAATTTTCAGAAAAGATTATTCACTTAATCAATACCTCCAAAGAGTTTTCAGCAGTGAATTTTTTTTTTACCAATTATTTGAACACTGCTTATCATAAAATTGAGAGTAGACTGAAATGTTGCTCTACTTACAAAATAAATCAGAATATTAAGATCATTTTGCAGTTTTATGGAACAGGTATTATCTTTTGCAATAAACATCTGTTTGGTTGGCTATAGTCTTGAATTACAAGTACTCAGATGTATTAGCTCTTCCATATCTAAATAATGCCTTACTTTCTATGTGCTCTTCACACGTACAAATTTTTTTGTGCAATTCAAACTTTTTCAATTCATAGTCTTTAACTAGTTTTAATCAAACTTGTTATCTCATTATATCTGATGAAAATACCACTCATTATGCAATAAAGTATTTCATTGGTATTATGAGCTATTTAAGTAGCTCTCTCTCTTTTGATTTATGTTTTGTAATTACTGTACTTAACCAAATGACCATGGTTCTGTGTTTATTTCCCCATGGTCAATCAAATACCATGGGATAATTAGCATTCTCAGTGAATGTGTAATCAGTTGTGTCTGCTAACATAGGTCATTTGATTCTGTTATCCAATGATAATGTGAGTCCTTATTTATGTCTGAGCCAGTTGCTCTCAGCTTTCTCTGATCTAAACCTTGGAATAAGTGAAGAGTTTATCACACAGGTGTTTTGTTGAAACCAAATCTCACTCTAACTGGATTTCACCGTTAATACTAATATCATGCCTGTCTTCATCTTGAATCTCTCTCGTTCCCACTGACAACTTATTTAAATTTAAATCTCCGCTGTACGCATCATCTTGCATATTTTGCTCTGGTTTCTTAGCAACCAAGTATTCAGATTAATTTTAAGTTCCTCGGTAATCATAATGAAAACTTGCATCAGTCTTTCTCCTTCACCTCCCTCTCTTTCAAAATAGTGAAATAATTTTTTCCCCAACTTTATACAGATACTTTAGGATTTTCTACTATCATAGAAGCCAACTGGATACTGTTCGGTTTCATAACTGAGCATATCATTTTGTGAATTTCTCTTTTACTTTTCCTATCTGCAACTTTCTATTACCGGGGATAGCCAAAAAATCAATATAAAATTTCAGCATGTGTTTATTCACTTTGGGACAGAACTTGAGCTGAGCTTAGAAAGAAATAATTTGTTAAACAGTTTCTTTTATTGAAACTTCATTATTACTATTATTATCATCATTCAGTTATCAAAAGTCTCAGTTAGAACTGAAGACATTTTTCTCACTAGTAAAAATGATACCTTTTAAAATCTTATCATGATGAATGTTTCAGTTTGATAGCGTTTTCCTTTGATCTCTTATGTAGTGGTAAAATCAGAAATGTAGTTATTAATGCAGAAAACGTTTTACCCCAGTGAATCCAGTGTGCTATCTTATATACTATCTGTGCATGATCCTCTTTGATACCAAACCCTGATCTTCAATGATCAAGCTTGTTTTTTGGCTTTTTGTGTGCTTGTTTGGTTGGTTTTTCAAAAAGATTTTTTTACCTAAGTCTTATTTTAGTTATCTTTGAAGTAACGGGCAACAGATTTGTAGAAATACTGCTTGTCTATTGTACATACAAACACTGTGAATTGAAGTCTGCTTTTGTTACTGATACAAATTGATTGCCTTACTCCATTTCTTGAATAAAAAAAATATCTGTTGATTCTTGATCTGAGATTAGAGATCTGAATAATGCATTTTTTTCTGTTAGTCTTCTAGACATTGATAAGAAAGACCTTTATAATATCTCCATAGATAAATCAGAAATCATGGCTCAGTGGATGTGAAGTGTTGTACAAAACATATACAGCATTACTTCTTTCATTGAAAGACCATTTTTTGAGGATTGATGGACTTGGTTTCTGAACCATAGGAAATTGTTAATAAGATGCTGTTATTATTTCATTTGCTGTTTACAAAGCTTTTATAAGCTTGTTCTTAGAATATTTAATGTAAATGTTGTAATTCATATCAAGTGACACTTTTAATCATAGTTGAATATTTTTTCGCATTATCTTAATTTTTATGGTAATTAGAAACCTTTAATGATATTTAGTTTAAAAAGTAGTTCTTAAGGTTGGTAGATTCAGACATGATTATACATTAATAACAAGTAACAAAATTGTTTAAAATGAAGCTGATCTGCTTTTCTAAGCAGTAATAGAAAGGTGCTTCAGCTTTCATCAATGATTACAAATACAGGTTGAGTACTCCTTATTCAAAATACTTTGGACCAGAAATGTTTCGGATTTCGGATTTTTTCGGATTTTGAATGTTTGCATTTACATAATGAAATTGATATAAAAGCTTACTCTTTTTCTCATCACTGTATCAGTAGCCATTTTTCAATTATACTTTTCTACTGATGAGAGAATAAGCAAAAGAATACAGTGATTGATGCATGTAAGTCTGGCAGTAACTATAATTTGTTTTGAATGAGACTTGTTTCATCTTTCTCTGTTAGTGACGTCAACACCGTTTAACATTTCTAATGTCTCAAACAAAGGTAATCAATCTTCTACTGTAGTCAGAAATGAGTTAAATGCCTTGGAAATATCGGCTTCTTCTCTCATCTTTGAATCATAAAGAAGCTATTTCAGGTGTTGAATTTTCCACTTGTTGTGTTGGCCTTTGAAAAGTTTTGTATTTTGGAACATTCGGGTTTTCAGAGTTTCAGACAGGGGGTACTCAACCTGGTAACTTTTTGTAATTTATTGAATTTAGTCACAGACGTATCATCCAAATCATTTTGGGTTTTTTTTTTTCCTTTTTGTTTTTTACTGTTTTCCTGAAAGTTTTATATACCAAGCAAAAGTAACTCCTCACTCTTCAGACCACTTGAATTTAAGATTCTCATTTTTTTTTTTTCTTCAATTTGCTCATAGTTGCACATGGTTAACCGTTACAAGCCAGGATGAGGATAAAGAAGAAAAAAAAACTTCTGATAAATCTTAGGCATGAAATAAGGGCTTCAATTCTCAGTTTCTTCAGGCATAATAAAAAAATTAAAAAAAAGAACTTGGTATTGAATATAGATTCCTCTAAAAAAATCTATCCAAGTATGAATGGTGAAATGGTTAAAATGTGTTAGATTATTAAATTACTTCTTGTGAATCACATATTTTTGATGCAGCAGCAGCAGCAGCAGCTGCTCGAGTGCAAGTGTACATCTATGTCTGTAGGCGTTCTTTGCTTCTTGAGTGATTCTGTTTATGTAATAGTTGGAAATGAATGTGGTAATGTGATAAAAAAAAAGAAAACTGGTTGTCTTTCATGCTCCTATCATCGTTTAAACTGTATGTGTTGCCACAGACCAACTACTACTACTACTACTACTACTACTACAACTACTTATACTGATATAGTTTCTCTCTTTTAGTTCAGTATGTCACTCAGGAGATATTTTAGTTTGCACATCTGTGCAGTATATTATTTCTCGAAAATCCCCACAAGCCAAAAGGCTAGCAATTTATGTTTTAGGGAATCTTATGTTCTTCACACCATTTCAAGTCACATTGTTTATGCAGTTGTTCTTTTTTTTTTTTTTCTAGATATTCCTTCCAAGTTCTCTATACTGTGATTTAAACTCACGACTAACTGATTGCCCCGAGGCCATCTTACTGATATTAATGAAAATTTATCATGCACATATGCACAGGCTTATTTCGTTCAAATAATTATATTTATACAAAAAATATATATTTTTATAAATTTTTTCATCTATCATATATATATATATATATATATATATATATATATATATATATATATATATATAATATATGTATATGTGTGTGTATATATATATATATATATATATATATATATATATATATATATATGTATATATATATGTATATATGTGTATATATATATATATATATATATGTGTGTGTGTGTGTATATACATATATATATATATATATACATATATACACAATGCATAAATTCTAGTAATCGTCTACAGTCGGAATACAAGTAGAGTTTGAAACTGTAGCAGTCAGTCTTATTCATCATTGAACTAATTACATCTAACTGAAATTAATAGCCTTTAAAAACAAAACCCAATCTCGAACCAGTCACTCAGTTTTGCTTACATGTAAATCATAAGAAAATAATGACTCCAAAAATCAATTCATCTTTTATCTTTAACAAACAATTTCAGGATAAATATTCAATTTCCATTTTTCTCTCGTGTTTTATATCACATTATCGCAAAGCCAATAAAATCTTGTTCAATGCCAACTTCTTTGTTCCAAACTGCCACGGTTGAATTTGAAAGTACAATAAATGTATTCGTCATAAAACTTTATATGAAGCAATAGAAAAAAATGATGATAATCTAAAAAATGAAATGAGGTTCAGTGCAAACAACTTATTTCTCAAAACCCCACCTGAGAATCTTTCTTTAACTAATATCATTCACTATGATGTTTTTATTATGCCTACCTAATGTTTTTGTTTTTTTTTCTCACCACAAATAACAGTGTAGATATCATTATGATTACCGATCAAGTCTGTGGTCATTACATAGGGCTAGAACCCAGAACAGCTAAGATAGCATGAATGGTCAACAATTCTGTTTATGTCACATGTAAAATTTGATCAGGAATCTCTAGTCATATTTTTTCTTATTGAATCCTCAATCATTATAATGGCATTGAAGTTATCAAATTTGAATTCTCAAATATTATATTCTTGACTACCATTCATACCACTTTTTAGTATTTTCGAAAGCCAAGATCATTCCAACAGTGTTTTGTCTTGAACGTATATTGATGGCTGATATCAGATTGAAATGTTTGAAGCCTTTACCGTATTCATGCTGATATTTAATAAGCTAATTGTATCTTAAGGCATATCAGTGACTGACATGTTTATAAAATGGTTGTAAAGAATTTTGTCTCCTGTTTTTTAAACTTTGGTTGTAGCTCCTTCAAGATAAAGCAAATTGAAATTTCAAGTTTTATTGATTGCCGAATGAATTTTGTGTGACTCCTGTTAATGGCTGTTGCTAATTTCTTTTTCAGGTTTCCCCAGTATATCTATCCATCAACAGCAGCTGCCAATGCCGCAGCCGCTGCCTACATGACAACCCCGAGCGTATTGGTGCCACACTCTTCCTTATCTCCAACTGCAACAGGACAGTTCGTAGAATATGCCACTCCTCCCTACACTGGACAATTTCCAAACAGCTATGAGGCATACCCTTACACCACAGCAACAAATGGTTACGTGACACCGGCAGCCTACACCTATGCTGTCCCACAGGCGATTGCTACTGGGGCTGGACATTTTCAACACTTCCAGGCACAGCAGATTCAGGAAAGGTTGTAGATGCGAATAGACAAGCAGATTTGTCAGTGCCACCACCTACAATAAGAAAAACCATGCCAGCACTACAGTATCAGACTACCTCTTGGATAATGTCTCAAAGAACTATCATCTTTAAGCAGAAAAATAGCTGAGAAAGCAGGTAATGCTTAACAGTTCACTGCTACTAGAAACAACACCACTTCTGTTTGGATTACAAGCAAGATTGCAACAATGGCAAAGAAACGCTTACTGAATTTGCTCTTCTGGTGTGGAGATTCTTTCGGTGGAAAAATATTACAAAGAAATTCTACACTGATAACATGACTTAATTCAAATAGAGCAAGAAGGAAAGCAAAGACGCATGTTTAGTATTTATCCTTATTCTTTACGATTCTTTGAAATATGACCTCTCCTTCCCTACCCGAACAACTTTCTTGAAAAAAAACCTTCACACGAAAGCTGTGGATAATTCTCTCTCCAATCAAAAACGTAGAACCAGAGGAAAATGATCGATTACAGTGGTGGCATTGTCATAACCAAAAAAAAAAAAACTTGCAAGAAAAAAAAAAAAAAAAAAAAAAAAAAGAAACCTTTCCCTACCCCTTCGGAAAAAAAGTCATTCAATTTGAAAAAAAAAAAAAATTTCTTTTATATTACTTAATTTTTACAGACATTTTTATTCAAGAAGAAAAGGAAAAAGAAAATGTTATTGTCTTGTTTTGTTTTTTTTTTCTCCACCATGAGTAATTCCGTCCAACAGATTAAAATATCTTGAGAAAAAAAATATTAGAATGCTATGGCTGCATACACATACACACACGTGCATACATACACACATGCATACACATATAAAAATGTTGAAATATCCGAAAGCTGATTATTATGGTGATTCAAAACTTAATTATTTCTTTTATAATAATTTTAAACACAAAATAATGGATGGGAGAAATTTTTTACACCAAATTAGTCAAAACCACGTTAGATCAGAAAATGAGGAAACAACATTAATTTTCTACAAATTTAGTAAATAAAGAAAAAAAGCAAATACACTATATGAACAATTCTCTTGAGCTATACTGTGATCGAACAACATTAGCTCCATGACAATTTCAGATTGAGGATTCAAACAAATAACATTATCTTACCCTTGCCTTTCTTTCACCATATTTTTTTCTTTTTCAAGAAAAAAAAGAGAAAAAAAACATGTAAAATAAATTTTTAAAAAATCTTAAAGAAAAAATTCCAATAATTTCTAAAATAACTTCAAAATTGAAAAAAAAAAATTAAAGCACAAAACTAATATTTATACATATATATATATATATATATATATATATATATATATATATACATACACCATAGTTTTTACTTTACTTTATTCCCACTATAAGTTTTGTAAATACATATCGTAGTTCTTTAGTATCAATTTAGTTACCATTGAGGCTTAGCTGGAAGCTCCAGCTGCATCTTACAACCACAAGCTACAAACCTCAACATCTGTTGGTTTGCTAGCCAACTGACTCAGAAATCTTTAAAATTTACCCTAAGATTCAAATGTAAAACCGATTCATATATATATACATAAATATATATGTATGAATACATATTATCTTAATCTGTATCTGAATGCCAAAATCTCTTTTTTATGACAATTATTCCTCCCTTCTAAAACTGTTTTAATTCCCTGATCATGCTTATTTATAAATGTTATAAACAGATATTTCTGTGGCCAAAATATTTTATACTGTCAATATTGTGGCTATTCCTGTTATTGATAGTATTTTAAGAGCAACTGCATTTCCAAGAGGAAGCTTAGATCCGGCTTCTTCCTGACTTTCCATTCTATCAGCGTATCCACCGTCTGCTTTTACTGCTGCCCATACAAATGGAATATTTGTGAATGGAATCATCTACTTATGCACTCTTTACATACTGGCATAACAGGCTGTTATTATATATATATATATTTTTTTTTTTTTCAGGTATTTATTCATCCATTAAATATTCTGTTACCTAATGTCACTGACATTATCCCTCTCAATATATTCTTCTTTGTATTCTAATGGCCACAGAAGATTATTACATCTGTTCATGTTGTATATTTCTATTAAATCTAAGTTAAGCCTACACTACTTTCGAGTTCTTTGTCCACATGCATTCAAGCCTATATACACACACACTCATGCAGAAACACACGCAGAAACACACGCTCCATATAATATACAGTTAACATCTGCAGTTAGTTATTTAATCGAATGAGGAACCAGGAGGGTTCTTTCTGAGACTGGTAGTGGAGGAGAGAAAGTTTTCCTTGTCAGTTTTGACAGAGAGCTTGGTCTATTTTTTATATCTGTAAAAATATGTGGAAGAAAAAAAAAATATAAAAAAAAAAAATAAAATAATGAAGAAAAATAAATTAAAATCCTGCAGCAAAATCTTTTCCTTGCCCACTGGCCTTTTTCTTTTCGTTTTTTTTTTTTTTTTTTTTCTTTTCTTTTGCACATCAGTCCCACTCCGAGCACCTTTGGCCATTTTCCTCTCCCGTTTGTCCTTTCTATACAGCCAGCATTCCATCAAGTGTCTACCGCTGACAAGGACTCTTCTCTATTATACCTGGCATAATAACTGTCACTTCTTGCTCTCTCCCCAGCCCTTTTGTGCCCTCTCTCCTTGCTTATGGCTGTCTCTTGGCTCCTAGCACACCTGCTAATGCTTACACGCCACCATTTTGGTATCTGACAATCTCTTTGACACTTATATAACTTTTGTACACACAAATCCATTAATGTTAATGGTCATTTCATTTTCAAACTTACACAATCTGGCACTCAACAAAGTCTTATTAAAGAAGCACTATTACATATACTAATCTCCTGGGTGGGGATTGAAACATTTCATGAGGGCCTGTAACATGCATGAACTAAACATCATTATTCTACACTTAATGATTTGCATACACACAGATATCATGTATGGCTGCACTCACAATGACACAGACATTTAAATATACATACAAAACTGTGTGCTGACATTTCCCACGAATGTCCAGCTGGCTGATACTACTTTTATTGTAATTATTACAACGATAATTAATACTAATATTCTCTTTTGTCCCACCATATTTAAATGTTACATCTATCCTCTTTACTAGACAATTTTTTTCAGTTATATATATATATATATATATATATATATATATATATATATATATATATATATACATATATATATATATATATAATAGGCCTGCCACTTCTGGTGAATAATCTTGCATAACATAACCCCCCCTACACACACCCTGCCTAATAACCTTGGACACTTAACATTGATCTCAGTTGGTGGTCACTTTTTTGGTCTTTTAGCTCTTCTACAATTACAACCCATCCCACTTCCGTCGTCATCTTCATCATCATCGTCATCACCATCATCATTATCATCGTCATCATCATCGTCATCGTCATCATCATCAAGTCTATGTGCCTTCATTTGTAGATAAAAATAGGTCTCTTTACTTTCATGATAGATTGGCATTTTTTTTTTTCTCAGATTTTTCTTCCTGAAGTCAGCGAACTTTTGGACTCCATAGTTTGTTTAAAAGTGAAAAGAATAAGCCATCTTCAATGCCAATTTTTTTTTGGTTAATTCCCGTAGACTCTTTATGGAGTTTACGGTCACAACCACTCTGCTATGGTTTCAGTAGCTGGTATGGTTTGTTTTTTTTATTACCGGGGTGAGTTAGTTACTAGCCCTATACCCAGCCCTTCTCCTTGGGACCTGCCAAAGCTGTACGGTTTTCCCAAGTGCATTAGTGCGAATTGAACGTAAACAGCCTCACCAAAAACTCTAACTCGGTCTGCTGATTTCATTTTCCATGCCTGTAACTGTTACACCACTCTGCATCTCCTAATGACGTTTAGAATCATGAAATGGAAAAGAAAACTAAATCACAGGTGCTTAATAAGTTCTAGAATGGTTTCTATCATTAGGTTTTACCTCGATGTTGTATTACTGTTTATAGTCTTCTCTGTTCAAAGTTAGAGTATTCGACAGTTATAAGCTAAGTGTTTTTGTTCAATCAAAAAATGACTATCGCCTAACAGTCTATTTTTGAATCCATCTTGCCATGGGCATGGTCATGACTTGGAAAGTTCATTCAATGTCACAACAATTCTTTTGAATAATGTTCGCAAAAAAAAAAAAAAAGAAAAAAGGGTGCTCTCATCTTGGAGAGTTAATAGAATTCTTGAACCTATCGTTATTTGAACGTCTTGTTTTGTGCACAGTCACTCAAGTTAGTTCTTCCTCTGTGCGAGGCCGATGGCCCTTCAATCAAACATTGAATGGAGTTCAAATCACTCCTAACTTGACGACACAGGATCACCGATCATCAACGCCGTCTCATTCTGGTTTCCAGCTTTGTACTACATGGAGGCGTAGAAAGTGGGGAGGGATGGGGGTGGGGTGAGAGGGAGCCTCTGCATCCCCACCCCCACCCCCTGCCCGGATGCAGATTTGAAGAGATTCTAAATCTCCTGTGGCCTGTTAATTAATAATTATACTTCTCCCCCCCCCTCTCCCAATACAGCGCAACTAACCCCACCAGTACCCCCAGGTGATATCTCTGCCCCTGGGCATCGAGAACCCTTGCTATCTATGCCACTGGTACTACAGCCTGGGATTTTTCCTTTCGAAGCAAAAACAAAGAATGTAGTTGGGTGGGGGGGTTGGGCGTTATTCCCTGGGTTGTATTTATGTCCATCATCATCATCAATGGTAGCACGAATGCATGGATACATGTGTGTGTGTCTATATATATATATATATATATATATATATATATATATATATATATATATACATGTACATATATATGCGAGAGTGTGTGTGTGTGTGTGGGCCTGTTAAGCCTTGGAAAATCCCTTCAGTGGATAACCTGGAAAATATTGTATTTATAGAAAGAGATGCATGCTTTCAACATGGTTATGAGACTTGGGTGGGGGGGTCTGAGGAGAGAAATTTGTCCGCTCTTACTGCTGCCTTTGTCTAAGACGATTACCCATCAATCAATGCAGTGCCACGCCGTATATCTCACTTTCTGACAACTTCTTACACTCAGCCATTTCCACCATCACTATCTTCCAATTCTCAATGTATTTATTTCCTATTTATTTATTTATCAACCTATCTCTATTTATTAATTTATTTTACAATCATCTGCGCAAATCTCACACGCCCGCCCCCTTTTCCCCCCTTGTTTCATCTGTGTCCATTTTGTGTTTGCTGCCGATGTTTCACCTTTGTTTCCCCCCCCCCGTCCCCTTTGCCACTCTCTTACTCAGCCACTGAAGGTGCCTTAACGCTACTTCGCCTCGTCTGCCTTTCTTCCCACAAGTTTCAACTTCTTCATCGCATACACACATCTGCACAATAATCTGTTACAGTTAAATATAAGAATGCCATTTTGGTCTGGACTTGAAAGAACCTGTACTCCCACCTCCCCGGTTCCAGTGTTTGATTTCATTACATGCTGGTTCTTCATACGCCCAAAATGTTGCACTGACCACTTGCTCTTAACGTGTGGGATTGGTTATTCTATTTCCCCTTTAGTGAGGCTGTCTGGTCAGTGTTTCACGGTTTCAACTTTTTGCACACTTAATAAAATCTGCAAAGTGCTTCTTCTAAGGTTGATTATGTAAATCTCGCACTTATCCAGACCTCAGTGCCATGCATGACCTTTTACTGAGTCCTACTTGATGCTTGTTCTATTCATCTACAATACCCCCAACCCCACCAAATTCTGATAACTTCTAACTGGAATAATTTTCATTATTATTACTATTACTATTATAACGATTATTATCTTATTACTGTTGTTATTGTTGTTGTTCCTTGCAGAATATATTTCTTTTGGGGTATTATATAAGCTGTTTTGATTAGAACAGCGTAAGTAGCTTGAATACTTCATCCTTAATCTTCTTAACATTTGTAGGGGAATTTTTCTGTGCTCATTGCAATTGAGGATTTCTTTGCAACAGTAGCAGTAGCAGGAAGTCTACAAGTTAAATTGGGCTTCCTTCCAAGAGGAGGTGGTTAAAACAGTTCCATAGTTGTTTTTATTATTATTTTAACGTTTATTTTATCCAAATCGAACTACTTATGAAATTATCTGAACAACGTTTATTCCTTTGAAAAAAAAAATCAAAATTTGTCAACTCATTGAAAAGTGAAAACAATCTTTATGGAGATGTTTTCATCGTACGAATCCATCTAAACCCTAAAAAATTGTCTCAGTTACTCATTCCAAATCCCTAAGCATCTATGCAGGTTTGCATTAGTTTTCTTATAAATCTAAATCCGAATGAGACCGAAAGTTGTTACCTTTAAGCACAAAGATTTCTTTCTGTCAGGTTAGTTTCTTTTTGGCTTTGTCCATTTGATTTCCATCCAGTATTCCAAAACTTCTGTTGAAGGAGTTTTTAAAGCGAACAAGAAATCCATGAATGCCTTGGTCTTCTTTTGAAGACTTTCTGCCTTATAAGGGTCAGGGAAAATCCTTACTGATTATTGCATCCTTGAAGCAGGGAGCAATCATTTCCGTCCTTTTTCTTTCCTATTTTAACGTCAAGTAGCGTCAACACTTCCTTTCACTGACTGAGTAGCATAAACTGCTGAAACTCAAAGATACTGCTATTTAATCTTTTGAATGAAGTTACCTCTCTTTAATGAGCAAAGCACCCCTCTTCTATAACGAAAAAGATTTTTTAAAATACATAATATACCCACTTTATTCATATCTGCCTAAATAACAGCAGAAACGGATTTCACTAGATTTTTATTTGCCAGAAACCCGTTACTTAGTGATTAACTTAATGGTTATCTACTAAATCTGATGAGTCTGAATTGCTCTATTGTTGAAATTGTATGCATGCGCGTGTGCGAGTGAAGAAAAGCCAATTTGCACCCAAGTGTAATTACCAGTCGAGGATTTGCACCATTGATTGCAGCTGGCGACAGTTTGTGCCTTTATCTTTCATAAAACAAGCTCCCTTCCCAATCATTAGCATTTTAATAGTGATTAATATAAAATGACAGATCAGGGTGTGAGAGAAAAAGCTTTTTATTCTTTGAGCGAATGATCTCAATGTCCTCGCTGAAGGAAGCGTTCTTAGAACACTAAGCATTGAGCAGTTGTACCATTTCAAGTTCCTCTTCAACCAATCAACAATGGTGTCCGCTCCTGGGATCCTCATTTAATACCGCAAAAGTAAATTGGCTCTTGGGTGACAGCAATTTACTTTCATTAGTAAATGACACTTGAAGTCTTTCCACCTGTGAGCGAAGTTATTGAGTCTTTGATGAACAGGCTCGAGAATCCGAATGACTCCTTAAGAAAGCAATCTTGGTAGATTCACTCTATCATCCGTAGATTTATCTGGGATCCTATTTCAACGTCTTTCCGTGTTGTTTGGTCAAGGCAAAGCTCTAATATTGCCAGAAATTAACCCCCGTACCCTAAATTTTCTTTCCCGCCTCCTCAACATCCGGAATTTGAAAAAAAAACACCAACATCGCAAAGCCCTCCTCCCCTCGATTTAAAAATGTTTATAAAGAGGTTATGAATAAAAAATTAAAAAAAAAAACTGAGTGTTCACTAAAGTCGAATGAAACAATCAACAAGGCATTAGAGACCAAAGACAGATTAGTGCAGGGGGGGAGGGGAACAATCAACTGGGTGGCGGCGGCGGTGGAGGGTGCACAACATTATCGGTGAAGTCAAGTTTTAAATGAGGAAGAAATTGGTGACTTTGGTTGGTGTTAATTTATTTTACTTTAAATGTTTCCCTCCCCCACTCGTTCACTTTTCACCCGTGTCCCTCCCCTTTTCTCCCCACCACTCCCATTCTAACGATCCCCATTCCCTGAATCCAATCATCCCCTGCAGGTAAATTGCCGGTACCATATTTGGTCCACGTTCACTCAATTTGTAATCAAGTTGGAAAAAAAAAGAGAGAAGATAAAAATACTTCGTGTCTTTTTGTATGTACATTTAAATTCGCTTAATTTAATTCATTCATTTTTTATTTTGTATTTTTTTAATTTAGTAATAATATCAGTAACTATTAATTAATTACTAAATGGAAAACAGATGGGGAATCTGTATCTTCGATAATTTTTTTTTTTTAAAGTTTGGAAAAGCAAAAGAAAATGGTGAAATTCCTCCCGGTTAGTTAGTTGGTCATCTGGTCGGTGATCAGCGTGTATTATCGAGTCCGGGAGGAGAAATAACATAAGAACAAAACCAAGCCTTCCATATCAAGTGTGTGTTTGTCTCCGATCGCCCAATGAGAGCTACGGCTTTCCAACTTGCCCAACCATTTTCAAACAGACGGCCCATTGAAAAACTATTTCTTTTGAACTATCACAACCAATGCTTTTAATATTGTCACTTCCGGTTAATGCAGCAACGATGGGGATTCGATAGAGGCCAGGGCTTTGCCATAGTGGGCACCGGTCTACACACACATCCGTCTGGTCTAAGGCCTATTTAAATGTCCCATTTTAACTATGTCTGATGGAATCTCATATCTTGAGAATGTATCATTTTTGTCATAACTTTTAACATTATTTGTTTCAATGTATAAATGTTATGAACACTGAAATAAAAGAATCCAATCAAATGTTACTTTGCTATTTTGTATTATTTTCACTTTGATAAACCATGATTTCTTTTTAGTCGATAGAACTGGAGAAATAGAAAGTACAGTGTTTGTCATTTTTTCCCGTTTTAAGGTTTGTCTCTTATAAAGTGTCATTTTTACGAATGTTTCTCTGAAGTGAATCAACTTGACATCATTTCCTGGATTAGGACCACAAATTATTTCTCGTCCGGTAAGGAAAGTCTCACATGATTTTTCAAATAAATCAATTTATGATTACACAGTGAAGAGAAATCTACAATCAAGAGGTTATTTTCTGTTTATTGATTAGCGTCATAACAGGTTGTGTTACTCGAATTTTATATCATTAATTGTAAAGATCTTCTCTAATTCCTTGAAAATGTATTGACTTGAAATGCGAATATCAAGAGAGCTGAATATCTCGGGTAATATTTCTATTATCTAGCTGTCGACCATAAAATTCTTATTGAAATAATGGTAATAAGAATAACACTTTCAAAAACGTTTCCGCTATCATACGACAACACTGTCTATAAATCGTACATAATGGCAATGCTTGAATGGAGAGACGAAGGAAATTGCATTAAGTTACTGTTTGATGTTTGAGTCTCAGAGGAGAATGTAGGTTGTGCCTTATCTATTTCTACATAATGGAGAAAATGCAACCATTTTCCAGACATGAAAACAATTTAAAACTTCCTTTGACGCCTGAATTGAACAATCTGTACATATTCTTATGGCGAGGTATCTATTAGAATTTCATTTTCAGGAACACACAGAGTATTGAAGTGTCTGCCAAAAATATGGACGTCTTACATTGTACAAAAAAATCCTTTCCTAGCAATATTTGTGCTTTTCCAATATTGATGTTTGTATTATTACTATTATATGACAATATTACAGTTTGTAACGTTCGAACTTTTCGCTTAGCTTCCTGGAGTCGAACACTTAACCAAATGGAATCAGTTAGCTACACGTTGACCGCTTGCTGCGATTGGATCAACCTGTTGATTTCCCCGAAATGAGACCAATTCTGGGCCAGATAACAATAAATGCTATCACAACGAAGGAAATCTATCAGCAATTCGATCATCGGAATAATAATGGATGAATGTCATTTGGGACATATTCAACAATAAACCAAATAATCAGGTCTTGATCAGACCCCGTATTCAATAGTCTGACACAAAGCTACAAGTGCAGCAAAAAAACATCAAACCCACTACAAGACTAACGGTCCGCGATATTAGCTAGTTAACTGTAACTCTACGGCTCCCGGCGACTTTCATTAATTAAATGCTACTCAATAGAAAACGCTTTTCCGTATCATTTCACTGAATACCAATGAACTCTAAAAAAAGTCCTAACCTTCTTTCAAGGGGCAAAGTTAGTGAAACTTTGTGTGATTGATAAATAACTAATTTCTTTATGTGACTGAATGGTGCCTACTTTAACTATTATTACTGGAATTTAGCACAATGAATGATCATATATATATATATATATATATATATATATATATATATATATATATATATATATATATAATAACATAAAGGAAAAGTCTCTAACTTTGTTTCTATGCTTATACATACTTCCAAACGGCTGCATCCTACAAAATGAAAACGTGTATATACGGGAAAATTGATCCCAAGATAAACAGACAGTAGTGACCTCTTATGGCCAAGTCAATGGCATTCCCAAATCTAACAGAGACGGGTGCACCCTACAGGCTACAAATTAATGTACAGCCGTATTTTGACTGCAGGATGAACGTGGGATGATTGGTGCTGACCATTGGTGATCTCTGAAGGTGAATTTTAGGTCAGGTCAATTTTGACCAGCATTTTCATATCTAACGGTAGGAGCTGCACCTTACAGCCAGCACATTTGTGTATAAGTGTAACTTGACCACTGGTTGTACAGAGGAAAAGTGGTGATGACCCTAATGGTCAATATTGAGTCAGGTCAATTCTGACATTTTCAAATCTAACGGAAACGGCTGCACCCTATTGGCCGCAAAAGTGTGTACAAGTTTGATTCAAGATCAGCTCAAATTAGGCATTTTCAAACGGGGATGATTGCGCCTTAACGGCTGCGAAATTGTGCACATGGATAACCCTAAGACGAACATAGGATATGTGACACTGACCTTCGGTGGCCTCTGAATATCAATTCAAAGTTAGATCAATTTTTGCATTCCCCAAAAAGGTCAATTTTGACATTCTCGATCCATCTGAAGGTTTCCAATCTCTACTTTGAGAAGCTCTGAGTTAGAATTTACTACAAGACCTTTATTCATCACTTTTTCTCTTGGTCAATGGTGGGTATCCAAATTAGCATATATATATATATATATATATATATATATATATATATATATATGTGTGTGTGTGTGTGTGTGTGTGTGTACGTGTGTGTGTGTGCATGCGCGTGCGTGCATGCGAGTGTGCGAGTGTGTTACTTATAAAAAGTTGCAAAAAATATTTTTCATTGCCACAATTACTTATCATAGGTCGCTTTTGTGGAATTTCGATAAAATGGACAAGAGATATTTATTAACTTTAGCTTAGTCTAGCAAAATGCTAACTAAGGAATAGAAGGGTAGATTGTGCCGTGCCAATCACCTGAGTTGGGAAGGCCTGCCTGACTTGAATATTCAAATTCGAAATCCCAACTTGGGGCTGGGTTCGAAAACAGAGAACTGACCAATACACAACGCAAACCAGCAAATATGTGCATATCTACTAAGCTTAGCTTAGTCCAGTGCACGTGAGACTCGCAGCCCCAGCAACTGCAGGGGTGCCGGAGCTTTAGTGGCCCAATATATCCGAAGATCCCTGAAAAGTCTTGAAAAAAAATCTTTAAAAAAAGTAATGTAAAATAAACTGAAAACTTCAAAGGGATCACAGTCGGATCTATGCCGCATTTTGGTCAGTGTCTACAAATAGATGTCACAACACTTGCCATAATTTGCGGGAATAACTTCTTTTGTATCGTTTTATAGTAGGCGCTCCCGGTGCTATTGTAATAAATGGTGAGATTTAATTTAATACCTTAAAAATAACCCGGTCGGAAAGAGTACAACGGTGATCCGATTATTGCTAGCGGAGACGCGGAGAGAGTCCATTAAAACAGTTCTCTTTAGAATTTTGAGGGGCAATGACTTTGGTGGAATTTTTCATTAATTGGTAGCAATCATGGTAATCGGCTTACTGGCTTCTTGAACGATTGGGATCGATTCCGAAGAGGCCCACAACCGTTGTCTGGTGCTAGATTTGGCTTATGTCCAAAGAAATCAGTAGTCTTTTGTTTCGATCTCGTATTGATTCGTGATCTTCACTAGTCAAGGTCACGATTGTGTGTTCACCGTCATTTTTAATCATTCATGCTATTTTTCTTTGTTCAAAATCTCGGCTGCGTAGATCATTTGTCAAACGTCCAGACAGATATTTTAGCCAAATTCGCTCTGTGCACTGGCCAGATTATGAATGGGCCAATTTTAGCTGGACAGAGCTTATGATCACTCGTAGATCTCTTATCCTGGCTCCGGCTCAAGCCAACAACGGTCAAGTCCTCCTGGTCGCGTTGGGAGAGATCTTCATCTCAACCAAATATGCAGCAAAAAAAACGGGATTCGAACCCGGAGATAAAGAATGAAATATCTGATGAACGACCGAATATCCGTCTTGAACCGAGTTCAAATCATATCGATCAACATTGACATGTGGTGTGCCTTGTGGCTAAGAGAGTTATGCATTTCTCACCAAAACCAGTGACCGAGCCAGGATGAGGAAGCTAGGATTTGGAATGCTGATTTTCATTTGGAATACAGGTTTAACACAATATTCATATTTCATTCACCCCTCCTGTTGGCTCACTGCGGTACAAATTTAACCTTAGTAAAGTGATCGGTGTTCGAGCTGAGGTAAACAAAAAAGCAGGCCCCCCTCATTTGGATTACTGACAAAACACAATCTTTCAAATCCATTTGTCCTTGTGTCATGTAAATCTAACCTTAGTGAATATCTATGTCTTATCAATGCCAGTGACCAGTGCTCGAGCCCGAGTAAAGAGAACAATGATTTCAAACGCTGATTTTGAAAGTGGACAAGCCATTCTTATTGGAAGTTTGGTGTGACACCATCTTCTGAAATTTATCAATCCTCACGTGGCATTGTGATACCCTGAATTTAATGTACATCTTTAACGCTCAAGTTGATGAAGAATTCGACAGAATGGACCCTGTGAAAAATGTCAATGACTGGTGTCGTTACGTAGGTTCGAGTGAAACATTCTCTGGGAGGTGGATGAAGTTATATATGTCATTATACAAGGTCTGTTCAGAAAGTACCGAGTCATTTTTAATATCTTGAGACTACAACTTTTCCCAAAGAGATTCCAGATCGTAGTCGAGATTAAGGAGAATGTGATGAGGGAGCTGATGATGGTCTCTAAAGATGACTGTTTTGAAAATTTGAAGACATTATGATTAGTGTGTTAGATCCCAAAGGGAGTGCTTAGAAAGGAATGACTGCACCATTGTTCTAGAAAGGCTATTTTTCGTCAACATTAAATATCTGATGCGCTCTCTCCGTACAGACCTTATGTCATAGTCTGATCAGCAACTGATGATTCATTGTACGTTTCGGACTATAGTGTCTTCATTTCTGTTGTTTGGAACACAACGTTCAAGTCTATATATCTTCAGCGTTTCTCACTCGTATACGGCATCCAACAGTCTTTAGAAGTGTCTCCAAACTTTTTTTCTTTTTACAATCAGACGGTTGCAGTATATGTTAGTCGGTGAAAACGTTAGCTTGAAAATAACAAAAAGGAGGATACTTGAATAGAAAATGCGTTGATTGATGAAAATACTTCATCCCAACTTCAGAAATCAGCCAGGATAATAAACAGCAGTGACCGACAGTAATCAACTACGATATGAGAGGAACACACTCTAGTTAAAATACCCACGTCCTTCTTATCCACATCCTAAACAAGGAATTCGATAACAGATAATCAACGTATGAAAACAATGAAAAAGAGAAATTAAAGACAGAAAAAAAAAGGTAAAAGTATTTTTAAAGACCATTGTCTACCTTGGACAGATGGTGTTATGATGTAAGAAGGGAATTACGTAAGAATGTAGACGGAGAGTATTAATCGGATTCCCCTGAGTCAATGGATACACTGATGGGAAACCCGGTCATTCATATATATACATACATATATATATATATATAGATAGATAGATAGATTGTTTTCGTCAACACAGCTGTCGAAGAGATCTCTCTGTCATGTCAACACAGACGTAATCAGTCGTCGAGTTTTCCCTGTTGTCAGCAACTTAAACGTAACTAGTCACCAGTTCTCCATGGCTGCTACGAGTCGTTAAATTTTTCCCCATGGCTGGACAGAGTGATGTTCGAAAGAGGGTATCTCTCAGCTCCGTCTTTCCTAGACGTCATGGACCTAAGAGGAAAAACAACTCCCTAAATAGTAGAGAATAATCCTCTTTTGTATCAACAAAAAATATAAGAAAAAGCAATAGGTAATTATATCTCTGCGAATTTATCAATATAGGTAGTCTTTTTCTTCTTGAAGTCCAATTCTTATTCATCTGTCTTTGTGTGTGCAACCCCCTCTCATTGCCGCTTCGATGAAGTATGGCCTTTTGAGCTGACCTCTCTGCTTTGAATTTGACTGACTCAGCAATTCCTATCAGGGATCTCTGTGTCGACTGGACTTTGCTCTCTGGATCGTATAAGATTTTTAAGACTTGTCCCAAATAACGTCTTCATCTGCTTTGATCTTGTTTAAAAGAATTTGAGCTTGCTGATCTTCGTGCAATGATTTTGGCACCCACTGAGCCAAACGCTAGCTGGGGCCAAGATGTTCACCGAAAATGAATATGCCGAACCATGTGAGATTTCAACTTCAGTCGTTATTGCATCATCGGCCACAATTTTTTCATTCGTCAAGTTTGAAAGATTCCTCTCTCTTGATTCATGTTTCCCTCCAAAACGCTTGATACATCTACAAAACATTGTTCTACGTAGGGCAGCGTCCCTTCAAATCCATTACAAAGCTTCAATGATTTGGGAAGATTTCTGCTTGCGTTTTGTAAAAAAAAGGTTCGACGTTTCTTGATGTTAGTCCTGACCTCAAATTTTTTTTTTTTTCTCTACGGCACACAACTTTGATTAAAGATCGTTGACAAAAGATACAAATCATTTTTTTCAATTCTGGAGCTTGAGCTCTCAGTATTAAATCTCTGGTGCGTATCATAATGAATCTTGAATGCTTACCAAGTTAAATTGCATAAAAGGAGGTCTCTTTTTTCTACCCCCCCCCTTTCAAAAGCTCCTGTTTTGCAATACTCAATGCCATAAGTATCTGTAGGGACATTGTTATGCATATCAAAATCAAGAGCTGGGTATCTACACTTAAAAAAAAATATAATAAAACGAGCATCTTAACTTTGAAATAAGGAAGATATTGCGGGTGAAACTTGCTCAAAAAACCAAAAGCGATTTTCACCAGAGTTTTATTCGAATAACATCCCACAATCTTTAACAACATAGTACCCACAACTGAAACCTTGATTTACGATGATTTGGTATCATAACAGCCAGGTTGATTTTTTCTTTGAAAAAAAGGAGAAAAACAACAACCTATATAAGTCATGAAAAGGTTCACGCTCACTAACGACAGGTGACTATAAAATGTATTTCTGGCGTTTGATCGCAAATGATGGGGTAAGGATTGAAATAGTGTAATCCAACATAACGCGCGTTGAGCACTTATCATATGCACCTATATATATATATATATATATATATATATATATGTGTGTGTGTGTGTGTGTGTGTGTGTGTGTGTGTGTGCGTGTGTGTGTATGTGTGTGTGTGTGTATATATATATGTCTGTGTGTGTGTATATATATACATATATATGTCTGTCTCTGCGTGTATATATATATATATATATATATATATATATATGTCTGTCTGTGTGTGTATATGTGTGTGTATGTGTGTGTGTGTGTGTATGTGTGTGTGTGTGTATATATGTATGTCTGTGTGTATACATGTGTGTGTGTATATATATATATGTGTCTGTCTGTCTGTGTATGTGTGTGTATATATATATATATATATATATATATATATATATATATATATATATATGTCTGTCTGTGTGTGTATGTGTGTGTGTGTGTGTGTATGTGTGTTATTAAGAAATGGATATATGATCAGACAGAATGATTATAAATTGCCTGATATCATATTTGAACTCTTATTCGAAATGATCTCCCGTTATTACACGGTGAATGTATCATTTGACGTAGACAACGTAAATAGAATAATTTTAAGCGAAGAGAAAATTTCTTCTTAATCATCTATCTATTCATCTGATTACGTCACGCCGCCACCACCCGAGGTTCCCACGTCCTAAATTTTTATTTTCTCTTTTCTCTCACTCGACTACCTTGCATGTGTTTCGACCCTTTCTCCAGCAAAGCAGAACAGCAGAAGATATTCTCGCTTGAAGAGCCGTCCTTCCCACGCTCAGCCATTTAGTCATATCACCACTAATATCGAGTAACACTCTATTTTCTTCCGATATACATCTATGTAAAAATAAATATATCTCGTATTTAACGGCATATAAGACGCTCATTTGAAAAAAAAAAAAAATCTCAACTCAAAATCACCCTGCAACCTACACTGTGAAGGTAAGGCTTGGGAAGTCAAGCTTAGAATCTACGAATTTCTTAAGTGGAGAACAGGGCACGCTCTAGAAAATTCCCCATGATTTCATTTTGTCAAACGGCAGTCCAAGTCTGGAGTTGATTTATTTTTTCGTGGCAACAAGAACAAGAACAATCCTCAATAAATTCCCCTAGTCTATAGTTGACAATTCTCACCAAATTCAAGAGAGTAAAACCTTCACTGTTTGTTTTTTTGGTCACGTTAAACCAAACTTTTTTGTAAATTCTGAATTCCCAATCATCGGGAATCATGACCAACTGATCGGTAGACGGCTCTCTTACCGACTGAACTCAACACTTATAAATCTGTGAATATTTATATTAAGAATACGTAAAGGCTTAGTTCATTGTAATAAATTAATACATTTATGAAATTGACAATACTCTATCGTGAAATGAAATACACGTTCAAGGGATTGATAGCTGGTTCTTTCAACGCCTGAGCTAAACTAAAGTCTTACATATTTACGAAATTTTATCTCACAGACATGCAAGGACTCATCGTATTCTAATAAATGAATACATTTATAATTGAAAAAATATACATCTTTAATTTTTTATCTATAATGTATACGATACGAAAGTTGCAGTAATCATCTTCAGTTGGAATTGAAGTAGAGTGTCAATCTGCAGTGCCCAGGCTTGTTAAGAACACTGCTGCTGGTGTTATATGTATATATATATATATATATATATATATATATATATATATATATATATATATGATCCACACACACACACACACACACATATATATATATATATATATATATATATATATATATATATATATATATATATATATATATATATATATATATATATATGCATGCGTGTGTGAGAGTGTCTCTGTGTCATGTTTGGGTTAGTTTTCTGGTTAGATTTTTTACTCGAGGAAAAACAATTTTCGGTCAGATTCCTCAAAAAAAACTACTTTCAGAAGGTTTCCTCCGGTGAAAGAAAGTAAGGCCCAGTTCAGCATTATTGTTACATCGTAAATTTAAAAAAAACCCTTCTCAAAACTGGCATTAGAATCACACTGTAAAGAGAACCCACTCTCTAAAACCTTTCAGAGTTTTTCTTTGTAAGCTGACAAATTTCCTGAAGATTTGAAGATGTAGTGGATTGAAAACTCATAGAATTAGAAATATTAACGTTTTTAAATTTTCTCCGTCGGAGTTTGAACTTGGAGCGCAAATTACATTTTCCATGCTTTTAACTGAAGGGTCATTAGTACTTCCATGGTTTATTCTAGAAATAAATAAATCTTTTAATGGAAGCTTATAAATTAGGACAGAAAAGAAGTAGTTTTGACCCAAAATTGACCTGTAACGACCTTGGAGGTCAGCGTCACCTATCCATCAGCATGGGTGATGGGTGGTACTATACTCTGATTTCTCTAGCTGTCAATTTAGGGTCAAAACTGCTCATCCCGGTCAAGTTGTTCCGAATCCTTAATGACCTTTGCAATCTATGACCATAGAAACAGATTTTGTGTTTGTGTAAATACTTACTAGTAGTATTTTTCATATAAATGAATCATCGTTTACATGATAAGTACTGCTCATAACTATTTGAACCAACTAACAACCAAGCGAAGAAAAGTGACTGCGGCTTTCGTATTAAAATATATATGCATAGAAAGAAAGAAAATTAAAGAAGAAAAATGGGCGATTGAGTAAAACGTAAGTAGTAGCCGCTTAGAAAGAAAGAAAGAACGAAAGAAAGAATTAAAAATTGAAAGAGCAACCGAATAAAAAAAATGGGAAGGCCGCTAAGAAAGACTTGAAATAATTAATAAATACATGAATAAAGAAAGAAAGAAGGGGTAAAAGAGAAAAGAAAGAACAAACCGCTTAGAGAAAGAATGAAAAAAATTGAAGAGATAAAAAGACCGACTGAGTGAAAAGTAGACGAACAGACCACATAGAAAGAATGAATGAAAGAAAGAAAGAAAAACAGTCAGTGTCAAATATCCATGAAGATCAGATTGGCAAATGGCGTCGTAGAACAATATATAAGTTCAACCATACAAGTGTCAGTTTGAGAGTTCAAAGATCATCTGTCCATCAATGCTGTGCACTGATCGGCTACTCAACCATGATCTATAATTCAGCCATTACCATTCAGCATCTTCTCTCGGGCATATCGAATGACTGCGCCCACCTGGGGTCATGTGGAAGGAAATAGTGGGTACGTCTAGAGACGCTCCATATGACCCATAGTCCAGTGGTGGTGCTGGTGTTCTGGGCAACTTCGAGAATATACTTATTTTTCTCGAATCATATTGGTTTCAACAATTTGTTTCATTTCTATTAATAGTGACATACTCACTTAACCTCCATTACTAATTGCTGAGTAGGCTGACGCCAGGGTCCACAATATTTTTATCATTTTAATATTAGCCCCCTACCCCAGACAAATGCCATGCAAAAAGTTCGTAAACGTACATTGTAATAATAATAATAATAATAATGATAATAATAATAATAATCATAATAATAATAATGATAATGATAATAATAATAATAATAATAATAATAATAATAATAATAATAATAATAATAAGAAGAAGAAGAAGAAGAAGAAGAAGAAGAAGAAGAAGAAGAAGAAGAAGAAGAAGTATTTGGATGAAATTCTATACAATCACAATTCAACTCCATTGAATTTCTTGTTTACTTACTCTAGTTATGATTTCGATGGAAGGGCCCCTGTTTGAATTACAGCCATGGGGGTGCAGATAAACTTAATCTGGGACTATTCATAACATAGTAAAATACAGCAGAAGACCCTAAAAATTGAGCGAAGTAATGTAGAACTTTGGAAAGGGGAGAGAAAACGGCAAAACTTTCGAAAATTAGTGGTTCCATTACGATGCAATATGAGAGTTCGTAGAGAAGAGCCGTCAATTGAAAAAATCTGAATACCTCTACAACAGTAACGCCCCTGCTAGTACCTCAATCTAACCAACAAATCATCAAACTGATTGCAATACGACTCCAATCCCCCACTTCACTTACGTTGAAATCTAATGCTTTATTTGGAAATCAATCAGCAGATGAGATGCATCAGTTTTTGATGACTCAGGCGAATGAAAAATACCCAAGTGACTGTGAGCATCACGACAGAAATATAGAGGAGTCACTAGCGAAAAAAATCAGTACATAATGTCAACCTTGTCGTCCGAAAAGACCTTTATCGGCTGATGTATCCAAGAACACACGATGCTATTGAGCTTATTTTTACTCTATTGTGTCAAAAGGAACTTGGCTACGTTACTCTCCGAAATCTAATCTCTGTTACTGAGAACCATGTTGGTTCTTTGCTGATAGAAGTAATTAAGCTCTTATGCTTGGGTTGACGGTATCAATAACTGGCAAGGTCTTAATAAAAAAAATCAATACCCATGAATCATCAAATTTAAACCAAGAGGTGTGTGCAGTTTACGGTTTGTGGAAGAGTAGTAATTCAATTGATGAGAATCCAGAGTCATAAGTCCGAGAAGAGGCAATTTCTGGAATCAGCTTCTTCATCATTTATTAAAGGTGTTTATCGATTTGACCCAGCAAAATGTATATCTTAGAGGTTACACTGAGGTCGCTGGGGGTATTGAAGTAAAGTGAAGAGACTTTTTTGTCATTGATAGGACTTTTGGGTAAATATGATCGAGTGCTTCGAGAAATCCTTGACATCCAAGATGGAGATACGAAATACTTGAGATACCTTATACAGAGTCAGCAAATAAACCTTCTACCATCAAATATAAAAAGGCTCTTGTAAGATGACTTCGAGAGAGCCCCGTTTTCTACATTTTACTCGACACGGATAAGTAAATTAGATCAATTAAGCATTGTATTTGGGTATGTGGGTAGCGTATTTCTGACAGAAATCAGAAACCAATGGAATTACAAGTAAATGAATTGTTTTTAGAAATTTATCTTAAACATGATCACATTGCATCTGGCCTTGAATTTACTATGACAATTTATTTGCACCCCCCCAACCGCGAAATAGACATTTGAAAGTTTTGAGGACATTCGTAAGATACCGCTAACATGATGACGGGCGTCTATAGGGTCTGCAAACAAGCTTTTGCGGCTAGAAAAATACGAAAAATACTTGTAAAGCATATAATTCGAATCTTATAGTGAATGATGCTGTAAAATATATTACCGAAGTTATTGATTTTTTTTTTTTTTTACATTATTAACCGCTTGTACAATTTAGTGTTGAGAGGTGGGGATCATTACACGAAAAAGACATTCCATCAGGGACTCTCAGACGGTTGTATCCAACACGATGGTCTTCAACGGACGAAGATTCAACAAATTTTAGGTTTAGATAGAATGAAGTCGTAAAAGCGCTGATAGAAATACTTTTGGAGTCGAGAAAGTAGACGAAAATGTTGAAGCCAAAGGACTTGGAAGTTGACTCGCCAATTTTAGTTTCACAATAGTACTTGTTATGTTTTCGTTCATAACGCCTCAGAGTAAATACCTCAGGACTGAGATCCACACAAAAGAGACAAACGAGTACATAAAACGGATATATTACGGATATTGAGACTGTGGCAATACAACTGACTAAGGCACGGAGAGTAGAAACTAACTTTGAAAAGAGAATTCGTCAGGGGAAAAACCACATACTTAAATGAGTTATGTCAAGAAAAAAATCAGTGAAAAGCGCTTCAAAGTGGGTGTTATCTATAGACTACTTGATATCGTATCTTCATGGTTACATTAACGTTTTGAATCTCACCGATGCGTTGCCAAAAAATTCGAAGTCCTAAACCTAGAGGATTTGGACAGTGTTAACAAATCATCATCATCATCATCATCAGTCTTTTAGCGTCCGTCGTTGGACATAGACCTTCCCCAGGATTTGCCACACTTCTCTATCATGGGCGTCACGGAGCCAGTACTTCCTGAACTTGTCTAGTTCATCTCTCCATCTAATATTTTGCCGGCCTCGGTTGCGCATATGGTCTCAGGGAATCCATGTTGTGAGTCGTGATGTCCATCGATTGTCAGCCATTCTTGCAACATGGCCAGCCCACCGCCATGTTAACAAATATGAAGTGATAAATACTGCGATGATTTGAAGGACTCATTCCCACAATAAATAATCAATTTTTGAACAGTAATGGGAGATAAAATGAAACAAGCGTAAAGTACCAGACAGCTGGCCAAATCAATTGTTTGTGAAAATTTGACCATGTACGCAAGTTTCCCAGGAGTCTGTACAGCTTATATTTTGTTTGAAACTCGGCCTGTTACGACTGCAGCAACCGAGAGATTACTTCAAAAACTAAAGTTGATTAAAAAACTATTTCAGAACCTCAATGTCACAAAAGCGACTCTCGGGACTTTTTTTACTTCAAGTATAGAAAACGAGACAGCTCATAAAATTGACTTCAACCAGCTAATTGACTCGTTTGCAGCTGCAAAGTCTCAGAAGGGTAGTTTCTGAGATGAAAATGGAAAACTGAAGTAACTCTATTCCCAGAAAATTCACAAGACTGTATCCGAAAGACCTCACGAATCTTTATTTTTGATAGTTTTATATTTTGTGTTGAATACAATCAAAAGAATAAGCTTCAGTGTAAAAAAAAAGTTTTATTTCTGAAGTTTTGGGGGTTTTTTTTTCAATTTTAAAATCAGAATAAAACCTTCAGACCAAAACATCGTCGTCAAAACTTTTTCTGGGGTGCAAAGTTAACAATTTACAGTTGGGCACAATCAGACTTAACGCCATCACTGGTACATGACAATATTTAATACGCTCAACAGCGATCAAAGCCAAACAGAGAGAAGAGTTGAGGATGATCAGTGATCTTCGCTACGTATCCTATTGTTATCCTTGTACCAGACTAGTCAAAATTGAGTAAATATTCGGCAAAATTAAGCGAAATGGTGATGTCTGAAAGAGATGTATAATTAACTTCAGGATTGGTAACAAAACTACTTCTGCAAACAATCGGAATGCCTATGGGGCTCGACCCTGCATATTTTGGGGCTGATTTATACTGATACATACATATATATATATATATATTAGACAAGAATATAAATTTATGTCATCATTATTTAAAAATGATATAAATAGAGCACACAAATTTCGTTATTAAGCACGCTTCATAGATTATACGTGAGATAAAATTGGAAAATTCCAATGGCCATATAATACCCCAAATAAATTGAACTTAAACATGAACACGAAGGAACACGTGCAATATTCCTTGAGCTGGGTATCAAGATCAGAAATGGAATATTCATGTATAAAGTATTCGATGAACGAGACACATTCCTATTCCAGGTAGTACGCATGTAACAAAAAATAGTGATATACCACTTTATATATTTTACGAAATTATATCATCAGGATACCCAAAAATAACGCGTTCAATCCTTGCAATTAAGGATTTCGCAGTGAAAAATGCAAACTCAATAATCAGAATGATTAGACAATTAAATATATGGAATATCTAAACAATTGATTAAAGCAATGAATAAATACCATGTCGCTATGAAGTATCATGATGATATTACATATGTATATATTAATATGTGTGCGTTTATGTATGGTCTTTAGTTGGAGACATTGACTGAGTTGCGGATCTCCCACAGAGAGAAGTTCAGGTGCAAAGATGACCAGTTGGACACTAATATCTTCAGCTTGAAAAGGGATCTGATTTAAGACTCATAAACGTCTGTATCTCAGATTTCTTCTAGGATAAAACTGAAAGATTATTTAGTGGTTTCCTTTCGCCGATTCCAGCTCGTGGGGTAGGTTGCTGGGGGAGGAGTGCGATCCCTAAATCTAGGTATTTGGTCAGTCTACTTTGAACATTCAGAGAAAAAAATCATTTTTCAGGAATACGAAAGTAACATAGAGAAAGATCTAAGAGATTCAAATTAGAGAGGTGAAAAAATATTTTTCACAGAATATGTATAATCAATTTGAATTTATTAGTAGATCTGCAGAATTTAATCCTTAGTTAGAATTTTTAGGCTACGTATCTAACAGAAATATACTTCAAATATCATGATACCTAACTCAAAAAATTAGCAACATCCATTTAGCATATATTATAATAATGCACTGAATCTAATTAGTAAAATAAGATTATATACTGATCCAAACAAAATGAAATAAAACAGAAATAAAACATCCATGTATCACAAATTATGATAAAGCTATTAATCTAAAATTGACGTACATATACGGCAGTTATGTTTGATCAACACACCTTGAGTGTACCGTGGTAAAATATCTGTTCTGTTTTTTAAGATACTCGAAACAGGTCGGTCCATGGTGAAACATCTGATGGTCCCCACGATGATATTAAACTCATAATATTAGGATCTGAATGTAAATAATAGTAATAACATCCAATTCTGTATAAAGCATGGAAAACTCTGAACACAGTACATTAAAAGAAATCGGAAAAAACTGACTTGTATGACATAGCATAGTAGATGCTTTTGAACTGTACAAATTTTCTAAAAGAAATGATTTCTCTCTGCATAACTCTTTACCAACAACTTCAAAACATGAAAGTGTAAAGTTTTCAAGACTACACAAACACGCGTATATTCATATATATATATATATATATATATATATATATATATATATATATATATATATATATATATATATATATATATATATATATATATATATATATGTCTATTGAGTGGATTTAAGGTGATCCGACAGAATGTTGATGAAAATGATATGATGACCCCCTGCCCCTTTTTTCCTCAGACAAGCTCGATACTCACAGACACAGACCCTTCTTATTTCAGCTCGAATTTGATTCTCACCTACACTGATACAAACACCTCCCCTCTCACTCTTACTAAGTAAACAACAACAACAACAACAACAACAACAGAAATATCCCCATTTTTTCCTCAAATCTCAAACATGTCAGCAACGTACATTTTTTTTCTCAGCACCGCCTCAAGTTTCTCTAAAAAAAGTTGGCTGGCAACTGTTGAATATATAGGTATGTACACACAAGATAAGTTCGTTAGACACATGGTTAAGTTAGTTTTCATTGTTTCTCCCCTATCAGGATGGTCTTGGCATTCGTTTTTTATTGGGCAGAGTAAGTGCTTCTAGTTTTCGCTTTTGGTAAACGTTTCATTGTTACTTTGGATAAGAGCAATACCTCGCTCAATAACATTATTAAAGATTTTCTTCTTTTAGGCCCGTTCTCTGCACTCCTTGTAATTTTCATTGTCTGACCGGTTCCGTGGAACTGGTGCTTCTTCTATGCCCGTAATCTTCAGGATCTCAAAGAGGAGTTAAGTATTCTTTGTGACGAATGATGCCGTATCATTATCGATACAATCACCAGGCATATCGATGCGTCGAGGGAAGTGATCTTTTACAGAATGTTGGAGGTTTTGCACCTTTTTCTTTCTTTAACTCACCGTGTCGTAAAAAAAGGCCATTTCAATTAGATGCTCCGATAAGTACCACTTATGACAAATCATAGCAGCTTTTGATGCTTCTCCATTGGGGTATCTTTTCGCAATGTCAAACATTCCAAGGTCAATCTGAGAAGTGTGTGTCCCCATTGAAGCTACATATCAGAATTTAACATAAATTTAACTGACAAATAAAGATAGCCGAGTTACATTTCGTTCTCTACGTGGCATGGGCTTGAACTGGTTCCAGAAAAGGTGGTTGTTCAGTGCAAAAGCCCCTTCTCCAATCCACCTAGCAGAGTTCGAATGGCGGTTTGAGTAAAGACAGTTCAAGGATCCCGTTGTAGACACAAGGATTAGCCGCGTGCAAAGCAGTAGGTCAAGTAGTCGAGTATTTATTCCTCATCTCTTGGAGCTGAAGGGTTATTGAACAAGCTTTGGGATGCCGAGAAGAAATCTTTGTTTGATGAAGATTTTCATTTCTTTTCAAATCTTGGAAGAAGGAGTCAATTGCAGGACCACCTGTAGGACGAAAAGACGTGAGCGAGGACGATTTCATTCATACAATATCCAAATGAGTTTGTGCCCCGATATCTCCTCAATCTTGACACAGACTCCATCATGTAAACCTGTACTGGGCACCATTGTATCAAAGACAACGCCTATCTCACAGTGTTCTATGTTTGATTGTGTTATAGTTTGAATCATGCCTGGTCTCGTGCCTCACCTGTTCTCAACTCGGACTTTGGGACATTTCTCCTGTTATTTGTGGTAGTCAAAAAACTTTCCAAGTTTCCCACTGCAAGAATCGATCCACTGAGTTGAGATGCTGACTCAACCACAGACTTCCATCAGCTTCTGATATGCTTAGTTCAGACTGGTAAAGATAGTTTTTCCTTCATAGACATGATAGTATGTTAGTAATAGGAGACCATCTAGACAAGCTGAGAGATTAGATATTGATAACTTTCAAGTTGGCTTCCCAAGAAGCTACACTTCAGGGCTTGATTTTCTTTGAGCCATTTTATTTTGGAGTCAGAATATAAAGCCTGTTAGCAAATATAATGTATAGTCAAAATCATGTGTCATTTTGATCAAAATAGCTTACAAAAACTGACGGAAAATCTAAATTAGTAATTAAATAGATTATGAAAGAATATGTTTATACACCATTTAAATTCACTTCTACAAAATTTATTGCATCTTTCATACAGATAAAGTATATATCTTTGATACTTTTCATAGCTACACTTTCTAAAATACTCATATGATCGCAATGGGTCTCCTATAATAATAAATAGTATATAAAACCGGGTTGAAATTATAACTTTACAAATTTAAGATTATAAAAATTGTAACTCCCGATCATCTTTGGCGTCCTTCGGACTTCGTCTTCTTCAATCAGACCCTCGCAAGTTGCTGATTCAAACGCTCCCAGGCGGGGAAAGACGGCTAAATTGTTGCAGAATTCCTGTTCTAATTTGCTAAGCTCGCGAATGTAGCAGTCAAATCCCCGACACAGCTCTTCCCTGCCAAGTTCATGGCGTTGTTCGACACTTTCTTTAATCTATAACTATCTGACCTTGGTAGCGCTCGCTGTTCCAGATCATTCCTAGCTAACTTCATGGTTACAGCCCCCCCCCCCTGGGAAAGGTTCTCTTCTAGCGTCGTTGACGCCTCGGCTTTAGCTACGGTGAGTCTCGGTGTGCACTTGACTGCGAACGACCTAATCTTGACCTCAAGGGAAGCCCATCCCTTATTACCCCCTATCACCCCCTCTATTTCCCGCTGAACTAACCCCTCTGGCTGTTCATGGAAACCCCACTAATTCAACAGGGATATGTTCGGTTTGCAGTGACCACTCATCTTAGGCCTATTTCCTAACCTCAGTCGGGCTACGACTAATCTGTTGTCCGAATAGTCGTACTTGTGGAATGGGGGCAGGTTAAGAAGGCTACGTCGACTCTCCTAGCATTCTATCTATATAGCTCATCTTAGGAGAAAGGGGCCACATTTCCTGCCTCGGGTGATCGAAACGGTATCTGTCTACGAGTCGGTAATCGTTGATCAGATGGATCAGGTTGCGATCTACCAGGTTGCCCCTTCCTCGTATTCGCACCCCCGCTCTTCCCACAGTCTATCCAAGGTGGCGTTCCAATCGCCAAGTAAAACTAGTCGCTTGGAATCAGTAAGGAAATCTCCGAGCCGCTGGAGGTAGGAATGTCGCAACACCAGATTATTTGGCGCATATACCGCCAGCATCTGGAAATCGCAGTCTCCAACGGCGATATCGGCCACAATCAGTCTGCTTCCGTGGATAATGATGACCGTTGCGTAGAGGGTACGTTTCACCAATAACGAAACGCCCAGTAGCTGTCTTTGGACACATAGCTGCCATGTGCCCCGGTTGTTTGCAGGTCCAGCAGTGCGGCCTGCGACCTTCGACAACAACGAGTACTAGGCTGCCCTGGTAGGATATGATGTCTGGGATATCCCAAAAGTTCACCCTGTTCACCTAGATGAACAGGGTATACTCTCCGACTCGGTACCCTCTTTTGACTCCCCTGACGTTCCTAAACTGGGAAAAAAAAGGCGCTGATACAATCTGGTTTCAGTGATACAGGGGTCCTCCTACGACCTCGGTATTCAGTTCGAAGTCTGAAGTTTTGGGTCCTCTGTTCCATTCCTGCTAACCGGACACAATCGGTGCTAGTGTCCTGGAGTGCTTCCCACGTTACGAAGCTTTTCGTACCAGGTGCTTGGGGACTAGCTTCTGTCCTTCCAAGGCTTCCATGATAGAACCCTCAACGCACTTACCAGTTTCTTGGTCTTGGTGTTCAATGAGCCTCTCATTCTTCGGGGATTATGAGGATCTCATTGTATTCATCAGCTTAGAGAAAAGATTATTCTGTTAGCTGAAAAATACAACTATGAACACAAAACCTTTTTACTCATTGGACCCCTCTTGTAGAACCATCATCATCATCATCATCATCATCATCAGTCTTTTAATGTCCGTCGTTGGACATAGACCTTCCCCAGGATTTGCCACAATTCTCTATCATGGGCGTCGTGGAGCCAGTATTTCCTGAATCTGTCTAGTTCATCTCTCCATCTTGTGTTCTGTCGGCCTCTGTTTCTTATGTGATCTCTGGGGATCCATGTTGTGAGACGTGATGTCCATCGGTTGTCTTTCATTCTTGCAACGTGGCTTACCCATTGCCATTTGAGTTTTTTAATAGTTTCTATGATGTCATGGACACCCGTTTTCTTCCTTATATGCTGCACTGTCCTTGTAGAATACCAGTGTCTTTTTATTTCACTCTCTCTCTCTCTCCCATCTCTCTCTCTTTCTCCCTCTCTATATATGATGGTATGGCTTCGTGAACATCAGAGCCATGACTGATTACTAAACAATAATACTTTCCCTTTTCCCCTGTCAATTTCAATTTGTTATTGAAAATCTCCATTCCCCGTTTTCTAATTTGTGACAGCTATTTGTTCTCTTGGAACACAAAGTGGGGTATGAGTTCATTATATTAGATCGATCAATGAATGGTTGCGTTGGATTTTTTTCACCTGGTGGATAGGACAGGTACAAAGGAAAATTATACAGTTAATCATAGCCTTGTTTGTTACCATGGTGAATTCGTCGGGATTGTAGGTAGAGTAATAAGGTAGAAGTAGAGCATTATCTATCTCACTGTTTACATATGTATACATATATGTGTATGTGTGTGTGCTGTAACTTGATAATGAATAATATATGATATATTATACATACTGCAAACCCTCTAATTAACGGACCAAGAAGGGATGAATGTCCGTTAATGCCGATTGTATTATAACTTATAACGGGTTATGTATGAGAGAACCTAAATCGCCAAAAAACCGTAAAAATAGCACAAATGCAAACATGAAACAGTACAAAGATATAAGTAAAACTGTAAGAGAATATAGATCAATTATAAATATTAGAAATTACTTTTTTTTACTGATATCATCACATGTTCCTTGGTAATACCAGTACCACCTGTTTGTTTAGAAGTCATAGTAAGTGATAGCGAAAGAAAGCTCAATAAATCCAGGTGTCATAAAAAGAGTGGACAAGAAAAACCCTGCCTCCACCAAGCGTGTAAATAGAGTGGAGCTAGAGGCATTAAGCATTGCTGTGGCTGTCCCTGGAACGACACACGATGGTCACTTCGAGCACTAACGGACAAGACCGATACTCGAGGTTCCAAAATATATCTCTCTATGTCAGATACAAATTAAAATCTATTGGACATCCAAAATTGTCAAAACAAAAACGAACCATCCTTTAAGAAATTATAATTTAGGTCTGTTATTTCATTATCAATTTTCGTTTCGTCACAAAATAAAGAGATAGAATAGGTTGATAAATTCGAATAAACTTCTAAGTTTAAACTACAAGGTTGTTGCAGGAGCAAATTCAGGTCAAAATAGCCAGAATTTTCCTAGAGAGTTTCTTTAAAAAAAAATTATAACAATTGTTGCATTTGATTCTCACTTGATTTAAGATATATTATTTCTTTTTAAAAGATTGATTTTGTGGAAGAAAATTCACGAAAATAACCGAATAAGAGTGAGATTGATCTTTGACAAATCTTGAGTCGCATGATTAGTGAAACAACGTTGTCTTATCAACAGCCAACATAATCACCCCTTCGATCTACAATACCGCACTGTTATGGGGAATAACACATTGCACGTGATTGATTCTTACGTGAAAGTTTACAATACGAAGACCCTGCTATTACTATATCTAACGAAGATGTTTTCTATCAGAATCCCGAGGATTTAGTATGTTCATGCAAGCACGCATATTCAAACAACTTGCTTCCACTTTAAAAGTTACTTCTTCTCAAAAACGAATTTTTCCTATAAGAAACCAAGGCCAGATTCAATCAAACGGATCATATTACTTCATTGGAGGATTTTTTTTTTCCATATTTTTTACGCACGAATCCCGGTGGACGAAATATTCTCAATGAACTGATTTTGTCCAGTATTTCCGAAATCTGGTGATAAGACGTCCTTTTATAAGATGGTTAACAGAGATAAATATGCATTATATATGTGTACGTCGTAACTATATATATATATATATATATATATATATATGAGCTAAATCGGATAAATACATGCATACAGGTTCCCTTCGTTGTGGCATAATGATTAGCAATTTTGTCTCGCTGATTGTTACTAGTGAGTTCGGTCCACAGTGGGTGCTCTATACTTGTGGCCTTGTGCCAGAATCAAGCTATTCCTAGTGAATAACTAAATAGATACATAAATTGAAAAAAAGAAGAGAATGAAATAAGAGAGAAAGAAAGATATATAAGAACCGAGAAAGATAGAAAGACAGAAACATAAATTGATAGATACGAACCGAATAAAAGGAGACAGAAAGTCGAAGATACACCAAATATCCTTAGGTTTATGTTTTGTTGTTTTTTTTTTAGAAATCTCTGCTGATGTCTCGCTATCTATCTATCTATCTATCTTCCCGTGCATGCTTATTTATGTAGGTCAGACGAGCTATATATTTCCAGACAACTTTTTCCTGTACCATCTGGCTCTGATTTATGAAAACTAACACCCGCCCTGAACAATTCTCTTAAAGATGACGGGCGAATGGCGGTTACCCTCAATTTTTGTTCCATAGTACAGCACATGTCTGTAAAATCCGTTTCCCATTTAAGGTCGACTAAAGCTAAAATACCAGTCGACCATGCACGAAAAAACTAACCAAAAAAAGGAATTGACGAAACCATCCATCATGGAAGTCACCTGCACAGCGCATGTCAAGCTTTCAGAATTGGTGTTTGCGTATGTGTGTGTGTATGCATGTGTGTGTGTATGTGTGTGTGTATACATGTGCATGTGTTTGTGTTTACTGTTCCATTTCTCACCCAGAAAGAGCCAAAATAAAGGAGTATCATCGAGCTAAACATTATCACACACACACACACACACACACACACACACACAAATACATACACACACATGTATGTAGTGAAGGTTGCGTTATCCATCCATGAAGAGTGCTCGATACATTTACTAGAGTGTCATATGACGACATTTTCGTATTGGTAATATATTAATGCATTTTGGATAATACTAAGATCTGTCTATGATGTTAATCCAAATTTAGCTGTTCCATTGAAACTCGTAAATTAAAGCGGGGTTTCATCGGTTAGATGTAAGTAAAAATAACTCAACACTCACTTTGACTTGATTTTCAGGTAACAGATACCCGCTTTAAGCTAATATATTTTCTCTGTATCAAAAGTACAAGGAAAGGAATATTTTCTCTTCAAAATCCACTTGGATGATAATTAAATTGACTAATTTTCATTGAGCCCTAAGCAAATAAATGCAACTTTACTTTAATTTTAGGTGAATTTTGAATACGAGTTTAGATTTTTCACTTGAGAAGACTTTTTAAAAGAACAGAGCTTGACGTTGTAAAGCCATGGACACTAGTTATTATACATGTACGAGTAAATCTACTAATCATTGAAGAGATTAGTTTATTATTTGATAGCAATAGAACTGATTCCCCATTATATTGACCCTCTCACTCCAAATACCAAGATTACCTGCTCTTGGTACCGTCTTTTCATACAATCTTTTTCAGGGATAATTTTGAGTCTAGTATATAAAACATGAGAGTTGAATCAAGTCTACTGACTTACGTACATCAGGCAATAGATATAGATGTTTTAATCATGGGGTCATCAGTTTGTATCAAATTACCGACTGAAAACCAATATCCCTCTTTATGGCCATCTTATGCCAAGATCTATTAATCACAAAGGAATCAGTTTAATATTTGATAACAATAGAAAACCGATCCCCTCACCATTGATCCTTCATTTCATATACTTTTTTCAAAATGTCTGAAGTTTGCTTCAAGTACGCAGATCTTTTTTATGCCATTGTATTCGGGTATATTTTGGGGCTGTGTATGCGAAATATGAATGATGTTGCTGCTCTGTACATTTAGATATGAACATAAACTTACCGTGACCAATTTAGTGCAGGAAAGCCACACACACTGGTGCTTATAGGTAGAGAAATGAACTCAGCACGAGTTGCTATCAGACCATCTATACTGGGATTATTTACTAACATGAGTAAGATACTCGGAGCGTTGCAAATGGCTGGCGGTCGGCGTCTCGGCCAATCAGCGCATGATAAATACCCAACGGGGAATTTTTAAAAAGTTGCGAAAATCGGGATTAAAATTTGACAGACATTCGCTTGGGATATCTTCGTTATTTTTAGAGCTACACCGCTCGAGGTTTTTTTTTTTATCTTGAACACTCAGTAATATGATTCTGATGCGTACTACAATAAATCTCAAAAACAGTGTTACAATGCAGTGAGATTTTTCAGGTTTTTTTTCTTTAAAGCAAAATCAAAAGCTCGCATTTTTGGTCTAATCACGGTATTAGGTTTTTAGGAACATTTTTATGTATATCAAGATCAGAAACTTAGTATCGATTCTTCAGAACAACACATAAAAATATTGAAAACATTGCGGATGAAACATGGTCAAAAAGTGGCATGCTATTTTCAACAGGGTTGGATGCAGTGCAATTTTCGTGTATATATATACATATATATATATATATGTGTGTGTGTGTGTATATATATATATAATTGTGTCATCTACAGACAGCTGTATCGTTGTATTACAACTCTTCAGTGTGGCTGTAGACAATCCATTATCCTATCCAGTACCACGAGGTAGGATTGACACCTTCGCTTTCAGACCCGGAGGCCGGTATCCTAGCGCTATGCCACGGAACTGGGCGGTCAATAAGGCTGAATTTAAGCGATATATTTATTTAGCTTAAATTCCCCATCCACGAAAATGCTCTACTCCCATGGAAGAGCATTGCATAAGCTTACAATGAATATATATATATATATATATATATATATATATATATATATATATACGCACACATGTACACATGCATGTACACATGCACACACACATATATACATATATATGGGAGACACATTGGTCCTGTTTTGAACACAAAGCTGTATGAGGAATACTTTAATAGAGCTACAGGAACCATTCTTGGTTTAAACTGAGCGTCAATATCTTGCCTAAATTTGAGATAATTGTTATATCAATGAAGAGCAAAACTAACTCAACATAACTCACAGTTTGTATCACAGCTGACCTAGTGACACAGAGAACAACTTGGTGGCCCACGGTGTGGGGCAAGTCGGCCTCTCATTTTCAAAAAGTAGAAAATGATACTCAAGAAGGCTGATTTTATCATTTAGCTCAGAAAATAAGAAACATTCAGTTGTGATGTTAACAGCGCCATGATCTTTGTTCTGTGTATAATGATACGTGGCGTTCATTCAGTAGGCACAATAAAAAGTCAAATCAGAAAGTATTGCAGTAAGTTCATTCAGACTATAACTTGAGAACTGGAGATCCATACAACTTCCTTGTGTCTCCGATACGTGATCAAACAAACAGGACCAGAAAAAAACAAACCAACACTTTACTATCAATCTGGTACTGTATGAGTAAAACTATAATTCTGAAAAATGAAAACAGAAGTCCTTATGACAGTTCATTAGAACATCTCTTTTAACCACCAGTAGATGAAATGAAAAATAATCGGAAATTCAATACTGCAGGACAAGAAGAACAGAGACCAACTTGCCCCATGGGAAAAGAACGAAGTTGCCCCAAATGCAGATATATTTATTTTAAGGTCGTCGTTTATCACGGTCAACGGATGCTGTAAAAATGTCAATCCTTCACGATACCTTTAATATACAGGCTTGCTTAAAGTTATGCTTGTCTGTTTGATAAAATTGAGAAGTTCTGAAACCTGATCCGAAAAGAATCTTCAAAAAGTTTGCTTTTAATGATCAAAATTATCATTTATCAGCACTGCCCTCGCCGGTCTGTAACACATACACGCCTGATTCACAGTGCAAGACAACAGGCGATCATAACATTTAGCCATGAGACTAAAATGACTGAAGACATCTAAGGTCTTTTAAGATAAAAGCCGGCAGTCCAACTCCTCCCACTTCCTACAACCCCCACCTCCTATATATATATATATATATATATATATATATATATATATATATATATATATATATATATATATATATATAGTTATATGGAGCTCTAATTCTCAAGTCATATATATATATATATATATATATACGTGTGTGTGCTTTTGTATGCAAGTCTCCATTTGTGTATATGTATGCTATACATTCTATCTATAAAAACACAAGAAATAAGTGTAGATATTATATCGCTCAGATTTGATATTGTATTAAGATAAGCCCACTGATATTTGCACAACTTGCTATCAAAAAAATCATTCAACAATGTTGCCAACTCCAGGAGCCCGATAATTGTCAGATATCGGAAAGATACTTATAATTGATCAATGTGCCAGACTCAACTGGCATCGAAACTGAAATACCTTTTTCCACTGTGATCGTACAATTCACTAATAAAGGAAACCATTGCGCATCATCTGTGTCAACATGAGCTAACGTTAAAATGAGAAATAAAAGAAGAATTCCGTGGCTCGGCTGCAGACGCTGAAGATTGTGTTGAAATAAGCCTAAGAACGGTAACACAATTCTTATCATGGAATAGTCCCATGACTCTTCTATCTACCCGTAACATGCGCAGCCTACAGAGACTCATCTGAACAAGTACGAATGCATATTAAATACGCTGCAGGATTTTCAAGCTAGAATAACAACACCACGTCTCAAAAATTTGCACAATCCTGTCTTATCTTTTGATGGAAATATTTACTAAACTCATCCTACTTAGGTACAGCTGCACATAGGAAGCGGAAGACGATTGTACTGCTTTAATCTTCCTTGGGGAGAGCTGAGAAAACGGAACTACCCCAGCCACCAAGCTAGTTTAAGCAAGATATTTTGTACTTGTTTTTTTGACTGATATTTTATACATATATCTATATATACACAAAAATTACATCTATATCTATTGTTATGTACTTCTGCATATATGCTTATATTTTGCACACCTTTATTTGACTTATAATATATATATATATATATATATATATATATATATATATATATATATATATATATATATATATATATACACAAAAAAAAAGGGCCAAAAAGTGAAAATATCTTTGTTTTGCAACATGCCCTTCAAGAGACAGCACACCCCTTCTCCTCTCTTCTATTTTTCTCCTATAAATCCCATTTAACCGACTCGGCCTTACATACCATCATCACTCTTATTTGATAATTGGGACAGCTAGAAAAAATCCCCATATAAATTAGTAATAAGTCTCCTTCGTTTTACGCCATTTTGGCTTACTATTGTTTCTTGTTTTGTTTTTTTGTTTGTTTTTTTTTTTGTAGGATCATCTACTTTTGGATAATGGGGGAGACCTTGACTCATAATTGTGTATTCGCTTGACTGAAGTTTATCTCTTGAGTAAACTCCAGTTGTTCTGCCTTGGACTAGGATGTCACGCTGAGAACCGCCCAAATTAAAATTGAGAATAGTAAATATGGAGCTAAGTGGTATTTGTGGAGACTGAAGACATAGATTAGTGACCTCTTAACCGAAACACACGGAAGAATGTTTTCTACTATGCAATGAGTATTCCGAATTCGAATCTAGGTTGTCGACAGCTCTTCTCCCAGCCCATTCTCTGATATCTCTCGTATCTGCTGACCTCCAGAATGTAATCTTTTATTTTGTCCACTGTGGATATGGTTCTCTGCATTACCTAAAGATTAAGAGATACTGAGGAAGACCGGAATGGTCGAAACAATGTGAAAAGACAACTATGATTAGGATACAAGTAAGAGAATAGAATTTATACGGGTGAAGCATATGATTTCGTTGTCGTAATTTATTACCTATGGACTGAATCTGGATCAAATGAAATAACAAGTTTGGCTGGAGGAGGGACAAACCCCACTCCAATTTCTATTCCGAGGGATGATGATAAGTACAACTTTCGTATTGTATATATAACAGATAAATCAATATAAAAACATATCTCTTCTGTATAAATGTATTCATTTATTATAATGAAATAAGCCCGTGTTTTCTCTCTATGATAAATTTTCTTTAATATTTAAGAATTGTCAATTTAGAACGATCAATAAGATAGACTCCTGGCAATCAGTTGGTCGTGAGTTGAAATCACGATTTGGGGAAGTAGAATTTGTATATCTAATTGTTCGAAATGAAGGCAAATGATACTAGTATATCCCTTAATATTATTATTGATTACTTTAGCAATACGCTTATATTCCTGTAGTCTACTTGTATTATATCTTAATATTCTGGATTCAAACTTGTGAGGTAGGAGTAATGAATGAATGAATGGCAGTTATAATGAATGTCGAGTTTCCTTTGCTCCCACTTAAGCATAAGCATTCTCCTCCATTCTTCCTTCGTTCATCACATCGTAAACGGTGAGAAAGAGAATGAGAGAAACATGTGAGGAGAAAGAGCGTGGAAAAAATCTTCATTCGGACAAATTTCCTCGTGCGCTCAGTAGCTAATTGAGTACCCTCCAAGTTGTGTGATTTGGGTGAAGGTATCCTTTTTAGTGAACTTGTATCCTACCAAGGCGTTGTCATAAAAACTTGTGATTATAAAGTCCGGGTCTCGATCCGGCTTGAAATTTGAAAGGATCACTAACGTGCAGCATGCTCCAACGGGAGTCGTCTTCTAAAAGACGGACGCTCCAGTGAGACATCAACTCACTGTTGCAGTAATCGTCGACGGTACCAGACTGATATTCAGTGCACCACGACGAGGTAATATCATGTTGGCAGACACCAAGAGAAATAGAGAGATAGAACAATCAATGCATGATATATTTTGAAGCGGACTCCGCCCCCGCCCCTACCCCCACACACGATTAAAAAAGCATAATTTTCTCCGGCATCGACCCAGCAGCCATTGTGTTGGGGGGGGGGGCTGAGAGGGGAGTTAGGAGGTCGTGCATGGTGGAGTACGAGCGCAGATTTTGGCAAAAAGTCGCGAAGGCTCTACTCTTTCAAAACCTTTAGAAGTTTAATGAACATCCGATAACCTCTGGGCCACGGAAGCGGATGTGAGACGAATGAAGAGCCACCATCTGCATCTTTTTTTTTTTTTTCTTTCGCCGGCTGGGTCCCATTTTAGGCAACCAAGTAATAATACTAATAATCTGTAGCGGTACAAGTTGTAGTTGCAGTCGGATACCGTGTAAAATGAAAGACAAAAATAAAATTAATCGTAGCTGATATAGGAAGTCTATTCTAGTAAGATTCTCTCTCCCTTTCTACCACTCACTCTCTCTCTCTCTCTCTCTCTCTGTATATGTATATGTATATATATATATATATATATATATATATATATATATATATGTATATATTGTGGGCAAGTAATATATCTATGGGAGAGTGGGTTGACCGAGTGACTCACAAAATCTCTATCAAGGATGTTATGCCAGTGACAAAACATTTATGCCAGTATATCTAGAAATCGTACAAGAAATGGGTTCATGCTGGAATAGGTGAAGCGAGTTGAACTTTGAAAGTCTGACCAAGGCCGCTTGTGTCCGCTAAACACTCTTGGGGAGGCATGTATACAAATCACTATGGTTTGGCACATTTCGGAATATCTCGACACAATATCTCATCAATTGTATGCCAGGATGGTTGGCGAAGAAGAAAGTGGTTAGGTTGGCGGTTGGGCAAACGACTCACTCATGAATATAATAACTGCCGATGCTATATCTATCTACACATGAAGAGAAAGGGGACGGGAGCGAGAGAGAGAGAGAGAGAGAGAGATGCAAAAACACGCATCTATATCTATATATATATATATATATTGTGTCATCCACAGACACCTGTTTCGATGTATTACATCTCTTCAGTGTGGTTATAGACTTTCCATTATCCCATCCAGTTCCGCAAGGTAGAAATGAAACCTTCGCTTCAAACCCAGAGACCGATATGCTACATCTGGGCTACGGAACTGGATGGTTAGTAAGGTTGAATTCAAGCCATATATCTATTTACACAGAAATTCCCCATCCATCAGAGAGAGTTCTCTATTCCTATGGAAGAGCATATATATATATATATATATATGTGTGTGTGTGTGTGTGTGTGTGTGTGTCTTTGTACTATCTAGCTTTAATACATATATCCACTGTATCACGTATTCCCAAGGAAGGGAAGACTAAGAAATTAAGCATTCGTGGTCCTGGCTTTCAACTGGGTGCGAACACCAATGGGAAATACATATCTGTTTCAAACAAGTGCCAGGCAATTTTATAAATATTCTGTTATAGACTAGTAATTGTTAATGGCCAAAAACTATAGATCGACTCAACTTTCAAATCTGACCTTTGCTAATATAATAAGAACGACATAAATTCAAATCATCCTGCGCTCTGTCATAAATACCACCAGTCATCACCCTGACCTTGATCGAGTTAATGTCCGGCAAGGAGAATCGACAGTGAAAAGTAAGAGGGGTCATTTTTTTTTCTTTTTACCAGAATTCGTTGCATATGTTCGTTTATCCACAGACCTCTCCTGCAATACATATTTAATAGAGATATTCTGACAAGTTTGCCAAATGAATATATCAATGGTTTACTCTCCTCGCAGTTGGATAAACACACGTATGGATTCGCCTAAATGACTCTCCGTGGTGGTTCATTGGTAGCCATTGAGCATGCATGTAGCGGTTTGATTGATGTTTTCTTAATATTTACTTAACAGAGGTCCTAGATTCGTTACGCTCGGAGAATTTACCATAGACTTGAACATGTTAAGACAAGGTTCCAGCGATGCATATCTCATTAGAGTACAAAATGTTATTGAGAAATTTAATATCGGAAAAGAACTAAATTACTTCTCAAGTTGAAAGTTGGAGTTGAAGAATATAACTTTGATCAAGGATATGGCTGCTCGATACGTGGATATTTATTGGATGAAATGGTGGGCTTAATGTTCAATCATCAACCAGACATAGAAACAAGCATCCCAAAAGATATTGAAATGTCACTTTTTTTCATATAGCGGGGCAAGTTGGACGAACAGATTGTCCCAGAGAGGAAGCAAAGTTTAATGAAACAGTTTTTTTTATTGGCAGAAGTATGGAGCTTTCTTTTCTTAGAGAAATAGATCTTGGTGATATCAAAATTCTACTGGATATCACAGTTCATTGTCTATTTGTTGTCAAATCAAAGGACCTCAGAAATACCTCAACATTTATCTTCAAGATGGTTCCTAAAATTCATCATTTCGATATGAAGAGAGAGAATGGAATAAAATTGTCAAATATATTTTTTCAAGAATTATTGTTTGTTTGAGTCTCCTGAGGCGACAAAAGAACCAGCAAAAATGGCTTTGATGTTGTTTTAAAGTTTTAGCTTTTTGATTTATAACAAATGATAATTATTGATCAGTAGAAACTAATGGACTCATCAATTCTACAATTTCACTGTATAAAATTGTATTTCTAAGAATTGCTGATTATTTTTTTCCGAAGTTGAAGTCACTTTCAGATTGAATTTTACAGACATGTTTTCTCAGCTTCCTGATCAATAAGAAATAATAACTGAACAGTAGAAATAAATCAACACATCGTTTCGGCTATTACATGGTGTGAAATTGTATCTACTATGTGATTGATACAGTGATTTTTGTAGTTTTCGAGTTATCTGTCAATGGTGAAGAAGGGGATCCGGGAAGGGCTTTTTCTCTCTTTCATATACCAAGATCTTGAAGAGAAAAAAAATTTCTTTGGGGTAGAATTTTGCCGAGTACTAATCACTTTTGAAAGATTAAAAATAAACAATTTTGCAGATTTCTTTCGGATTTTCTGAGGTGAGGAACTTTTCATCATTGATTACAGAAATTTTCATGATAGTGGTCTCATGGTTGTTTTGCTACAAGTTTTCAGTCGCTGTAGCCCACTGCTTTCAACACTGTCTTATTCTGAGACCTACGGATCTTCAAACTGAACCTCTTATTCAGTCAATCGGCATTGTATGTTGTCACCCCGTCTTCTATTTCAGTGATTTCGTCAGCTACAAGACCACATTAGAGATTTTGATGAGACCCAGTTTGGGCGGAACTCACAGGCAAAGATCATGCAAAACCAACTTCCTAATTATTACATAACGGCTAACAGTCAGAATTGCTCTTGAAATATCAGCTTTTGAACTTTTTTGACCATTGAATGCCGGAGAAATGCGGTGAAATGAACACCACAGTTGAAATGTTGTTGGATAAAAAGCCAAAATAAGGACAGAACTTTTTAAGTAATGACAACTCCTGTTATTACATATGAATAAGGCACCAACAACCTTTCTGATCTTAGAGAATCAATTGGTGCAGATCTTTTCCCTTTCCTTTTCAAATACCAATATGCAGGTCAAGATCTTTTATACAAAACATGTCTGAGAAACATTTCACATTACAATAAAATGAAAAATTGCCAAAGAAAATATTCTACGTTCGCGTTTGTTTATACTCAATTGCATTTTGTTCTTTAGTTATAGGAACAAACCATAAATTTTTGAAGTTAATAATCAGCTAATTGTGGTTCTTGATTTAATATGTAAGACACATAAAGATATAAAAACCTTCGCACGGGTAACTTTTTACTCCGTTTGCAACAGCTATGTTGATCCTCTCAAATAATTCTTGCCTTCCTACAGTCAGAGACTCCAGGCGCATAACCGCCAGGCCTATTTAAGTATCGCCTTGTTTGAAACGCATTCTTGGATTTCTTAAAATAAAAGAAAGCAATAATAATAGTTGATATTTTACATCTTTAATGATAAAATCCATAAACATGCATGCTGATGTGATCACGGTCATAATACTAACAAAAGCGATATTTTTCAATTTACTTGAAACTAAACGTTCCTAATACCATTCTATGACGAAAATGAAACTTTTTAACGGACTTAAAAGATAGATCGATTGATAGATAGATAGATATGAACAGACTGACATACATAGATGAATAGGTAAATAGATAGATATGCTGGGATCAATTGAGACAGATAAAAAGACTAGGAGTCATAGACAGCTTTATATTGTGTGCATGTAAGCATGATTATGTCGGTTTATTCCATGTTTGAAATAAAGAAGGGAAAGAAAGAAAGAGCGGGAGATAGAAAGATAAACAGAGAGACAGAAAGAGAGGGGGTACCTTTGTGTACTTTTGAGTTCTCTTCCGTGACCAACTGGGAAGGAATTTTCTCTCGAGACTCGATCTCCATGACGAACATTTTCATCTGTACTATTTTGAGACTCAACTCTGTTATTTGGGATCGGGTCAGCTGACACATCTCAGCCAAATGTTGTTATGTGTAAAGTTAGTTTGCTCCACATACGCCGATGTCGGGTCAACACGAAGTATTTTTGCTGGTAGAGTATCTGGCGGAGGTGTAAAAGCTAAGGCTGCGAAAAACATACATATGGTGTCTGTCCGGAAAGTATTCAGACATTCATATCAACGAAAACATAGTCTAACTAGGGGAAACGACCGCTTCAAACTATTCCCTTTCGGACTTCATGCACTTCTCGCAACTTTTCAAACAGTCTGCAAAGATCTATTTCGGGATCGATATCAGTTGCTTAGTCACATTCTCCTTTAATCTTTTCCACAGACTGAAATCTTTTGGGGAAAAACAAGAAGTCAGAGAGAGCCTAATCTGGACTGTACGAGAGGCTGACAGACCGGGGGTAATGCGATGTTTTGCAAAAATACCGTGCACAAATCACGATGAATGACTTGCTCGGTTATTGTGAATACAATGGTCGCACAGTATACAATCTCACACTATGGCGTCTCACAGTCAACCATGATTGGTTGTGGATTTAAATTGAGTTCCCGAGATATTGAAAATGGCTGGATACTATCCGGTCAGGCCTTGTACATATATATATATATATATATATATATATATATATATATATATATATATATATATATATATATATATAGATATAAACAATCTGAGATAGACGGATATTTATTTTTCTAAGATCTGCGAAATCTGAAGCACCCAGTGAGTATCAAACACACTACAAAGGCAAAGTCTGTTATAGTAGCGACCTAACCATTGCTCTATAACAGGCGTCCCTGTCTTGCTATACTTACTTATTTGCTAAGCTTGGTATAGTTAGGTACAATGCTACTATCCTGCAGGGTATCGAAAGGGAATCGAACTCGCTATGTCTGCGAGTGTCCTGTTAGACTATCTAGCAACCTATCATTTTACGACAAACGTTCTTCTTCCGGCCCATGTACACAATTGGTAAGTTTACCAAAGTTTAGCACAGAGTCCTCATGGTCGGATATATCCCATGGGGATCAAAGGTTAGGGTTAGGTGCGTTCCAGCACCGCCCTTTCAACGTTGCCGTTGAAGTGACACCGCTCCATGGTCGGCAATTCCAGGTCCGAGACCTTCCAGCATCACACGTGTAATGTTTTCACTAGGCTATCGAAGACAATACGAATACACTGTGGAGTGAGCCATTCACATTAAATGTAAAATTTTTCTTTTCTAACATTTTCTCATTTAACATATCGTATAGATTTTTTTTTAAATATTTTCAAAAATATCTAAGAAGAAAATTTTATATTTGATCATTTGAATATTAGAAACGTATACAAATTTGTCTTAAAATTTAGCAGTAACAATTTAGTTTCTGTAGTATACTGTAAATCTTTGAAATTTGATTTTAATCACCAAAAGAAAAATATTACAAAATTAAATTGAAAAGAAAAAAAAAACTCAAACAAAATTGACCGTAAAATAAGAAACGACTGCAATTAAAACAAAATTTCTCTCAAGCGGAATTAAGAGGAATTTTTTTAAACTCATTGGATCAATAAAATGGCATTAAAGAATCATGGAGAGGCCCAGTGAAGCTCGAACTCATCATGCTGCTGAATGTCTTGCTAAACATCGCTTTGTGAGAGGAACCCAAATAGATAGAGGAATATTAACAGGTTGAGTTCGGTGGATTGATCGATATGTCCAGACTAGGATAGATACATAAACATTAAGCTCAGCCTAGTCTAAAAGACGATTTCAAGTATAACAATAAGTCTTTCTGTGGTGGTAGTTGTATATTTCACACTGGCGCCAGTGTTCGGCGTTTTCTTCGGGGCATGCCAGTAACGAGACATTCTTTTGTCAATTTACCTGGAGATGTAACGGAGTTCTGGGAGACGTGGATTTATGTCTGAGTCAGTATTTCAAGTGGGTTCGCCGAGTCCGTTTTCCGTGCCGATTACCATTGACACACATCCTATCTATCTAACTATCTATCAATCTCAATTCACATCTCTGTGTGTGTGTGTGTGTGTGTGTGTGTGTGTGCGCGTGTGTGTGTGTGTGCATGTGCACCCACGACATAGTACTTACAATTCTTGAAAGACGTGGTCTTCCATCTTCCATGCCGTTGAAACTGATAAGATTCGGATGGAAGGTGTTTTCCCCCCTTTTACTGACGATAGCAAACAAAGACAAACCTCTTTTCTGTCCTCTTGGATGATAAGAGGCACACTGCCGAATTGTTAAAACCAGGATTTAATGTACGTATTTTTTGTGGGTATACATTCACTATTGTCCATAGACATGGAAATTGTTTCGTTGGATAATCAGGACTACTCCTCTTGTCTGATCTCTCGACCGACCCTAAGTATAAATAAAGTAGTGACCTCTCTCTCACTGTCTATAGACCACACACGCACACTCACACATGAAGAAAGAGCTTCTGGCGAGATTCGAACTTATTCACAGTGGCGTAGCAAGGGTTCATTTGCACTATATCCTAGACGATAACAGGCATTATAGGCCAAAAAAAATTGGCACTCCTACACACCTGCGCTCGGGGGCGATTGCCCCGTCTCGCCCACTCATTCTATGCGTCTACATATCCCCTATCCAAAATGACGTATTACATTTTGTGCCACGATATAGCCAGGATGTTTAGTGGGAGTTATTTCTTCCACGGTTGTAATTGTTACAGGTTCGACTGTACCACTTATTTTCTTCAGTATTGCTGTAGTAATAACACTGATAGTAGTATTATTATTATTATTATTATTATTAGTAGTAGTAGTAGTAGTAGTAGTAGTAGTAGTAGTATCACATTGTTAGTTCATCGCATTTTTCGTTCTTTCTCATTACCTTCGGTGTATTGAATGTTCATTCTCCACCAAGAAACATTGACATTATTGTTCTTCTAGAAAAAGATTCCAATGGGCCAATTCCCCTTGGAAATGACATTGCTAATCCTGTGAGTTAATCCTTTCAAGTGAAAGAGAATAAGTTTTTTGCATTGGTCTTGTGTGCCTGTATCAGAATGATGATTTATTCGTTTAGCGCCAAACGACGTTAATACACGTTTACTTGTTGAGCCCCAAAAGGCGTTTAGGATGTGACGCGGAGGTACCCCCAACGCTGTGCCCGCGGACGCCATGACGCCGACCCAGCTTTTTGTGCGTACCCACTACAGACTGGCTGCCATAACTTTTCTTTTAAATCATTTTTTAATCACTAACATTGTTTTCTTGTTTTGTTTTAATGTTACAATTAGATTTTTTAAACTCTTTGGGTGCATTTTCCGATTTGATTTCCTCTGTACACATTACCCCTCTTTTTTCAGGCCATAATAAGGGGAAAAAATCAAAAACTTTCGAGCGGAAACGATCCTATCAATATCAGTTACCGACTTACATCCCAATTGCAACATAATATCACACATGCACAGACATAGACGCACGCTTGCGCGCGTATTTAGATATATCCCGTCGCTCAATCTTTCATAATGGTTCTTTAGTGTCAGCAGGTGTGATCACTGAACTCGGCTCCATAACTACCCGAGGAAGATCTAGATGTTTCGTTTTCATTTCAACGAACAAAATAGAGGCGGTTCCTCTTACGAGTCTCTTTATAAAGTACATTCTAAATTTGTGTCCGCATCAACATTTTGATGACAAAGCTGTCAATCAAAAGAATAAGAAAAAAAGAAAATCTGCTCATTCGTTGATAAATTCAATTAAAAGATTGATATGAATACTTTTATTAACTCATTAATCAATCTTTTTAATTGGCCAGATCTTTGGCTCTTTTTTAACTGGAGAGCTATATTGTCTTCCTATTCTGCCCCAATCTTGACGATGGGGAATCTCCAGAGAGCTCTACACGGAATAGAAATATTCTTACGATCAATAAACTCCTTATTAAATCTTAAAAATTTGACGGCTCACACCAGAAAAGAATATGATAATGAAAACTCCAATAATTTACCTAAGTTCAAATCAAATGCTATCAGCAGAAATCGGATAAGGAAGCCTCACATTATAAACCAATCAGAATTCAGCTTGACCTTCAGTGCAAAGAATCACACCAAGGTTGCCAAATTAGCCATTTTCAGCTAAGTTTTTTCCAGTTCAGCCTATAAAATCCATGATAGGCAAAGAGCTGGCCAATTGAAAAACATAATTTGTAAGTTAATGATATCATTCGTATCAATCTTTTAATTGAATTTAGCAACTAATCGTTTGCTTTATCTAGACTAATTAAAGTAGTTCACCTGCTCCTAGTTACACAATGATTTAGCGATCTAAACAACGCTTAACACGCTTGTTCAATGATAACTATCCAAACAGAATGAAACTTAAGGAGATAATAGAATTGAAACGGCTGATGATACACACACACACACACACACATACACACACACACACATGTATACATATATATGTGAGTGTGTGTGTGTGTGTGTGTGTAGTGTAAACAATCCAAACATTTTTATAAAGGCTGCTGCTGATGATGATGACGATGATGATATATAATTCAGCTCCAGAGGCTAAGCCCATATTTCATATTATCGTTTTTCTGACGATATAGATTTGCCAGGTAACTTTCACAATTCTTGGGGATTACTTTGAAATTCTCCCCAAGTTCAACTGAGAAAAAGTTGAAAGTTTATCATGAGTAAACTACCAACAGAAGTTCGCATATATTTCGGATTAATATCTTTATCACTGTTGTTTTTGTCATTTATGCTGATAGTTCCTTCAGCATTCTGATGTTGTCAGCAGTTCTGAAAAGCATTTCCCTTAATCCACATATTTTCAAGACCATTGTCTTCATTTTTTGTTCTTTCCAGAACAACACATCAATCGTCCTATTCTTCGGCTTGTCTGTATTAAGAGAAGTTCCAAAATCGAATATTTCCATCACTCGTATTTTGCGACATCATTTCGGTCGATATATTCTTCGGCCTTACTGTAATTCCTAAAGTTGTAGGATAAAGTATTTCCATTACTCCGCCGATAATTATTTATCACTCCTCGGGTATCTGAACTTAATGAATAATCAACCTGCATGGTCACAGAGATCATGTCCTCCAAACAGGTGTGCGAAAAGTGGCTTTCGACTCAATGAAGAAGGTTTACAATAGAGTGACATCAAGGAAAGAGAGAGCGAGAATGCACGCACGCGCAAGTGAGAGAGAGGGAGAGTGTGCGGGCGGGTTTGAAAGTGAAGTGTATTGGTTGTGTAACATGGGGAAAAATTGGTGGGGGGATTTGGGGGAGTTATATGGAGTCATATGGAGATGGGCCAGGTAGTTTCCTTTCCTAGCTAGTGATTGCTATGGTAATCAGTGGGAAAAGGGTGATACGTAGTCCCAGTGGAGGAGGACACGAGGGATTGGAAGCTTTTGGTTGGTATATTTGTTTTAATCTCACAACAGCGTCATTGCGTGTCGACATGAGGCAAAGAGAAAGAAGATAACAACATAACTGGGTTAATGAAAGAAATAACTTGCACCTGTAGCAAGCATATATAAATATAAATATACCCACACAAACAAACCCATACACACACACACACACACACACACACACACACACACACACACATAAACATACATATATATATATATATATATGTCGCGTGTGTGCTTATATATATATATATATATATATATATATATATATATATATATATATATATATATATATATACAGAGAGAGAGAGATAAACACATACAAACACGCTCACTTTTCACGCGCGTTTACAAAATCTGAGAGAAAAACACTGTCGTTATGCAGTTATCTATCCCTCTATCAATCTACAAATCTATCTTCGAATCTATTCCTCCATTTCAGTATGCTCCTATCTATCCATCAAAGTCTGATCATATACATAGATACTAGCTAGGCTATCCGGTATTACCCAGGAAAAAAAACTCTAGATGTAGCAACCTTGAAAAGCAAGTGGGCATTTTGAAGATTTCAGGAAATCAAATAAGGGTTTTCATTCGACCCAAACTCCTAACCCCATCCACCTCACCGGTGGTCGGCCAACACACTCTCACGGACAATCAAATGTTACGTGCATGTTAAGATTAAAATTAAAGGTAAGGTTAGTATTTTTAGCAGTAATAAAAGCATGTTTAATCGTCAGATTAGGGTTAGATTCAATCAAAATGTACTGCTGAACTGGCATAATCACTGAGAAAAAGATGTTTACATTCATGGGTTTCACATAGATAAGAAAGTAAGGGTAAAGTTTGGTATTATAGCTACATAAAACCCCCTCTTATAAAATCTTTAAATGTATCTTTTCTCTAAACTTACAGATATCAGGAAGTTTTTAAGGTGTAATAAATTGATGGTACATGAAATTGAGAAAAAGTAAATAAAAAATGTATTTACATCCATTCTAAAGACTGGTGTATTGTTATTCAAACTGATGACTTTAGCGACAAAATTGTTTGTTGTTTTTATGTCTGCATGAACGTAGATCCCATAGTAATTGACGGTTTATTTTCCGTAAAATTTCTTCTTACGATTTGCTGATTTCAGGTATACCTTTGTTTTTCTTCTGTGATCTCTTACCGGTTGGACCAGCACACATTCCAAGGTAGACCCGCATAGAAACCGCGAAATCTCGAACAAAATGGCATAAACACTGAGATACAGATAAATTCATGCCCACGGTCACCTATGAAAAATGAAAATTAAGGTTGCATTTCAGAGTTACATTGCAAATAGATACCCCACTTGAAAAACCTTTAAATATTTCCTTGCTTAACCCAGGCAAATTTCTTGGAAGCTAGTTCTAAAGGTGTAATGAAGTGAAAACATATGAAATTAAAAGAAAAAAAAATGCACTTTATATAATATAGACACAGCAATAATTGAATAAGCACTGAGAGAAAAAGAAATCCTCGTCTGCAGTTTTACAATGACGAGTGAAAAGTGAGAACCCCTTTAGCATTATAACTACATTGTAAGTAAAGACCCCTCTAAAATCTGACAAAAATGACAAATTTCTGTGATGTTGGAGGTCAAACAGATTGAAAGCATATAAATTTGAAAGGTAGAACGATAGGTGCAGTAAGGAATTTGAGACCCACTCATTTCGGACATGCCCTTGTTTCTGTTCTGTGTTGTAATTCTCGGCATGTTAGAGTACAAATACATAAACACACTTTTGTACTTAAGAACTTTAAAGCATAGCTGACCTATTTATTGTTAGCAGTAGATATTTACTTTTCATGCTAATTAAACACTTTCAAAAAACATAATAATAAAACCTCAAATGTACATTGTCGTAGGGATAATCCAAGGATTTAGTCCAAAAACATCAATACGTAATCATTTAACTCTATTAAGTTCAGTTTTTAGGTAACGCCTTTTTGTTACTACAACCTGAGTGAGTAAATTAATTATGGAATAGTGGATTGCTCAAGTGCTCATTTAACTATCGACTATCGTGGCATGTCAGTGATGTGACATTTTGTCAAGATATCTGTTGGATACTTCACTCAAGATTATTCTCACTACTACTGTGATGTCACCTCCTGCCAATTTCATTTGGCTCAGGACCAGGCTGCATACCGCATGAATGGTTGGCATTTGAGTGACCCCAGGGAGAGCTATATTCGGTGAGTCGTCGAAGTCGTTGCGAATGACATATAGCGGAAGACAGAAGTTATGGTTTAAGTAACCTGAAGTTTTTGTTTCAATACCAATCAGATACAAATATATCCACGAGAAAACAAATTGTATCCAGTCCACACCGAGAGCGGTTCATTACAACCTTCCCCTCATTATAACATTTTCCGACTAAAAGTAGTCAAGGTTGTATGTATAACAATATCTGGCGATTGAAGAGAGCGAAGAAGGAGAAAATTCAGAACTTATTCAAGAGCAGAGTTCAGCAACTTGTGGGGTGTAAGGCGGATTAGAAATGTTTAATGATCCAATAAAAAAAGTAAACAATGATCATGAGACTCTGGAAACAGCTTGTTTTATTTCAAATTACTTATTTTTCATTGTAAGAGTATGTAACTATTTAAACGTCCACGTACTATCAGTAAATGAGAAATATGAAAAAAAAATGTCTGGAGGAAGCCAAATATTGCCTAGATTGTAATCCAAATTTTGCAGTTCTTTTAATCAGAACATAATGCAAGTGGCGATCTGTTAATATTGATCTATCATAGCTACAAAATATTGGTTCTCTTGAGGCCACTACTAAACTGTGCCATTTTCTCTATCTTTCGATGCTAAATTTTTTTGTTTGTCCATCGTAGATAGAGAAAAAATCTTTTTTTGTATGTAACCGTCACATATACAATGTAGTCAGCGGGATTAAATGAGGTTGAGGGCCAGATTTGGTTGTAGCTGCTGCCCCTGAGCAAGAGCATTAGTGTGAAGTGAGCATCAATCGAAATTCAAACTAGGTGCCGCCGGTGCCGCCGCTGATTACCCCAGCCGGAAAATCCGCTACATGATGATGACATACAAACATGCATACATATTTAAGACGAAGAAGTGAAAAAAAATAGAATTGTTTTTTATTTATGAAAAAAAAAATCTTTTTCGGGTTTACATTCTTCCTCCCACCGTTCCTCCCGGTTATTTCTGTTTGAGAAACATTAACGCCAATCAAAGGTGAGCGCTACGATCCAGGCATGAAAATACACGTAAGATAAAGGAAAAGGAAATAAAAAGGAAAACAAAAAAACAAACTTCCCTCTAACCCCGTTTGGCTGATAGGCTAAAAAAACATCGTGAACAGAATGAGGAACAGGTGAGTGCCGATGTCAGTTAGGAAACTCATAGACAGGTGAAACGTTCATAACAAGTGGAAATATTTATATATGCACCTATCTACGCATTGGCTTCGGCTTCGGTGAGCGAAGATCCAAGAAGGCATTTCACTCTTCATGCAGGTCCGCTGATGGCTGATGAGGCCAATTCTGGAGTGGAGTGTATGCCACAGAGGCTGCAGAGGATTGTTTGGAGAGTATGAAAACGAGGTTTTGAGGAGAGGTCTTCAGCTTTCAACGTCATTGCAAACACCGAAGTCGGCAAGATCGCAAATGTCTTGCTCCTACGCAGGGTATGCCACGTGTCAAAGATTGAAGAGTGTGAGTCGCCAAATATATCACTGCTATGATAAAAATCTATAGGTCAGCAAGGCAAAGGAGTATCATACCAGAGGTACGGAGACTCTAAAAAGGAAACCAATACTACCTGTGGCATTGGCGACAGACAGTCCTTCAGGCTATCTGCTTTTTGAGGAAACGAGCTGAACCCATGTTGAGATGTCTCTTCTCAACATTAGTTATATATATATATATATATATATATATATATATATATATATATATATATATATATATGTCACTACACTTGGTCAAAATGTTTCATTGTCTTACAACTTATCAAGCGAGTAATTAAATGTTTTTTAACAACTATTTTTTTTTAAACTTCTCTTTCGCGAAACCCTGGCCCGTCACATGACTTCTTACTCCAGCGTCTCCTTCCATACCAACTGGCATAATATTAATTCGTGTGTTCTTATATCTCCTTTTATAAATGCATAATTAATATATCTTCAATTGTATTTGTTTCCATTTATTGTCATCTTTATTTTCGTTTATCATATGAGTGTAAAATTATCAGTAATTTCAAGTATATAGTGCACGAGTAGAATTAGTATCGTTAGTCTTAGATCATTGTTGTCTTCATTTACGTACTTAAATGTGTTAATACTTTTCTTATTATATGGTGGATTATACCATAATATGTTGTTTTTTTTTCCTTTTTTAATCCTGTTAATTTTGGGGTTATATTTTATTTTTGTGCTAAATCCACTCTTTTTTTCTTTTAATTTTTCAAAGCTGTATTATATTTCCCTTTTATATTATCAAGTGTTGATATCTTTGATGAACTATTTGATATTCTTTTACTTATTATTATCGACATTTCTTCAAGTATATTTGATGGATGGCTTGATACTATGCTTATATTTATCAAATGATTGCTACCTTTGATTTGTAGATGTTATTTAAATTTAGTATCATACCTAAAAAAAATTAGTATCTTTGTTAAGGTTAAGTATATGTGTCTATTTTGAATTCCATATCTCAGAATATTATTTCTCATTTTGAATGACATCTGAAGTATCAAACAATTTTGTACGACATCTGAACTATCAAACAATAATCCCTATATAATTCCATTACTTTCTTATCTATTATGTTTGTTAGATTTAAAATTAATACTCTTATAAATTCATACACTTCCACTTCGTCATAGGCCTCCATGGCTACATCGAAATCTTTTGTTCTTGTATCAATGAATCTTTATTGCGGATTAGTATATATTTTCTGCGGTGATTGATGCGCTTTACGTCCTATACAGGTGTGGCTTTGTTTTGTTTGTTTGTTTTTTGGGTTTTTTTTTTAGTTACTTTTTTGTTTTTTGAGATCTCAACAGTTTTACCCCCAAAATGAGATTGCCTGGAGGACTAACCACCAAAACAATACCTAACTCCACCCTACAATTAGAAAAAGAACGTATTGCATCACACAAAACAAGATAACATCGCCGAAACTAGTCCGCTAATGAACACAACAAAGAATAAAATGAAGAATAAAAAATAATGAATTCTCTCACAGATATACGCTTATATATCTTGCATTTACTTGTACACTATATCTATATATTGATAAAGAAAAAGTATTTTTGATGGTTCATTACAGATTGTGCAATTTTCATAAATTTTCATAACCTCTGTACAAATGGTGTTGAGCACTTTTTTGAAGATTTAAAACATCAATCAATATATATGCGCATGCTTTTCGTAAATTTATCGTATTATATATATATATATATATATATATATATATATATATATATGAGACAGGCAATTTTTCTTAAAATCCAAACTCCGAATCACCATGGATCCTATACGATGACGGTCAGGATTGCAGTTTAGCTTGGTATCTACGAATCCCCTCCCCCAGATAGGCCGGGAGCAAGCACAATAAAATTTACCTGTTTCATATTCCAAGCAAAGTTATAAAAAAATCTCGGGTGACTCTTATTTACCACAAAACTACAAAATACGTCGCATATATATATGCATATATATTTTCCATTTACTCGTACATCCCATATATATATATATAATCAGTAAAATCTTTTTCAGTGATTCATTACAGCCTGTACATTCTGCTTAACTTACGAAAGATTTTCAAAATGAACTATCTGCCATGAACCATAGTACAAATCTTTACTTATTTCATTACCGCTCTACTGCTGGTATTGAGCACTTTTTGAACTAAGATCTACTTAATACATCAATATATATATACGCTTGTTGCATGTTTTATTAGTTCTGATATATATATATATATATATATATATATATATATATATATATATATGCATACACACACAGGTCAAACTGAATCCCAAATTACATGTGTGTATATGTATATGCATATACGTGTCTGACACTTTGTTTGCAACAATTACTTGAAAAAAGAATCATATTTTTTAAATCAATCATTTCACGATCAATCCAAAATTGCTATTCGTCCTGATTTCGACCTCGCTCTGACATTAAACGGAAATGTAATACACAAATATCTTACATAAACGATGTGCGTAGTAATGTTTGGTTCAGTTACAAAATTCCCCCTTCTGTTCAACAGGACTACTCGGATAAAATCGCTGACTATCGTCGGCAATTTGATAGAATAATACTTCGCCCTAAGGTATTACACCAAATTCCTGGTTGTTTTAACGATGTTTCACATTGTCAGCCAAGTTGGGAGCAGCTCCTGCTGCTAATTGAATCGACGCATGTCGTGCTGACCAGGTTCTTTCTTCCAACTGAAGTTACTGCCTATATAACTCAAAATCACCGTTAAGAAAATCTATAGTGCACTTTAGTGATGAAGGTTTCTTATACTATTTCGGTGTCAGAATTAGAAAAAAATCTCAATCCAATCCAAAATTAGATATAAATCATGACACCTTATTCTCTTCTTTCTCTTTTACTTCGATAGATTCAGGTGAGGCGCAATTTAAAATCTTCCTTCAGCCAGGAATTTGCTGCCGGCTTAAAATTGATACTTCTGGCTGCCATGATATTAAAATTTATCAAACCGCTCTGACAAATGCACACAGGATCTTAATGATAGCATCCTTGCACGAAAAAAGTTCAAACGAGTGAGGTCAGGCGATTCTTTAAAGTGACTTCGCACCAACACTTTTATTGGACGAGAGCAGACGATAAAATCCTGCTTCCAATAACAAACTTATTTCAGTGGCCGAAGGAAGGCAGAGAGGAAAGAATCTGCGCCGATATGAGGAGGCACTAAAAGACTGTCTAATTAGTAAAAAAAAAAGTACAGGCATTATTTATGGTTGTAAGCGTTGTCTGGGAAACTAATTCTGCTAGAAATTCAAGTGATTACCTCAGAAGTAAGCAGGGCAAAAATTACTGGTATTTGAGCAGATGGTCATAAAGATGTTATCAAAACGAAGCATGTTTGTGTATGGACGTCTGGCAAGATCTGGATTGTTGTTGGAACGTGATATTCGCACTCTTCAATAAGCTCTCCTTTTAGTTGTAAAAATTTGTAGTGTTTTGGTCCTTGAAGAAAAAGCCCACGGTTTAGATGTATCCATCAGAATGCATTGAGGGGGGATCTGTACCTTCAGTCGTTCCGATCAGAGATAGTGAGAGGGGCGACTTTACCATTGTTAAAAGCGGGTGTCATCGTCTGGTATTCGATAACCTTATACCACTAGAATGCAATCTAAGGTAGTCCATCCATTTTGCGCAGTTAGCAAAGAAAGAATGAGATGACCGCTGGAAAAGATGAAAAACTATTAGAGAAAGATTACGCTAGCTCCGGCTGATTAGGTAATTATATATATATATATATATATATATATATATATATATATATATATATATATATATATGTGTGTGTGTGTGTGTGTGTGTGTGTGTGCGTGTGTGTGTATATATATATATATATATATATATATATATATCCGTGACTGTCAAACATAGTATCAGTCGCAGCAATCAGTTGAGATCGGCAACGCGTCATCATCAGGAGCAGGAGCAATCTGAAGTCGTTTTTGTAGATTCAAGAGGTTTCTATTATATCAAAAATATATAGTAAGAGCTGAGTCTGTCACAATTATGTTGACTTGAGTGGCCTCTATTCTAATCTTAAGAATATAGAACGGTTTATCTCTGTCGCACTGATATTGAGTATATTCTAAAATATATCAGAAGAGCCAGGTCTGTCATACAAACGTTGACTTAAGAAGCCTTTATTCCAAGATATATAACCTGAAGTAGAGGAATGCGTAGACGCCAAAACGAGGAAGAGGGTAACTAACAGGAACAGTCACCCTACAAAGAAATGCTTTGTAAAAATGAATGTTAAGTAAATGACAAATGTACCCTGATTTAAGACAATGATTATTAGAAAATAACATGATGTCATAAAAGTGTTGTTGGGTTAGGGTTGAAGTCGTCTTAAATTACCCCTTAAACAATATAGCAGTTTTGGCGATTTCTCGCCTAATATTACACATTTTTTTTTACCTAACTGATAACGATCATGAAGTGACGGGTCATGGACTAGTATTTGATAAAATAATCCAAGTGCGTTGTGCGTTGAAGAAAATCGTGGTTTGACTAGGGAAGATAGACGGTAGTGATTCTTGTTCGGGCCTATGACGAGCACCGAGAACGAGTAAAGGATATAAGAAACAGGAACAAAGAGGAAAAAAAATTATATTGGAACACTGGGTCAGAGCTGATTCATTGATTTATATCTATAGACTCATGCAATTTTTTTTCTTATTCTGGGAATTGTTAGAATCAGTCAACCAAAACTGTCACTATAATTATCAACATGTTTCTTTTTTTTTTTAGTTTTCAAGTTGGTCTGGCTAACTGGTAAGCTATGTATATATCACCCCTACAAATTGCAGTAATGGAGCTAGAGGGCTGAAAATTTAACTTTTACTCCTTATATCGAGAAAAAAAACTTCTGTTTTTTTTGTAACTCTCCATGTCTAAATAGGTTTTTAATGTTAGGTTCACTTTATAATGCAAATTCGTGCTAAATCGATCCTTTTCGTTTCCAGCAGAATCCATGCTTGTTTTGTTGTATTTTCTTTTTTCTTTTTTGAAATTTGGACTTTTTAATGACTCAACTCATTCATCGATCACCCCTTTTTCCAATTTTCAATTGATCACCCCAGTAAAGCATGCTGCCAAAAGACGCTGGTCATGTGGCGGTTTCTATTGACCGATTAACCAGACGTGTCCTTTATTTATTTATTTATTTATCTATTTACTTATTCTTAATTTATTAGGAAACTCGGTTTTGACCGAGTCTTAAATGGTGTGCACGTATTCCATGCAAAGTGTCATATTTTACCAACGCTAAAAATTAGGTATTCTGTTCACGATCTTTTTAACAGATTAGCCAAACGGTGTTAGAGTGAAGTTGTTCCAGTAATTTTTTTCTTCCTCTCTTCTCTTCTTTTCCCTTTATCTATGTGCTTACGTATATCTTCATAGTTGGACCTGAGCTTTTGTCCGTGTTTGGCGTTAATGTTTTTTTTTTCTGCACCGAAAGAATCAAGAGGAACTGAAAGAGAAAAATGAAAACCTGACAAGGATATTATACAAACGAAAACATTAAACAAAAATTCTCTCTTCTTTATTCTGTTCATGCATCTAAAATAAACCCGCTGTACCTCATATAAAATGAAGATTTTACACTTTGTTAACTGCCGTTCTGCTTCTGAAGGTTAGTTAAACACTTTTTTTTTTAATCTAAAAAACATGCGCAATAAAATCAACAAATGTATCTTTCGGAGAAAAAAATATACATGGGTATGTACACAAGTAAATATACATATTGTTGTAAAAATATATTATTTTAGAGACGTTATTTTTAGTAGGATCTCTTTTTGAACGGACATCCCGTTTTTTTCACTGTGATGATAAGCCGATTGGCCTAGACTGCGTAAATAGATAAGCAATTGATTGAGCCGACGTCCGCCAAGAAGGCCATCTTAACGCGATGCCGCTCTTACCGCCCTTACCGCCTAGACCAAGCAACCAACCGATAAATCGGAAGCTCAAATAACTGCTTCATAATCAATCTCATCTTGTTTATCTACTGTCCACATCTATTCTTTTTGTGTTCCCAAAACGCGAACAATTATATTATAAAGAAATGGATATTTAATCCGATAATAATTAAAAAGACATTATCTTCAGTAGGAATTCTTTTTGAACCGACAGTCCGTTTTATACACGGTGGAAATTTGCCGATTGGCCTCGACAGCGTAAATAGATAAACAGATATGAAGAAATGGGATGCTGCATACCAAATCTCCTCTTGTGAAAGTTGTTTCAGTTAAGCTTAGTCGGTAAGAGTGTCATCGGCTAAGTCAGTAAGAGCCTTGAGGATGTGGACGTCCTGTGATTGACCACATCAAATTGAAGGCCCACAACCCACAAAACTCCACCTCAACCAGATTACTCACCAAACCTCTCTCCGACCGATTACCCCTTTTTCAAGCATTTTGACCATTTTCCGCAAGGGATGGTTTTCAACGACCAGGCAACAGCTCAAAACGTTTCATTTTATTGGTTCGAGGAGCCCAAAATTCTACGCTTCCAGAATGGACTTGTTTCTAGTTAGCAAAAGTCTGAAGGTTCTTATTTCGATTAATAACTTTTATTTCAAGCTGAGGTGTACCGCTTGAAAGTTGGTGGTGAAAAAAACAAATTATTTTTGCATCAACCTAATAAAACCACGAGAATCATTGCCCACTAATATACATGATGTCTATCGACGTTGTATATAGGCAAAAGTATTGGCCATCTTTGGCTGGCCTGAGTATTAGTCGAACTGCTGGTTTGGGGTCATTTTTTGGTGAAAAAAAACTTATAATACAGAATATAGATATTCAAAATATAATTTCCTGGCAGATCTCGAATATATATATAGATACATATATATTAAGTTATTGATATAATAATTTTCTTCAATTCATATATATATATATATATATATATATATATATATAGAGAGAGAGAGAGAGAGAGAGATAGACAGATAGATAGATAGATGTGTATCATCATCATCATCATCATCATCATCATCATCAGTCTTTCAACATCCGTCGTTAGACATAGACCTTCCCCAGGATTCGCCACACTTCTCCATCATGGGCGTCGCAGAGCCAGTACTTTCTGAATTTGTCTAGCTCGTCTCTCCATCTAATATTCTGACGGCCTCAGTTCCGTATGTTATCTCAGGGGATCCATGTCGTGGGTCACGATGTCCATCGGTTGTCTGCTATTCTTGCAATATGGCCAGCCTACCGCCATTTGAGATTTTTAATGGATTCCATGATGTCCCTAACTCCTGTCTTTTCCCGGATGTACTTTGCTATCTTGTGTTCTCTCCATGTGAGGCCTATCATAATTTTTCTCATATGCAGATTTTTTAGTAAACTTTTCTTTTTCTATGAATACGAGAACGCATCTCTGGATTCAACGTGCGTAAGATTTATCCGAACGTTTAAGATGTAGTGCATTCGACAACGCTTCTGGTCATTATCAGCTGACAAAAAAATTCTGGATATTAGTTTAATTTTTTTTTATTTAAATCAGCATTATAGCTTTTATACATTGTAATGACATAACTCACAAAGCGACTCCGATTGTTCACTGGACTGCATGTATCTATCAGTAATGTTTACAAGCATTAAAAGTAAAATTCACACTCTTTGAATTCTGATATGCATTCTCTTGCACGTAAACAGGAAAGGTTAATTAAAAACACATTCCTTGTCTATAGCCTTCAATTAAAGATATATTGATGGGCTCTACTACCTAAATACACACACTTATACACATGAATATATATATATATATATATGTGTGTGTGTGTGTGTGTGGGTGTGAATGTATACACGCAAAAAAGTGTTGTGTGCACATGTATCTTTAATCTCTCCCTCTCTCCCTCCATATATATATATATATATATATATATATATATATATATATATATATATATACATATATACGTATGTTCACATACGCACACGAATATATGCATCTATCTCTCTATCTCTCTCTCTCTCTCTCTCTCTCTCTCTCTATATATATATATATATATATATATATATATATATATATATATGATGAAGTAGAGGATTCGCTACACGAACATGTTTATGTTTTTGCCCTGTTTAAGCTTCTTCCGACGAATGATTCGTTTTATTTTAGATCCCTATTCAGGACGTTTTGAGGGGTGTCTATGAGTCTATTTTTCTAGGGTGTAGGACCTTCCTCTTATTCTATTTATATATCTTTTCTTTTTTAGGTTTTTTTTTTCTTTCCAAGTGTCTGTTTTATTTTTTTCCATTTTAGTGTAGGTGTGACTTTGCTATCGGTTACTCTCCAATACATACATACATATATATATATATATATATATATATATATATATATATATATATATATATATATATATATATATATATATGTAACCTGATACGGGTACACCATGTTTTCATCTAAATCGGTATGAAAGACCTTTTTTGGGGTACAAGCTTATATCATAGTTGTAACTGCCCTACGCAGTGCGTCTAGAATCTTAAAATGCAGCATTGTTTACAGGATTAGAAATGTAAACCCTGACCTACTGGACATTACTCAAGCGACAAAACCATCAGTAAATCTTAATGAATACCCCTTTCTTTATTCCTTGAGGTTAAATCAATCATTCTGTCTTCTGTCATTTCTACTGTGTAACTTCGTAATCATTGCGATGTGACAAAGGGGCAGAAATCGTAATCTTTTTTTCCTTTTTTGTATTTCGAGTTTAAATTTAGTATTAACTTAAGAGAATCAGCGTAATGGATGGACAGAATTTGTAATTTCTTTGAATTGTAGTGTGGGGTCAATCAGCGTGTAATTTTACAGTAGTTTATGCTTGTTTCTGTGCTATAAATGAGGGGTCAGTTTTTTTTAACTATTCTTCTCTTTATTCAAAATAAACAAATTTCAAGTCTATAGAACATTAACTAATCTTACACTATATGCATGTAGACTGGGGAAATATAGAGTATAATATAGAGAAATATAGAGTATATTGCAAAATAACTAAAATCTTGTTTGGGAGACTGGGGCTAGTTGGCTCATTTTACACATAGATGGCCGTAACTTCCCGTGGAATTAATTCATTAAAATGCAGATACGACAGAAAAGAGACTCCCTTTACAAGCGTCGTTTAAAACTGGAACATCAGCATTCAACATTCTCTACGGACATGTAAGATTCCAGCATGTCAGTTTGTAAGCATAGGTAAGATTTTAGTTTATGTAACCCAGAACGGTACCGAGGGCAATGGAAAGAACAATGTTAGGAATAAATTAGAAAAAGATCAGTATGAATCTGAGAGGGGATCAGGGTGAGGCATATCGTTCAAGTAATTAATCAGCAAAAATAGATTTGGGTAGGGCACATTGCAAGGAAAACAAGGAGAACAGATTGAGCAAAAGGCTAACAGATTAGTGTCCGTGTGACAGTAAATGTGTTAGGAAAAGACCTAACACACTATTGATCGATGAGATAGAAAAGTTCCCCGGGAAGACATGTCAGAGATGAGCGCTATCACACTCGTCATGGAAGGAGATGGAGAAGGCCCTTGTTTGTCGGTGGGCATGATGGACAATGATGGTTATGATGATGATGATAATGATGAAATCTTGAACAAGTTTTCAATATCGTATGCGTATGCTTGCAAAGTCCAATTCCAGCATATCTATAAAAAGATGACTTTGGCTTTAAGGTCAAGTATCGGATCTCGAAGCAAGTCTTATTTATCGACCTTCTTTAGTACATTCGTATGCTTCTAAAATCTTCAATAACAAACTGATGAATTTGAACACCAGAGAGATCTATGCGAACAGTCGTCGGTTGATTTCGAATTGAGTCAATAAAGTCTGCGCAAAGATTCGAACATCAACGAAAATATTTCCTATTAATTGAGTTACTGGCTAAACCCGTCAGAGCAGGGTCCAGTAGAGTTATTTGGCCCAGGCGCACGGTTTTTTGAGGGGGCTACTCCAGAGGCGCACACGTATATGCCCATGCATAGAGCATATGTATTTAGCACTGATTATAGAATGATTCAATGAGCAGTTTAGAATGGGGTTTAAATTTCTGATCAGGCCCAGGCCTATTTCCAGCTCTGCCCGACCCTGCTATTGACGCAACATACTGTGCAGCCAATACTTAGTCTGATTTAGCTCTTAATTCCCAGCTCTCGAGTCAACATGACACTTTGTAAACGATTCCAGTCCTTTTCTGGTGAGTGTGGGCGTGGCTATGGTTTTCTTACTATGTAAATATTAGGAGTTATCAGAAGACATTGCTCTTTACGAATCTGGACCCCACCAAATAAACAAACTGACGAGAGATTGGATAGCTATCTGTTGCTCTCCGACACGAAATGTCAGGTTTCTCCAATGACAGAGCCGACATGCCTTCCTCCACCTATGAACAAAAGCAGAAGAAAAGAATAAGGCAAAAGAATACAAGCAAAGATTTGGAAACGTTACGCTGGCCAGTCTCAAAAAAAAGGCTTACAGAAGGTGGGAAAAAACGATCCACATCTTGACATCTTGTTATTTCGACTTCTAAACATGTGCCAATTCTGGACTTGTGTTTAAAATTGCCACAAATCAATTTGCTGTCCGTTGCAAAATATCTGTCTAGCCCAGGCTTTCTCAACTTTTTTTTTTGACTGGAGAAACCCTTGAAATAACTTTCATATCTTAAGGAACCACCACATAAAGATTGTATATGTTCAGCTGATGACTCAGTCTATTTGAACATTTATATTCATTTTAATCTAAAAGTAAATTTCAGTATTTTTTTAGTGCACAGAAAGCTAGTTGTATAGATATTAGTTCATTTTGGTGGGGATGAAAATTACAGACTCTTAACAACTGGATCAAAAATAGAATCTGGACCCTAAAACTGACACAACTGAAAATCACAAATGATATCGTACATGACGTCACGTGTCACAGCAAGTCGTTTACATCATTGTTTTTATAGAGTTTGTTTCTCTTTCTTTTTCTTACGCAAAATAAATAGGGGGCTTCTCAAACTTTTTTGATGATGGATTCAACCTCCGTTGGATATACGATATTTCCATCGTTTTCTTCACAGAAACAATGGCTCAGTTTAATCTAGTAATAATGAAAAAACAATTTTTAATCTTTATCGGAAAATATATATATTTTAGTGGGTTTTTTTTTTTAATTTTTTAAATTTTTTTATTCTAAAATGTCATCGAAATGGCTGTCATTTTGATTGATTTGCCGATAACAGTAAATATTGAATTTATAAGAGTGAGTTCTGCGTTGTGATCAATGAATATTTGTTTTTGTTTTCTTTTTTAGACCAAAGATAGTCTCTTTCATTTGGAGCAAAAACAAGAAAAAACTTCGAAAAAACATTTTTGAAATTTTAAGTACGTTTTTCATATTGAAAATCGATTGATTTGATTATGTGCTTAATGACAATAACTAGATGTTGGAAAAGTGTCTAATTCATGTTTGTATTGTCAGTATTCAAATCATTTAGTTCATGACAGAGTGCAGCAATCCATTTATACACCTTAGGCATCAACTTGAATGATTGTGATATTTGAAGAAACGTTAAGTTCTAATTGCTAATCTGGTTTCAAGGCAAAATCTCGGAAATTCTGGAACTTTGGTGTAATTCCATCGTAAGAATGTCAAATGATTCGATGATTCATTCGAAAAAGGCTCAATTTTACTTCCATGTTTTTTTAAATTCTTATTTCCTTTTTTTAATCTGCAAAAGGTTTGCCGCTTCCTTAAGGATGGGTTACACAGTAATAACTCAGCAAAACACCACTGATTCTCTTACCATATACATACAGCATCTTTCAAGTTCCAAGGGTGAGAATAACACAAAAAAAAAATACCTCATGTGATTTGAACTTTTTGATACAATGTTGATCGAAATGGATTGATAGAAACACGAACAAATACTAATATCACGGATTGATAGAAATACTAACGAATATTAAAAGTGGATAAAAAAGGGGGTTTCATCAAATGTAAGTAGGATTAAAAGATGGTTAGACTACGGATCTTGTACCTGTTGAACGGATTGATAGAAACACGAATATACAGTGAATGTCAATAAAATGTTGGTCGAATTAGAAGAAAGTCGGGCTGCGGGACTTGCACCTGTGTAAAGGATTGATAGGAACACAAATAAAAGGTGGCTGCAAAGAAAGCGAATACAATATTTATGTAAATGAATGAATAATGAGTTCCTCGCCTTGGTATAGAGGTTAACAAGCTAATCTGAAAGACTATTATTTCTCTCGTGATTTTGAACCTCACTCGATCTCTCCGACTTATAGCTATTGTGTCAGTATAAGCCAAGTTTAGGGAACACCTATAAATAAATAGATCATTAGTGCGTGTAGAGAGGGGGTTCGTGATCAAATCTTAGATGTCATTATTAGCGCAATCTACCCAAGTGAAAAAAAAAAAACCCCACGGGACAAAGATGACTAAGTTCAATAAATATCTTAATCAATTATTATTATTTAGTGTGCTGTCACTAATATTTTTTTTTTCTGTTTGAGTCGTGAGACGAAATTATTGTCGCATATTTGAATTATCAATATCACATACACGTTATATTGGTTCACCTGTTAAATGTACTATAAGAATGTTGGCATAAGCTTACGATCTATAAATGCTTTTTGTATTTGTTTTGTTACTATAGAGATGCGGATTCGGCTGAAGGGCTAACAGCATGGAATTGGAAATAGATGAACCGTGTTCGCACACATACACAAACGTGCTCGCGCAAACACACACACACACACATTTTACTTAGTCAGGTACAAGTCCACGTAGTACTTAGAAAATTGTTTTGTGCCAACTTTCCAAATAAGTGACGAGGCCCTGCCTGCTTTGAGAATCAAAATTCAAAATGATAATTCTAACTCAGGCTTGAACATTGACCACAAAGGCGACTATATGTATTTATATGAATGAGAAAGACCTTTTCTCCTTTTGCTTTTCTCTCAGAACTTGACAGCGAGAGATGACCTCAAAGCCAGCATTAATTACTTCGGCCCAGTGAAGCGAGAGATTTAACCTTGCGTGTCATTCTGACGTGTTTCTGTTTGTTTTTATAAAACAGGATTGGCCATGTACTTTTTAGAATTGATTGTGAAAGTCTTAAAAAGACTGCAAAATGAGTCATTTGAGATCTTATCAAAAGCCTTTGCTACCCACCCCTCAACCATACATTGCGTGTTGCTGTGTAGGCTTTAGTCTTGTCAAAATTGTCACTGAAATTACTCCAGGCTTAGAAACTAGAACGAAATCAGATTCGAACCACAGAAAACAAAGCACAGTACGAACAAACCCGGATGTAATACAATGCTAGGCCTCCAACAAGGACCGTGTTTTGAATGAATCGTTTCTAACATAGACCTCCACCCAGGAAATACAATATGTATATAATCTTATGAAAATTTCAACAGAATGTTACTTTTTTTCATAAACGGTTAGAGATCTGTTCTGGCATATTGGGTCGTATGTTTGATATAAGGATATGAGATTGGCTTTTTTTTGACGGCAAGCACAGCAAAGTATAGGTTATATGAGTCATAAAGAACCTGAACAAATGTTATCACAAAATATAGACATTTTGACTTATCTCTGATCTATTTCAACCCTACGTTTGCATTTTGAAGTCGTCATCACGACCAATAAAACAAAGGTTTCCCTATCATGTGTTAACTGATGGTGTTAATATAGTGTAAAGGATGCGATAAGAATCATCACTAATTACGATACTCTACAGATTACCCATAACACGAAGTATGCTACTATTTTCGTTATTTATTCATTACAAGAAACTGAACCTTGAGATGTTGTAAATTTAAAAAACGCAAAGAGAACTGGTTCATTCTCAGTTAGAGGAAACAAAAAAGAACTAGCCATAGATGAAAATTTGGAGTTCTCAACTACCATCTGCGTTTATGATATATCTATACTGATGGTGACCTAATGATCTTAAGTCCAAAATAATACGAACACGTCAAGGTTTGCTAAATATGTTGAGATCACAAATGCGAAAGTCAATGTTTCCTGATACTTACGTTACTTTGAGTAAATGTCTGTTTGTGCTACCCTGTAGCTTAAAATGAGTTCCATACCTTGTTATTTTGAAATCTGCCAATGATGCTGAATGACAACACATCTCATTCTGAATTACAAAAAAAAAACTCAGTTCGGTAGTGGTTTGTTTTCTCAGAAAGTCTTATCAGTTGACAGATATATTAGTTCGGTGCAAAAATAATTGCGGTTTTTCACCATCAACTTCAAAGCAGTATTTCCCAGCTTAGAATAAAAGTTATCGATCGAAATAAAGACCTTCAGAATGTAAATATTTGTACCAACTAGAAACTAGTCCATTCATTCCAGAAGCATAGAATTCTGGGGTCCTAGAATCAGTGTATTCTCCAAGAGTGTTTTGAGCTGCTGTTTGGTTGTTGAAAATCTTCCCTCTCGAGGAAGTGGTCGGAATGCTTGAAAAAGAGGTAATCGGTCGGAGAGAGGTCTGGTGAGTAAGCTGGGAGAGGCAGATTTTCGTAGTGTTATCCGTTCAAATTATGTTGGCACATTTGCATGACTAGCAAGCTCTTCTGCTTTTCAATTGGGGTCATTCGCCCGACAGGTCAAGTTTTTTTTTATCCTCATGAGTTGAATGGTTAACGTTTAATTCCTCTGCAATATCTTGAATTGTTTTTTCGTGGGTCCACCTCAATAATGACCTTCAATTGAATGTCGTCAATCTCAGAAAGACGTCCACGTTTTTAAGGCTCTCGTCGCTGTTTCGGAAATTTTTGAAACCCATGTTGAGCTATACGTTCGGTGACAGTCAACTGGTAAAATACTTGGTTGATATTGCGAGCAGTTTCCACCGCGTTTGCATCTCATTTTCAACTCGTATAACGAAATTGCTCGATTTTTTTCCCTTTCTTTGATCTGACAGCCTTGAATAAAGCAGAATGAATAGTGAAAAAATGTTTGGCTTGGATGAATAGAGCAAAATGCACTCTTTAAAATAGTTAAACAATACTTTATTCCAAAATAAGCATCAAAGTTAAGAATAACAGAGACTGCAATTACCCTTGCACCAATCTGATATCATTACGTATCAATTTAACGTAAGTATCACTTTAAGTGGATGGACTATTTTCCCACGTTTTTTGAAAGTTTAGCTTCATAGAACTACTTGCACATGTTTAAAAAAGAAAGTATAATGAGTGGTCAATACAAAAAATAATAATGCAAATTATAAATATGTTTCAATTATATATTGACACGTACATTCAATTAGTTATCCGTAAGTATTACCCTGATACGTCAAATGTCAAAATTTTATACCCCAGCGAAGTTGGAGTCGGATCGAAGTTCAGCTAATATATAGATGTCACCCAATGTTTTTAGCATACAGTAAGACCAGTAGTTCTGCAATCTCTTTAATTGTGGTAATCTGTAACGTAATTATCAACGAGGCACCTGGACGATAATTTTCGTAAATGGGGGATGATACCCCAAGCATTTGTAGTTGATGGGGTACTATTCTCTTTGGGTCACTCGGGGTTTTGCTACTGGTCCCCATCCATGAACTCAACTTTCACTAAATGCCGGTAACGTTAGTATCGACATTTTCACAATTTTGCGATTATGGTCCCAACCCAGCTTCCTGATCTCAATTCACAATTCACAGTCTTGAAATTTTGCACCTGTGAAGTAAATATTTAGGTGGCGCACTTATTGAGACTTTGGGGGCGTTCGTGCGCTTAGTGGTGGTGAGATATGACATACGTTTACATGACAGCAACATAAATATCGTTAACCAGATAAGCAATTATAATTTGTATTCATTCAATGTACGCGTCCGCTGCTGACACCTAGCATAACCCAATTGATGGATTAAAACCTTCTTTTATTGTATTAATGAGGTTTATCGTACAATAGAATCATGGATAGCACCCATGAAAAAATGTGTTACAAGTTCGATAACAATAATGTAACTATCGTTACACACTCTTGCCGGGCACAGAACATTCGATATTGGTTCAATACATTTTAGTTTCTGTCTTGTATCATAACTAGAGGCATTTGATATAACATTCACAAGAACTCTATATTTACGCTGAAGGAGACGAGGAGGCGATTACAAGGGGCACCATGAATTATTTCCCGTATATGTACCATAAGTGTTGAATCTAAACTATGGGTCACATCGCACTATACCAAGATAGGTAGATAATTCATTTCTAACTCGTTTTAGGAGAGTTTTTGCCCGGTGTGGATGGGTCGGTTTTGTATGCTTGGAATATTTTGTGTGGATATTAAAGTAAATAGAGGTGAAAATAAATTACAAATGAATGCATTAGCAACTTTCTTGTTCTTTTCACTCTCTCTCTCTCTCTCTCTCTCTCTCTCTCTCTCTCTCTCTCTCTCTCTCTCCATGCATGAATGTATATATGTTATTTCTTAATAAATAGTAGAATATGAATTCGCTACACAAACTAGCTTATGTTTCTGTCCTCTTCGGGTCTCATCAGGCAGAAGAGGGCAGAAATATGAGCTAGTTTGTTTAGCGAATCCACATTCTCCTATTTATTTCCAGCTCTATTCTAAAACAACTTAACTTCATGAGTAAAAAGTTGTATGTATCGAGCACTCTATGAAATAAATCCATTACATTTCAAAAGTGGCTTTATATTATTGATATATTATTATATTATGTTATACCGCTAACCTGATTTGTACCACATATACTGTGTATATTATTTTTTTTATATATCATGGCAATTTATATAAGTGCTCAATATCTTCGTAGATAGGGCTATTATAATGATGATAATACGAGTTAGATTAAATTCATTTGACGACTGGAGGTTTCTTGCAAACGCACTCTTCAGGTGAAATTTAATTCTGTTGCAATTGTGACTGTCCACAGTTTGAGAACATACTCATTTTTTCCTTTCTTTCTTTTTTCAATCACAAGAATTCTGAGTCTAGAAAATTTACTCAGTCATGTCGTTTGGATATGAAGCCATTCGCACTGTTTTTTGAATGTTAACTATTCTTATGTCCTCGTTTATTTTTTAGTTGCCATGGTTTTGAATCCGTAAGCGTTTTTATGCGTCTGTTAAGATGTTTGTATGGAACTTTCTTTTCTTTCTGCATGTCTCTTGTGTATCATATATGTTATTTCATATTTTAAAAAAATCTTACGTTATAATGGTAGCCATTTCTATCATATCACGCATTTACCTAATTTGTCTCTTTTTTTCTTTCTTTCTCCTTTCTCTTTTCTCTCCTCTACTTTTTTTCTTTTTGTAATTCTGTGTGAGTTTCTTGTTTTATAATGCTAAATTTTCAACTGATTTGTTGCATGTTTTTATACTCATCTACACACACATACATATGCATAACCATACATACACACATACACGCTCATGTGTCGGATATTTATTAGTCTCATTGGTTATCATATTCTGCTTTGATTCAATTTTAGAATACTTTTTGTGTGTATACTTCTATGTGTATACTAGTTCTGTTTACTAATGCTTATTTTTAGATTGTTTTTTCACCGTGTTTTTTTTTCTGTTTGGATTATTTACTTTCAGCTTTGGGGCTCGGTTCATTGAGAAGTGTGTGTATGTTTATTTTGATTATCTTATGTATATGTTTGTTTAATTTTTCATATAGTAGTTGTTTAGTTATTTTGTTGTTGTTTGGTCTAGATTATTGGTAATTTATTGTGGGAGTGTTTATATATTTAAGTTTTATCTTGTTTTGCACACGTAAACACACACACACACACACACACACATATATATATATATATATGTATGTATGTATATTGCAGACATCGAAACAGGTACATGCTGAAAAAACATGAGGAAAAAAGGAACAATGGCAACAACAACAACTTCAATGACTAAGACACCAATACGAAACATGACAAAGCATACAATATATAGAAACAATATATATATGTGTGTGTGTGTATGTGTATATATATGTGTATGTGTGCATGTATATATATATATATATATATATATATATATATATATATATATACATATATGTATATATATATATATATATGTATGAATGTACGTGTGTACGTATGTATGTATGTGTATATACGTATATATATATATATATATATATATATATATGTGTGTGTGTATGTATGTATGTGTATATATATATATATGAGTGTATGTGTGCATGTATATGAATATATATGTATATGTATGTATGTGTGTGTATATATATATATGTGTGTGTATGTATGTATGTATGTATGTATATGTGTATGTGTGCATGTATATAGATATATATATATATATATATATATATATATGTATGTATGCATGTATGTGTGTATATATATGTGTGCGTGTGTATCTGCGTGTGAGTGTGTGTGTATCCATTTGTTCATAGAAATTACTTTTTTCCTTCTATATTTGTACATCAATATCTATTTATCTGGGTTCCCATTTATCTATACTCTTGTCTATCTCATTCCCTCTCTCCCCCTCTCTCTCTCTCAGCCATCCAATAATCCTATCCACATTGTTTCATTATCATGGATAATCGACTAAGACTCGCTGAAACGTGCTGAAAATTCTAGCAATTTCTTATAATTATAAAATTCCAAAATCTATGAACTGTAAGACTATCGCTTGAATCCCCTGAACGTATGCAATGGTATCCCTGAACAACAGCAACGGCAACGGCAACAAAACAACAACAATAATGATGATAATAATAATAATAATAATAATAATGATAATAATAATAATAATGATAAGAAGAAGAAGAGAAGAAGAAGAAGAAGAAGAAGAAGAAGAAGAAGAAGAAGAAGAAGAAGAAGAAGAAGAAGAAGAAGAAGAAGAAGGTGAAACAGAATCTCTTATCATAGCAGTGAAGAACAAATGCATCATGTCAAACAAAAATAGACAAAACAGAGAATAACAGCACATGTCGCTTCTGTGAAGAAACAGACAAAACAGTAAATCACTTTTAAGTGAATACTGCAAACTGCCCGAGGGGAAATATAAAAACAGGCACTACAGGGTAGGGACAGTGATGCCCTGGGAGTTGTGCGAAAAACTTTGGTTCGACCTTGTAAACGAATGGCATCAGCAAAAAAACCTGAAGCTCTCCTAGAAGATAGAATTCTTGATTTTGAGAGCCCACAGCCCAACACCATCGAAGCATAATTTTGTAGTTATGAACAAAGAAAAGAAAATATATCAGTTGGGCAGCGTTGCTGAAAATCTCAAGCTAATTGTGTATTTTGTGATAAAAGTATATAATTTGGCGCACATAGCCAAATCATTGAAAAAAATGGATATTCAACTTTCATGAATTTTCAATAGGTTACCATTTCATTTTCAAATCCTAAGTTGTTTTCAAATGTCTCCAATAATAAGCATACCAAATTATAAGCACTCATCACGAAATGCACAATTGCTAGGGAATTTTTGGCTAAGCTGACCCAATGTACGCAACTATATTACCATAATAATTTTCGTACCAGTCATTTTGAATTTTGAATGATTTGCATGTATTGCCCAAGTGTCAATTTAAAAAAAATATATAAATAATTTTGAATAATTATATCCATCGCTGATAAGAAAATTGATCTGTGAACAGTTGTCGCTGCCAGCCAATTTGAAATGGTTACCATATTGAAGATTCATGATGGCTTAATGTCCAAAGTTTTCTTAGAATACCTTTCGCTATAAGTGTACCGAATTATATCCTTTAATTACAATATGCACAATTATTTGGCTAAGCTTCCTCACTGTATTGTCTGTAGCTTCGGTAAGATTTATTAGCATTCTAATCCTTCTTCAGACAACTGAACTTTACTTTTTGTTCCTGGAATTGTTACCGCAACATTTCAGACGATCAATTTTACAACCTTCCTTATGTGCATAATTCGTAAGAGAAGAGTTGGTATATTACCGACCATTTTATGTCCCCATGTTGTCTCGATACAAAAATAGACCTTGTCTCTTTCTGTACAAATCACATACCCGACAAAATCTGTAAAATGGATAGGCCAAAATGTGGAATTGAGGAACGTACTTATCATACGTCGAGCTCAAGCAGTTTGAACTCTGCTTATAATAACAGAGATGAGATTGGATAAATTGAAAATTTGAGGAATAATTGAGAACGTCCAGACGATGCCGATTCTGGTGTCTGCAAGTCTACTGAAAAAGGTGCTAGAGATGTGAGAAGACGATATTATTCAGCGACAACCATTGGACATTTAATGTGAAGATGCAAATCCTACACCTACCCCCGTCTCTGAACAAACGGAATAAACATGACATAATTAATTCCCGCTTGTTATGACGATGACAATTGCTATTTTTTTTTCTTAACACTTTCGACAGCAATAACATCTTCCTTGGGCAAAGCTGCAAAAATCTGACAACTTGGTAGATCGGGAATCCAATCAAAAATATATGAACCAGTCGGGGGAAAGGTTGAAATACTTTTTTCTCCGATTGATCAAATTGTTGTTATTTTGTTATTGTTTTTTAACCTCAAACTAACGGTATGAATTGGGTTTCTAGTCGACAAGAAAATGAAATACAACTATATCGTTATCTTTTTTTTTAGGTTTCTTCACTTGAAAAATATGGACGATGGCTTTTTGTGGGTACTAACGAAACCTCCCCTCCAATTTTTACTTTTAATAATCATTTTTTTTTTTTTTTGCTTACTTCTAACCTCTAACCAATACCAGGTACATCTCTTTTCCACCGAGTTGACGTTTTTTTTTCTTTTTCACACCATTGGGAAAAAGTGCATGAACTCAGGGGAGAAAAAAAATGGCTGAACCGTCTGACCTGAATACTTTCTCGTCTACTCTTTACAGCGATCGGTCATTTTGGTCCTATTAAAACAACATTACCGGCCCGAATTATCTTTATCTATTGATCTAAGTACTTGGCTTTCTTTTCCCTTTTTTTTTCTTTTTTTTCAGTCTCTCCATCTCCACCCTTTGCTGCGACTCACTTTTCGCCTCAAAACACAGCCACGGCCATTCCCACCGATGGCAGCAGTGGAGGTATTAATGGCGGTATATATCGACTAGTTATAATGAGGTTAAAAAGGAAATGACGAGGGGATGCACAGCACGGGCAGGACGTCGGGCACAGAGGGGAAAGGGAGAGACATCACACCTTGATATCCGCCATTATCCTTAGATCATTCGACCGATATAAACAGACATTATTATTATTATTATTATTATTATTATTATTATTATTATTATTATTATTATTATTATTATTATTATTATTATTATTATTATTATTATCATTATTATTATTACTATTATTATTATTATTATTATTATTATTATTTGTAACCATCGAGTTTTCACACAAATGTGCTAGCTTTTACAGGAGATCTAGAAACAGCAAGTTCCCTTAACATTCTAGCTGACTTGAAAAAAAAAATGCTTTCGTCCTGATGATTTCGATTCTTTCCGGGATTTTCAAATTTTGTTATTTCTTTGCTAGGCTTTCGGGGACTGTTCGAATTGCGTTGTTATTTCTACGTTCCACACTTAATTTTTAGTTCTCTGATATTTTTCTGTTTTTCACTTCCTTTCGATATAAATCAGCAGTTCACGATAATCAAATCTGGTCTTTTCGCTTGGATTTGAAGAATCGTTTGATGTCGAAGAAGATAGAATCTCACTTTTTTTTTTTAAATTTCTAGCGTTGTTTCTGATTTGTGTTTAAAATTCCAAGTCGTCAACATAATGCCCAGTTATGATTTTGTTTTCCAATTTTGCTTTTTTCAGTTTAGTTAGATCTGCGTTTTTATTTTTGTCTCCACTCAGGCAATAATAATAATAATAATAATAATAATAATAATAATAATAATTATTATTATTATTATTATTATTATTATTATTATTATTATTATTATTATTATTATTATTGTCGTTGTTGTTGTTGTTGTTGCTGCTTCAATTTTTACACCAGTTGCTCAGCGATCTCCGCTGAAGTCTGAGTGACAACCGGTCTCTTCGTCTCCAGCCCTCCTCTCGATACTCACATATTCTGCAAGAATGATGCAGTTTGCATTTTCACACCAGTTACCGGGTGGTCATCGCTGAGGGCTGAGTCACAGTAAGTCTCCTCCGGTCTCCAGCCCTCCTCTCATCGTCTTTACTTATCACAGGACCGCTGTGGTTTGTTCCTCTCGGCCTTCCCCGACTTAATTTACACTTGCCTTTTTCATCCTCATTGTTGGGTCATTGCTAACGACTGGAGGCTATGAGTCTAATATTTCAAGTAATTTCCTCAGTATTCGTGCAGACCCAAGTAGTGCTGTGGTCTGCATAGTCTCAATGCTTCCTCCTATCTCCAGTTCTTCCAATCTGGTTTTCAATGTCTTTTGCACGATTCCTAAAGCGCCAACTATTATCAGTACTACTTTGACTTTCATCTCCCATTTTTTTTTTTCAGTTTTCTTGCCAATTTCTGGTATCTTTTAGCTTTCCTCTCTTTCATATTCACTGCAGACATATGCAGGCACAGCCATGTCTACTATTTGGTATCTTCTTTCCCTTGTCCACGACTACCAGGTCCGGTTTTCTTGCTTGGATAGGGTGGTCAGTTTGCACGTTGAAAAGCAATTTGTGATTTTTGCTTTCCAGGACAGTGTCCGGTTTGCACTGGTACATCCCAACGCCATCGCAATATTTTTTAATTTTGTTGAACAGCAGTTCGATTCCTTCCCTATTCTTTACAAATATCTTCATGTCATCCATGTACATTTGCTGGTTGACTTATCCCTTCGGAGAATCGATATCCTTTGCAGTTTTTCAATACTCTTTTAATACAAGTAGTTGTAGAGAGTCTCCTTGAAGGATTCCGTTTTTATAATTACTTCCTGCAGCTGTCAAGTCTACTTTCAAACTTTTCATGAAGTTGGCTATGAATCTCATCACTGGTTTGCTAACTTTGAATATCCTGTGACATCTACAGCTGTGCACAATCTTGTCGTATGCTTTTTTTACAGTCAATCTATCTCATAGCAACATTTTTCTTTTCTTCTTTACTTCTTTTAGAATTATCTGCTTAATGTAGAGCAAGCCATTTGCTCTTTTGGTTCCTTTCCTACACCCCTTCTATTCTTCTGGTAAGAGTCTTCTTTCCATGGAAATCTATGTTCTCTCCGCCATCTGTCCGGTCAGAATTTCCAACATTAGTAGTAGGCACGTGATTGGTCTATAGTCGCTTGTCTGATTTCCCTTTTTTTTCAGTGTCCTTTTGGATGAGGGATGTTCTTCTTCTGTCTGAACATCAACTGCATATAGGCCGCTCTGGAGTTGGTGGATCAGTCTGTTATACAGTGCGGTGAATTTCTTAAATAAATATCAGCGGTGTTTTTCAGTTGACTACTTTTTGGAAAGTGTTCTTCTGTGTGGTTTTATTCAAAACAATTTGTTCTCACTCATATTGATATGTGTTTTTTTTTATTATCTAATTATTCCAGAGATTTGTTCTGTGCTTTTTAGCATTCCCATGTGTCGTCCCAGAAGTTCTTTGCTTCTGTAGCATCTGGTTTTATGTTCTGTCTTCTTTTTTCACACAGGTTTTGGTAGAATTTTCTTTCGTTGTTTTGGAATGTGTCGTTCTGTGTGTACTGGGCAATTATTTGCATATATCTTTTTAGTCTAACTTTTTTGCTATTCTTCTTAGGTGCATTTCTTCCTCCGAAGCGAGAATCCCTTTTCATCTTCTACGTGTCCCTTAGTGGTCTACTCTCGAGCAATGTGTTTTTCGGTAATCCTTCGTCTCTCTGTTTTTCCAATCTCATTTTCATGGCAGGCTTTTTTGTTCCTATTGTTCGAGGTTCCTCCTTGTATCGTTAAGATATCTATTACCATTTTTTGCACCAGGGTTTATCATGTTGTGGCTAATTTCAATATGCTATAAAATGCAGTTGACATATTCAGTTTATTCTTTTTCTTTTTTCATAATCCTTGCCTCTACGGGATGGAAGTGGCTTCTTCCCTTATTGTCGTTATCCATCGTTTTTTTTTTTTCAGGGTTCATATCAGAGTTTTCTCTTCCATTGGGATGTCGACGTCTCAATCTTGTGTACAGGTTGTATTTTGGTCAAAGCTTTTGCTTTTATTTTAGGGTAAGCCACGTTCTTTTTTCTCATGGATCACATTTATTTTTCAGGATTTGTTTCGCCCAGTCAGCCAGACACTGATCCGATGATTCTATTGGTTATTTCTCCATATTGTGAGCAGATGCGTAACACCTATCAGATGGTTTTCTTCTAATGTAGCAATACATAACTGATTTGTTGTCTTCATTCGTCCATTTCCTCTTTATTTTTCGACCAACGGTCGCTTGGATAAGGTTGTGACCCTTCTGAAAACCATCAGGGGAACAAAAGTTGGGGTTTTGGCCAATAGTCACGTGGTAACGACAGTGGTCCTCCTGAAGGCTTCTAAGGGTACATAAGCCAGTTTGGCCAGCTGTTGTAGGACGACTACCGGATCCCTCCTGACGGCCAACTCGGGGGCATCTGCCGATTATAAGACACAAATATTCAACTTGTTCCCTATCTTTTTGTTATTCCGACTTGATTATAAAGTCATATTTTTGGTTTGTGGAGCTGAAAGGTAGCACAAATCCATGGTGAGTGGTTTAGAACTGATTTCGATCTGAGTAACCTTAGAGCTCTATCAGCCCTTAGCACCCATGGATTTTTTTCTTGGTGATATAAGATATGGGTGTGTGAGTGTTGTGAAGAATAGCAGGAGGACTGTTTCTTTCACATATCAGCAGTAGACCTAGGTCACTAAGTTTTTAACTTATAGCTTTGTTAACTCTACCAATATGTACCGTGCATGTATTGCAGCATTGTCGGGGTCAATTCCACTCTCATATGATTGACTTGCAGAGGGTCATTTGTCCCTGATCTACTACTGTAACTGGGGTTAGATTTATTTTCCTTTCTTGTTTCTTTCAATAAGTCCATAACTCTTTCAAATCTACTTTGGGGTTATTGGGATCTTCATAACAGTTCCACATTTCATTCAAGTCATGACTTAGTATAAGTCCAGAGAATCCCATTCCTTTGCCCTGGCAGAGCAGAGTTTGAATGTACAAATAACCCCAGCGGTTTTGTAAATTATCAAGATCTGAATATGGGAATTTCTTCTCTGTCTTTTCCCGCCTAATTGAATCTCCCACTAATTTATGCAAATAGTTGCCAATGGCTTTTTACAATCAGAAGTCATCTGTGAAGAAGAAAAAAAAAGTACTGGCCGGTTAGTAACATTCGCAAGAAAGAATCAAAGGTTAACTTACACTTAAACATTAGTCCTCTAGCGAGACATGTTCTTTTCAATGGGAAATTTACTCAATTTTTCTTACATTTCAAAAACTCTGGAGAACCCAGCTCCCTTACCATAACAGGCCGGAGTCGGGACGTGAAATCAACTCAGTAGTTTTGGCTATATATATTGGTATAGATCAGTTTCTCACCTGGGCCATATTTCTTTCGCGTTGACTACGTGATCTGCAGGCATAGCCAGGTCTATGATGGGGGCCGGAGATCTGACCAGCCAAAACAACACGTGTTAAAAGCCACGCAGATGAGAATGCTCGTCAAAATAAATGATCTGAAAGTAATGATGTGATATTAAATGATAGCAGCTGGAGAACTTGTCAGTTTAAACGGGTTACAAGCCAAAAAAAAAGTCGTATCTAAGTTTTGTAGAGCACGTTATTATTCCGATGCAGCCTTGACTTAGCCCACGCCACGCAGTTGTTCTTTTATGCTCCCACTAGTCTGGCATGTCTCAGCTGTTCAAGTACTTTTTTTTTTACTTTTTTTAGAGATCTTTTTTACTTTGAAGACGAAAAATGCTGAAAAGAGCAGTAGATTTCCTTTAGAGCGAGAGTGAGAAGCAGAACAGTAAGCATCTTTCATTATCGATTCAAAAATCGAAACAATTCGGACACCCGAGAAATTCCGAATTCGTGTAGGAGATTAAATACCAGTAAAGATAAGATTAAAAAAAACAAAAAAACAAAAAAAAACAAAAGAAAATGTTGGGTGTTGTTTCGAAGGATCCGTTCAAAAGTCGGGCAACCAAAATTGTGCTGCATTATCTCGGTGGTTACTAAACGTTTCCCATGATTTACAGTAAATAAGCACCTGCGAATTAGTGTCACACAGTAATAATCTCGATGCGATAAATATGTATAAAATGTACTGTACCCAGTCCCTCTTTCCTCACGGTATTAACCTCTATTCTGACGATTTAATCAGATTGTGCAATCAGTGGCCTACATAACCAGAAAAAAAAACAATGCATATATTGACATTCCCGCTGCCGATATGCATATTCATAGAGAAGCTTACATTTGCATACATAGAAAAACACATGCACAGGCACACAAACACACATAGGTATATCGAAATGCATATTATTAGATATGTACAAATATAAACAGCAATGGATATAACACACATATCTACTTGCACATTAAGATATAGTATATACATACATACAGGCACAAATATGTATATATGGTGAAATATGGTCCAGCGAATATATTATTTAGATACATTTAAAGCTCTACTCCGACTAAATATTTTTGTATCGAGCATTTTATGAAATAAACCCATTACACATGCTATATTAAATTACAGATGTGTTCTTTGATGTATAAATATATATGCGCTGTGATTATAAATTGCGTTATATTATTTAAATCTCTATTTGAAATGATCTCCCATTTTTACTCAGGGAATGGATTACTCGGTGTAAACAGTGTAAATAGAATAAACAATTAAAGACTACGGCTGGTATCGAACCTGTGACCGAGAAGGTAACCGCCCCAACGTAACATCGCTCTTCCCATTGAACTAAAATGTCCCGTGGAAAGGCGATGGCCCAAATAACTGCTTAATCCCCACTTTCTCGTCTTGTTCATTCACTGTCCATGTCTGTACTGTTGTTTCTCAATGCAGACTAATATATTATCAAAAAATGGGTATATAATCCGACATAATATTTTTGAATGCGTTATATTATTTGAAACTCTATTTGAAATGACCTATTATAATTACATGGAGAATGATTAGCTTGCCCTATATATATATATAGCAGCATTGTGTGATTAAAGTATGGATAAATCATGCAAATATACATATATTTATATACAAATATCCTTGATGTAAACAAACTGAAGCTGCATCTTCTGTTGTAGATATCATTTCCTTTTGCGTGACAGAATCGACGAACAAACCGGTAAACAAAATTATTTTCATAGTTATCCAATTTTATTTAATTCCTCATTTATTGGACAAAGACCCTTCCCCGCACCTTCCATGACGACTGTGAATGCACTATCCTTGTCATGTCTTACCGACATACCTTCCTATCTCATCTCGCCATCATGTGCCTGGTCTTTTCCTACTGCGTTTGCTATCCCATGGGTACCGATCGGTATACCATATGTTGTCTTATAACTATTTTTTTCGTTTAATTACTTGTACGATATCTTTAAATTTGATCCGCTCTCAGATCCATGTTAATGTATCTCGTTTCTAGTATTTCTCATCCGTACGCCATAGCTGGTATTATGCATTACTTGATTACTTTGCGCTTTAAGCATACGGGCAAGGAGCACTTCAATGTCTCTATTGGTACTAAATGCTTTCCAAACGCAGTTTTATACTTGATTTCAAGGTCCTTCTCTAACTTTACCACCTGACCGAGGTGAATGCATCCATCAACCTATTTCAAGTGTTCGTCCTCAATTTTTGTGGTCTTTTTCGAGATTCCATAGTTTAATATAACTTCTGTCTTTGCCCAATTCATCCTTCAGCCTTTTTTTCTTGGTTATCCTTATTTGGATGATTTAAACTGTTTTGTAACTCATCTGATATTTCTAATGTTATTGCAATGGCATCAGCAAATCTAAAATAGTCTCCATCTATGTTTACTCCCCATTTCTTCCCAATCGATTTTTCGAAAAATGCTTCCAACAGTCGCAGTGAATAATCTAAGTGATATCATCTCACTCCTTTCCCAATCTTTATCCTGTTTGTATCTTTATGTAGTCTAACAGGATATCGACGATAATTATATGAAAAAAATTATTCAGAATACATACGGAAAATTACCAGTTGTATTGGCTTTAGAATTGTATTCTTTCATCCAAGCAAGCGAAGCGTGTGAACTTGGATATCCACCCAGGGCTGTACCTTTCCATAAAAAAAAATGATATCCACAGCAAGGATATACATAGCAGAACTGCAAAGCTGAGATTTACAAACAATATTCATGCAAATATAATACAACCCAACGTTATAAACTAAAAAAAAGGTTCATTACTTTGCTTGAAAGAAAAATACAGTTAAATTCATAAACACCCACTTCATTTAACGGTCGTAGCAGTTGGAGCGTAGCATGAAAATAAGACCTACCAAGATGGAATTTTCGTTTCGTTAATTTTAAAAATGAATAAATTTCAACAATTTTTTTTTTTTTAATCAGAAATTTGTAATCTATCAATATGAATAAATATCATTCAGTAAAAGAAGTCATTCTTCCGTTTAGTGTCCACATGACTTTGAACCATTGTTCACTTTCAAACGAATATGATTGAGTTTGGGTATGAACATGTCATCAAACACCTAATAAAATACTTGTTAAAAGACGAAGTCAACAGTCCTCGCTTCAATGCAATCAGCAAGCATTTCATACAACTCCCTGGAGGGATCTGTCGAGAAACATTTCGTAAACTAGCTAAGCAATGCTTGGAGCATGCAGTTGTTCAACTGCACGTCGGAGAATAAAAACTAAGATTTAATCAACATAGTTTCAACTCTTTACGTCTGAGTTGTGTTTGCACATACAACAGGCTGGTTGATTGGATCAACCGTTCAAGTTTAAGCACCTTGACCTCGAAAGATGAGATCAAAAGCTCTCAGATTATCCGTAGATATTTAATTTAGACATAGTACCACATAAATAATTCGCAATTATCTCCGACCGACACCGATTAGCCTGATCGAGCGGCAGTCATAGAGAGACACATGCAAACAAAAAAAAACTGGTTAGTTCCAAATAAAGGACTTCCCCATTGCCCAAGGGCGATCTTAGTTTTGATTTATGAAATCATATACTATTAAGCCAAGTGCAAACGCAAATATGATGCTTAAACTGCTTAAAAATGTTGTAACTACAAAATCTTTAAGCAATTTGAGCTTAAATACAGCATGATACATTTCAGGTGATCATGGAAAATGCTTTAAAATTCCATATCCTAAGTGCTGAAGATTTTTAGAGCTTTGTAATGCATTTAGTCTAGAAGGATAATGTAAACAGCATTGTTTTGCTTGTACCTGACTCCATGCCTCATGAAGGAAGGAATGGATTATTGAAGTGTCTTCCATGATTGTTTGACATCTCTCTAATAGGCTATCATCTTGAAGACCTTTTTGAACCTTTTTCGTCAAGATCAAAATTTACAAATAAAAAGAGCTTTTCTTTTAGTGTCAGGAGATTTTAAAAGCTTTTACAAATAATGAGTTTTATTTAGAAAAAAATTTTTCCTGATCAACCTGTTAAGAAACGACAGAGTAATCAAATGGAAAACATTAAATAAATAAGTAAATAAAAAAAATTAAAAAAACTCTGCAGAGACTCATATAACTTTTCCTCAGAAAGCTTTAAAGGGATGCAAGTACGGGTCTTACTGAGGGATTATATTCTATTTCCGACTAGTTTTGCCGGCTAACGACCGTAGAATGACGGTTCGAAAGTATGTGATTGAAAGCAAGTGAAATCAAAATCAAAGGAATACCAAAACGAGATCCATGCATATAACAATTAGAAATATACAGATGTCTTCTGTTACGCTAAGAGACGCAATTGATGTAACAAAATAGAATGTCATTCATTTTCTGATGACGCCATGAAAATACTGAAATTGGAGAACAATATAAAAATAGAAAAATAATTAAACAAAACCCAAAAATAATAAAATAATCCGTTCGTTGTCTTTAGAAAGGTATTATTGAATCTCACTGCAATTCAAATATATATTTTCGACGTACCGAAAATGCAATTTGTATATGGGTATATCTCATAAATGTCGTCATTTCTAACGGTATGGGGGAACTAGTATTAATAATGATTAACAATACTCCATCTAATGAATTGAAAAAGATTATAACAACAAATACTTCTATGGTGACAAGTCAAGCGGGCGATAAAAATAAGGAATAGGCATATGGTTAGATTTGAAAGATTACAGCTGGAAAATCTCCATTGAATAATCAACAAGACAACTGCTACGTTAAGACAGGATTCCTAGGAAATACAGATGCCAGTTCAAGTCTTACCGGAGGAAAATTCTTCATTTCTGACCCGTGTTGCTTTACTAACGACCGTAAAATGAGGTTCCGAGACTTACGATGGAAAACAACTGAAATTAAGATGAAACAAATACTTGACGAAATATCTATACCATTAAAACGCTTGCCATGATCTCCTTACATTTCGCTGTTGCTAGCCAATTCGTCATAAACTGACCAATAATGAAACTGAGTATTTGAAACGATAGAGGTCTTTGTTTCTTTGTTACATTACAGAATTACAAGTTGGTAAAAACTGTTGAGTTTTTGTTTTGCAAACAATAGCAATTTTTTTTAATGAAAATGTATTACTGAATTTCCACTATGAATTAAACAAATAAAAATATTGGTTATTTTGTTGAAATATGATTCAACTATAATTTGAGAAATCTCCCTTTGTATGTACGTGTTTCTGTTTATGCACCCACATAACTAGACAATTGGCCAGGTTGATATTTGCAGGATATGTTTGTCCATGCGTCAGATATTACAGTGTCAAGTTTGAAGTCGTTTCAGATTCCATAAACAATGAAAAATCTATACTGAAAAGAATACATGTTTCTCTGACCGTGGTTATGACTTATCACTTCAAAATGGTTTGGTTTCGAAATAGAGAGAGACAGAGATACAGAGGGAAAATAGATTGAGAGAAGGAGAGTCAGAGAGAGATAAAAATACAAAGAGATAGAGAGAGGGAGAATCAGTTTTTTTCTATCGATTTTTCTGTGGGGGATTGAATTATAATAAGGATGACGTACCGGTACGTTTCAATTGTTGCTATTTACGACACCAAAAACAAATTACTTCGTTTTTTTTTTGTTTTATCAAACCCAATTTGAGGAATATATTCTCCTTTTGGCTACATATTCAACTTTGTTTTTACGATTTGTTTGTTTTTTGTTTTTTTGTTGTTTTTTTTTCACCGGGAAAGGAGTCACGAGAAATATTTTTCCATCAATATGGAATTAAAAAGAGTGTATTCTCTCACTTTTTATTTTTAGAACTAAATTTAGTTATAAAATATCTAAATTGACCACATTGAAGAGAATTAACGGAAATACTTCATACGACAATTATGGCAGGCCTCTCAACACACCAGAAAGTCCGGCCCTATCAAAACAAGCACCTTTTGTTTACAAGGGCACACCTTAGTTTCATCAGTATCAATTCTATAAATTAAAGTATTCCATACTTTATACGAAATATTACTTATTTTATTGATATTTATTCAAGAAAAATTAAAATATTACTTATTTTACTTACTAATAAAGAGGGGAGAAAAATCAAGTAGTTCACTGAGGGGGTGATTTGTGAGCATTTTTGCATATGAAACTAATCATTTAGATATCATCTTGATAAAATCATGAACTGACGATGGCGATTGGAGTGGATAAGGGAGAGAATGAGAAGATAGGGGCACAGAGCGCGTTACGGACGTATTCAATTAAGTCTTCAAGACTAACCTACGGCCATTCTTGAATTAAAATGACGCTTTGGTCTTCTAAAAGAGATCTATGGGACATGTATATCCCAGCAGACATAGAAACTACATGATGTATATATCTCCCAGGAATCTCGAAAGGGTTAATGCAGTTTTACCGATGAAAGATGATTGAGCTCATCTGTCGGATTACCTAACGGTCAGTCGATTTTTATGCTCAGTCTGTTTTCCTTAACCAACCGTTAATCTGCGATAATCTCTGGGCAATTAATGATCGGATTATCCGTTCGGCTTTATAATCAAGAGGGCGGGATTGGGTTTTGGGGCTGAAGAGGAATTACATAGCGCCAGCTTGGCTTGCTCCATATTTGATGGCAAGAAAAGCTAATTTCGACGGACATTTATAAAATACTTTCGATTCGGTTCGCAGGCTAATAGACTTAATTCTCTCTTCTTTTTCTTAGAGGCATGAACTGCATTTTTCCCCCCAACTTGATCCACTATCACTCACCATCATCAAGTCTGTCAATGTCATGTATTTCTTTATTTTGACCAAAAAGTGAAGTAGAGAATACGGTTGCTTTAACCGTAACCTGACATATATATATATATATATATATATATATATATATATATATATATATATATATATATATATTAAGTGTGTGTGTGTGTGTGTGTGTAGGTAGTGTGAGATAGCAAAAACGTTATCAACATAGAAAAAGGGAGTCGGCAAACTGTGTTCGAATTCGACAGGGGCTGAATTTTTTCACTTCATAATAATGCCCTTGGGAAAGACATAAATCCACTACTCGTTGCACTCTGGATCATCGCATGATGAAACAGTCTCGTCATTGATATGCAGCGATAGTTGTGATTAAAAGAAAGAGTGCATGGATGAGCTGTCAAAGCAAACCACTCTTCAATGAATACCTAGACGCTAGTATCAGTAAAAAGCTCGAGATTACAGGTATGGATCAATCCATATTGCAAACAGTTCAGAAACCCGAATTTACAATGCTATAAAAAGACCCTAATAAGAAACGCCTGGTGTACTCCCATAAGTTATTCGCGTCAAAGACGTCTGTGCTTGAGTGTCAGGTGGCACATCAAAGGCAATCATCGCGCCGAGTTCTCCACACGACAGATTTAATCTCAGTTCTGTTTGGCGCAAAGCCACGTTGTCAAGCTGGTCCAGGTATGGCTCCGAACCAATGTGGTCGATTTGCGTCAAAATGGTTGTCCAGGTGTTACAACAAAAAGATCTGACCGGTGCCAGGCCAGACCTGTGCATCAGAACCGCTTTACTTCTGCCAGACGTCTCTAGCATTCTTCGATTGAGACCGAGGATAAGCGAGTCAGTAGGTGTATCAGTAATAGACCTGTCCGCAAATTACTAATAATTCAGAGGCCCTAACGAAACAGATCGACCTGGGCAACGTACTGCCAATTGTGGAACATACGTATCTGGGGAAGAGTCCTCTGAACTAACTGGTCAATGTTTGTACCAAGTGACGTTCAAACAAAGCTTTCTGTCCAAAATGTGACTTACCTCGACTCCAAGGAGGGGGTAGCCCCGCTATGATGGCGTGAGTTACGCCGAAAAACAGAGCTCGTCTTTGTGGAAAGCCGGTCGAATTTACTAGGTTACCGGAATGTTATCATCCTATTGTACCACAAATGAGTGCACACCCTCTCCGATACTCAAAGCCAGGAGGCTCTTCGGAGTCACGAGGTATCGGTTAGAAACTGGACAACAAACTCTCCCTATTTGAATGTTATAATGAGCTTGGGTAAGAGATGATCGGACAAGCATTCGATAACTGCCAGACAACGGCCCAAACTATCAAGAAAGAAATCCAAAGCATCATAAATGAATGAAACAGGATTCTTTTGGCCAACCTACAAAATTTGGTGAAATGTTATCATCACCGATACTGAAGCACTTATAATTGTTATGTGTTCCTATTTATACAATTTGTTCCGTTAATATTATTAATTGTACGATAAAACTAAGCATTAGAGTGTGTTTCCCGGTTTTATTCTAACAGATTGCACCTTTCTCTTTGCGGTCTGAGAATAGATAAAATGGGTGTCAAATTTTACATAAACATTCCCATTTTTACAGAACAGAGGTAGATTTGTCGCTGTGAGTTATTTACTATGGTAATTGTTATTTAATATCAAACACTTTTCATACGTTATGGAATGAAAGAAAAAATGATAAGGGAAGAGAATCACAAAGCACTCAATAAAAATGAAAATTCGCACGGGATGCTCAATCTCTCAAACATGACCGTAAATCTACGAGAATACATCGATAAGTCTGTACCCCAATGATGAGAAAAGCATTCATTTTACACAGGAAATATTTATTTTTCAGTAGGATCTCCTGCTTTGTCAATGTACTCAATTCAGTGGAAAATATTGATCACATGGATCAAATATCATACACAGTGAATTGCCAGACAAAATTCAGCTAATAACTGTCATTCCTCACACACACACGTCTATATCTATATCAATATCTATCTATCTCTCTCTCTCTCTCTCTCTCTCTCTCTCTATATATATATATATATATATATATATATATATATATATATATATATATATATATAACCGACTCGTTTATAGGAGTTACAACAAGAGTAGCAAACATTTTCTCTGACATGAGAGTAAAGGTGAGTCAGACGGAAAAACGAGATTATATATATATATATATATATATATATATATATATATATATATATATATATATATATATATATATATTGTTAAAATTAACAGATAACTATCCATTTAATTTTTTTAGTGGATTCTTTTTTAGTTTGCCTTTTTAAAAAAAATCTATTCCAATGTGTAACTGAACCTAAAGCATCTCGCTGACGATGTCATCTGCGCGTGTGGACGAAACATGCTCTTACGAACCCCCATGCCGATGTCAAAAGATATCTTATTGATAATAGGTTGTTTTGCTTTAATCAGAAAAACTTCTATCATCTTGAGTCTCTTTTTGGCGTTGGTATTGTATAATATTCTTGTGCTGTTCGCAAAAAGCTGATGAAAATTGGCTTTGTGTCTAAAATTATTCGAAATGTGCTGGTATATGGCGCTCTGGTTGTTGTGGTGACATGTCATTGTGCAAGAGAGGGTTTGAGTAGTATATCCTATATAATACATGGTATTGTTGTTGCCGTTGTTGTTGTAGTAGGCGGAGACACAGTCTCCCAATGGGTATATACATTCATATACACCATTGGTCTTCTGTGGGACGTTTCTTTCTGGGGATGAGTTTTGTTTTTGGTGACGAGGTTGTAAATTTTGAATATTTCTCAGTATATGATGAGTTTTGATTTTTTGTTTTAGTCAGTAGTGAGATATATCTTTCTATTATATTTTCTATTGCTCTTTCATCTTATCTGTTGTTCGGGTAGATTTGGTGGCAATAAAATAAGTTTATGATATTTTTGTTTTTATCAAGACTGTTCAAAGTATTGTTTTTGTTTGTCTCATTATACTCTCTCAATATATACATATGTATATACGAATGTGCATATTATTTGAAACTCTACTTGAAAGATCCCCTCGTTTCCACTCAGCCTAGACAGCGTGAATAGAATAAACAATTGAAGAAAAATGGGACTGACTGCTGCAGAATTCGAACCTGCGACCGATGAGGTAGTTTTTTAATCGTAGCGTCACTCTTAACTGTTAATCTAAATACTCTGACAGAAAGACGATGGCCTAAATAACCGCTTTATCCCTGTTCTTCTCATTTTTGTTAGCAAACTGTTCATATCTGCACTTGTTGTTTCTAACTTAGGAAATTATATCATTTAGAAGTACCCATCTTCAGCAATTTGAATATCCAAGGAGTAAAATGGTCTAAAGATTTTAGAATCGTAAAAAAAACTATTCTTTCACTTTTGACTTCTTGAAAGTGAAAAAAAAAAAGAGTAAAAAAGAGCGATAGGAGTACCTGGAAGTAAGCCGAGTGTTCTTAAGACTAGTTTTGCATCACCCTCATCCTATGGGGAGCAGCGGTATCTTACTGGAACATGGCCAGCAGAAAGGGGTAAATATGGTCTGCAACAATGTCCCGCCTGTCAAGACAGACTCTTATTTCAGTAGTGTTCCTTTCTGAACTCATCCACACCATTACAGAGCCACCGCAAGCTTGCATAACACCCAGCTGACAGGCTACATCCATTGCCTTATACGGTCACTTCCACTCACGAACACCCTTGCATCACTAGCCGAATCGCTCAAGTCTGTCCGGAATCCATATATTCCTAGTGCACCCTTGCTCCCGTGGCCAAAGATAAACTTCGAGTACTTATCGCCTTGGAGTTAAAAAGCACCATGTTTATGGCCCCTATCAATCAACCGTCTGTCAAACGGCGTCAACCCAGTCCGTGCAATTTTCGAACTCCTGCTTACCAAGCATGCTGTAAGCTCAGTCGATACAGTCGAGTCGTGTGAAGATTCCTTCCTGGCGGACCTTTGCCCGAGTCCTCCACAGCGCTCATTTCTTTATTCATTCACGTAGTCGGCTGTTTGATTTGCTACTCGGTTAATTTCGGTGCCGGACAAAATATCTTTCCCCATGTAATGTCTCTGCAATTATAACACACACACACACACACACACACACACACACATATATATATATATATATATGAGGTAAACGTAAGTAAATATCTAACATTTTCTACTTCAGTATTTATTGTGTATATATAGCGTAGTTTGACACAAAGTTAAAGTAGTGAGGCACCCAGTCAGGACAGCACCACAAACTTGTTAACCGTTACTGCACAATCCCTAAGGATTCCACGAGATCTCGTGTTGCATAATCTTACTGTAACACCCACATAATAGTACACACACACACACACACACACACATATATATATATATATATATATATATATATATATATATATATTAAGTCCACGTAGCAAATAATAAGCAAGCCTTCTTTTTCAAGTAGACCAACATTGCAGTAGTCAATCCAAAATGTGGGTCTGTGTGAAAAGCGTTATTGTCTGCGGCCGACGCATAAGTAAACAGTGACCCAAATGTTCTGCACACAGGCGAATTGAATGAATCATGCAATCGACCTTCATCTGGGCTGTTGACTGATCCCCTTATTCTTGGGGAGTTATTGTTTTGATATAATCTGAGTCTTCATTATCGAAAATCTTCGTAATGCTGGCTTAAAATTATTTTAGCCTAATACGAGCACTTTGTCCGTTCGGGTGTATGGTCTACGTTATCGAAAATAAGCCGATATTTCTCCTTTAGGTGAAGACGAATTTCCCTTTACAGGAACAAAGCAGATATTGGTTTCCTCTGCTTTTCAAGAGAGAGTTCGCTTTACGACTCTTTTTCGTATTTACACTTAAAGGCTAAAATCGAAAATAGCGTCTCGTGTTTGTTTTATTAATGTTGCTCAATTTTTGATCCAATAATCCTATCAAATTTTTTGAAGTTGACATCGAAAGGCAATATTTCCTAACAGCGTATTCATTTATCTCAAAAGTGCATTTGTCAATGTCGTCCATTTTCTTTTTAGTTTCCTCCATAAAATCCCGGGTTATGCCGGGTTGTTCTGCAGATGAATACCGTATATGCCGGAATATAAGAATGGTTTAAAAGGGGATTCCGAAGACTGCTGCTCACTTCAACGCACAGAAGTGGTATGCTGTTGTCAACAGGAACTTTGGAATGTTGTATTGATCAAAGGCGGCTTTGTGAGAGTCTGCCACCAAATAAATATATGAAGCAAATTTGCGACCACAGTGGAACAATTCACGACTATTTTATTTAACTAGATTTCTTTTACTTATAAATGGACACATGTCTGTTTATACATTCATATTCTTAAATATGTTTCCGTAACTATATTGATGTGCATTGATATATATATATATATATATATGTGTGTGTGTGTGTGTGTGTGTGTGTGTGTGTGTGTGTGTGTGTGTGTGTGTGTGTGTGTGTGAAACAGAGACAGAGATACTGTGTGTGTGTGAGTGAGGGAAAGAATACGTGTGTCTGTTTCTCTGTGCCTACAGATATATATGCATGAAATTATGTTTCTCTCTATATAGGTAAGTATGTTTGATAACACGTACTTAAATAGATTTCATCCATTAATATATTTTTGTATTTAAGATAAGTTCATTGCCTGACATGTAATTATTAGCTGTATTTTGATCAGAAATTTACACTGTATAATGTTTTATCTATGTGATAAAAATTCTACACTGAATCGAGGACATCAACAAAGAAGGACATTATGTCGAAAAATAAATATTTGTCGCATGAAGTAAATACTTTTTCCCATCTTCAAGCCATGGACTTATTGGTGACGCTACATGCAAGAATACACATACGCTCTTTCACACACGTATATATATGTCAACCGAGAAAGAGATGCCCTACAAACTCTTCCAAGTGAATTAAGAGCAGTAAATTAAGTACCAAGCCTCGCGATTATATGATAGAAATCTTGGCCACATATTGACAGGCAAACTAAAGATTGTAAAACACTTTAAGTTCAGAAAACTCATCACAAAGGGTCCTAATTATAGAAAGCGAAAGCGTTTAGATTATGGGAAATGTTTAAATGAGATTTATAAAGCATTAGATACTCTTATTGTGTCTCTGTCATATAAATATCGAATAATAGAATCAGTGTTCGACTCACGGAGAGAAAAAGTACTTGGATTTGCAAATTAGAAAATCTAACTTATCAATAAATGAGATCTCAAAAAAAGATTTTGCCAAATTCTTCGGTTGAATATATATTGGTAGAATACCAACTCGAAGAAGCTCTCTTGTGTTTCTCAATAATGATATCCTAAATTGGTTTGCATGCAGTCAGAGATTAAAATCGACAAAAGTGACACGAAAAACGAGTCACTTCTGTTGCGATACTTATTGATTACCAATCGTCAAATACATTTTTTGGTAACCTACATAAGTAAACCTTGTCCCAGTTTTTCAAAAATTAAACAATGTGCGGTATGAAATATACAATATATTACGATAATAAACTATATGAAATGGAAAGAAAACAACATATAGTATAACGCAGCCCTAAAAATAAATAGATAAATAAAAAAAGCTATTTATTGAAATCATAGCTTATGGGGAGGTGTTTTTTGATCAGCAATATTGGAATAACCGTTTCCCATAACATTTTATTGGTAAGAAAAAAAATCAGACATGGTTCTATAATATCAATATTAAATTCTGAGTAAGACATAAAAACTACTGAAAAAGTTATACGAATTACATAAACAGATATTTGGGAAATGAATTGACTGAAATGATATAACTTGTAATTTTTTTTCAACTATTAGCATTTAGAGCAGTAAAGCTTTGTATAATATATATATATATATATATATATATATATATATATATATATATATATATATATATATATATATATATATATATTGCACAATGGTAGAATATACAGATCTCTCTCTCTCTCTCTATATATATATATATAAATATATATATGTGTGTGTGTGTGTATGCTAAATAACGTAGCCAAAGGCCCATCTTTCCCTACTTACCCCCTGCAAGCTCTCTGGGGTGCCTATGAAGTAAAACACGTATTTGCACACAGGACAAAGGAAAATAAACCACAAATCTTAGCATTAATTACATTTGGGATCGATCAGCCAATTGCAGTCATCAACAAGCATATAGCTTAAAAGTATCTCTATCTTCGCATTAGTTAGCCCTTCAAGCGAGGACGCCACGATGACAGCGGCAGCAGCAGCAGAGAATTTGAATTGTTGTGAGAAAGATACTGGTAGCGTCTGCATCTCCCCTTCGCCAGCAGCTGGTTAGTGAGTGATGTGAAACTAGATGATGTAGCTAGCATATGGTATGGAAGGCTGAATAACCAACTAAGAACCAAAGTTTTAGACACACGATGCTAATCCTGGGAGTTTGTAGGAATATATGATAAGTAATCTACAAACATTGGTAGGTACAGGTAGGTAGAATCTCACTTGAGCTCTATTCTTTTTTCTATCTTGAACATCCACGAATTCAGTTGGTGAGCATAAGCTTATGTATAACTACTGCATATTCCCCAACACACTTTTAGATATGTTTGGAATCTTCCATAGTTGATTTATTTCTATCATTTTTGAATTCTTATGATATAATGTTAATATAAATTTTGGAAATTTATATATATATTTTTTTTAGATCACTGGCGGTAAGAAAGAGAGGCTCAACGTTATGGACATTTGAGATATTAGCAACAGTGTTCGTGTATCCATGGCTATGCTCTCTCTTTCTCTCTCTCTCTCTCTCTCTCTCTCTCTCTCTCACACACATATTGTCTATCTATTTGTATATATCTTTCTCTCTTTCTACTAACTTATTAAACTACCTAAAGCGTGACGTACAAACGAAATTGTAATAGTATAAGATGGGTAGCAGTTATGTATATCAATATACATATTTGCTTACAATATGTTGCTGATATCTTATATGGCTTCAGCGTTGGGCCTCTCTTTCTTACGGCTAGTAATTTACTAAAAAAAAACATAATAAATCTTCAAAATTTTTATTAACTTTATATCATAGGAATTACAACAGGCGTGTTGCATTTGCATAAAACATTCGATGTAAAGAATCCTGAAAGGACAAGTCGTACCTGCACACACACACACACAAACATACATACGAATATACAACCAAAACACACAGGGAAGCAAAATGTATTTTACACGGATTTCCCAAAAATCAATTAAGAAGGGTGCACACGCCACTACCGGTCGAGTCCACAAAAACACGGAAAAACACCAAAATAGCAACAATGGGATATCTTACGTGAGTTTAGCCGAAAATTTCAATGTGTCTTTTAGGTTTGAAAATGCCAAATTTGGAAGAAAATTTGATTCACTTCTATTTGAAAATGCCAAAATTGACCAGATCCTAAATTGACATTCAGAGGTCACCTGTGGTCTGCTCGACCTATGCTATGCTCATCCTAGAATCAAGTAACCCTTGTACACAAATTTACAGCCTTTATGATGGGTATTTACAAATACTTATAAAACCCTACATAAGATATATTTTATCTTGGACTAATTTCAAGCTAAATTTGTTACTTTTTAAAAGCCTCTCTGCTTCTTTATTCAATATGTTTCTGCCAACCCTTAGGCAAGGGAGCATTATATCCTCACTTTTAGTGAGGATATCCTTACATATATATATATATATATATATATATATATATATATATATATATATATATATATATATATATATATATCATATTGCTGTCGCTTCTTACTGGTGGTATTCAAGATCAGTTCCTTGGTATTTGTTGTTTTTTTTCCCTGATTTTTTTTCTTAGCGTTCATGCCAGTCATACGCTTTCAGTAATGGTGTTTGTTTCGACTGCAGAATTTATGGCGTTCTAAAGAGCGCACCTGCCTACTTGACTCGGCAAAGAATTTTGAACATCAGATTTCTAGACACGGTGCCGGGAAATTGGTTCGAACGGAGAGGCGTCTAGTGAATTAAGATTAGAAGAACCTTTCATTTGAGCTCAGGGAAAACGAGGAGGTAGCGGAATGGAGAGGAGAAAAACGTTTCCAAGAGAAAAAGAGAAAAAAAAAGACACGAAAGAAAAGTAGGAAAATATATAACGACTTAAAAAACAAAAAATAAATAAATCTGAGCCATGCTGCTGCAGGGACAAACTCCGCTCCAACCTCTATTCCGACTCAAGATGATCACTGCGACTTTTGTACTGTACATACACAACAAATAAATTTGTAGCTATATAAGATTTGTCAGTTTAGCTCAGTTTATAAGAGAGCCACCTTCCAATCGCATAGACGTAATTCAATACCACAGAGGGGAATGTTATTTTTTTTATTGGTTCGATTTAACGTGGAACGATAGACAAACAATGAACTGTATGACGACAAGTTAGCAAAGAAATACCGTACAAATAGGGGGAGATGAGCTCTGGTTTTGTAAGGTTGAAATCTGCGCACAATAGGGAGGTCTATGGGAGAAGTATTCACCACAAAAAATTCTTTCAATGTAATAATGAAATCTAAAATTGAATTATTAAATTCTTCCAAAGTTGAGTCAATCGCTACAAACCATTGACCTTACGAAGATTAGCCAACGATTTTTTCCATTGGGTTCTATTGGAGAGTGTGCTTCACTCCGAACGTCTTTTACAAGGATCCAAAATCGGTGTGTATTGGGTGGCTCAGTGGATAAATTTTGCTACCAAAATTATCAGGAGCGAAGCCCCAGGCACCGAAACTATTTTGGCAGTTTTGTGATCGACAAACAATTTTCGCCTTTGCATCTTTACCTATGATGATAAGAGAAAAACATTTCAAGTCCGACTTTACTGACAACACGACAAATTTTGTACCTTTAGGGGTAAAGTAATACTAATCATTTCCATAGTGTTAGGGTATTAATTCCTTTTGTCTTTAGCAGAGCATTTATGGGTGATCAACGAGAATATGTATGTAGTATTCAAAGAGCAATCCCCAAGGACTATCTATGGTAAATAAATTCAACTAATTATGTCTTCCATATCATACTATATCCATCGCTGATAAGAAAATCTATCTGCAAACAGTTGTAGCATGCAGCCATTTTGAAGAAAAAGCTACCGTGGGAGATATATCAAAAATTAATTCTGGCTCAATGTTAAAGTCTTTTCAATGGTTTTGGCCCTTGGTGTGCCGGATTATAAGCTGTCACACTATAAAGTACTTCAAAGTTTTATCACTTTACAATAAAGTTTATACAAATAGATAACCAACAATATAGTGTACGTGTCATGTATAAAAATCGCAATGAAAGAAACATCATTCTTTATTCCTATTCAACCAATAGAATTTCTTTTAGCTTTTTTTTTTTTTTTTGCATTTTCTTTTCGTCAAAGCGTTTTTCTTTTCTTTTTTCTGTACGGGCCGCTTTCTTTTAAGGTGACATATCATTCTAGTTCTAAGTAAAAATCTTACTTCGTTGACCTCACTCCGAAAAACCTTATCACTTTAGAGTTGAGGTACGGCGGATGAATCACCAAACGAATCAGCGGATTGCAGTAAAGACCGCGTGTAGATAAACGATATCAGGACATTACCATGATAAGAAGAAGAAGAAAGTTTTGATAAATAATAAATAAGCGAAATAAATTGATACAACTGTCCTTGAACTAAGTTGCCACGAAGTGTTCATGTACGTACCTATTGTTAGAGAGCAAACAAGTGGAAATATTCTTACAGTAGTCTCAACTTAAGCAACAAGACTTCAGGGTAATGTATTAATTAATAGACAGACGAGATGCTGCATTAAGAAGGCAAGGAGAAGGTCGGTTACTTTGCACGATGAGTTACGGTTTGTCTGGGCAGATCCTATCGGGTCAAATTTCAGAAGGATGTGTCATGGTTTAATTTTTTAAAGGTTGATTGCGAAACTTCCCAACATGGTACTGTTGTCCTAAACGAGAGGCGATTAGAATTACGCATTTTCTGATTTTATTGGTGGATTTCATCTTTTAATACAACACTGTTGCTGAAATATTCTCAAGCTTTCCTGATGTCGTCCGAAGTTCTGAGATTAAATATTTTTACTTGTCCATAAATCTCCCTGACGGTTTTCTTTCTTATTGTAACATAGAAATCCATCCGATATATCCCCAAACTTTCATCTGTTGTCTGAAATCTTGAAAGTAAGTATTTTCACCAGTCCATATATATATATATATATATATATATATATATATGGTGGGTTGTGGATTCGCTACACGATCTAGTTTGTGTAGCGAATCCACAACCTACTATTTATTTCCAGCTCTACTCTAAAACAACTCAACTCCATGAGTAAAATATTGTATGTATCGAGCACTCTATGAAATAAATCCAATACATTTCAGAAGTGGCTTTATATCATTGATATATAATTACATTGATATACTGCTGGCCTGATTTGTACCACATATACTGTGTGTGTATATATATATATATATAGCTATTTGCGGTCGGCCATGTAGGGATATAATATTGCACTATTGTTCTAATCGAATGGCCATTTTTGGTTATTCATTGATGAAACTTGAAGCAAGCTACTAGTAACGAAGATCACCAGTAGATAGATATCAATGGTCTTGCTTATGTGCAAGTAAAAGTTAATAGAGATCTAATAGAGAAAATATATAACTTAATAATAGTTGTATATTTGTCTTTGAACTTATTTTGTTATTTCGTAACTAATTTCTTTTCGATATTCGTGGTAAGTGTCAGAGCCTTAGTAAAAGCCAGGATTTTGAAGGCCGATTTTCTAAGCAGCCAATTCCTCAGCAATCAAAGGCTTACAGTTACACAACCTCCCCTGTCTCCCCCATACCCACGCTTATTTGGATTTGCGTTGCATAAAACTAAGTTCAATAACTGTACTAACAATCGGTAAGCTGAACTTTTTAGCTCCAGTCGAATTTCAATAGTGTGACTTAAAATATGACTGTCAATGCCAGGCAGAGTCAGTTTCTGCTCTCCCTTGAATTTTTTTGTCGATGTCTTTAATTACTTGAACTTCGGCGATAAATTAACTTGGAAATCACGACATTTACCCTAAGCAGGAAATGTATAGCCGTTTCTATCTCACATTTCAGCCAATTTGATTTTTTTGTTAGGTGAGACTGTAAATTATGTCCCGCACTATTGTATTTTACAATAATAAGTATCATTCACGGTTCTTTATACAGCATTCTGTTCATCTATCAATACATTACCCTGAAGTCTTCTTGTTTAAGTAAAGACTACTGTAAGAATACTTCCACTTGTTTGCTCACTAAAAAGGTACGTTTGTTAACACTTCGTAACGACTTAGTTCAAGGACAGTTGTATCAATTTATTTCACTTATTTATTATTTATCAAGACATTCTTCTTCTTATCATAGTAATGTCCTGATATCGTTAATCTACGCGCGGTCTTTGCTGAAAGTTTTATACATTACACATTCGTTAGGTGATTCATTCGCCGAACTGGTCGGTAATAAGTATTTCATTCGGAAACGTATGTATAATACACATGGTGTTTGCTACTACTACCTGGGTAAAAGAAAGTAGACCATTAGATCTACCTGGGTCAGCGAATCTCCATGGAACTATCAAAAGTAGAAGAAATCAAGCGGAGAATCACGCTAAGGTAGATAAAGCTCAACCTTTAAGAACAAGAAAATACAATTAGTTTCAAAAAGAAGGATATACAACCAATGTAACCTACTGGTACTCTTCTATGGAGCTGGAACATGGAATTTACCGAAAGATTGACCCTCAAACTGACAACCATGCAACGTGCATATGGAGAGATCACAAAGCAGCGCAGTATATTAGAAAAAAACAGTATCCAGGGATATCATAGAATCTATTAGAAACCTTAAATGGATATTGGCTGGCCATGTTGCAAGAATGTCAAACAACTGCTGGACATCAAGACGCAAAAGTGGGTCTCTAGAGATCATATGCAAAACTGTGGCAGGCAAAATATAAGATGGTGTGACGAAACAAACAAGTTCAGAAAGTATTGGCTCCGCAATGCCAATGATAGAGATATCTGGCAAATCCTAGGGAAGGTCTATGTCCAACGACGGACGTTGAAAGGATGATGATAATGATGGTGGTTTTTCCAAGTTTTTTCATCTTATCCAAGGTATTGCTTTTCATGGTTTCAGTTACCCACAATCAACCCCAAAAAGCTTTAATTAATATTGACCTCAAAACGAAAAGCACTGAAGCTGGCAGTTCTGGTATTTCAAAAACAGCTGTAACGGACTTTCTTCAAATGAAAGAGTGAAAGTTCTCGACTTAATAAGGAAAGAAAATATACTTCATCATGCTAAGCAATTTTTTAAAAAAAGCCTTCACCTTTCCTATGTAATGAGTGTTATTTCCTGATTTATAATGTCTAAAAGGTATAGAAAATTGCTGTCATTCGTTTCAAACCTTTCTTTTGTGATCAGAACATTGATATTTTGTAATTAACCTAGTATGCCTCAGACAACCCATGGAATGTACATGAAAGCTGCGAACTCTTCATCTAGAACTGTGACAAATTGCTTCATAAAGCCTAATTTTTATGTTCGGTGGTGGATACTACGTCTTCCCGGTGTCATCCTGTCGAGGCTTCATGACGTTAATCACACCTTCATAGGATTCGGGTGACTATGGCCAGTCCTACCTCTGGTGGTGCGCCAAGGTGCCCCTATTGTCTGAAAGGCCAAGGCAGTAAGAAAATTTGGAAACCCATCAGTAATGCCACCATTTTGAAATATCCGATGATATCTCAGCCGAATTCGTCATTCTTCAGGGCGTATAGCGAGGTCTTGACTCTGTTGTATTTAAGATGAAATGATGTGCCCATAACTTGTCTCGGTTCCCGATAGGTATGATAAAAGTCTAGAAGACCTTGCACATTTAGATAAAAAAAAGTCAAAGACTTCCCCAACAAAGAGAAAGGAGCTTAGTAAAGATTTGTCACAGTGGTTTGCGACTGCCAGGGCAATCACCAGACCGAAAACAATGTGAACTTGGTTGAGATTATGGTGAACTAAGGTAAAATTGTCTGCAGATTGTCCCTTAAAGTTCCATATCCTTGATACTCATCTTGATGAATTCAAAAAGAACATTGAAGCGTATTCGGTGGAACAAATCAGTGTCTCCACCAGGATATACTGAGCTTTGAACGTCACTTCAAAGGAACATATAATGAGAAAACGCAATATTGTTTAGTGTCCGGTTCGTGAAAGTTATTTACGGTACAATCATGAATCTCGAAAAACTACTCTCTTCTAAATTTTTTGTGATCATTTTTGTTCAGCATTAGTGTACATACAAGTTAATTGAGATCCATACGTAGCTGTTTTTTCTGGAAAGATGTAATTTTTTTTAAAAAGTTAATAAATTTAGTAAATGTCAGAATAACACTGCTCTGGTCACAAATGCAAAGTTTGAAGGGAATAATCACCAATTTCTATACATTTTACACTTTTTTTTACGAGCAATTAGAAAATAACACTCGTTACCCAGAACAAAAATCGCTTTGCACGGTGATATAATTTATTGCTGCTAATCCATTATTGCTTCATAGGTATGTATGTCTGAGAAAAGTGTTGTAATTCAGGGTTCAGTACTATTAGCTGTTTTAGGCATCTGCTTGGGGTCATGAAGCATATTCTCTAGTATAGACTTTTATTTATATATATATATATATATATATATATATATATATATATGTGTGTGTGTGTGTGTGTGTGTGTGTGTGTGTTTGTGCGTGTGTGTGCTTGTGTGTGTATGTGTGTGTATATGTGTGTGTGTGCGTATCCTATTAGGGTTATCTGGCATTGCCTGGGGAAGTATAACTTGAAATATGACAACGAAGTAGAGAGTATGTTCTTTAATATATTTCTTCGTACACAATACAATAAATTGGAAAAAAAAGGTTATTCAAACCGAGAGCTTGTTCTTTATTAAAAAATTAATTATGATTAAAAAAATGTTAGCATTCGTTTAACCACTAAAACTGAAAAAGTGTATTTGTTTTTTTGTTTTTTGTTCTTTTGTTTCTCTTCAGGGCAGGGAGAATTCTTTGGTGCCTTTAATCAGTAAGGTCCATCGTTTTGCTTTCTATTTACGACCGATGTATTATTAGACTGCAATTGGAGTTTAAAACAAATGAACCCAACCCCACCAAAAAAAGAAATGCAAAATATCAATCAGGGCGTTTACTGTTTATTACAGGAAAATACTAAAATATAACCGAAACAAAATCTGAATTGATAAAATTATCGAATACCATTGGATCATTTCACAATGAGCACCAAGAGGGTTTTTTTTTTAACTCTAGTTACAAAATTATCTTAATATCTCCCTCCAGAAACCAAATAATCTTCACACAATCCCCAAGTTTGAAAAGTGCTGGCCGTTCCAAACTTCATTTAACAAAAATAAATAGGCCGTTACTCTTGAGTTAACTCTTGGGTAAATGGTTAATGGAGGCGCTGGTGCTGCTGATGTCGGTTGAATTTGTCTTACCTTGTCCCTTTTTTACCACAGTCAGGCGTGCACACAAACACAATTACAGACAACTCATTATATATATATATATATATATATATATATATATATATATATATATATATATATATATATATATTAGATTAAATACAGCCACATTTACCAACAAACGGAAGTGACGTAGGTAACACTATATGATAAAAACAAATTTGAAAACTGGGTGTAACAGCTATGCGACTTGAAAATGAACATTGAGAAAAACCAGCGATTGTCGAAAGTACATGGATAATTTTTATATTCCTTCAAACCAGCTATAAAGGATGAAGCATCCGAAAATCGAAGTAACTTACTAGAAGATCGAATCGACAGAAAGAAATGTCAATAATGTTTAATGAAACACACACACGAACACACCCACACAAGCACACCCCACACACACACACATATATATATATATATATATATATATATAGAGAGAGAGAGAGAGAGAGAAAGAGAGAGAGAGAGAGAGAGAGAGAGAGAGAGAGAGAGAGAGAGAAGCCAACCAGCTGCAGGGTTAAACTGTACTCATGCTTCTCTTTTGACACGAGATGATTACTGCGACTTTTGTATTGTATGAATGATAAACACAAAATTATTCAAAAAACAGTTTTCAGTATAAATGTGTTTATCGATTGGAATGAAATAAGCTCTCGCGCGTTTCAAGTATGAATTTTCGCGAATTTGTAAGACTTATCAGTTTAGCACAGTTAGTGAGAGAGCCGGCCAGCTTATTATTAGGTCGAGATTTCAAATCACATCTACGGAAATGTCAATTTCATACATCGGTTCGGTGTCGAGTCAGACAATTCGATGATAATTGTTCTTGCTGAAAAAAAAATTTGTTGTTAGAAAGATAAGTCCGGACATGGACAGTTGTTCGAGTATATATATATATATATATATATATATATATATATATATATATATATATATATATATATATATCCCTAATTCAGGGTTGAGCACTCTCTAAGTGAGGTAACTCGTTCATTATAAGCTTATGCAATGCTCTTCCAACGTAGGAATAGAGCACTCTGGCGGATGAAGAATATATGCATGAGTAAATATATCGCTTAAATTCAACTTTACTGACCGTCCAGTTCCGTGGGGCAGAGGTAAGATGGGTCTGAAGCAAAGGTTTTGATCCTACCCCGTGGTACTGGATAGGACAATGGATTGTCTATAGCTACACTGAAGAGTTGTAATACAACGAAACAGCTGTCTGTGGATGACACAACAATATACATATATATATATATATATATATATATATATATATATATATATATATATATATATATATATAGATAGATAGATATATATATAGATAGATAGATAGATAGATAGATAGATAGATAGATAGATAGATATATCCAAATGACGGGGTTGTTTATGTAAGGATCGGCACCAGGCAGCCTGAAGTTATTTCATTACGTAATCTGTTTTTAGTTGCCCAAGTATCCTAATTTTAAGTTTTTTAAAGCTTCAACTTAACTCAAGCTGTTCCAATGTGTGATGATCAGGCATGAAGTATTAAGTGTTTTTAAGGCGTAATTTCTATTGTTATGTCATGATAAGAAAGTAAATCAACCTATGAGATTCTCCCACTTGAGAGCATATAAAGAGACAAATGAATAAATAAACAGAAAAATTAGCATATAAGCTCATTATGTGTTGTTGTTTGTTTTAGAATGAGTAAACATGTGTAACCGTGCTTCGTTGAATTTCAAAACGTATATCAACCAAGAAAAATCGGGGCCGTTTAGTATTCGTGCTACAGTTGGAAACATGCAACCGTAACGGTCTTAAAGGACACCCTGAGGTTATCTAGAAAGACGGATTATCTTAGGCGATTGCACTTTCTCGTCCCGCGTGTCCGACATCGACCAAGGTAAATAACAGCATTCCTGAACTTAAAATTACCCTATTCACAAAGATTTTGTAAGACAAAACCTGTGCATTACCCGCCCCCGGAAGCCAACAAAGCTTTCTCTCCAATATCAATTACATTTCAGGATTCCTTTTTTTTTTTAATATGGATATTTCCCACGATTTTTCTCGTGCTGTGGATAAATGTTTATTTTTATGTTTTAAATAGGTCTGGAGTTGAAAAAAAATACTGCCCTGGCGTAAAATAAGTGGACACAGAGGAAATGCTGGGAGACATGATAAGCAGTATATATCGATAAAACGATATATATATATATATATATATATATATATATATATATATATATATATATATATATATATATGGAGTAACTAATTAATAAACCAAGTTTCAATATACTTTTCCTCTTAAGTCTGTCTCAATTCCTATTCACACACGCACACACACACGCACATATATATATATATACATATATATATATATATATATATATATGTATATACATATATATATCCAAATATATATATATATATATATATATATATATATATACCCACACACAGTATATCATTCGCCTGATGAGGCCTGACGAGGGCAGAAACATGAGCGAGTTTGTGTAGCGAATCCACAATCTACTATATATATATATATATATATATATATATATATATATATATATATATATATAACTTCCCAAACAGGAACTTAAAATAGACCTAATCATTTGCCTGAAAAAGTCCTGACAGGGCAGAAACATTAACGTGTTTGTGCCGAGAATCCCCATTCTACTATGTATATATGTATATATACACTTGTTTTACCTTGTGAAGGAGTTCAATCGAGTAAATATAATGGGGATTTTTCTCTTGATATGTAGACATGCAGGCACAGAGGGTATATCAATACTTAGTTTCACCTTTCTTTCCAGCGACCGTAATTACACCAATTAACCAATCATTGGATATCTTCTCAGAGGTCCAGACTTTGCTGGATATGTGTAACAAGAGTGATACAATTGAATTGCCACCGTATTCAGGTTGCTGATTTGATCATTGCTTCATAGGTTTTTATTTTTTTAGATTTTTGCGAAAGTTTTACTTAGTTCTTCAGCTGAAGGAGGATGCATTGGAAGATCAAGAAAGTGAATATTGTTTCCCGATGGAGTTGGAATGACAAGGCTAATTGAAGTAAGATTCAGCAGCTCTTGAAAGTGCTCTTTTCAATGTGTTTGTAAGTCGGGGATCAATTTACCCGATTAGTCACGGACTGCGAAAGTGGGTTTGACCGTCTTTTTACTTCAAGTCCTTATGTTCTTCCAATGTTGCGCTGACTTCGAGTGTTTGCAGCTTTCTCTGACTCTTTCCTAATATTTTTTTTGCCCAGTTATCATCATCCTGTTGCTGATTTAATGTAAGCTGTTGTGGCACGATTTCAAAACGTTTCCAAAAGAGTCCCAGTCATCATTTATATCATTTTCACGATCTTTGTAAATTGAGGTAGAGTTACTGGGGGAATATTGGTACTCGTAAACTTTTTCACCTGAGCGTAAAGCGTCTAATTCAGGGATAAATCGGCCACTTGATTTTTCTTTAGGGATGATAGCTTGAGACGGGATTTTCCCCTGAACAAGTAGTGAGTTGAATTGATATCTGCACCTCCAGACAAGATCTTTTCTTTTTGTTGTTTATACACGTGGTTGATATGGGATTTTTGGAATCGCCTTTTGGAGAGATCCAAGTTCCTTTGTGAATTAAATTGGTATCAAATATTGCTCCTCTTATGGCGTATTCATGCATTGAACTATTACTCATTATCGTCACGATTCTGGTGCAAACAATCGTTTCCATTGATTCTAGACCGGTTTGAAGAGTATGGACTATCAGGGACATTATAATCACTAATAAGATGACGGACTTATTGCTTAAACGGATTCTTGTTAACTGCAATGAGTTTGTTATCAAAATGTTCTTTCAAATTATTGTCTGCTTATTCTGGTGGGGTATGATATCGGAAACATTGATTTATTTTCAGTGAAATCTGGGGCTGGGATTATTCGACTGCTGAAAGAGGAGTACGAAATTTACAGAGTTTAGAAGTGATTATTAATTCTGCACCATGTTCTTTTACACCAGAGCTACCAGAATAAACAAGTAATCAACAATTTTCAAGTAACATCTCCCCTGAGTCTGGCGTCTGAGATTCTGTAATACCTAATATGTCTAGTTTATAATCTTCGGACGTAATGGCATGTTGATAGAATTCAGTGTTGTCACTTACATGAAAAGTAGGTTTCCAACTTCCAAAAGTGAGTGCGTTTTGTGATCCTTCTTAATAAGATTAATTCTATTTAATTGTGCGTAACTGTTTAAGGCTTAACGACTTTGGCACAGCATGTGTCTTTGTAGCTTTCGGACCTTGCTGTGTATCGAGATCCTGCCGTTCCCGGTTTGACTAGAGGCATTCACTATGGAAACTGCATCACAGCTCCTTCCATTAGAATCAATACCGGTGATTTTGAAAGCATTTGAACGGCTTTCTACGGCTATGACTGTTTTGGATGGTGGGGAAGATGGTTCCACGCATACCTTCCCTGTCCCGAAACCTGGAGACCCGGCGTTTTGTCAGGATTTACTCCCATGAAGCTGATGCATCTGGTGATGCTTAGCCGTAGGACTTTGTTCAAAAAAGCCACTGGGTATGTATTATTCTCCAGAGGCATTCCACCCGTAAAGGATATTGAGATCCATTTCAGCATTCCAAGCCAGCGAAGAAAAGTCTCCCATAACGCGAACCCAGCTGAATAGTGTATGGTCGAACTAACCAGGACCGGATCACGCCTGTTATTGTTTAATAAAAGAATTATGCCAGCCTAATTTATCTATCATTGCTGCTGCCTAATGAGTTCACGTGACCCTGTCCAAGGAGCTTCTCGGGCACTGGGTTTTGCTCATGAGTAAGTGGAGGGAAAGGCCGCTCTGATCACCCATTCATAATGCCACTACCAAATAAATGTATGTATATCGTTGCTGATTTTAGGGGTTGCTTTATCTATTATAATATGTATACATTATTTTATCCTTTTATGTTATCAAATTTGAAGTTTGTTTCCCCTGTCAACGCTGGGATTCCCTGCTAGTACTTTGCTGTCAGTGTGCATCAGAACTCGCAGCATTGCCTGAATACAGCTATAAAATATTTTCTTTGCTATGTTCTTACACAACACAACTGTGTGGGCGGATGTATTGCAATCAAAAAAGTGGATTTAGTATATTAAGTGTACTAACTGGTAGTTTGTGCGATAAATTTTGGCGTGGTTGTCGCAAACCCTCGAGCAGGTCTGAGCAGACTCTCAGGCAGACCTGCCAAGGGCCCTTGGCAATGCGATCCGTGTAGCTCTTCCTGTGACCGTTATCAAAATATTTATAAGTGAAAGTTTCGGTTTAAGTTTCCGATAATACGAAATCCATAAAGATATTCTTTCAATCTTGAATGGTATTAGGCAATCCTTTGCAAAAATTTCAACCATTGTCGAAATCGACTACGGATGTAGAAAGGATTAAAAAAATAAAGTGGCTGAAATTGTAGAAAAGACTTGTTAATAACGAATGGAAGTTGTAAAGTTCTATACACTGACTCACTTGATGTTAAAAAAACAGTCCAAGTTAGTATTGTAGATAAAATATAAATACAACACCGTTTCAAAGGCTTAGAAAATAATTTGTCTCAATACTGAATCTGGTGTACATTTCTTCGAATATTTTTTCTTTTAAACTTTTAAGAAACAGTAATGTGCGTAAAGAATTCCAGTGAGACTAATTTAAAAGATTTCGCAGAAATTAATCTGCTGAATACGGTTATCTGAAAAGACCGGCATCAACATTGTGGCTAGGATTTTTCGTCACAATTATCAATAGTGTCTCCGTGGTGCAATCCATGGAGCGTCCGACTACCAGCAGTCTGTTGCACGTTCAAATCCGAAAATATCAAGCAGATTTAAATATCTCTTTGCTGCTATTTCGACCATGTGTGCATACAAACATTGCTGCAGTCAACCAATTTTTTAGATATACAAATATATATTAATGTGTCATCACCTTCATCAGACTTTTATCGTACGTCGTTGGACATAGACCTACCCGAGGATTCGCTGCAATTCTCTATCATGGACGTCGCAGAGCCAGTATTTTCTAAAGTTGTCTTGTTCATCTCTCTATCTTGTTTTCTGTCGGCCTCGTTTTCGCATATGATTTCTGGCGATCCATATGGTGAGCTGTGATGTCAATCGGTTATCTGCCACTCTTGAAATATGGCTTGCCCATTGCTATTCAAGTTTTTTAATGGATTCTATGATGTCTCGGACTCCTGATTTCTTCCTGATTTCAATAAATCCGCAGACTAATCGTAATAACGCACTTCTCACGAAATATGTCAATATATGAATGTTGCTGTCAATGCACTTAATCTAGCGAATCTCATGTATTGATTTATTTAGCCTGCTACAGAGTTAAAGTAGCGGAGTATTCAGAAATGTGTATATGCATGTGTTTATAACTTTGCTGTTGAACACTTAATAAATTTTCGAAAGGCCTTTATGCATTTATGCATAACTGGTTCAGACAACATTTTTCAAAATGATATCCCTGTAAACTCATCACTATCCTTAACCAAGATTTCTTCATTTTGAACGAATCACTTCTTATTCAACCACAAATATCCACAAAGGACTGGTCCGAAACGAAACCAGGTACATTTGGAAATAATTTTTCAATTTATTTCATGTGATTTTAATGAATGTGGAGAGAGAGAGAACAGGAAGACAGGCAATAGGAACAGGAAGCGGAAGTGCCTATCCATGTGATTATCTGAGCGCAAGTCCGGAACAAAATTAGTAACGATCTTGAAAAGTTCCAACTTAGAATCATCATGAAATTATTTCGGCTTTTTTTTTTTTATCAATATTCTGAACGACCTGCTGACTATTCCAATAAAAATGTCGACATGAATTGGAAACCACAAAAACTGCAGGGGACATTGATAAATCGAGAAGGATCAAGTAAGGGTGGGGCAAAGACCCTGGAAGAAGACAGAACTAAAATGAGGGGACGTTAGAGAAAGATAGTGAACGACAAATTGAGACATTAAGCGAGAGAGAGAGAGAATAAGGAGACTGACAATAAGTTAGAGATTTTCAAATTTAGTGCGATTAATGATATATATTAATGTATTAATATACCTATATTATATTTCATTTTATATTTTGAATTTGTAAGAATACAATAATTTCATCTGTTGTGGATGTTTAATCTTCAACGGATAAAATCTGTTTTCTTTTTTTTTTTCTTGTACTCTTACAAATTGAAATTATATAATGAAATATAGTATATGTATATTTACACATGACATACCATTAATCAAATCAAATGTCAAATATTGAGTACTGTGATTAACCATCACAATACTCAATATTTGACACAGTAAAAAGAACTATCAATATACAAAAAATAAAGATGTATGTAGATATCTATCTACTCTTGTCAATCTAAATTCATGTTTTTTTAATGTATTTACCATGTTGTATATATATATATATATATATATATATATATATATATATATATATATATATATATATATATATATATTGAACGTATGATCCGACAAAATGATTATAAATTGCGTTATATTAAATCGAAACCCTTATTCAGAATGATTTCCCATCATTATACGGTTAATATATCATTTGGCTTAGACGACGTAAATAGAATAATCAATTAAAGGAATGGAGCTTTGCAGCTTGTTTATAATATATATATATATATATATATATATATATATATATATATATATATATGTATATATATTACAAGGATATATATCCAGTGAATGTTAACATTTTGCGCCTAACGCACTCATCAACAATTGGCAATATGTTTTATTCACTGGATATATATCGTAATTCTTTTGAATTCTTTATATATATATATATATATATATATATATATATATATATATATATTGTGGTAAATACATTTTTAAAAAACATACAATTAGATATAAATTAATTGCAATTGTTTCTTCGTTTTACACTATTTCGGAATACAAAGTATTTTATAGAGGCGTTCAACCATCGGATGGCGGGAAAAATTGCATTCAGATAAAAACAACACTCTTTTCTTTGAGGATAGGGATCTATACCAAAAAACCGTTACGTATTCATTACTGTTATCTTCTAATAAGCAGTTACACCCATAGATAACTTGGAAAGGGTATTGAAGTGGCCATTTAGATCAGAGATATCAATCGATTACAGGAAAAATTCTGGAAAAATTTAATCTTATACCTATTTCATAATTTGGTAATCTTCATTTTACATAAAGAGGTATGATGTTTTATAATCAGCTTAGTGAGGCCCCAAAAGTCAAACAAATGCTCGAAAAGGTATAATTTGCTTTTATGAAAAATCATTATCAAACAACATAGTCATCTGAAATTGACCCAATAATGGAATTAAACCGGTCTTCATCAGATTGTGCATCGCGAATTCGTCAGTTTGGTATGTCAGATGGTTTGTGATGATCCTTGATTCTGAAGTTGAAAAATCCAACAACGTTGGAAATCGGCCAGCTTTGGTTTCTTTCCCATATTGTATAGACTTAAGACCGTTTTAGGTAACAATAATAACCGATCATTTGAATTTTGAACCCGGTATATTATCAATTGTCTACGAGTTTAATTTTTAGTAGTATGCAAATTTTCTATGATCCAAATTCCATAAAAACTGCTCAGCTTATGAACTCTGCTCGATTCATGAGCTCAGCTCAACTTCTTACTATAGGACCGTGCCTTTTAAATCACCAACCCCCGAAATGTGAAACGATAAATGGATTATTCCAGATGTTAATTCAACCTTTTTAATTAGAGTTTGAATTTTTGAGATGCGCTGTAGCTGCAGCTCAGCGAGCAGAGATCTGGGATGGTTTCCCATGTCTTTCATGCCTTAGATCAGCAGGGCCTGTACGCGAATAGTGCGCGCAATGGAGGTTCAAGGTATGTGCAGCGTGCGCACAACCGACCCCACCCTTTAAACCAAGGGTTTGCATACCATACGAGGTGGAAAGATGAGAGCTAGGTTAACTTATCTTAACTTATTTTATCTCTGTTTTGTAGTATTAAAGGAAGAAAAACATACGCAGGATCTCAAAGATCCAAGGAAAATTTAAAATAGTCAATTATACTGGTGAGATTAAAATGAAAATGGTAATTAATATTCGTCATCTTGGATTCGTAACTGCAAAATAATATATATATATATGTGTGTGTGTGTGTGTGTGTGTGTGTGTGTGTGTGTGTTTGTGTATGTGCACGTGCACGTGTGCGTGTATGTATTACACGTTGTGTATACGTATTACGCGTTGTTTCGTCTGATATTAGCCTCTACAAGTAACGAAACACGTACACAAAATGATAGTCTGCGTGATTTCCCCAGTGGAAATGAATTGAGAATAAAGTCTTGCTATCAGACTTGAAATTCATATTAAGGGAAAGTCGGAGGCGGTCGTAAGTTCTACATTCTCTGATGCTGCCCCCAACCCCGGCACATTTTCACATTTTTATCTTCTAAATCTCCCCAACCTTACACACTTCTTATCATATCTCTTAACTAAGGATTTCTACTGCCTCCCTAGGTCAGATTTTTAAAAAAGATCTCAGCGCCTACTTCTTTTTATAAATGAGAATTTTATTTAGTCGTAATATCTATTTGTTTGTTTTTTTTTCTTTCATTCCGTCACTTTCTTTTTTCATTTTCTCTTTCCTTCTTCATTTGTTCGTATATTCTTTTTATAATTCTGATACATCCTTCTTAATTTCTTCGTTTATCTCTCAGAAACCTTCATCCCAAACTATCACCATTGGTTTCTTCAGTTTTTGAACTTGTATCGCTTGTTAGCTACGTATGTACGTACTGCACTTCCAGGCTGCACGAGTGTGACTAGCGGGTTGCAAATTTCAAAACTTACTCAATATGTCTAGGGAAAAAATGTCTTTTCTCAATAGGTTTTTGGTGGGAGATTCAGTTTGTTTTGTAAGTTTTTGCTAAATTGGGTACTCAGTTTGTGTCTGGTAGTATTCACACAAACTTTGAATTTGTTTTTGTTTTTTCCAATTCACAGTTTTCCCAGGATAACTGCCCAACAAAAGTATAATAAAATAACCTATTCATGGATCACCTCATTTTCAATGTTTTCAATTGATCACCCCCAACAGGTGACGGTTCATATTCAGTGACTAAACAGACTTGTTTATCCTCTATCTTTTCATTCAGTGTTCCATTCCTTAAATTCATTCCGCTTTTCTTTCATTTCTTCCTTAATTCAAAGGAGATTCAATGGTCCACACATTTTTCGTGACTATTGAAAGTATCCTTATCTTCAGCTCAACATTTCAGCCAACATATTCCCCGGACTTCCTCTTGTGTATGTTGCATCCATTAATCTTTTGGGAGTTCCTCAGGACTTTTTCTTTTTTCTTCCTTCTCTCTATGAGAATACTAGAATTAAACTAAGTCACTCACTCAGATCCCAAAGTCTCGTGATCCTACTAGACAAGTTAACGCGAGAATTTACCGATCAACCCCGAGACTTGTCTAATCTATCGAGTACTTATCTTGTACTGTTTTTACGTTTCCCTTCTTCACACTTTTCTTTAAAATTATGTTTTCCCTTCTTTCCTTCTTCTGTTTTCCTTCTTCCGTTTTCATTCTACATCGTTCAATTGTTTCTTTTCTTACGATTGTTTCTTTTTCTCTCTAATTCAAATTCCCCCTTCTTTCATCTTTATTTATCCATGTCTGTTCGGGAAATCCACCGTTTTCCCAATTTTTTTTCTTGTTTAACATGTTCCTTTCCTCTTTTTAACCCCCACCCCGCTTTTTCCTTCTTCATTTCTTTCAATCTTTTTTATTTTTTCGATTTTTTGCCGATGTGAAATCTCTTGTTCTCTTATCTAAGTCTAAGTCTTTTTTCTTGGTTTCACATTTCCTTTTTTTCCTATATTGAGGTGAAGCACGTGTTTGCACATCGAATAAAGGAAAAGAAACCATTGGTCCTAGTGGGAATTATTTGTGGGAACAGTCAGCCAATCACATCCTCCCTTATGGAGAGTTTTGATCCACTTGTCCAATCAGCGTACAGCTTAAAAGTAGCTGTCTTCTCTCATTGGTTGACTCATCAAACAGAGATGCAATGATGACAGCATCAGCAGGTGGGAGTTTTGAATTGTAGTAGTTCGGTTGGAGAGAGACATCGGGAGGATACACGTCTCCCTTAGGAAACAGCCAGCTAATGATGATGGGTGTGGTAAGGGAAAAAGCTGTTGGGTTATTCTCTAAGTACGTACGAGCCAGAATTAGGGTGAAGAAAGAAATTCCGTTTCAACGTTTCTACTTCTGTCCGATTCGAACTCATTTCCTTTCTTCAAGTCTTTTTGTCCTTGTTTTTTCGAAAGTTGGTCTCATAACTGCAACGAAGCTGTCAAAATCACAACGGCTTTTCCTCGATTTCTCAACCAATTGTAAATGCATTTGCACATGGTTATACAACACTAATCCATCTTTGTTTCTATCTTCGTATAATGAACTCCATCCTCCTTTTATCCTTTCTTGCTTTTAACATTTTACCCCCTTCTCCCCTCTCTTTTTCTTTCCTGCACTCCTTCTTTTTTTTCTTTCATGTCTTCATTCTTTCTTCTTCTTTCATCTTTTCTCTCTCTTCTGTTTCGTTTGTTTTGTGTCCATCTTTTGTTTAAATTCTCCGTCTGCCATTCCCTTTTCTTTCCTGCTTTGTATTCCCTTCTTTCTTTTTTCTTCTTTCCTTCTTCCCTTCCTTTGTTCTTTCTTTCTGTCGTGAAATCTTTCGTTCTTTCATCAGACCCACCTTCTTGAATTTACGTTTTCTCTCTCTCTCTATTTTTAGATTTTCTTTCTCTTCTTTCCCCCTTATACTTTCTTTTCTTTCACTTTTTCTTTCTCTTCTCCTTCCCTTCCGTCCTCCATTCCTTTCCCCCCCTCCTCGCTCCCACCCTTCTTTCCGTCCTCCTTCTCTCTTCCTCCTTCTTTTCTTTTTCATTTATCCAGCTTCCCCTTTTAATCTAATTTTTCATTCTCTTCTTCCTTTTTTTTATAATTATTCCAGTTATTTGGAAAAAAAACCTTATGAAATCTCTGTTTTCTTCCATTTCGATTTCATTCTTTCTTTCTTCCCTTTTTTTTTTTTTTTTTTCTATTGTGAAATCTGGACTATTTTCGTCTTTCCATCTTGTTTTCGTTTTTTTTGTTTTTATTGGAAAAAAAAATCTACTTTCTCCCTCCCCCCTTTTCTCTCAATTCTCCTTTCGGTTCTCTTTGGCTCCCAGCCCTCTTTCAGTCATATCTCCAAGCAATATCTTTCCAGTTCCTAACTTGTATGGATAATAATGATAAGACTGTGGGACATTTTATCGCAGACCCCTATCTCCCTGACGCGTGACCCAAATATTATGCCTTTAAGGACGGGGAAACATTTTTTAAAAATCGCCGCGCACTGCAAACACCGTTCTTTCTCTTACGGCATTTCACCTTATCTTGTATATCTTCCAAGTTTCTATCATTCCGAAATGATTATATTTCATCTTTACCCTTTCCACTTTATATAGTATGTGTGTCACTTTGGCCTAAGTTACGAAATACATAGACCTGCGAAATGATCTCTCATTGTCAATGTCACTTAGCACTATGTAGACGTATCATGATATAACACGATACGGCTAATCGAAGTGAGGGCGTCACGTTATGATTGAGATCATTTGTAGACCAAGCCTTGATATACATTACAGATATACTTCGCTGTAATACTGATTGATAAACAGACACGGTGCTGCATGAAGGAGGTAATGAAAGGTGTGCTTGCTTTTGCAGTCTGGGTAAATAAAATCGGGTCGAATTCCAGAGAATGGCAGGGTTTAATTTTTTAAGGGTTGATCGTGAAACCTCCTCACAAGAGGTGATCAGAATTATGAATTTTCTGATTTTATGAGCGGAGGGTGGACCAAGCAAAGATCTCGAAAGGAATGAATCTGAATCGGACTTTTATGTCATTTATGTTCGAAGAATTTCTTTCTTGTTTTTTGTGTTGAAAAACTCTTCGAATGTTAATGACCCAACTAAAAAAACTATAGATAGTATTCTCATTTCTGTTGCCTTAAAAATATTTTTCTTTATTAATGGTCACCCGTATCAAGGACTTTCGGACACATCTCATATCAAGGGGGAAATAAAAAAGGAGGTACTTGTTCCACAAAATTTAAGACCAGTAAAAAGATGTTAAAACAGCTGAATGCTGTTAAAATTTAGTAACACCAAAACATGATTAGTTTAAAATGAAGACTAAAAAAGCAACAGAAAAGTAGAAATGACTTACAAGAGATGGGAAAAGTTGTTGAAATTTTGAAATGGCTTATTGGTGTCAGAATTATAAAAGCTAGAAACACCAATACATGATATGTTTAAAATGAAGGGGTTACTATAAGAGCAATAGGAGAATTTAAAAGATTCGCATTATGTACGGCACTAGTTCACTCTAGATTTGTAGAGAACGAGGATGTATCCATAGAAAAAATATGAAGGAGAGTTTATTCCACGTAGCAACTGTTCTTTAGAAAACGTTGTTGGTGCGGAACTTGTTACCGGTAATTGAAATATCCAAAAAGGATGGATGTTTTATGCTAGCACACCGAGCTTTCACTGAAAATTCCTGGACAGGAGGGACTTGGGAATGCAAGTCGTTTGAACACTTTCCATGTAAGTAACTCAATAGTACAAGCGTTTGTTTCAGTACTCTATCGGGTGCGGAATGAAAGGATCCTGTCCAAATGTGCACTCAGTACTCCATTATTTGACGGGTTTGGCTCTTCTAGCGTTATGATAGTGCTCGAGGAGCTAAGAACCTTCTCGATCTATAAAAAGGTCCTAGTATTCTAGCAGTGTCCTTGATAACATTAATGTAAGGGTCCTATTTCAAATCAGGCGTGTATTTGAGACCCAGAAGTTAATCCAGGCAGGGCACTTCATCAAAATATTACCATCCATCTAGATGGAAAGTTAGGTTTTCCTCGATGAAAAGATACAAAATTGATTTTGGAAGGATTAAATTTAACGAGCTTTTGCATATCCCAAATAACAATCACAGTGAGTTCACTAGAATGATATATATATATATATATATATATATATATATATATATATATATATTCTCATTCCAGTTAACATGTGCCTGACTTTTAGAATCTATTTTATTTTTAACGTATTGATATTTTAAGCCTTGGAAAGTAAAAAAAAATATTTTTTATTCTTATGTATAGAGACTATATCACATATGCCTGTGAAGTTTCGTCGAATTAAGTTCTGTGGTTTAGGTATGCATTAAGTTATAGCTGCAAATATTTGTTAAACTTTTCATTTAGCACTTTTCAGATCAATTTTCGTGACTTGGTGGAATGGAAAAAGTTAATCAGAATAAAATTCTCTACAAGATGACGTAAATTCTATTAAAATTGGTCGAGTTTTATCCAAGTTATTTTAAGATTAAAAATCATTGCTTTGTGTAAAGACACAGCACTACTGCACGTACCCGATATTCACGGTCCCCAGTCAGCAAATAAGCTTCATTATTTTTGCCTTGCGCCAGTCAGAAGTAAACTTAGTAAATAATTATGCCTTATTTAGAATCCTACGTTTTGTTCTCTCGCTGACTTCACAACCAAAGAATGAAGATTTAATTACAATTAATAATTAACTAAATATTATTTTAATTTACATTTACTTCATCATAATCAGGATTTCCTTAATGGAGTCGTTTTTAATTGGCATTTAATATTTACTTTTTTTATTCTTGCTTTGTGGTGCCTCAAGGTAAACGTAATAATTCAGATAATTACCTTTCTCTTCATACATAACATGGCTTTAAACTCGATGCAAATAAGCACCCATGGATATCCTTACATCAAAAAGTCCTTTGGGGACCTAATTTAGGGCGATGTTGATTAATAAGCTAATGTCGCATACGATTGCCGGTGTAGTGAGCCCGAGTCTCTGAGTGCGCTCCTCCACCCAGACTTCGAGCAGATTAATCTTAGTCGATCGGACGCATCATCATCATCATCAGTCTTTTATCGTTTGTTCTTGGACCTAGTCCTTCCCCATGATTCGCTACACCTCTCTATCGTGGGCATCGCAGTGCCAGTATTTTCGGAACCTGACCAGTTCGTCTCACCATCTCATATTCTGCCGGCCACAGTTCCACATTTGAACTATGGGTATCAATGTTGTGAGTTGTGATGTCCAGCGGTTGGTCTGACATTCTTGCTGCATGGCCAGCGTTGGTTAGCTTGTCTTGCTTAAATCCTCGGTGGGTATTTCAGTATGATCTTTTACCAGTAAATGGCTAAGCTCAGTTAATATTTCTCGGGCGCCTCACTGAAGAGCAAAAGTTTAATAAGCTTATGTCTCTAGTGCAGTGACTTCGATCCTCATTGGCTATACCATTAGTGTGGCTTTGTACTAGGCTAAGCTGAGCTAAGCTTAGCATATGAGTAAAAGAGTCGTGATAGGGAATGTTAGCAAGTTTGTCTCTCTAGTTTGGTGAGTTCAATCCTCACTGGGGCTCTACTGATGTGACCATGTATCTGACTATACTAAGCTTAGTAAATAACTACGAAAAGGAGTAGTGATAGGAAATAGATATTAGCAAGCTCTTCTCGCGACCATAGCGAGTTTAATCTGCAAGGGGTGATCTACTAATGTAGTCACGTACCTGGCTAAACTATGCTTAGTAAACTGATATAAGGCACCTAGCTGGGATGTGGAGGTTTATAAGTCTGTCTCAAGTACAATTTTTTAGTCTTGCCAGTTTGATAATCACTGAGCTACAACTATGGCCTTGTACTAACTAACCTTAGAGCAGTGGCTAGAAAGCCAGTCTTACAAACTATTCCTTAGTTTTATGAGCATGCGCGTCACTAAGCATTCTATTGTCATGGTCTTATGGCAGACTGACTTAAGTTTATCGAATATCAACAATGGATGCCTTCTGTAATATTATGGCAAGTTTTGTCAGCTCGGATCTCACAAGATGTATCATTATCGTAGCACTGTGCCAGACTAGTATGTTTAATAAATATCAACAGAAATACTCAGTCTGAAGTTTTATTATGAACCATCTTTTACCTACAAATACTCTCCGACGCCTTTGTCATACTCCAGGCCAAGTTGGAATTGACTGTTTTCTCCATTAACTAAAATAAGAACAATCCTCACCTGATTTAGGGGAGTAAAATCTCAACTATTTGTTAAACCGAAACGATGCATGAAATTAATACTTTCCTGCCGTGATTTGAAATCACGACCGATTGATAGGCGGCAAACTGAGATTTTTTTTTATCTCTCAACGAATTTATTTTCCATCTATGCTATACAAAATTTGCAGTAATCTTCTCCAGTTGGAATAAAAAATCGTAGTTTGACCCTGCATCAGCCAGACTTATTTTGTTTTCGTTTGTTTTTCTTTCTATCGACATTTCATTTCTGTTGAACGTGCACACGTTTAAGGTTTCGAAAGCAACTCTTCAGTATCTTCCGTTGAGCGAAAGTTCGGGGGAGCTAGCTTGTTTAATTTTTGTTTTTTCTTTTTGTTTTGTTTTTTTTGGGGGGGGGTTTATCTCTCGCCTTCGACAGATTTCTACTTGGTTGACTGCATCGGAGTGAATTTTAGAAGACACTTCCTACCCGCGGGTAAAATCCAACGTGGGAAACGAAAACATACTATTAACTTTATTATACTATTTCAACTTTCAAAAGGTTTTTTTTTTTTCTCAAGTAAAATTATTTATTTACTAACTCAGCAACATTAAAAAAAAAGAAAACCCAGAACAAAAATCATAATTGTTTAAGTCTATTTCGCCTAGGGTCCTATGATGTTATAAACTATTGAAAGCTTTTTAGTTAACTTTTCCAAGATCAGGGAGATTTATTTTCAAAGTTTTTCAAATGAGAAAATATATATATATATATATATATATATATATATATATATATATATATATATATATATATATATATATATATATATATAGTGACACATGCGCGCCCGTGTATGATGAAACAGCGGTTTGTCATTGGGGCGAATAACAACCTTATAAAACCCATTAATACGCCCTGAATCTTTTTTTACCGTTCTCATTATTTTTTCTATAACATTTTTGTCAGTCAATTCTTTGGCCTTCGTCTGATGAATTTCTCATTTTATAGCTTTTGCTGAAGATTTGAAAATACAAAAATCTTCAAGATTCAAATAAAACATATTTTTTCCATTCTTAAGCTGGAAAAACTCGAAATTTAAACCAATGAATTAACCAACCAGAAGACAACTATGCATAAAGCTTTTTACTTAATAGAGAATGTGGTCAATCTTTATATGAAGAGAGAGGGAGGAAGAGGACTTACCTGCAGAGCTGATATGTCTGCAATCAATTGATTAACAGAATGCACTTAATAGAACACAGTGAAAATACTGATGGCAGCAAGAACAGCACGCCAGACAAGAAAGAAAATTGAGGAATCGCAAAAGTACTCTGAAATGAGAAAGAAAAATTTCGATAATGTATTCCAGTGTTCTTCTAACTATGACCCGCAGGCCACATTCGGCCCGACGCAGTTTTTTCTCCGAACCTTGAATCATTTATAAATAGAACAAATTATTTCCCTTTGTTTTTGCCCCCAACCACGCAGTTAGACAGTTGATACACGCAGTCAAGTAATTGATTAATTTGTCAGAGCGTTTGCCAATGTAGGACTTTTTTTGCTCATCATACATCATTACTCAATGTAAGCATGGCATTGTGTATTTATGATTATCAGATCTCACCTCTGTTTTGAATAATGTCATGCCGATTAAAAAAAGAATTATTAAATAAAATTATTTTTTGACTTGAATTCTATTCATCTATCTACGTCTTACAAAATGGTGTGAAACATACGATGTGAAATGTTCGGAAAACACCGTTATATTTAGGAAACAAAGAATATTACGGAAAAAATGACATGGCTGCTGAGATGAAATCTCAAAAGAGAAACAGAATCATTCGTATTAGTAACCAAACTGGATCAGTTAAACTGGATGAATTATTTGAAGGCAGAACAAAGTGAAATCCCAAATGTCGGCCGTTTGGATGAAAAGTTATTATTAATCAAATGAAACAAACTGACTCGAAAGTGATTCTTAAAGATACAAGAGTGGATGGGAACAATTATACACAGGTAATTGTGCAAATGATTTGGTTTCAAATACAAAAAGATGACATGAGTACAAATCAGAAAGAAGAGGCACGTAGTAGGAATACCAGAAGTAGAAAACGAAGATGTGTATAATAGAAAGATGAAAAGAAGGAGAGATAGGGGACAGAAAGTGAAGTAGAGTTAAGGCTATGCTGAGAAAAGAAAGAAAAATAACGATATTTGTAGACTAAAAAGAAAAAAAATGTAAAGTCTGAAGAAGTAAGAAGATAAGAAAGGGATATAGTCTTAAAAATACTTTTTTCACAAATATGGTGGACACTAAATACAATTTTCTTTCGGCTTTTGTAGAGATTAACATTTACTCAGCTTCAGTTTTCAATGAATCTGAATGCAGAGAGGGGTTTCTAGTTGGTCTGCCGTAACATAGAGAGACAGGCATTCCTCAGACTCGTTTGCACGTGTGAACTTTGTATGTACCAAAGGAAGTATCCATCCGCTTTGCTTGTCTGAACATCAGGCATAAAAAAGAAGGGAAAAGGGAGAAAAACATGAAAAAAATGACAGAGATGAGAGGAGAGGAAAGATGGCCGTTCAGTTTTTGGTTTTGTGCACACGCTCTGATGGTTTGGAACCCACAATTTTTCGTAAGTTAGAAGAGGACAAAAAAATTCTCGAGTCTCTGACACATGTCAGAGCTGAGGCCAACTGAAAAGGGTCGGATTGATAGCGATTAATGATACTGACCTGGAAAAAGAAGAAAATAGAGATGAAATTGAATAAAGAAAAAAAAAATCAGAATTGCGGTAGTTGTTAAAAAGGAATGCTAATAATTACCCGCCTCTATAACACACAATGAATATCCAAATACATTTTACTTCCCGTGTAACACTTTCCCAGGAACGAATGTATACGAGATTCTGATCTTAGGCAGAAGTAAATAATCCCGTCATGTCTTTTAGACATAATAATAATAATAATAATAATAATAATAATAATAATAATAATAATAATAATGATGATGATGATGATTTTACCACCAAGAGCATTAAATCTTACCTCCAAAATCTGGTGTTTAGTACAGATGCCAAGACATTTTACAGAGAGGTGGTGGGGGGGCAGACAACCAGAGGAGATTAAAGAAGTTCATTCAATGAGAAGATATAGAGAGATTCTAGACCGAGTGGTTTAGGAGAGAAGATGAAAGAATGGAAGGTAAAACCTCACAGAAATGGAGCGTTAAAACAGTGGAAGGCGCCCATGATGCTCTGCGGAGGGCATACAAGTGGAAATCGCCGAGAATAGCTAAAATCTACAATTTCTGGCTAAACGCACCCCTATCTGCCCAAGTAAATTTAACAAAATCTTTGTCTAATATCATGATTGTCCCACACGAAGCACCTTCGTGGTTATGCAATGGCACCACTTACCTCCTCTCCAAAATCTGTGAAAGAAAGGGCAAAAAAAAACTATAGGCTCATCACTTGCCTTATCTATAAACCAATCACGTCAATTCTATCAATTATAATGTACTCCCACCTTGAAAACAACTATGTTTCTCGCCGAAAACAAAAAAAAGCTGCAAATGATTTTTTCTTATGGTTGCGAAGACCAACTTCTAATTGACAAAATGATACTCGATAACTGTCGGGCCAAACGCTATTATCCGACTACAGCCTGGATAGATTACTAAAAGAGGTTTGATAGTGTGTCGCGTATTTGGATACTAAAAGCCTTTCTGCTTAACCCTCATCCCTCTTTCAAGTAAAACTCAACACCACTACCTGTAAATATAAAACCGGTAACAAGAGAACAGACCACCTACTCTCCATGGATGATCTTAAACTCTATGCAAAAAAATGAGTGAGGAAAGGGAGCTGTTGCAAACTGTTCAGAGATTCAATGATGATATTGGAATGAAATTTGGCCTCAATAAGTAAGCGAAGGCAACATTCAGGCGAGGAAAACTGGTTACAACAAGATATCCTTTTAGATCGGGACATATCCATCCAAGAGCTTGAACAGGAAGGTACCAATAAATACCTCGGAATTATTGAAGGCAATGGTATCCAATATGTATTCATGAAAGAAGGAATAAAGAAAGAGTACTACATCTTTAAAACTGAGCTTAAATCAAAGACCTGTATTTACACATTGGCAATACCAGTAGTTCAGTATAGCTTTAGCGTCATAAACTGGAGCAAAACTGACATACGTAAAAAGGGACACTAAAACAAGGGAACTCCTCACCAACAGCGGAAGGCACCACCCCAAAGCAGACGTAGATCAACTTTACCTCCCCCAGAAAAGAATGTGGTAGAGGTATGATCCAGTTCGATCTGTCATACAAAACAGCAGCCACTGGTCTCCACATTTACCTAAAGGCAAGCCACGATTGGATGTTGGTGAAAAACCATGAAACCGCCAAAAAGCTTCACTCAGTTGTGTGGGAATCCATGGCATTTCAAGATGAACTAAATATGACCGATATAAACCAACAATCCCCTTTACACAAGCTGCAAATAAGAAAAAATGTAAATAAAAAAAACAAAACTATAGCCTAACGATATGGAATTTCAATGTTAAAAGAACACTGGCCAAAACCCACTCCGCACCAAAGATGCTGATGTGGATAATACCGAAACCCATCAGTGGCTACAAAGTTCAGGGGTAAAAGCTGAAACAAAGGGTTTTATACTTGTAGCCCAAGACCAGAGACTCCCTATTAGGAACTACCTGGCACACAATCAGTGCTGACCCCAATTGCAAGTTTTGTGACAGCGTAGCTGAGACTATCGACCACATCATATCTGAATGTTCTGTTCTAGCCCGTTATGAATACCGACTTAAACTCGATAGAGTGGGTCAGTACATCGTATGGATAGTCTGTAAGCATTATGGCGCATCACATTGGTATGAACACCACCCAGAACCTGAAACTGAAACACAAGATATGGCAATATTCCAGATCGAACCATCAAAGCCAAACTGCCCAGGAATAATTATTAAGAACAGGAAGGAAAGGGGATGTTTATTAATAGTTATGACCATCTCATCAGACGAAAGTGTGTCTGTAAAAAAGTATGAAAAAGTTCAACTACAAAGACTTGGTAACTGAGATCACAAAAATGTGGTAACTCAAGACTGTAACAACAACTGTTCTTATTTGAACTTCTGGGGTCATAACAAATGTGCCGACATATCTCTGGGTAGAATACTAGGAAACCCATGCATCTATGAGATACAGAAAATTGTCCTCACAGGCAAAGCCCATATCCCTCGCAAAGCACTGTCCACGTGAACCACTATGTACTGTTTCTTGTGTTGCCTCTTCTATTGACTCTTTGTATATACGAGAAAAGAAAAAAGTCAGTGCCCATAACATCGTTGCCTGTCTTATGTTTCTAGCTAAAATCCGATGTGCAATGAATACTAAGGGACATCAAAAGAAAGATATGATAATAATAACTCGCCATCAGAATCAATAATTGAACAATGTAAGAAAAATCAATTGGAGATCAAATTCTGTTCATGACGTCACTGGCGTTTTCATTGGAAAACATTTGAAATAGAGTAAAAAAAGAACAAATACTTCTGGAAATATCTAGATTCCGGAAAATCAAGATGTTATTTCTGATCCCATCAAAATAGGAACCAAAAAAGGTCAAAAAAGCATTTTTTCCAAGAATGAGAGAAATGCATTTTTTAAGCAAGAGTTTAGTGGAATACTGATGCCAACTTTCAAGTCTGTAGACAAAACAGTATGGCTGGGAGCGCTGGAACACAAGAACAGATAAACAAATGCATTAATAAGTATGCAAACACACGCACGTATAATTACTCGATAATTACTCCACAATGCAGAGATATGCGTGGAGCATAAAGGTTACAGTGGTGCCCATAATAGTAGGTGCACTTGGAATCGTGCGAAAAATACCAGATTAGAGGAGTTAGAAATGGCTGAAGGGCTAATACTGTACAGACCACGGCGTTGCTGGTGTCTGCTGAGATACTAAGAAGAGTATCTGGAAATTTGAGAAGACTTGCTGTCTCCCAGCTTTAAACGATGACCTCTATAAACTGGTGAGAAAGAACATATGCTGAAAGGAGGGTTGGATATTTGAAGAAACTCGCTGCCACTCAGTCTCTAATGATGACCACCAGATATCTGGTGTGAATGTTTAAATACAGGGATATGATAACTGGTTTGCTATAGTCGTTGAAGAATGACAGCAATAGTTCAATAATTTTGCCATTGCATTGTAATCATGAAATATCAAAAATATTACGTTGCTCTGAACATTGGACTAATTTCCTGAACATTAAACTAAACTAAAGGCTGAATTAAGTAAAGATTCACGAAAAGGTTTGGAAGAGTCCAATTAAAGGGATGGGCGATTTGCCGAGGGTCACACTGTTTTTTTCTTTGTATATGTTCGTGTACAAATATTGAAAAGTAATATTGATTTACATACCTTGGTTGCTCAGATAACAAATATGACCCCCACCGAAGAAAAACAAAACCTTTACAAACAAAGTTCAATTCACCATTGAATGATTAGGGCATTTCATTCATCATACAATAAATTCTATTTTTACAATGGCTGAATGTGGTGACGTGAAAAGTGTGACACTGGACAAACAAATAAATAAATACGCATTGCGTTTCATTATATTTGTAGATTATCTAATTATTAAAATGTCCTGTCTTTGTATCTGTTTGCAATGGGTTCGCATACTAAATGACACGGGACGTGGAAACTTGACCATAGAGATAAAATGAATAATCAAAATTTGACCCCCAATAAGTTTTAAGAGTGAAGTTCGATTTATAATGCAGCTATAATGTTCAACCAGAACCATAGTTTCTGTCGCCGGCTGTACTGTCATGAGAGAATATTGCGATTTCATAAGAGAATGTTTATACAAATCACACTTTTTGGGAAGTTTTTTTTGTTTTTTTTTTACTCGGCGTCATTGTCTGATAACACTTTTTTCAAGTTGTGATTTCACTTGACCTGATATACTGATATTCATGAAGTTGTTTTTTTTTCCTACACAGCCTTAGAGAGAGAGAGAGAGAGAGAGAGAGAGGGGAAAGATTTGTGGACATTGGACCTCCGCTTTTTTTGGACTTTAGCCTAGACTATCCTTTTTCCCTTAGCCACCTCCCAGCATTTTTTTCCGTTTTGGACCTTGCCTGTTCGACAGCCCGCCCATTCTTTCCCTCTGGGAACCTTCCCCCATCCTGACCCTATTTTTGTTTTGGACGCTAGCTCTCCACCAATTTCTCTCCTCTTCGGACTTTAAACCCCATTGTACTCAGCCATTTTTTCTTCCTTTAGAAAGGATATATATATATATATATATATATATATATATATATATATATATATATATATCCTTTCTAAAGGAAGAAAAAATGGGTATATATATATATATATATATATATATATATATATATATATATATATATATATATATATATGGGTGTGTGTTGATGAAAGTGACAGGTGGAAAATGAAGATAAGACTTTAACAGGAAGTAGGTAGTTTATCTCAAAATTCTTTTTTTTTTCCGTGGGCATGTTTCAACGCAATTCGAGGGGTGCCAGCCATCGTTTTCAGAGAAAAATTTACAGCAGTTCAATTTTGCTGCTAACCTGTTTGAAATCAAGGAAAGAAATGGGGATATTCCTATGTTTGGTTTTAAAGTAGGAGCCGGAGGGGAGGTGTTTGTATCCGTTTAGGTAAGAATAAAGTTTGTTTTGAAATGAGTAGGGTCTGTGAGAGGCAGAGTTGGAGGGTTTGTTTTTTTTCTCTGTATTGGTGGGTGTTTGGCTTGTCTTAGATAAAAAGGACACAGATAGGAGCCGTGTCCCAAAGTCGTAGTTTAGACAGGAGTATCTTTCTCCTGATCGATACAAGCTAGCAATAAGGTTTACTCGCCACTTTGCGGGCGTATCCCGACAGTAAGGATGACCGAGCTGGCTATAGACTGAGAGAGGACCGTGACAGTACGGCTGTCTCCTGCTTTAACCATAGAACCTCCGAATAGTACGGCTCTGTATTTGTACACAAGGATAGATTGTAAAACTGCAACAGAGATGCCAGATGCTCCAACAGAGCCTGGAGCCCAAGTCCGAATCATACCCCTTAAAAAATGGAAGCTTATTAAATTACAACTTAGTTATACTAAGTTCAGACTCTCACCCCCAGCAAACACCCTCTCCTACTTATCTATTTTGACTTTTAGTGAGAAGTAAAAATATTTTTCAAAGCGGGGCTTATCGCATGCAGGAGAGAGGGTTTAGTTGGCGCTGGCAATAAGATATTCTAACACTTCACCTTTTTCACCCCACATACTCCTTCCGCGTATCTTTAGATTTTTACAGGCCCTGTCCACTATATTTATATATATCTACATGTGTGTGCGTAGAAAATTCAATGCTTCGCGGTAACTCTGAGTTTCCTGCCGGTGGGTGCAATAGTCAGATAGTCTACTACTTCTAAAAAGGTACTCCCTTGACGATTGCACCCACTGACATCGAACTCAGAGTAACTGCGAGGCACTGAATTTTCGGTGAGCATCTATTTACGTATGCTTTATAATCGATATCAAGCACTCTTCATTTATAGATAATTCAACCCTTATATGTAGAGAGGGGGGGAAAGAGAGAGAGAGAGAGCACAGGGTAATTCTGCTAATAATGATATTGGTTTAAGAAATTAACCACACTAAATAACAGACTGATCCACCAATTCTGAAGTTGTCTGAATTGAGGCAAGGTCTCCAAATGGATGGCCAGATGCAAATGATTTTTTTTAATTTTACTAAATTGAATGTACGTTTCATATTCAAAAAATCACAGCCACAGGTCAATTTGACATATATACTACGTATGTTATGATAACAAGTGAAAATATCAACAATCAACAAGGTGACAAGAATGTTTCTCATAGATAAAGCTATATTATTTTGTCAAATACCAATAGAGTTTAAAAATACTATAACAAAGGTAGGGTTGGATTACGCAAGTGAATGAGTGAAATCATGAGTGTTGGCATGAGTGAAATCACACAATTGACGTGAATGAAAGTCAGCCCCCTAAGCAGTGTAAATACGATCACAAATTTACAGCAGTGGGCGATCGCCGGAGAGATCGCCGGGACACCGTAGGAAGACCGCTGGGAGAACGCAGACAGTTTGGCTGGCCTGAGAGCTACGAACTCTCTACCAGGGGAAAGTGTCGCTCAGATGAGACATACAAAACGAGGGTTTTCCTCCCCGTCCCCTTTCTCACTCTCTCTCTCTCTCTCTCTCTCTCTCTCTCTCTCTCTCTCTCTCTCTCTCTCTCTCTCTCTCTCTCTCTGTTGCAGCCGACTCAAACGAATCTCTTTCCTAAATCAGAATGAACACCTCTTTTACAAAGAAAGGTGTTCTCGGTTCATTTTTCGTTTATCGTCAATTGAAAATTCCCCAACGAGTATCCACGATGTACGATGAGCAACAAATCAAAAACCAATTGGCAAATAAACCACCACCAATCGATGATCACAAGTTATATCAAAAACACCACTTCAATAAAACAGATCAACGAGCAGCCGACATTTTATCCCCACCACGACACCAAGTCGATAGTCTCCTAATACCCCCCTGCTATGCGATTTATTCATATTTCATGCCGTAACAATAACACTTACACTGTTTGATGTCCTGACAGCACCCCTTACCTGCCACGTAGCATTTTTAGGTATGTAGTTTTATTGGTGTGATGAAATACCAGAGAAGAAATAAATGATAATCAGAAAGTGTAAAAGCAATAGATAAAAACTAGCAGTATAACAGTATAAGTAATTCTCAATTTTGAGGAATTCCAGCGGCATTAAATAGACCAGTCAGAAAATGTTGTTGTTACCAAAAATTGTTCTCACCAAACTTGCACGCTAGAGATGACGATAATAGTCTTTATGTGAAAAGAAAAGAGAAAAGAAAACTCATAAATACTGAGGTTTGTGTCAACTCAGGCACCACTAGACTTGGGATTCATTATGACCTTCAGGGTTTGCTGAAGAACTGATAGCATTTTCGATGAGGAAATTCAAAAATGAGAGAAGCAATATGGGAAGAAGAACAATTCTTTGAAAATGTCAAGAAACAAACAAAAGAAATTGCAAACGGAATGACGTGGGCAATGTTGCGAAGAGGACGCTTGAAGTGATAGACTGAATGCCTAGTAATAGCAGTACAGTACGAGCGTATCAGAGCAAATTGTACCCCACTACCGTTGTCTTCTGCTAGACCAAGCAAAAATAAGTAAACAAACATACTTTCTTCTAGGGTACCTACTGTAACGTTATGGTTTGCAAGCTAGTTTTGAAGATCATTTTGTTAGTGTAGAGAGTTTGATCTTAACTGCATAACACCCTATTGTCGCCAGAGTCACAATAAGCTGAGATTAGTAATATCTCCGGAGCGCCTGCGGTAGAGTGATGGTGAGTGAACTACTCTTGCTGTTTAGAACATCGTCACACCTGTCCAACTGAAGATCACGTGTAACATTCAGTGTCTTTGAAATGTCATTTAGTCAGTTGATTCAAATCTCAGATCATTGCATAAAGGTGTGCTATCGGGAACATGCTAATTGGGCTCATAAACATTGACTAGGAATTAGTAAGAATCAGCGAGGAAACAAGAGAAAATGTATGAAATGCCCCCAGATCAGATAGAGACTGTATTTTCAACTAGGATTGCCACCCTGTCCCAGAAAATCGACAAAGCTTGGTGGTATCCTGAGGTACTGCCGGGGTAACCTGGTTTAATGAAACTGATGTTTGAGCCAAGTAATCATGATTTCCCCAGTGTCATTATCAAATGAGTGCTTTTTTTTTTGTTGGTAGAACGGCTGTATCTATTAAGCAATAGCGGGTTATGAAATGATGTATGCATAAGATAACACACCAGTGTGAACAATGAGATGTAATATTCTTAAGGCGTCCGAATTTCTTCGATGAATTTTTGACAAGTATTTCTTTCATCTCATTTCAGTTGCTTTTTACCATAACTCTCGGGTCGTTTTAATCTTCTACGGCAGTAAGCGGCATGAAGCAGAAATAAAGAATAAGCTTCTGGCGGGAGATAAAAAAAAACAATAAAAATGATATATGTATATATGTATATATTCGGCGTATTTGACATGCATTTAATTACTTTTGCAAACATGAAAGAACAAAGAAAATATAAGTTCTGTTCTCGTTGATTTTTTTAAAAATGTCTTCTTGGAAAAATAGAAAAATAAAGAATAGAAAGAATGATAAAAACATAGGAGAAGTTAATTTAGTTGCCTCATCTTTCATTAATAGATCTTCATACATACATAACATGCTTACTCTCTTAGAGATATACTTATCTTTCATGTCTGTACCCTTGAGCCCATATTTCAGAATTTTAGAAAAGTAGATGATAAAAGAAAGACATAGAAAGAAAGTAACGGTGACATTTTTTATAGCCTCTGTGAGATTTTTTATTTTCTGACACGAAATATATTTTTTCGTTATGTCATTTTGTAATCCCTTAGTGACAAACGGCGTGTTTTAATGGCCGAACGTCTGTCCCGTCTGGATTCATAGCGTCTGGGTATTTATAGATAGTCATAGATATTTACTGAGTTTAGTTCAATCCGTCACGACGCTTCAAGTGGGGAGCACCCTCAGGGCCGGCCCAAGCCTTTATGGGTCCCTAAGCAGAATTTGATTTAGTCTCTCGCAACATCTTAGAGGACACCGCAGCCTTTTTCTCCCCAGCGTTGTTGAGGGCCCCCTATTGGCCACGGGACCAACAGCAGTTGGTTCCGGGGTACCAAGTGAAAGGTAAAATCAGCAAACGAACGAGTTAGTCTGGGAATCAATAATTTAGCACTGTACAGGGCCGCAAGTATGGAGTACTCAATAATGAACGATATCACTCCTGTGTGGTAATGATCTGCAAGACCAGCTTGCTAACTATCCAACATTCATGACCTATGTATTTTCAAATTTAAAAAATTATATATCAAAGAAACATCACTAACTATAACGTTGCAATGGATACATACGATTCTGTCAATGTATCAGACCTAACTGGACTTTATATATAATACAAAGTAACCACTAATTTTAGAAAAATTCAACATTGGTTTATATAGAGACTGCGGTCTTATTGTACTTGAAAATTGCAAAATCGAAAATGTTACCTTATCAGGAAGCAATTATCAAAAGGATTTAAGGAATTGAGTTTCAAAATAGAAATAAATACGAATGTCAAAATAGTGAACTCTCTGGGCGTTACCTTCAACCTCAAACCACGAACTGTGTACTAAACCTAATAGCTACCCAATTTATAAGGATATGAAATTCATTCATCCACTGGCCACTCTCACACGGGTCCCCGAATTCTGTTAATGCAACTTTAACATTATATTCATCAAATTAAAAAGTTTTTTTAGAAAGACTGCCGAAATTAACAGAAAGCGTTTGAAAATAGTAGATTTGTTGAACAAAACCTAGAATTTAATGATGAACTAAAAACCAAACAAAAGCACCAACACAGACGAATGAATTATATATATATATATATATATATATATATATATATATATATATAATTTGGTGAAACTCCTTCAATGAACAGGTTAAAGCCAACGTTAGTAAAATCTTCTTGGAGATAGTTAAAAAAAGATACTTCTCACATAACAAATTGCACAATTTTTCAAAACTCTGACACATTACTATTGGGATATAGCTTGAAAGAATTATTAGAAACCATAATGACAAAATATTGAAGCAATTGAATAAAAAAAAAACTAACACACGTTTAAATAAAAGATATAACAGTAGAGAACCTGGAAAATGCGTTCTACAAAACAAATTTATTACACTTGAAAGTGTATACAGAGCACAAATATACACACAAGTCAAAGTGACTATAATTCTACACTGGATTATAGAAATTGAATTTCAAAAGCAGACCAGCTAACCACAATCCCACCTTCATATCTGACAAACACCAAAACGACACTATCTCTTCGTTCATTTCCGGAAATTCCGAGATAAACAAAAAAAAAAATCCGCTGATTGACTTGAAAATAATAAGAACAACATGACACTAGTAGAATCCTTCGTTCAAGGTGTAACTTGTGCCTTGAAGAGAAATTGAACATATTAACAAAATGGGATAGAGATAAACTCCTTAATTCAAAGTCAGAAATACACGTCAAATGCCCAAACAAAAACTAAATTCACTTTGGAGATTAGAATAAAACAATATAATTATCGCCCACGAACAATAGTGGAAGATTTCTTTTTCAAAGAATAGAAAATATGAAACCAGCTAATAATAGGAATTAAACGTACAATAACTTGACCAAATATTTTTTTAGAATAATACCGATGAAGATTAAAATAAAAGGCTACAACATGATAAAAAAAACTTTAACAACACCAGATTAACCGGAAAAATAAAAAAATAACAAAAATTAAAATCATGCTAATAATAAGATAAAGGTAAAATCATAAAAAATACTTTTTTATTGAACAAACAAATCAAACTATGTGAACACAAAGAGCGTTAAAACGTTCAAACCACCGTCAAAAAAGCAGTTACTCGTCATTTGAGAATATACACCTTGAATAAAGCAGTCATCACTATTTGAAAATGATTTGCAAGGTCAATGATTTCAATTCAACCATCATATCTTAAATCAAAGTGAAAGTAATTTCCTATAGTATATGAATCATAAGCAGACATAATTATATCGCCTATCTGACGAGCTAACAAAACGAAATGAAGGGTAACCATTGTCAAAGACCGAATTCCCACATCTAATCGATAAAAAATCTTTTTTTAAAAGCGAAACAATATGTACATTTTGTAACTAACCAATGAATAAATATGATAATATATGTATATGTACATATATAGATGTATAATGAAGTAAATGGTCCGCTACACAAACACGTTTGTGTTTCTGTCCGGTTTGGATCTCTCCAGTCCGTTGTAGAAGCCCAAACTGGGCAAAAACATAAACTTTTTTTTTTGTTGAGAATCCTTTACATCGTCATATTTTAAGCTCTGCTCTAACTCAACTTGATGTTTAGGGTTTAATGTATCGAGCACTTTTAGAAATAAAGTTATCACGCATCAGATATTGCATTATATTATATAGTATTCCTGATTTATATTATATATATATAGATATTAATTTCGCAGTTTACTACCCCATCGACTCGCCTGCCGAACTCTTATATATATATATATATATATATATATATATATATATATATATATATATATATATATATATATATATATATATATTATTGTGTCATCCACGGACAGCTGTTTCGATGTATTACATCTCTTCAGTGTGGCTATAGACTTTCCATTATCCCATCCAGTACTGCGAGGCAGAATTGAGACCTATATATATATATATATATATATATATATATATATATGTGTGTGTGTGTGTGTGTGTGTGTGTGTGTGTGGTCATTGTTCTCTGTTTTGATAAGCTTAGTATATATCTAGTTACAAAGAGTACTGCAGTCTGCCTCATGGCTGAGATGGTTGTTTCGCTGGGTGTCAATTGTCCGTGTTCGAGATCTGATAGAAGTCAGGGTTTTTTTTTGGGGGGGGGTTCAAAGCAAGCCAGAGTTCCCTAATTTAAAGACTGAAGCCACAACATCCTCTTTTCTTAACAATCTATATATTTGGGTAAAATCTGTGATATTTCATCTTCAAAGCAAGGAAAAGTTCCTCAGTGAGAAGATTATCTTCCCATCTCAATGGCACTCAATGTATTTGGATTCTTGTAAGATGTGCGATGCCCGATGTTTATAGCTGGCAGAAACTTTCCTTTCCTTTGAAGATTGACGCAAAATTCCCATTCATCCTTGCGCTCTATAAACGTGGGTACCTACGAAATATATATATATATATATATATATATATATATATATATATATATATATGTTCTCCAGCCTGTGTTTCTTTTGTTTTCGGAAACCTAACTCCCTCTTCTCTTTTCTTTTTCTCTCTGGTTCCTCACTCTCTTTTCCCCTCTATTCTGACTCTTTCTTCATACCTTTGTGACAAATGATGAGTTTCGTTGGTTATTTGAACATTTTGGTCGCTCAAAAAGCGACTTCGTCAATGGGCGTTTTCATACTTCGTTGATTTCCGGCGGGTCATCTGATGCATAAATACAGAAAACCCTGCCATCTCTGTACAAACGCACGTGCGCATTCGCGTGTATGCCTTTACGGCTAAATTTAGGTATGGCTGACTCTCGGGTCTCAGCCTCACCTCAATTCTAACCAGGAAGTTATGAAATGGATTGAAGCAACCAGTGACGAAGCCAAGTTTGCCTTCATTGTGTTTATGTGTTATATTGTGTAGCGTCCGTGAGAACATTTAAATGACTGTTCATGCTACGAGGATTTTTACTAATGGTTAGTAGCAAGGAGGGGAAAAACATCATCTCATTTGGTATCAATCTGTGTCTTTACACTCAAAGCTTTATCTATTTATATATCTATTTATCCATTTCAGCATGTCCATTTATCTCCCCCTCAATCCGTACATATGTGTCACAGTTTCTTCGTATATATATATATATATTTACTTTGACAGATGATAGCGAATCATTGCATAGCTCAGATTCAGCTTTTGAGCAAATTTTTCAACCGTAACTCTGTCTATTTATCTATCTCAGCATGTCCATATATCTCTACCTCAATCCGTACATATATGTCTGAGTCTCTTTATATACATATGTATATTTACTTTGACAGATGATGGTGAACCGTTGCATGGCTCGGATTCAGCGTTTGAGCCAATTCTTCTACCGTAACAGCACTATTCCAATCGAATCCAGACAAGAGCAGGTCATCGTTTAACTCAACGTGACGAATTGTTCCTAGCACTTCTCTTTAATTGAAGTAGCCTTTTCTAAATCTTCCAAAGCAGTATCGATAGTTTCCTTTCGTTTGAAGAATATATCCCATGTACATCATGAATCTATCAGGTTGCTTGTGGGCCATTATTGCTTTTCTCAACTCTCAAAGAACTATGTTTTCTGCAGACACGTCCATATTTTGGAGAGGCAAATTAGTGACTGAGGTACTGTGACGACCTAACTTGATCATTTAGAACTGTATGAACACGTATGTCCTTGCATGTAGTGTCATCCTTGGGGCTTTTTAGAATAGTGGAAATATCATCCAATCTATGTATTTCAAATTTAGTAGTTGTGATTGTTAAATAACTAGGAGACTACATAACGACTTCAACTGACAACTGCTGACATCATCATCCTACTACCTTCACTATCACTCATCTCAATGCGTATGAAGAAGGTAGAACTAGAGCAACAGGTGCATCCAACATGTCATGTGAATTTAATGTCTCATAAGACGGTACAAGAGCTACAAGTCAGCCATTGACAACTGTAACGTCGGTATCAAGAACGAGTTACTAACTCAACAATTCAGTCGACTGATAATACCCCTACGAATCTCAGTATCAAGCAAATACAACATAATTGGAGAATATCCGAAAGTGCATGGATGGCTATAAGGAATAAACTTGTTCAAAAACGCTGGAAACATAACAACTGACGACGTGGATATAATACACGGCCTCAAATATAATGATCGAACATGTAACTGTGGCTAAGAACTCGAATCAAGCACACGCAACCTGGATCCAGTGTTATGAATTCATTATTATGTTATCAGTTTCATTGTTGTGAACAAGTTTACGTTACATAATCTTCATATCAATTTTCAGGGAAATAATTGTAATCGCCGATTCATCTTGATTCATTTCGTCGTCATAGAAATGAGGTGATTTGCTGAAATTGTAAACACGTGTAGAAACAATATAATTTTTTTATGCTACAGCATTAGCTAAACTCGCGATATTCACTAGACCTTCATAATAATAAGCCGATTGTACTTTATTCTCTCCCGTTGACAGCGTTTCAAAGATAGAATAAAACTTACATAACGAATTACAATGTAATAATGTCTGCTGATATATCTGAAATGAAATTTATTCAAAACTTGTTTTTAAACAGGTATGGTGAGTCACTCAATAGAAACTGTCACGTGGCCAATGTCTTTTGGTAGCCTGCCGTGTTGGGGATGATCAATTAAAAGAACTGGAGAAAAGGAATGCTCGGTGAATAAGTTACTTCTCTCACCTTTTGTTGGTGGATGATCATTAATGATCAAAAGTCTGAGTATTTAACGAAGAAACTAAGAGACCAATTTATAATAAGTTTACATTGTGAATTGAATTCCCGACTCATAACCTATTTCGGAAAGGTGAGTTCTAGACATGATAAGGAGTGAATGTTTGAATTTTAAGTTCTCTAGCTCCATCGGTGAGGTCTGTGTGTTGACAATTTAGGTGACAGTTTTGGTTGACGGTTTCCAATAATTATTCATAATCAAATAATTTAATTGATAAAAAGAAAGAAAAAATTCGACTGGATGTTTTTTGTCAACTTGGAAATATCTCCGTTTCGTTTGTTTGTGTGTTTTCTTTTTCTTTTTTTTTTTTTTTTTTTTTCTTGTTTTCTCACAACGTCTCCTGTCACTGACTATTTAATAAGACAGACCTGAATAAATACCTCATAAAAATACGGCTAGGATGAATCAACATCTCTGTGTTCGCCTTGTCGGCCGACTGCACATATATAATGTATGATATAAGATCTTCAATGGAAAACACAGCCGGTATAAAAATATCTACGTATTTGCCTGGCTGACAATATTTGAAGAATTTTGTCGTTGACACAGACAAATGAAGGAGCTGAGTTCGATGCCGATAAATTGCTTGATCATGATTTTCAAAACAGCAACAATTTTTGAGACTTCCTTTTACTCTAATTTTTTTGTGAGAAATAGACAGTGACAATGATAAGGCAGCAGCCAAAGTTGTATTTGATTTTGTCGACTGAAGGAATTGATATCATCTTGAGGTGTTATAATTCTAAAAGCACCAGATTTTTTTTAAATGGAGTGGTTACTAGGTTCCACTTATCGTTGACTGCAATAAAATGCCAGTCTAATAGATAGTTACTGCTGTAGAAAGAACGAAAACTACAGGTCCGGTTAGACACTCAATCGGAGCTGTCACTTGACGAACGGCTTTTGGCATCATGCGGTGTTGGGGTGATCGATTGAAAAAAATGACAAAAGGATGATAAACGAATAAATTTGTTAGGAGGTGATCTCTAAAAAGTCTGAATTCAAGAAAAAAACTTGAATGCAACAGGACTCAGACTAAGTGACCGTTTTAGTATAAATTTACATTGTAACTTGAATCCTCACTTATGTTTGAATCCCAACAGAAAACCTATTCTGAAAGGGAATTCAAAGAAATTTAAAAAAACAAGAACCGTGTTTCTAGATATAATTAGAGGTTAATGCATGAATTTTCAGCCCTCTAGCTCCATCAGTGCAGCCTGCACTCGTGATGCATACATAACCAGCCAGACAGACCAATTTAAAAACTGAAGAAACCTATGTAGATGGTGACAGTTATGGTTGGCGGTTTCTAACATTATAATTTATTTCTGAGACCCGGTAGGTTTTTAAGTTCTTGAAATCCCATCCTATCCATTTTATTGTTTCTATTTGTTTTAGTCGAATGTCTGTGTTTGTCTACACAGTGAGTAACAAATACACCGATGAACATTAGTCACTTCCGGTTTTCAAACGCATGCGCGTGTTTAATTGTGTGGAAATCATATTTTCTCGCCCACTTGTGTGGTTTGTGCAATTATTTCTTGTTTCATCTTCTTCCTTTTTTTTTTTCTTTTTTTATTTTATGCACTTATCTAAATGGAGTTGATATATGCAACATTCTACGTCGAGATTTCATAAATCCACGATGTGAAGGTAATAAAGTAAATATGATATTGTCCGGAGTTCTGAGATAAGTCATTGTCACTATTCCAACTAATATTCTTCTCATAGCTGCACTACTTTCAAACCGACACATTCTTCAGCCTTACTGATTGTATGAAATTCCGAAATGATTTGTTGTCCGTATTCCACGAGTTATTCAGAATAGTATCCCTGTCGTTATTTTTCATCACTACGTTGCAGTCGATGTATTTCTCGGCTTCCCTGGTGTTTTATTGCCATTACGTTTTGGGCGATGTGTTCCCTGGCTTTCCTCAGGTGAATAATTCAACCGGTATGGATTGCTTGTTTTTTACTTATATATACATATATATAAATAAATATATACATATATACAGATTTGGACAGACGAATCATGAGGTCATGAACTCCAATTTTTGTGACGAACCGGTAAGGTGTAGGACTCTCACTCAGTCTTGACCCATTAATTTCATGATATCTATTCTAATGCGTTTTCCAAACACTGGTTCCATTCTTTACGCATCTAAGCAGCAAATCACCAGAAAAAATGCACTTGTTTGTTTGTTTGGCACGCATATATATCCCTACCACATCAAAAGAACCAAGCTACCAAATATATCTGACCCCCTGTAGTTCAGATTGCAAACAGTATGTGCAGTCGGCGTCTAAGTGACTCATATTTTGCCGGGGGTTTCAAGTTCTAGGAAAGGTTGAGTTAAAATCCATACTGCTTTTTACAAAAGACGTATCAATGTTTGCTTATGTCACTCAGAAATGTTCACAAGGGGAAAACACTTTTAGAGAAATAGCGGAAAGTACCTTTTGACAATTTATGTAATACCGTAATTGCCTGCACATGACCCCTCTCTGCCTCCTCTCCAGAATTGCTCAAAGGTATACGTAATATTTGCTGTCCAGCCCTAAATTGGCCTGAACTTGAGTTTAAAAAATAAGTGTGATAAATGAGGAGAATTCAGGGACATGTGTTATTTCTTAACATTTCCTGCCGAATCAAGGAGGGGTCTTTTCAGAGCTAGAGGTGGGCAGGGGTTCGGCCGCACCCCTTGAGCACGTTCTTTGAGAGTGGTATTTGTCGTTATTTTTTGTTTTATCTATTTCAACTATGTAGTTTCCTAAGAGTTGAACCTCTTTTTTTATGGGTATTTTTTCTACTTAATTGCATAGCCTGAAAATTATTTCCTGGGCTCATTAGATTATTCGACCAACCTTTCAGCGTTCTAAACTGTGTGCTCCATACAATCATCATATTGCTTCTTTTTATTTTCATTTTAAACCAAAATGTAGAATAATTAATGTTTCTATGATGTTTTGATTTTAAATACGATAGAGAATTTTGAGCCTACCTAAAAACTTCCATTATTGTGTTTTCATAACAAATATTAAAAAAATGTGAAATTAATTCAAATTATTTGTTCCGTTTTCTGGAGCTTTTCTATGTTCTCGCTTCCAACAAGTTCAGAGCATGGACAAGTCTTATACGTCATAAAATACGGTGCTTGAATGCAATATCCCTATCAATTTTTACTAGTTAATCTTCCATCTTATTTTTGTTGTTTTTCCATCGACACGGTCAGGTCGTTTGAAATTCTGCTTTCGTTAGGTGAGCAGAATAGATCGGGAAAAAAATGATTAAGCCTTCGACTTAGATGCGAAATCTTTAGGAGACCTGCGGGGAATATTTCTTTATTGCCCATTCATGTTGCTTACTCGAAGTTCGTAGAATATAAAACGACCCAAGCGTTGTGGTGAAAAGCAACAATAATATGATGAAAGATAAACTAATCAAAATTAATTCATCCAAGAAATTTCTGGCCCACTTAGTGTTTCCTGGTGCTCTCGGACGAAGCATCATCATAAGCACATGAATCATTCGAACTTCTATCTTCGTCTTTATTGTTTTGATCATTTTGTTTGGATTTATTCGATCTGTGGCCTTCCTAGCATTATCTGAGGTTTTAAGATGCAGCATTATATTTATTCCATGATATTTCTGACAAGAGCCTTCATCTTTGTTGTTTTAAACGACTTCGTGGAGAGCATTGGCGTCCGCTTCGAGGGGGGCGGGGTCAAACGATGCATTGGTCCCCCTCCCGAGATCAGGCCATCTCAACCAAGGTGAGGGGATTAAAAGTTGAAACCTTACAGTCAATAGAGGATAATTGTGCTGTACAGTTGTTGTACGTAACCCCAATCCAATGTACCCAAATAAAAAGATGGTATTATTCTTCGCTGGTAACAGAGTGAACACTCTATCCCCAGCCTCCACTGGAATAGTCGCAGCGGGCGCTCACTTAGGCGTGTATGTTGCATCAAGTAATCAGTGAGTATCGTCTAGTAATGTTATATTTTGGTGGTATAAACAGGTAAAAACAAATATCGGATTTAATCCCCAAAAACATTTTGTCCTTTAGAAGACGCAAACTATTTTTATCGCCTAGAGATCCCCGTAAATTGGAGTGTATATAATTTTTTTCTTCTCTTTTTAAAATTAGAAGAAAAATTCTTAAGATAAGGCGGTGAAAGATATTTTTGTTCTCTGCGATGAATTCTCGTCAGGTATAATAGGACATGTCACTGTACAACGACCTCATTTTTTCATAAAAGCATATCGCACGAGGCTAGGTTTTTACAAAGTTTATAAATAACTGTCCATCAATCAAAATACAATATCATACATCAAATTCCTGGGCATGCCAAAGACATATATATATAGTAGAGAGTGCAATCATTTTTGGTCAATATTTTTTTTCTATTATGAAGAGTCGTAAATCTGGCCGATGAGTTGAGTGAGTGAGCGTCAGCTATGACTGTATGTCCATACCTTCGGTGTGGAGCAATGGGGAGAAATTTCATCTCACAGTTATGGGACAACACACACACACACACACACACACACACGGATGCGCACACAACCCTCTCTCTCTCTATATATATACATATATAAGTATATATATATATATATATACATATATATTCTGAATATATATATATTCTGAATATATATATTCTGAATATATATATATATATATATATATATATATATATATATATATATATATATATATATATATATATTCGGAATCAATAATAAATGCTCCAGTCCTTATCAATGACTCATGTTTCTTTTCTTTCTCAGAAAATGTAATCGAGACCTTCGGAGTGCAATCATAAAGAAGCGTTTCGTATATGACCCAATTTTGCTCCAATGTCAGTCTTATGGCCTCCATGGCTACCGTCTCATTATCATTTGTGTGTGTGTGTGTGAAGCAGTCTGTTGGAAGTGACGCAATATCACCTCAGCAGATTTGATTAAAAGAGAATTTACAAGTACATGTCCGGGATCAACCAATGAGATATCCTGTGGCTAGAACTGATCTTTTATTGACAACCTTACAACGATGTCGAGGGTTTAGTTTACAAGTCTGATGGAAGAAATATGCATCAACTAAAACGTTAAATAAAACATCAAACCTTCGATGTTGGTCACTCCACATTTTCTAAAGTCTGAGTAAAATAACGAAAAAGAACTTGAATTAGTTAAGGAACCGTTATTCAAATGTCAATGAAATGTTGAGATAACAAATTTTAAGGGTGGAGAAATTGAGTAAAATATAAAAGAGCGTCTAGACTTTTTGATTTATCGTGAATTGTTTACTTTTTCTGAACTTTGATTTTATAATTGAACAAGTTATTCCCAGTGAAAAACTTCACGGATTTATCTAAATTTCTGAGATGAAATCTAAAAAAAAGAAATTGAATTACTCGAATGGCCATGGGCAGAACATGTTGCAAGATTGTCAGACAACGATTGGACATCATGACCCACAACGTGGATCCCCAGAGATCATATTCAAAACTGTGGCTGACAGAAAATAAGATGGTCTGATGAGCTTGATAGATTCAGAAAGTCCTGGCTCTGCGATGCCCATAATGGTGAGGTTTGGTGAATTTTGGGGGGAGGTCTATGTCCAATGTTTGATGCTAACAGGATGACGGTGATGATCTTCTGCTATATTTCAGGCAACTCCTCAAGAGCGTTCAATCTTTCTCGGCAAAGGAAAGCTGTCGATGCTTTTTGAATTCTCATTAAAAATAGAATTTTTCCGTAGAGAAATCTTTTTAAATTAATTTAATTTGAACTAAATGCCGCCTAAAGTCAAAACTTCGACGAACATTTGAACAAATATACAAAATTGAGGCAAAAATACGTTTTATTACATGTGATCTTCCAGTTATATTTCAACGCCTTTTTATGAAGAAAATGATGTTTTAATGTGGATTAAATCAATTTAAGGTATTCTTCTTACAAAATAGAAGGCGGGAACCGTATTTTTCAGACTATTTACGGGAATCAGACGATCTCAGTGTTTCACTGATTCATTGAGGTGAATTTTCTCTAGGTTGTAGAAGCCAAGAACCATACGTATGTATTTTGAGATTCCTAGTCAATTATGCTCGTTCATTTCAAAAGAACATGTATTTTTTATTCAGGAAAAAAACACAAAAAAACAACAAAAAAAAACACCAGCACTACAAAGTAGTTGAACGTGTTTAAATAAGTATGGTGACGAATTTTCCCAATTGTCAAGCCATTCTTGGTGATAAATCAGCCGTAGCAAAATGTCTGTTACCCATTCTATGAACGCGATCTCTACCGCTGAAATTTAACCTTGACATACATGACAATGACATGGACGCCTGTCAGATTCAATACAAAGGAGGGTTTACTGATTACTATTTGTGGTTCGACAAGACCGCACTGAAGAAAAATATTCTGCAAATTCTTTAACAAACTTAACTTTTTGTCTTTTTGTTTCATGTATATACCTCTAAAATGATCATATTTCTGATAATTTATCACAGTATTTTTCTTTTGATATTGGATGGGGCATGCAAGGCTTTTTTTTTACCTGTATGACAGAAAGATTTACATAGAATCGTTTTATTACAAGAATTCAGTAGAAATGACACAAGGATAGTGATATTAGAATAAAGATACCGAAGTCCTGTAGTCCAACCTTCTTTTAATTCAATCAATATCCAATCAAAACGTTTTATTCACATTTACTCTTTGTGCATCTTTCAATTCATTCTACTGACTCAATACCCCGGTCTCCTTTTCATTCGACCAAGACAAGAAATGATTATTCCATTTATGTCTACTTTTAATGTTTTTATCAATCAATTTTACAGGTACAAATCCAGTAGCCCTATCTTCTTTCAATCTGATCAACATTTTTCGTCAGCATTTAGTGTTCATGTTTCTATCTGTCAATAGCTTCGTAGAAAACATCGCTGGTATACAATAAGTAGGTTAGAATTGTTCATTTAAGTTGCATTGGAGAATCTACCAATGTGATACACGTGACCGATTATTATTATTATTATTATTATTATTATTATTATTATTTGGAATCTCACGCCAGTTGCCTGGCGGTAACCGCTGGAGTTTGAGTGACAGCAAGTCTCCTCAAGTCTCCAGCCCTCCTCCCCTAGTACTCATAGGTCACAGTAATTCTGCGATTTACAGTTTCACACCGGTTGCCCAGTGGTTATCGCTGAAGGCTAAGTGACAATAAGTCTCCTCAGGTCTTCAGCTAACGTCTCCTCCCTTTTTCACCTATTTCGTCAGGGCTAAAATTCGTTGCAGTATTTATATCTCTAGCATCTTCCTCAGTATCCGTGCAGTTCCCAGTAGTGCTGTGGTCTGTACGGTCTCTATCCTTCCCCTAATCCCGATCTCCTCCAGTCTCACCCTCAGCGTTTTGGGGACTGTTCCTAGTGCGCCCACTATGACCGGTACTACCCTGGTTTTCATTTTCCACATCTTCTTTAACTCTCTTGCTTATTATCATTATTATTATTATTATTATTATTATTATTATTATTATTATTATTATTATTATTATTATTAGGAATCTCACACCAGTTGCCTGGTGGTAACCGCTGGAGTTTGAGTGACAGCAAGTCTCCTCAAGTCTCCAGCCCTCCTCTCCTAGTACTAGCAGGTCGCAGTAATTCTGCGATTTACAGTTTCACACCGGTTGCCCAGTGGTTATCGCTGAGGGCTGAGTGACAATAAGTCTCCTCAGGTCTTCAGCTACCGTCTCCTCCCTCTTTCGCATATCATGACAGAGTTACAATTCGTTGCAGTACTTATATCTCTAGCACCTTCCTCAGTACCCGTGCAGTTCCCAGTAGTGCTGTGGTCTGTACGGTCTCTATCCTCCCCCTAATCCCGATCTCCTCCAGTCTCTCCCTCAGCGTTCTGGGGACAGTTCCTAGTGCTCCCACTATGACTGGTACTACCCTAGTTTTCATGTTCCACATTTTCTTTAACTCCCTTGCTAGGTCCTGGTATTTTTCCCTTTTTTCAGCCTCCTTCTTTTTTACTCTATGGTCTGCTGGCACAGCCACGTCTACTATTTGGCAGGCCTTCTTTTTTTTGTCTACTATTACTAAGTCCGGCCTTCTTGCCTGGATGAGGTGGTCAGTTTGGATGTCAAAATCCCACAGTAGTTTGTGGTTGTCATTCTCCAAAACTGCCTCTGGCTTGTGCTGATACCACTTTTCCCCATGGTTGAATCCCATTTGTTTACTTAGTTCCCAGTGTATCATCGTTGCTACTCTATCGTGTCTATGCTTATACTCCTTCTGGGCGAGTTGACTACATTCACTAGTTATGTGGTTTACTGTCTCATCTCTTTCACCGCACATGCGGCATTTGCTGTTTGCCTGTGTTCTGTCGATTTTAGCTTTTATGTAGTTTGTCCTTATGCTTTTGTTTTGGGCTGCCATGATGAGCGATTCTGTTTCTCTCTTAAGGTTTCCCTTTCGTAACCACGTCCATGATTTCTCGTCTGCTATATCTTTTATCTGTCTTTTAAACTCGCCGTACAATTTTTTCCCTTCCCACTTTTCTTTTCTAGTTTGCTGTACTGTTCCATTGTTTTCTACTTTATTGTTTGTTTCACTATCCCTCGCGCTCTTTATGATTTCTTCACTATTTGTTTGCACATATTTATCTAGGACTACTCTAGCTCTCTGGACACAATCTTCTATGCTGATGAGCCCCCTACCACCTTCTTTTCTCTTAACGTATAGTCTATCTGTATCATCCCTAGGGTGTAATGCTTTATGCATCGTCATAAGTTTCCTTGTTCGCCTATCCATTGATTGGAGCTCTTCCTTTGTCCATCCTAAGAATGGTCCTGTATACCTAACTACTGACACAGCCCAGGTGTTCATTCCTTTTATTAGATTTCTGCTATTTAATTTGGTTTCTAATATTTTCCTTATCCTTCTAAGGTATTCCCTCTTAATTTTCTCCTTCATCTCTTCCCGTTTTATCGTGTCACATTCAAGGACACCTAGGTACTTGTATCGGTCTTGTGCAGTCAATGCCCTAATCTTGTTGTCCGGAAGTTCAATTCCCTCAGTCATTGAAAGCCTTCCTTTATGCATCACCATTATTGCGCATTTTTCTATCCCAAACTCCATTCCTATGTCCTCACTATATTCCCTTACTTCGTTGAACAGAGTCTCAAGCTCTCCCCTGTTTTTCGCGAACAATTTATTATTATTATTATTATTCGCGATTTCACACCAATAGCATGGTGGTTACCGCTGGAGATTGAGCGACAGCAAGTCTCCTCAAGTCTCCAACCCTCCTCTCCACACTCTCATAGTTCACAGCAGTACTGTGGTTTACAGTTCCGCACCAGTTGCTCCGTGGTTATTGCTGAAGGCTGAGTGACTGTTAGTCTCCTCAGGTCTTCAGCCTTCCTCTCATCTCATCTCTCCCCCACCAATCACAGCAGGGCTGTGGTTCGTACCTCCATCACCATTCAAGTGCGTATGATTTTTTTTCTTTTTTTTTCCCCCCTCTCTTTATTATTATTATTATTATTATTATTATTATTATTATTATTATTATCATCATCATCATCATCATCATTATTATTATTATGTTGTTGTTGTTGTTGTTGTCGTCGTTGCTCGATATATAAAAGCCGATTCTGAATATCAACTTCCAGTGTTGTCCAACAAAATTGATATAGTGTATTGTACCAATGCGATTCGTTTTAATGATTGAAATGTGCCCTTTTCATTGATATTCACCGTTTATTTTTCAGGGTTATCTGTAGTTGATATCGCCCCTTAAACCCAAAAATGAAAAAGGAAGAGTTGTGTAAAACCCTCATACATGAGTATAAACTTGATCAAAGGGTGTCTCAAACAGCTTCAACATAGCATGGGGTGAAAGTGCCGCCTCTGATCGTGCACTACGACGTTGGCTTCAAATGTTTCGTTGTGACGATTCAAGTCTCGAGGAACAATCAGAGTGTCCGTCTACAATTCAAAATGAACAACAGGATATGTTGGCCGAGTGAAACCCATGTCAAGCCGTCAGATGCCGGGTGTTGGCAAAGTGTTAATATCAGACCATCTAACGAAAATTGATAAAGTGAAAAGGCTCGATAAGAGAGTTCCATAATAACTCAATGAAAACTAAGAACAAAAACAGCCATTATGTTCCAAATGAACCGAATACATCTCATCATCCGACCGAACGACTAAAACCAACATGGCGCTGGAAGCATGGTAGTTGACCTATAGGACTTGCAGTCGTAACAAATTAACGGTTCTTGCATATATGAAACAGTGCACTAGTATATCTATGGGTATATATTTATAAGTGGGTTGGGAATGCAGGTAGCTGGATGTAAAGGTAAGATGAGAAGGAGTGTGGGATGTATGGAAGGCTTGGAGTCCTGAATTACGAATTGATCAATATTTCTCAAATTTCTATCACCGTATCAATACCTATTCCTTTATATTTTTTTATTTTATTTATCTGCAGATAGAAATATAGCAATCAGACAATATCAGCGTTCAATAAGGTTAGATTATTGCACTGCTCAGTGTGGATCGAACTCCCTGGATTAGCGATGTTTGGAAAGTCTACCTTGTTAAATGTTGATCTATGAATAATCAGGAAAATCTTTTTCTCTCTGTCTTTCTCTACATATATGTGTGTGTGTGTGTGTGTGTGTGTGAGCGGAGGTAAATGTATAACCATATTGGCTAGTCTGTTTATATAAATCAGTTTATCTGCGCACACACACACACACATGCACATATACACACAGAAACACATATATATACATATATGTATATATACATATCTTTGGGTGTCTGCTGCTATTTGTTTATGTTCACGTCGACAGCAAAGAATTATATGAAAGTATACGAATACGAAAACACGTATATACTGAAACTAAATAATATGCATGAACAAAAATGGCGAAGTTCGGTCTTTTTCATAAATTTCCTGCCACTTTGATTAATGTTCAAGGGAATATTCTCGGAATATTTCCATATAACATGAAAAATGTAAAAAAAAAAAAAATGCAAAACAAAATACCAATAAACAACAATTTTATGTTTTCTTTTTATTAGTTAGGTCCTTGCGTCAGTTGTGGCTCTCTGTCATCCAGGCACCCCCATCCCCAAAGGCTGGTATGGAGGGTTAGGCGCTCATTTCTCTGTCACCCAAGAGAATAACTTGTCTCAATCCCAACTTTTCGGACGGTGCCTTTTTTCTGGTGGGTAAGAAGCCGCCAGTAATACATTTCATGTGCCGACCTACATTCACTGTCCAACTCCCAAACCCATTCTCTCACTAATTTCACCCTTTCCTTTTCACAGTCACGAGGTTTCAATCTCTCTATCTTTCTCTCTGTTGCTCTTATTATGCCCCTCTCTCTTTCGACCTTTTAGTTTAAATTTCAAACTTGATGGTATTTTTACACTTACAATGGAAAATGTTGCTCCGATAAAGATTGAATAGGTTTTCAAAAAATATTAAATAATCCGTGATGTTTCTTTTAAATTTCACTAATAATCATGGCATGATCATTTAAACATTCCTCCTTATCCAATAGTCCGCTCTTCTATCAAATTCCATTGAAATGCCGCGATAACTCCCGAAGTGACAATGACAAATAATGATAATGAAGTTTTCTAAATGAAGGTGAGGTCCCTGAATGGATGACCGGAGACAGAACCATCCTCATCCAAAAGGGTGCTGAAAAAAAAGAACTAGGCAAGCAATTATAGACCAATCACGTGCCTGCCACTAATGCAAAAATTTTGACCTGACTGATGGCAGAGAATGTATATATATATATATATATATATATATATATATATGGAAAGGAGAGGATTGTCACCAGAAGAACAAAAGGATGCAGAAGAGGAACCAAGGGGGCGAATAACTTGCTCTACATTGACCAAATAAAGAAGTAAGAAAAGGAAGAAGAACGTTGCAACGGGATGGATAGACTATAAAAAGGCATATGACGCGATTCTACACAAATGGATACCCGGATGCCTCAGAATATTCGAGATCACTGAACTAGTGGTGAGATTCATAGCCAACTCCATGAAAAACTGGAAAGTAGGAGAAAACTTACTAAAGGTAAGCATAAAAAATGGGATCTTCTAGGAAGAGTGTCAGCCCCCACTACTATTTGTTCTAACTGTGGTACCAATCAACAAAATCCTAAGAAACAGCAAAGGATAGCAATTCTCCAAAGCAAAGGGAAAAGTCAACCATCTAATACACATGAAAGACTATTTGCAAAGAACTGTGGAGAGCACGAAACGTTGTTCAACAAAGTGAAAGAATACAGTGATGACATTAGGGTGGGGTTTGGTATGGAAAAATGCGCATTAACGATGATGTGCAGAGAAAGGTTTGCAGCCGCAGGAAGGATCAGTCTTCCAGAAAGCAAAAAGATTAGAGCATTGACCACACAAGACCGATACAAATATCTGGGAGTTCTCGAATGTGACGTGATAACATGGCAAAACTGAAAGAGAAAATAAGAAGAGAATACCTTAGGAGGATAAAGAAACTAATTGAGACCAAACTAACAACAGAAACCTGACGAAAGGAATGAACATATGGACTGTATCAGTAGTATGATACATAGGACCGTTCCTTTTATGGACAGAAGAACTCCAGTCAACGGACCGATAAATAAGAAAGCTTATGACAATACACAAGGCCTTACACCCCAGAGATGACACGGATGGACTGTAGGTGAAGAGAGAAGAAAAAAGGCAGAGGACTCATCAACATAGAAGACCACAGGGTCAAAACAGGTTTAAAAAGTATGTGCAAGTGAATACATTATAAAGAGTGCCCGAAAAACAAAAAAGTGGTAAACGATGTAGCAGCAGAGCAAACAAGGAAAGAAAATGGAAACAGAAAAAGTTATACGGAGAACTCAAAACACAGACACAAGATGTTGCAGACGAGAAATCATGGACATGGCAACGGAAAGGAAACCTGAAGAGAGAATCAGAATGGCTCATCATGGCAGTCCAAAACAAATGCATGAGGATTAACTGCATCAAAGTGAAAATGGATAGAACACTGACAAACAGCAAAGGCCGCCCATGTGGGGAAAATGATGAGACCATAAACCATATAGCTAGTGAACGTAGTCAACTCGCCCAGAAGGAGTATAGACACAGACACGACAGAGTATAAACTGGGAATCGAGCAAACGAATGGAATTTAACCATGCAGAAAAATGGTACCAGAAAAGTAGACAGCCCTGTAGAATGGACATCACAAATTACTCCGGGAATTTAATATCCAAACTGACCATCCCATCCTAGCGAGAAGACCAGACCTAGTTATCATGGACAAGAAGAGGAGAATCTACCAAATAATAGATATGGCAGTGCCAGCAGATCACAGATTAATAGGAAAGAGAGTGAAAAGCTGGGAAAATACTAGGACCAGGAAAAGGAGCTGAAGAAGTTCAGGAACATGAAAGTCAGGGTAGTACCAGTAATAGTTGGTGCACTCGATTACTAAAAAAAAGGACCAGTTAACTTGTCGACCGCATACCTGGAAAGCCCAGAATATATGGAATACAGAAAATAGCTCATAACTCCACAACACACATTATCAGAAAATTCTTGTCAAGGTGAATGTGTGTTATACACATAGCATACACCGCTATGTATACAGAGGAGTATGTTTGGGAAAGTGTTATATTGTCTGTATATGTGAAAGCCCTGACCCCTATTCGTCATCTCTCCCTCTCTTTCTCTCTCTCTCTCTCTCTCACTCTCTCTGTCTCTCTCTCTCTCTCTCTCTCTCTCTCTCTCTATATATATATATATATATATATATATATATATATATATATATTTATAACAAACCGTTCTTTATGCACCGATCTCTTGTATACATCCAATTCATAGCATTAGTATTCAAACGTATTTTGCCTGGCTTTCAATTTTTTCTATGACCTAACGACAACTTTTAGGCAAAAACTGTGTTCCATTATCAAAGAACGGTTTCGCTTTGGATTCGATGAAGTCATTAGATTCGACAAATTCATCAGGATTCGATGAAGTCATCATTCAGGATTATTTTTTTCAATATCATCAACTTGTTGAAATCTACTGCATTCAAAATCATCAATTGGTCAATGAGTACAATCTGGGATGCTTGTACGTTGCAAAACGTATGATACGGATTGAAGAATACGCTGCACACGGAAGAACTTCCCATTCTAACTCGCTGATCGTTTGCTGCGTCGTATTTGCAACCTGAAAATGGCGTTGTCATGTAGCAGAATCATCAGTTGACTTCAATGCCAAGTAAAATGTTTTTTTTCTTTTCTATCCAAGCGTATCATTCACGTAAGTGAATCGCCCACTGTAATATAATGCAGTAACAATTTGTTCAAATGTCAGCAATAAGTAGTCAAGAATTCGATTAAAATCCCCGAAATACAGAGAAGAAAACATTCACTGATTGATTTCCTCCAAGTTGAGGAGCTGGTTGCTGTCCTGAATCTAGCCACGATTTTCTTCGTCTCAGATTCTCATGATAAATATATTTTTCTTCGCCATTGATTATATTGTCCAAAAATCATCTTAAATGATTGCGTCACGCCAACCTTACAAGTTGGGAGGAACTGTCTGCTCACTTCGAGAATCAGCATTCGAATACCTGGCCTGCGAGCCACCGCTTCAGGGGTGAATTTGTTAAGTATTGTACCTCAACAAGCATTCTATATTCTTCACTTGCCTTAGAAATCATTGATCAGTCAATTGGTAGTAAGACATCTGGTGGCAGTTCAGTCAAAATCTGTTACTGTAACAGAGAATCCGTCATGTACACCTTAGGTAGATCGGTACCGTAAGCTTATTCATGGATTACAGTCATTTATAACCACTTCCGAACTCCAGAACTCAGATAGTAGAATAAAATATGCGCAGAATCGTCCACATATATTTTTGTGTAAGACTAAAACCTCAAATGCATTTGGAAAAAAAAGAAAATGAGTCATGGGTTTCGAGGAATGTGTTGAAATATGACTCCACTGATACGTGACCAGTATGCTGACTCAGTCCTCCCACTCCCTGGCATTGAATAAAGTTGCCTGAGACAATGAGCAAATATTAAAAACCTCATACGACCAATAGAAATAAATCTTTCTTTTTTTTTTCTTATAATAGAAATGACAGCTGCCAAAATATGCAAACGGACAGGTTGATGACCTTTTTAATCTCTATTCAGGACGATTTCAACAGCACCCAACCAAAAAAAAAAGGTGATATGATTTGTTTACTTTATATGGAAGATTCAATAGCCGCGTATGTTGTAGACAGTTGTAGCCAGAAAGATGCTCGTACGGAAAAAAAGCCCACTGAGAAAAAAAAAAAACACTCATTAAAAGCCAACACTGAAAAGAAGCCCAAACAGGAAAAATGCCAACAACAGAACAAAGCTCTCACAAAAAATGCTCACACGGAAAAACTGACACAGAAAAGAGCCCACATGAGAAAAGCCCACTCTGCAGGATGCAACATTTTAGCATAAACAATAAATGATGATAGAAGAATTCAATTCAAACGAACTTTTGAAATATTCAAGTGAAAATGAGAATGTCTGGGTGTTGAAAGATGTTAGATCTTTATAAGTGTGTGTATGTCTGTGTGTTTGTTTGTGCGTGTGTGTGTGTGTGTTTGTGTGTGTGTGTGTGTGCGTGTGATTTGAAATAAGATGGACGCTGATGATATTATCAGAAATTTTTCAATGAAGAAATCAAAAAAAATGTTGAATTTAATATATTTGAGTTTTTTTTATTAGATGCTATTTTTTCGTTTTCTCATATCTAAATGAACTATGATTTTTATCCGTGTGGGCTTCTTCTGAGAGGGCTTTTTTCCATTCGAGATTTTTTTCTGTGTGGGTTTTTTTCTGTGTGGGCTGTTTCCGTATGGGCGTTTTCCTAGTGGGCTATTTTCCTGTGCAGATCTATGACGGTGGACTTTTTTTCTGTGGGCAATTTTCATATGAGCTTTCATCATGTAAACATTTTTCATGGAACCGTAAACGGTAATAGATAGAAGTTTTTAGTTCTTTTTGAAAGGAACCCTAGAGAGAGAGAAAGAAGAAAAAGAAGAAAAAGAAGGGTAACTTCTACTCGCTTTCAGAAATATTAGCTTGTCAAATCTTGTACATCGAAGATGGTTTTCAATAATAGGAATATATACCTGCGATATCTTGCATAGACTTGTAAAAACATTATCTGCTCATGGTTGCCCACTGTAGCATGATGGTTATCAAGCTCGTCTCACAGATTGATTGGCTGGTGTGTATTGTTTTCAACCTTTACTGGATGCCCTAGTACTGCAACGTAGCGCAACGCGAAGCTATGTTAATTGAATAAGTTACCTGTCTCGGTGCACACCTCTTTCCAGCACCAGTGGTCGGTTTTCCCATCCTGGTAAAAGCCAGGATCTGGAATGGTTGTCTTCAAGGCAGACAGACAAGTAATCTCATCTGGGAATATTGGCGCAACACAATCTCCTTTTTTCTACTTTTAGATTTTTGCCATTATAGTCAATATGTTTTCTACTCTATCCCTTCCATCGTCTCTCTCTCACTCTGAGATTCCCTAACCCAGTCAGTTCCCCAACCTACTCTATTAGTGCCTGCATACCTTATTCTGTTCATTCCTATCTCTCAGTTCCTGTGCGTCATGGTTGAGTACATAGTCCCCTCTGAGCTGTTCACGGGTACGCAAACACGTTTTGCAACCAGTGCACAGAGGATATTGATGTGTGCACAAATTTGTACGAAATGAGATTTTTGCGCCCTCTGACTACAGAAGATCAGTGGGAACATTAGTTGTTGCAGGCGACGGCAGTAAAAAATCCAGGTTAACGCTAGCATGTTAATTGTTGGTTTCCAAGACAGAGAGCCAAGCCCTTCCCATCTTGGTGCAATATAATGTTTTTCCTTCCATTCTACTCATCGGGTCTTGAGCCAGACTTACTTTAGTAAATATCTACACGCAACCAAACACATATTATATATATAAATAAACACACACACACACACATACACACACACACACACATATATATATATATATATATATATATATATATATATATATTTCACGAGTGCGCCAAAACAATCTTACTTTTTTAAGATCATATATCATTTTTTGGCGCATCATGTCCTTCTCACCTCTATCTATCTCAAATATTTTTTTGTTCAAACCGACATCACGACTCATGACACACGACATGATCCTCGAGATCACATGCGCAAACGAGGCCGGCAGAATATTAGATGGAGGGGCGAGCTAGACAAGTTCAGAAAGTACTGGCTCCGTGACGCCTATGATAGAGAAGTGTGGCGAATCCTAGGGAAGGTCTATATCCAACGAAGGACGTTAAAAAAACTTATCATGATGATGATGATGATGATGATCAAACCTTGCTATTCACACGGACGCAGACACATTCACTCGAACTCATCTAACTATTTAAATACCTTTGTCACTTTTTATTCAAATGTTTGTTCGTCTGTTACGCTTTTACAAACCCATACATAAAATGAAGAAACGCCCTGCGACCCCAATCTGATCGCTTGGCGTAGACCTTAATAGACTGTTAACATACGTATGAGCTACCGCTACAAAGAACCAACGAATGAATTTCAAGCCTTAAATATTGTCAGCCAATCAGAGTGGATAGGGAAAAGCGGACATCAAAGCAGCGAAAGTCACTAGACAGACAGCCTAATTTGAAAAAAAAAACAGAAACAAAAACGAAAATACGTCACTGGATATCGTTGGTCACTTTGACAAGCAAATTACGGATTGATCAAAAAAGCATACAATCGGCTACATTGATAAAATACTTAATGATTTGATATCTAATTCATCGATCTGATATTCAATATTCATTACTGTATTTGCCCGAGAACAATGCAATCTCAAATATATTGTGACCTCTACTTTTTGTAACTGAGAATCCGTGATATATGTTATCCTATTTTCACTGAAAATTGAAAAAAAACACATAAAATTGAAAAAAATTAAATAAAAGATAACAAGATCCTACTTCTGCACCCAATGATACATCAAAAATGTTACCTGTCATTTTTGACGGGTTCTATGCTAATACATCTGTATTATAGTTACATACATACATACATACATACATACATAGGTGAATACATAACACTTCCTGTATATTTGTACATGTATGTTAACATATGCATACGTACACTAACACGTGGGACTATCGTTTTCAAGTTCGTCTCGTAGATGCTCAATGCCGGACAGTATCCTCACTGAGTGACCGATATATATATATATATATATACATATATATATATATATATATATATATATATATATATGTATATATATTTATATATATATATGTGTGTATATATATATATATATATATATATATGTATATATATATATATATATATATATATATATATATATATATATATATATATATATATATATATATATATATATATGACCTTGAGCCAAAACTAAAGCAAGTTTTGTAAATGCCCAGACGCTTTCACTAGGAATCAATCTGAGGTTAGCTGTGCTACACATATATATAGTTATTTACTGGGATATATACATATACATACATATATAAAGAAAATAACTTCAGGAATAATAATCTAAAAATCGTAGAAATTGGCAACGACAATTAGAATTGAAAGAAACGTGTCTTAACAGGAGAAATCCTTACCAAAGGACTTTTGCTGATACCTTTTCTAGATATTTTTAGTTCGGCTGACAATTGGTCGATTTTAATTTAACCTTGCCTTGTTCATCCACGCCCCACCTAATCACTCGTGCGAAATCCAGTCCCCTCCCCTCCTTATTGACTATCTGTCAACCCATCACACCCGATGGCTTAGATGCACCCAACCTTGAAGGACTATCGTCGAGTTGAAGCTCTTGGTTTTTAGTTCTCGTTATAAAGAATGTTTAAAACTCTGAACTGTACACTTTTTCGAGAGGCTTTCTCTGGGAATCAAGTTACAGCATGTCTACTTGAATCTCCAGCACCCTTCTCAGTATTCTGTTTGACTTAATTTTTCTACCGTAGCAAGAACAAGAACAAGAACGAAGAAGAAAATCTGGAGTCTAAACCGATGTGTAAAATTCACATTTCTCTATCGTGATTTGAGTTTACGACCAACTGGTTGCCAGTAGGCTGTCTTACCGACTGAACTGAATTAACAAGCCTTTGATACTGAGGAAAATTTTCCAGACAGATACGCATGGGCCTAATTTATCCTAATAAATAAATACATTAATACAACAAATTCATATTTTTATTATTTTTGTTTATTACATATACAATATATAGGTTGCAGTAATCGTATACAGTCGGAATAGTAGTTGGAGTGGAGTTTGACCCTGCAGCAGTCAGGCTTATATTAATTAGTGATAGTATTCAATGGATTTCTTACGCCTGTTGGACTTGGACACTTTCAACAGGAATAAAACGGGAACTAGTTTCCTCTACACTCCATAACTCTCCTTGGTATTCTAGCTTATTTTAGTAATGCTGTTGTCTGGATGGTCTCAGTTTTTCTTCTGAATTCCAGTTTTTCCAACTTTCACGAAATGTTGTTTGAGACTTTTCTTTGTAAATGGTTATAATGATATTTCACTTATTCGTATATTTGCTTAGTTGCGACGTGTGGTTGTCACTGGAGAACAAGTGACAGCACGTCTCTTTAACGCATCAGCATTTTCTCCAGTAATCTATTATTAGAAATAGCCTACGAAAACTCTCAACATAGGTTTCTTCAATCTTTAAGTTGATCTGGCTGACTTACTATGTATGTGTCGTGCGTGTAGACCATGGCAGCGGAAGTGGAGGGGCAATTTTTTTTTTTTAGATTACCCCTATATCTAAAATAAAATGTTTTTGTTTTTCTCAACACACCCCATCATAGTCTATTTTACAATATGAGCTTAGGCTAAATTGGTGCCTTGATTTGTGTCCGGCAGCTTTCACGCTTGTTTTTTTTTTGGGGGGGGTATTCGGACATTTTAGTGATCACCACCCAATAGAAGACAAGAACAGTAATTTATTCATTGATCAAATCTTTCTCCAATTTTTAATTTATAATCTCCAATAAAGGAGAAGAAGTTTGTCCCATGACGGTTTCTACTGAGGGACTAACCAGAATTTTTGCTTCCACGTCATTCGGTAATTCTCGCTAGAGCTCACGTGACAGAAAATCATTATCCATCTTTTCATCGTTTTTCACTTTAAATGTGGTGAGCTGAAACAATGACATCCATAGTCAGATCGTCTTGTATTTGGTGATTAGATCTGATCTCTTGGCCTAGGCAGGGTAATCCGTTTGAATTTCGAAACCCCAAACGAACTTAATTTTATCTTATTTTCCTGAGCGGTGTCCAGTTTGTTATCGAACCGTTTGTTTGCAAAGCCGATTCTAAGACGTCGTCACAACACCCACTGAATCACCGTTCTTACCCAGCCGTATCAATTACTTATTCGCTCCTATAACCCAGATGCCAGTTGTGTAACATGCAGGACTCTTATCCACCATGGCATTTACCTGGAGTTTACCTGGCAGTAATAATAAAGTAGCAATTTCAAGAATGTCGCAAGTTTATAATTCATGATACTCATCCTGAAAAGAATTTTATACCATTAGAAACAGACCATTTGTCCCCAAACAAAACTATTGAGTTCGTATTGGTACCTACGGAACGGATGTATCAGCTAGTAAATATATAAATAATTGAACAGGCCAATCGATCAGATAAAGCGTCGGTTAAGATGGTGAATCAGAATGGTTTGTTGCTATGGCAATGCAGTTACCCTGGCAACGGCTTGACACGCTGCTGGCTAAGTAGGTTGAATGACTCCACGCTCTATTTGAGGGCTGAGATGTCGGACGCATCTGTGAGACAAAGAAGAATCAAGCCATGGGCCTAGTTGAGAATGAGGAGGAGAATGTAAGAGAAAATGAATGAAAGATAGAAAGAAAGAAAAAAAACAGGGAAAGGAAGCAAGTACTGAAACAAGAGGAAGGAAAACAAGGAAATAGAGAGAAACGAATGAAAATTATTTTTGAATTATTTTGAAAAAAAAAGAAGAAAGAAAAAACGAAATATAATGTTAAGTATGAAAGGAGTGAAAGAGAGGAAGGAAAGCAAGAATGAAAGATAAAAGAGTGGGGAAGAAAATATTGGGGTAGGGGAGGTGAAAAAGGGATGGAAGGGAGAAAGAAAGAAAGAAAGAAAGAAAGAAAGAAAGAAAGAAAGAAGGAAAGAAAGAAAGGAAGAAAGAAAGAAAGAAACGATAGAGCAAGGTAAAAGTGGGAATGAAGAAATGAAAGGAAGAAAGAAAGAAAGAAAATAGAAGAAGGGAAAAAGGAAGAAAAGGTTGAAAAGAGGAGGAAAACGCAAAGGGAGGTTTTGTCACTGTTTCATAGAGCACTAAACTATTGGTCTTCTTAGAATTGAAAAGAAGAATAAGTAAGATAATATGTATAAAAGACGGAATAAGATAATGGAAATAATAGGAAAAAAAGAATGAAAGAAACGAAAAAACACTTCTCCATTAAACAAATTCATAATATTCGGAAAATTTCAGAAAAAAATCATCCTGGGAACAACTGATCAATATTTATCTCTCCTTCTCTTTCTTTCTCTCTCTCTCTGTTATTCAATATCTGATGTGTGATGGGTTTATTTCATAAAGTGCTCCTCACACAAACATTTATTCGAAGTAGAGCTTTAAATATGGTGAAATGATAGATTCTTTACGGAAACACATCTATGTTTCTGCTCTTTTGGCTTCTTCGTACGAAAGTTCCAGGTCTCCCTTGGGCAAGTTGTAGTACGTGATAGCCTTCCCCTGTTATCAGGAGGTTACTCTCATTAGCCAACGGCTACGGACGGATGACCTAGTAAATGATTTCCAGCTGCTGCAACCAGCTGAAAGGGTAGTCTGTGCATCGCAGGTCTTCGCCAGTTGCTGCGTCTGGACTCATCCACTGCACGTTGCAGTCTTCGTACCTACAGTTCACAGGAGGAGAGAATAACACTGGGCCCGGTACAACTTTAAGATTGCTATACATATGCACGTCTCCTTCCTGCTACACTCACCTCATAAAAAACCCACCACCCCAGGTTCCATGGCGACAGGGCAGACGGAGGATTCCATTGGCAGCTCTTAGCCACGAGTCTCCACGTGGACAACCCGATGTAACGACGCAATCTGCATTCTGCCCGAGTGACAGAGCAGCTCTATTTAGAGGTAGTACTGCTTTCCCTGTGGGAAAGGGGAAAAAAAGAATCATTAATCACTGCTTGGTCCTCACTGATCTACTCGCAAGCTGCGGTCAGCTGATCATCTAGTCATGCAGTCTAACGCAAAAACACATAAACAAAGACAAAATGACCAAGTCAACATCACTGCATGGAATGTGAGAATTCTATAGAACAGCCCGAATATCCTGGAGCGGCGCGCAGAAATAATGGCCAGGGTGCTCAGCCGCTAGAACATCAACATCGCGGGAGTGAGATGCGACTGTCAGATTCATCTCAGCTTAGGGAACGTGGCTCCGGCAACACATTCTTCTAGAGTGGGCTTCCGGGGAATGAGCGCAGACAGGCAAGGGGTTGGTTTTGCCATTAGAACCAAGTTCTTCTGGACAAGCTTCCCCAGGGAATCAGTGACCGATTCTTGACTCTGCGTTTGAAAATGACGCACGGCCACGTCACCATCAGCAGCGCCTACGCCCCGACCGTGACATTCAGACGAGACGAAGGAGGGACCAGACCGACTTATTGATGCCACACTGCACACAGACAAAATTGTTGCTCCTAGGTGATTTCATCATTTGCGTTCAGTATGTCATCTTCCAGCTCACCATACAAGGCGTCACCACGAACACACCCTCCCCACAAGACAACTATAGAACGACTTGGAGGCACCCACGATTTATCATCATCAGCAGTAGCAGCAGCAGCCTTTTACTGTCCGTCGTTGGACTTAGACCTTCCCAAGGATGACTAGACCTTTCTAACATGTGTGTCGTGGAGCCAATACCCTCCAGATTTATCTGGTTTGCTACGTCATCTTATATTTTACAGGCTGCGTTCTCGCATATGATCTCTTGGGATCCGTATTACCATTTGAGTTTTCTAATGTTTTCTGTAATATTTCTGATTCCTGTCTTTTCTTTAATATACTGTGCTGTCTTGTGATCTTTTCATGTGAGTTTAAGCATGATTCTCTATTGAGCACGTAGCATGGTTTTCAGCTACAAAGTCAATCTTTTGGTTGGCTTAGTTGGGACACAGCGATAATAGAGCAATGAATCTAATTAGCTGGCTGCTCCGGTTACTTAAAACAAGATGAAACAATTTGGATTCATTTTCAGTTTCAGTATAAAATATCTATGGTAGGAAACATCAAACAGAGTATTTTGCCGTTTTATCAGTTAAAAAAAAAGAAAGAACTTTCTATTACACAAGAGCTAAAACTAATTCAGTAAATAATTAAATCTGAAACATTTTACTATTTTGTCATATTATAGATTTAATAAGAGACAAAACAACTTTATGCTCATTGACGTTTGAAGAACTTATGGTGTGTTCCATCAAAATCGAAAACGAAAAATTAAAGGAAGAAGAAAACAAAAGAAGGCTCACTTTAGGCTGGCAAGCTTTCGAGAGAGCAAGTGCAACATTCAAGAACAAAAATATCCAATTACACCTGAAAAGAAGGGTCACTAACCAATGTGTCCTCCCGATAGTCACCGATGGGGCTGAAACGTGCAAAGAGAGGATCGGGCTTGGTATCACATCGAGGGATCATAAGCATAGTATATTTGAGAAAAGCAAGAGCTAGAGATATTAAAGAAGACAACCGCAAGATATCACGACTCACAACCTGGACCCTAAGAGATCATATTCAAAACTGTGACTGAATATAGACTGAAAATGAAACGGTATGACGATTGAAACTAGTTGAGGAAATATTGGCGCTGCAACGCCCGTGATAGATCCGTCGAATCTTGGGAAAGATCAACGTCCAAAGACGGACATTAACAGGATCAAAGTCCAGGGACGGATGTCAAAAAGTTTATGATTATGAAGATGATGAGGATGACCCTGCTGCACCGACCTCATGTGAACAAAATCAGCGCGGGTATCAAGTGTATATAACGGACTTCCTCCATTGACATCATGCATAAAAACTTGTAACGCCCTTGCACGTTTCATTGTTTCACCGAATCAGGCATATAATTATACGTATTTTCTGAAACGCATCTCACAACGGATACCCTGTCTGACTGAAATTGAATAAGCAGTGACTTAGCAATGATTAACAAAAAAGCTCATTTCATTTTGTTCATGCTATTCCAACTAAAGGGCTTTGTGGCAGACTAAAGCGTCAGTGAGTACGAGCATCAAGAGCGTCCCTTCACTGGCCTTGTGCTTTACAAAGTCATGCCCGGTAAATAGAAAGAGCGCCTACCGTGGCGTTAAGCTAAGCAAGCTTGCCGACCGAATGGCTCATTTAATACGCATGATTCTCACAGGCGTCTCATCACTGTGGCCTTGTGCGAGTTCAGGCTAAGTTTCGTTGATATCTATAGCAAAAAATTCCCTGCGCAATAAAGATTTGTTGTACTTACGTAGATATTTAGTGTTGATTTCAGTCTTTTCATTATGTATCCATCAGCATCTGTTTAATGGTTTGCAGTTATTCCCAACAGGGTGTATACGGCCCCGTTGGGAGCCATGACGTACTTGGAACGGGGGAATCGACTGAAATAATAATAATAATGAGTGAATTTCTGTCCATCTGTTCGTGTTTGACAGGGAGTATAGAACCTGAGAATAGCTCTCAAGATGCAGTTACCCCCTAAAAAGAATTGAGAATATGACTATGTAGGACTTGTAATTGAAAAAAGGTTCGCTAACATGTTGTCGTTCAAATGATTTCAAATCTACTCATGACAGATCAGAAATATCCAGAAAATATGAAACATTTTTCATGAATAACTATCAGCAGAAAATTTTTTTCTTCTTTGACTTTTACTTCTTCCTCTTCGACTCTCCTCATTCTCTTCTTTTTCTACTTTCGAATCCCCTTCTTCTTCTTCTTCTTCTTCTTCTTCTTCTTCTTCTTCTTCTTCTTCTTCTTCTTTTGCTATTCTTCTTTTTCCTCTCCTTTTGCTATTCTTCTTTTTCTTCTTTTGCTATTCTTCTTCTTCTCCTCCTTCTTCTTCTTCTTTTCTTCTTTTGCTATTCTTCTTCTTCTTCTTCTTTTCTTCTTTTGCTATTCTTCTTTTTCTTCTCCTTTTGCTATTTTTCTTTTTCTTCTTGTCCTTCTCCTTCTTCTTCTTCTTTTTCTTCTCCTTCTTCTTCCTCTTCTTCTACTTTTGCTATTCTTCTTTTTCTTCTCCTTTTGCTATTCTTCTTTTTCTTCTTCTGCTAATCTTCTCTTTCTTCTTTTGCTATTCTTCTTCTTCTTCTTTTTCTTCTCCTTCTTCTTTTTCCTCTTCTTTTGCTATTTTTCTTCTTCTTCTTCTTCTTTTGCGATTCTTCTTCGGCGATTCTCTTACTAAGCTCTCTTATTCGTCCCGCCCCAGAAGGTTTTTTTTAAACAAAAATGTTCATCGACGTGAATGAACCTTTTATCTCATCATTACTCATGCGTGATCGAAATTCTCATTTTAACGTGTTCCGAAAAAGCCAACTTTTGTGAATTACGCACTAGCCGATCACGACCACAGCTTTTTCATTGGTTGAAAAAGCAATAAACAGGCAAGTTTCTACACTCACTCACCAATAACAATTATAACAGTCTGTAAAGTGGCAGGTTTTGCTTAGGTAGGAATTAGTTTGACATTATGAACAAACTGATAGACAAATAGATCGACAGACAGGTCTGGTCAGTCACTCAATAGAAACCTTCATGTGTCAGAGGTCTTTCGGTAGCCTGTCGTGTTGGAGAAAGGGGTGATCAATGAACAAGTAATTTATCTCGCCTTTTGTTCGACCAATGAATAAACTGAGGGGCTGATTTAGAATACACTTATACTGCATAAAACCTATTGCAGAGGATTTTTTTTAATTTTCGTAGCCATATCAGGGTGTAAATGTTTACATTTCCAGCACCCAAGCCGGTCTGTAAGCGCAGCGTATATATAGCCAGCCAGGTTCTGAAAAAAGACCAAATCCACGCCTTCTTTGTCTTCTAGGCAAGCCAGTCGACCATGGTCTGACCAGAAACATGATGGCTATTTGCTTACTTTCCTAATGATTTTTTTGTTTACAGGTAAAGCCCAAGTTCAGAAATTACTTCATCCGGTATTCTTTCACGTAAAGATTAGTCCTACGCAAGCATGCCACCTTTATGCACACGAAAAACAAGTACGTCAACAATCCTGGTAACACTCATGAAATAATGACCGACTGTGAATGGGGATACATATTTTACGGCCAGGAGGAAAGAGACATCAGGTCTATTTTCAATTTCTAAGATTCCACTGTGTAGATATTTCCAAAGAGCAACTGTTTATCATATGTATAAGGTATACATGCCAATCTTTGTAAGATACACTTCGGACTACTTCAGCCAGATACCTGTTGAAGAAGAACCCTTGGTAGACATTTCAATCAACTGATGTATCTAATGAGAGAATGACACTCGAAAAATTATTTCACAAATGCTCTGTATTGCTGTATTTTCTCTTCTCCGAGTCTCCTCCTCCTCTTCCTCATCCTCTTTCTTCTTCTTTTTCTTCTTCTTCTTCTTCTTCCCAAATTATCTTCTCCCTATTTAAATCCTGAAATCTATTCGACACTTCCATAGTACTACGACTTATACATCGACACACTCTATGCGGTGAGTTTGTGAATTCTCTGTCCATCTATATGTATGTATGCATTTACATGTTTGTGCTGATGGGGAACGAAAGTTGGCAAGCATCATTTCCAAACTATTATCACTATAGCAAATTCGCTCTTCATTCACTGATCCGCTCTTGTGGACATCGTCTCAGAACTTTATCTCTCTGTATGAAGAGCTACTCAACATACCTTTTTGCAATCTCCCAGTTAATTGTAACTTCTTTCTGTAAGAGAATTCTGTAAAGACTGGATAAATGGTAATCTGAAGTTGCTATATCAGGTGTAAACGGTGGATTAAACAAGGCTTCACAGCCAAGCTGTAACGATTACTGAGCAAGTTACTTCTCTCACCTTTTATTGGATCATTATAGAAGAAACATTCAATCCAGTGTTATCATGATTGAATGTTTACTTCATTTTTTTTTTATTCCGGGAGCTTTTCGTCAATTGTTCCAATTGAAAGCAGTACTTGTTCGAACCAAAAGTTGCTTCTCTGAAAGGAGATCTTAATATAACACCCCTTCCAATCTTAGCATATACACAGCATCATTTTCTTTAGGTAGCGATCAGTCTTCCATACTTTACATTGGTTATTTATTCCGTTTGCCTCACGATCTTTCCCTAATCCACTTTTCATCAGCCATCGTAAATTGTTCGGAAAACAAATTTTTTTTTCTCTATAATTTTCAGCCAAAACCAAAAGATTTCATGCTTTTTATTGGGCCTTTTGGGACGAACATCACTCTTCTTTACTTTTAGACTCTCAACTTGTTGTAAAGTTTCAGAAAAGATTTAGGGGCGGATCCTTAAAAACAAGCAAATTACGGATGGACTAACACACTAACTGAAGGTTAGCCAACGTACCTGAATTCATAGGACACTCATGTTGCTGTTGGGGGTCTGAAAAATTTGGAATACATGTTTTTCTAATTGCTTACATACAAATGATTTGGGGGGAAAAGCAGGAGTTGTGCTTGAAATAAAAATGCACACGTTTTTAAAATTTACACTGCACTATTTAAAGTTGAAGTAGCAAATCACGAACGGAGATACAGCCCTGTGGCTTCTCTATCGCTTATGTGAATTCCATATATAAATGACCAACATAAGCAAACTGGTGCAAATTATTTTTAACGCTTTATTTGGATATTACATGTATGTTGGCTATCCCTCGCGTTATATAACGTTGACTATTCTCAAGTAATGGCTTGACATGGTTGCAATCAACTTCAAAGCAAGAAATTCTGCAAAATTTTACGAAACTTTGCAAACCACTTTTGATACGTTCGATCTATCACATACCTTCTCCATAAACTGCACAAATCTTTTTTTGTGTGCCTGAGTAGCATTTTTTAGTTATGATTTTTCAAATAAAAAGGTATAATATGCCGAAAGTGCAGCTTATCTTCTTCCATCGTCAATACTACAATCAATAAACAAAAATATACCAACTTTGACAATTAAAAAAATGTACGTTGCTGTCTCAATACGATCAAAAGCGTTTTTTTTATTGAAGTTAGTTAAAATCAAACACTACTAATGCTGTCTAACACTGAACGAACTTTTTCGGCTAACCGGTCCATAGACACTAATCCAAACGAGGAATGAGTCAACGTCAAAAGTCTCGAAATTCTCTTCTTAACTGTGAAATGCACAAGGGAATGGAAACTATTACGTGTTATCCATTTTAACCTGGACGATCAAATTAGTATCAAGTAACTCATATAACTCATATATTATTAATTCTTCATTAGTATTTTTTAATCTAAATTTCTATTGCATCGTACTTCTCCTTGGAACACCATCTATCTATATAAAATGTCATGTGATGGTTCCAAATTTTTTGTCCGTAGCATCTGTCAAGACAGATTGTGTGTGTGTGTGTGTGTGTGTGTGTGTGTGTGTGTGTGTGTGTGTGTGTGTGTGTGTGTATAAAAAATCCAGGTTCATTTTGTTTAAATTCAGGAAAACACAAAGTAACTAAACGTTTACGATATTTTGTTAAGAACAGTGCAGTTGTAAAATTGTTTAAACTAGGTGAATACCCGCCCGAACGGGTGAGTAGAATTGCCGTCCCCAAAAGAAATAGAAAGATAGATGGATAAAAATCAGATAGCTTTCAATTTAATTTGTTTTCCAAATTGATCTTTCTTAACGCAGTTTGATAGAAAGGGGGTAATGTTGAAAAGGCGGGGGCTTAGCTAAAGAGGGGTGTTTGGTTTATGTAAAAAAAAGTGGAGATGAGTTAATATAATGTTTGAGAGGAGGGGTTGTAAAACATAAAGGACTCGGAGACGGAAGTTGTTTTTTTTTTTAAAGCGGCGTTAATTTCAGAAAAAGCAAGACTAGGACAAATCTCAAAAAAAAAAGAGTGTGGCTAGTATAACAAAAGAGGGTCTAATGTAAAATAATGGTAAAATATCTACAAGGAAAGATACTATGTTGACAGTTGGGGCAATAATGATAAGGAGTCTAACGTTGAGAAAAAGGCGTTTATGGTTGAGAAAAAAGTTAAAAATGGGGTAATGTTGGAAGGTAAGGCAAATGTTCAAGAATTGTGCAAATGGTAAAAAAGGTTGTTCGGGTGGGGTGGCTAATATCTTTAAAAAAATAGGGCTAATGTTCGAGAGTGTAATGGTAAGGTAATGTTAAAAAAGGGGAGAAATCTACGCTGAATTCTAATAAATAAAAAGGGAAAAAATTTCATCCTTCAATTTTGACTCCTACAAAGGAGAAAAAACGTCTGCCTCAATTTCGACCATCAAAGAAGAAAAAAGGTTCCCACTCGATTTTGACCACTCAAAGTAAAAATAAAACATATTTTTTCTCGTTTTTGACCCTAAAAGTGAAAAAATGTTCCCCCATCGATGTCAACCCGTAAAAGTGAAAGATAATTTTCCCTTTGATTTGAGCCTGTAAGAGAAAAAATTAATCCTCTTTGATTTAGACTCCTAAAAGTTGAAAAAAAAGTTTCTTCCTTGTTTTGACCATTAAAGATTCCGATCCCTGAAGCTATCCCCCCCCCCATATTCCCATCCATTTTGACCCTTAAGGGTAGGAAAAAAATCCTTAGATTTTGGGCACCAAAGAGTGAAACAAATATTCTTTTTGAATTTGACCCCCAAAAGTAGAAAGAAATTACCCCTCTTTTTGACCTCCGAAAATGAAAAAAAATCTTCCCCTTGATTTTCACCCTGAATATGAGAAAACCTTCCCCTTGATTTTGACCCCTAAAAATTAAAGAATATTCCCTTGAAAGTTTCCCTTCGATTTTTTCTCTCAAGATTGTAAAAAAATCTCCCTCCTCGATTTTATCTCCAAGAAGTGAGAAAAAAAATTCTCCTGGATTTAACCCCTAAAAGTAAAAAAAATCCCCCTCGATTTGAGCCTCTAAATTGAAAAATAAATCTCCCCTGGATTCTGAATCCCAATTGTGGAAAAACAATTCCCCCTTAAAAGCTAAAAATGAAAGTCCTTTAATGATTTCGACCCCTAAAACTGAAAAATAAAAGTTTTTTTCCGGTTAATGTGCATAACCTGCGATCCCCAGATTTCGTGTTATGGAAAAATGTAACTCAACTGCGCTACATCAAAACCCACATCATCATCGGTATCCCAGGTAATCATATACATCCAATCAATATTGCAATATGAGGTATATTGAAAATTTCTAGGTTCAATCCTTAATGAAAACGCAACCTATGTCACATATCGATTTTGAGAATAGATTTGAAAAAAAAAAAGAATGAAAAAATGCTCTTCTATTATGTCAATAAAATGTAAAAGATCATTTTATCAAGATGAATAATCATGTTAATACGTACACCCCTGAGTTGAATTCCCTAGAAATGAATCTAATAATTCAAGTATCTTAATTTTAAGTGGCTTTTTGTTTTTTCAAGTCTCAACTCATTTCGAGCTGTTTTAATGTGTGATGATCAAACATGGAGTGTTCATATTCTTTATGACGTAAATTTTATCGTCATAATAGACAAGTAAATCAACCAATGAGAACATCCCATTTGAGCACAAACAAACTAATAAACAGCAATTGCATAGAAGCTGATTATATGCTTAGATGTGAAGACATTGCTTATGATTTTATTTGAAAATAGTATTGAAAACTAGGAAGAGAGATTGCCAATGATCAGGGAAGAAAATAAGTGTCACAAACATAATTGATTTATCATAAGCATAACTCTTTCAAAACTGATGAAGAATCCGAGGGGAAAATTCTAAAATACTAGCTACCTGGATTGTCGTTAATTATCAGGTTAGAAAGAGAAAGCATCAGTCAGAAACTTTTGACAGGAAAAGTTAAACAAGAGATTTTTCTTTTGTCAAGCGGACGCCCATGATGCCAAGGGGAGTTATTAATCACTAACGCCTTTTCTCCCCCTTTTTTTTAATTGTTACATTTTGTTCCAGACGGTTTTTTGGCGTGCGTTTGTTTTAAAATAAATGGGCAACCACGCATTTTTGCCGAGAATTGTATTGCATGTAAATGCAGGTTCCGACGACGGACGAGTTGACTTTGAGCGGAATCTGCGCTTCTCTAGAGATGAGGCGAAAGTGGATCAGTCTGCCGACATATCAGATAGCAACTGACGAGTGATGGTAGCGTTTTGGTGCTAATGAAAACAACATGCAGACTAGAGCAGCCATGAAATTGGCGCGCAAAATAGATTTTTGGCGGCAAGCTCTGCTGACGTCATTGCGTTGCATCTGCTTCTTGATTTCGCCGCCGTCAACGCCACCGACAGTGTCATGTGACTACACCACCAATGAAGCGAAAGGGGTTTCCTCTCTTTCTCTTTCATGTCTTTCAAATTTTTCTTTCCTTTTTCTCACTCCTCTGTCTTTCTCTTTCTCATTCATTTGCTTTTATTTCTTGTTTATTTTCATTCTTTCATTTTTCTTGTTCCTTTTTCTTTCTTTCATTCTCATTCTCGTTTTCCTCTTACTATTTCCGTTTATCGTTCCTCCCTCTCTTCTAATCTTTCTTCTTCTAGTTTTTCGTGCAGTTGAAGAGCATAGTTTTTCACTGTTTTCTTTCTCCATGCTCGCTCACTCCCTTTCTTTCCTCCTATCCTCGGTCTCCAATACTTTTTCGTACCTCATTCTCTTCTCATTCTTTCTTTCTTTACTTTTGTCTTCAAACATGTCATTGGTTTCTTTATTTTTCATATTTGGTCTTTTCTTTTTCTTATTCTATTATTTATTTCCATTCGTTTATTTTGTTTTAATCAATTCTTTTTCTTCGCAACCTTTTTTTGTCATCTATCTTCTTTCTTCCTTGAACATTTTCCCCTTTCTATTCAAGTATTTTCTTTCTTTCTTTCTTATTTTTCCATCAAAACTTTTCTCTTTCTTTTTTTCTTTTGTCCGTTCTTTCTTTCTTTGCTTTCTTTATTTCTTCATTTTTTTTCCATCAAAAATCTTTCTTCTTTCTTTTTTGTTCTATCCTAGGTCTTTCTCTTCCTTCTATTCTAATGTTTCTTTTCTTTTTTCCATCTTCCTTTCTTTTTTTCTTTTTTCCTAATGGTGCATTTCATCTTCTTTTATTTTCTCTTTTCCTATCTTGCTCCTCTTTTGTTCAAGTTTTTTCCTTCCTTCTTTATCAAAACTTTCTTTTTTTTCCTACCTAAATTGCCCCCTTCTTTTCTTCCTTTCTTTCTCCCTTCTTTTCTTCTTTTCTTTCTTTCTTCTCTTCATTTTCTTTTTTTCTATTCAAGTTTCAGCTTTCTTTCTTTCCATCGCTTTATCTGACTTTCATTCTTTTGCACTTTTTTCTTTTTTCTTTGTTCCTTTCTTTCTTTCTGTCTTCCTTTCATACTTTTCTTCATATCAAAGCTTCATCTATTTTTCTTTCTTTCTTTCTTTTTATCCGACTTTCATCTTTTTGCACTCTCTTTCTTTTTTTTTTCTTGGAGAAATTTCTGCTCCTGTCTCTTTCTTTCTTTCTTTCTTTCTTTCTTTCTTAAATATTCTCTTTCAAAGCCTTTTCTCTCCGTCCTTCTTTCTATCGTCTGTCTTCATCCATTTATTCCTTACGTTCTTCCAAGTGTTCGGATTCTTTTTTATTTGATTTTTTGTAAAAAGCATTCTCTCTATTTCTACACGCCTTCTTCATTCTCTATATTCACATTCTTTGATTTTTGTGTCGTTTCTCCAAGCTTATATTCCTTTTTTCAGTCTCTACCTCGCATTTTAGGGGACTTTACTTACCCCCTTAATTCTTTCTTGCTCTTCGAATTCCTCTCTTCTACGCAGTCCCAACATTCAACATTTATCTTTTCTATTTCTAAGCAGACCACTACATCTGCCTGGGACGACGAGACCCCTCGAAATCCTCGAAAGAAGAGGAAATCAGACGAAAAATCACCCCAAGTTGGCAAGCTTTTGGCATAACTAACTCAACATTCAAGAACAAAAAATAGATTAGTTTTGAAAAGAAGGGTTTACAACCAATGCGTCTGATAGCTATCAAGGGAGCTGAAACATGAAACCTAACCAATAGATTGGCTTCCAAACTAAAAACAATGCAACGTGCATAAGAGATGATCTCATGGAGAGATCACAATAAAGCACAGTATATTAGAGGAAAGCAAGAGTCAGATATCATAAAATCCACCAGAAAACCCAAATGGTAATGTTGCAAGAATGCCTAATAACTGCTGGTCACGAGGATCTCCGGAAATCATATGTGAAATTGTGAACATGAAAAAAATGGTATGGCGATGTAGGCTGGTTTCGGAGATATGAGCACCGCAACGCTCATGAACGAGAGGTCTGCTCTCGTTGAGATTTCATTTCATCATAACCCTTACCTCTAATTTCCGCAATATCCTTCTTTTTTTTTCTTTTTTTTTTTTTTTCATTTTGCCTTCCCTCACTTTTCAGAGCCATTACCATTTTCCCTTTTTTTCATTACCTCCATCAAGGATTACGTATTCACCCATGGTTGTCGGTTTTGCTTGTTTGTCTAAATGAACACACATTATCGCCAAATGTCCTTAATGAATTTCATTAACATTAAGTAGAAGCGTGGACCATGGCCAAGAAAAAAGTTATCAAATTTTGATGTGGGTAAAGGAATTTTTTTTTTTTTGGATTTCAAGATGGTACAATGGGGGGGGATTTTCGGTTGTAATAACGGTTCACAAATCCACGCTGACAAGTCTGCACACGACAAATGTTAACTAGGACAAATCCGTGCACAGCAAATCCATGCCACAAAACAAACTATGGAGTTAAAAACAAATTATTGCGTTACAAAAATTAAGATTACTTTTCAGTTTAATTATTTTAGGAAGTTAATTTGTTTGTATAGTTTGATTTAATGAAATATAGTTCATAGAAAAAAAACATGGCGATAAAACGATTTATCAAAAAGAATAAAAATCATTTTTTTGAGTTTGCAGATAACAATCAGTTTCTTTGGTCGATATTCCCATAGTCGTTAAATAATTTCTTTATCGCTTGAATGAGTCTGAAAACTGAACAAACTAGGAAGTTTCAGGAATTAAAACGATTCATTACAAAAAAAAAAGAATTATTTTTTGAGTGTGTAGAGAAAGAAGAACGCTCAACATTTCCATAGCCGTCAGCTTCGGTATTACTAATTGAGTTTGAAAGCATTGGAGTTAGAACTATTCATAACAAAAATTGTTTTTTTTTTAATTCGATGCTACTGCAAACTAAAAGTTATTAAATTGAATTGCAGACATAAATTAGGTAATGGTTCAAAATAGGTAAAAGTAATATTAAGGCAATTTATCAGGTACAGCTATTTTGAATTAGTCTAAGTGTGTTCCATCTTTTCAGAGGTTTTATAGGAAATTGAATCAAAAACTATGAACATTTAAAACTATTGTAGAGTAAGGTTGATTTTTGGACCTACCTACTAACCCTAACCCAAACCTACCAACTAACCTTAACCCCAAACTTGCCTACTAACTTTACTCGCTAAACATACCCACTAACCCTTACTACATGCCGTATTGGCTCTAAAGTAATCCGTATTTTTAGATCGAGATTAACATTATTTGATCATAGGTAAAAATCTAGCCACTTTCAGCCATTCAAAATGGCCATAGCATCGATCTCGATTACCTCCCCTGCAAGATATCGGCATAATGTTTAATTTTACCTAATTCTGTAATTTTTTTTCAAAAATAATCTTAATTTTCTATCTCAATGAATTGTTTCAACCCGATAGTTTGCTCCTGTTGGTCCTTGTGCGGATTTCTCATGCTCAGATTTGTCATGAGGATTTGTCAGCATTAATTTTTCGGTGTCGATTTGACTTGCGCAGATATGTCAGGTCACGGGTATTAACTCACAAATAAGCTCATCACGGTGACGTTATTATAATGGAAGTGTGATGCAATAACAGCAGTGATGTACCTTCGCCGACTAAATTAGACTTTTTTGCGTCGAATTGCTATTCATGAGGCTTGTAAAGAGATATGATAAATTGCATCATGGTTGTGTTTTTTTTTTTTTTTTCAAAATTGATATGTATCCGATGGATAATTATAACAAGCTTTTGCCGTGGCCTAGTCTGAGATCAGTAACCTGATTGTTGAATCTTTAGTGACAATAGTGTTGTTGCGGCTACGCCCTCTGTGGGTGCTTTCTAGTTTTCCGTTGTCTGCTTTGGTTCTTATATCGAGTCTTTCTTTCTTTTTCTCCACTTTATTTCATGGAAGTTTGGTATCATCCGTGCAATTTCTTTTCTTCGATATATTATTCTTGAAATGTTCTCTTCCCCCCTTTTTTTTTTTCCACCATCTTTCACTTGTCTGCATATTTCACTTCAGTTGCCATCACCGCCATTTTTATCATCAAACTTCAGTCGACTTCGTTTTTGTCTCGTACAAGAACAACCTTCAATGATTAAGGATTAAACTATCCACGTCACGTTGGACCAAACTTATATATTTGAAATTAACATTTCCCTTCCTTGATTTGAAATCACGACCGTGTGATTAGAAGGTGGCTCTCTTACCAACTGAGCTAAACTGGCAAGTCTTTTATACCTACGAATTAATTATTTATCATTATGATATACAAATGTTACAGTAATTATCTTCGGTCGGAATAGAAGTAGGAGTGGAGTTTGACCCTGCAGCAGCCATGATTTTTAAAGTCGAGCGTTGATTATTTTGACGTCATTCTTTCTTACGCGGATTTCATTCTTTCTTTCTTTCCGTTACTGTTTCCTTTATCTTTTCCCTTCCTTTCTCAGCTTTTCTTCATCTCCCAAACTTTCGTTAAAATTCTCTCCGTCTTTCTTTACCTCTCTTTCTCCACTATCACCTCCCTTCACTTGTTTCTCCTTCTCTTTCTTTCTTATTCTCTGTGTGTTTGTCTATCTGTCTATCTGTCTCTCTCTCCTCCTCATACTCCTCCATTTTTTTCCTTTTCTCCTCCTCCAAAAACGTTTTATTTCCCATTGGCTAACACCGTATTCTATTTGAAACCGTCAACCAAAACTGTCACCATTTTTAGTTGGTCTGTCTGTAGGTCTGTCTGACTGGCTGGTTATGAAAGTATCCATGTTATTGTGTAACGCGTATTTATGCTGTATCAACGGAGCTAGAGGCCTGGAAATTTTAACATTTACTCCTTATTATTCCTAGAAATATTTTTAATTTTTGAAAATCAACCCCCATTTTTTTTATAGTGGGTGTTCAATTCATTATATAAGTTTATGCTAAATTGACTCCCCAGTTTGTGTCCAGCAGCATTCGTGCTTTTTCTTATGTCAGCTTTTTTATAGTGATCACTGCGCAACAAAAGGCGAGATAAGTAATTTTTTCTTTGATAACCCCTTTTCCCATTTTTTTGATTGATCACCCCCAACACAGCATACAACCAAATGACTTCGGTCACATGACAAGTAATAAACTATTGAAGTTATTTTCAAACTAGTTTGCAGTTCTGAGCATTTACCTCTCTTTGCATAAGGTTATTGCATTTGATTCGTTCTTATTTGTTCCAACTGGCTTTTAGTTGTAAACGTATTTGGGGAAACTTGATGATAACGCGTTTCTATTTTAACAATGTCTGTCTATTATTATTAACCATTGCATACCATTCCCCGAGCAAGTTTAAAAGTAAGCCAGGAAAATTTTAAAAATACACCAAGCAAATTTTTTTAAAATATGCCAAGTGGGTGAAAATACGCCATGCAAATTCAGACTACGGCAAGCAAATTTTAAAATACGGCAAGCACATTAAAAAAGATATGCTAAGCAAATTGAAAAGACCAGTGAACTTAATATATGAAGATGGGTAAATCGCTGAAATATACGGCTACGGTTGCTGCAAATGTTTATTTTTTTGTTAAATTAGTTGAAAATAGTCCCTTAATAAAATCCATGGGCCTTTTGTATTGGTCCCCATAAAAAATAAGCGTCCATGCTGAGTCTTCATTGTTAGTCCCCACTACGGAAACAAAAAAAAAACTATTCCTAACCCTTACCCCCAACCCAAAGTTGGGGAGAAAATCAAGCGAAATAAACTTAGCATATCAATTCCCGTTGGTTACGAGAATTTTGTTCTGGTGGGTACTACTAAAAAAAAACTGCATAAGAGTATGCCATGTATTACTAATTGTTTTAATTTTGACATCATTAGCTCTTTCTTCGAGTACAGCTCCAAAAAATGACACTCTGAATAAACTGGAACCCAACTAAAAGCATTCGTTAGTGTCCCGTCTCTCAAACAGCCAGTCTTGGGATCTAGGACCTAACTAAAAAGAAGTATAAGATCTACTGTTCCATAAAGGGTCAGTCATGTAAATCTTTTGAGTTGGGTTCAAGAGCAATGAAGTTGTCAGATCGTTGCAATCGTTCCGAGTGCACTAGTGATGATCGGCGTTACATTTACCTTCATAATCTATGGCGTTTGCAGTTCTTGAGCAAAGTCCTGATAGATTTCCATTCTTCTATTCCTTCACCCTTATTCGGTGATCCGTCGGAAGTTATATATATATTCGTTATTGCCATCAGCAGTGAGATTAATAAGGAATCTGCTAGATATCATTTCATTATAATTAGTTTTATAAGTCACTTTTTTTAGTGGACTTACCCAGCATAGCCCCCATTCTCTAACAATAACTCAACGTAGTATAGGAGAGGTTTGAAAAATGTTTTTCCCATTATAAAACTCCTCGTGCAAATTACTTATCAATAGTAATTGATGAATATTGCTTCCCCATTGAGCAATAGGTATCAACTTAGTTTTGCAGACCATTGCTACTGAGCTGTGTTTTGCACTCGGCGATTCATTATTTCTGTTCCCGTCTTGCCCACCCAACGAAAGGTCCTACGTACTTCAATATTGATGCCGACGTGTCTATCTCTTTTATCAAACTTATTCTCTCTAGTTTTATATCAAATACTTTTTATAGGTTCAAAAATTTGGAATCAATCAAAATGTATTTGTAATCGAAGAAAATATAAAACTAAGTATGCAAATTCGAGAAGTAAAAAAAAACATGTCCGTGTCAACGTCCTGATGGAACTAAAGTGACGTCATTCTCTCCTTCGAAAAACGACATATGTCGTTTTTTACGGGCAACCCTATTAGTTCCCGCAGTCACTATGGAGAACGAACAACCACAGACGACTTCCATCGACACGCGCTAGAAGAGCCCGGCGGTCTCGTGCGATTCGTCGGGAGGTTGGTCGGCTTTCGAAACTATTCGGCGGATGAGCTTCAATGCTTTGGGCCGATCAAGCCGAACGTCTCGACACTGACTGGTACAAACTCGTACCTGTCGATGAATGGGTCGGTGAGGTTTAATGGGTGGATGTGTATTTTGTGAAAAGGCAGTATGTTTTAACTCATGCCGGATGTTAATGGGAATGTAAGTGGATAGGAGTGAGTATGTGGAAATGTTGATATGATGGAGTCGTGTGATGATATGTATACACATACACAGATAAACTAATATACAAATAGATAGATATGAACAGACTAAGTGACAAACAGATAAACAAATATGACCTTTTCCAAAAACATGGCGAAGATAGATGAACTACTCCTACTGGACGGATATATATATATATATATGCTTGTGTGGATATTTAACTTGTGTGCACACATGTATGTATGTATGTATGTATGTATGTATATGTATCTGAGCCTGTGTATGATAAAAATAAAATAAAAAATCCCTACTTATCCAACCCAGGCTAATGACATGACTTTCTTTCGCTTCTGTAAACGAGATCAGCTTCTGCGACCCACCTACACACGAATTCATCATATCAACATTACCAAATACCCACTCCTACCCACTTACATACCTATTAACATTAGACATGACAAACTACACACAAGCGTTTCACAGAATCTACAATTACCCTTCAACTTTACCTACTCACAATTCACATTTCACTTGAAATCAGCTGTTTCCTTGTTTTTCTTTCTTCAATTGTCTTGGGAAAGTTCAGGTACGAATGAAATCTCGGAATAAGATATTCGTTTGTTTCAACAAGTCTTCCAATATTGTCAATCATTTCTCATATATATATATATATATATATATATATATATATATATATATATATATATATATATTCGTAAGCATATGTACACGTATGAAATGGCATTGGCAGGAGAAAAAGCATGCACACATGTATTACATGTGTATATTGTATTATGTGTAATAGGAAATGGACATATTTGGTCCGACGGAACGAGTTTTATTCTGCGTTATCTTACATAGAAACTCATTTAAGATGATCTGCCGTCGTTAAGCAGATAATATATCACTATATGTGTATAACGCAATTCATAATTCATAGTATAATATTTATTATAACTTCGCTTAGCTTAGTTTTGCGCATGGCCACTCAATTTAGGCTCCAAGTGAAGCTCAAACTCACTGCACATGATAGTAAGATCAGCTGGCTAAACATAAACCCACGGTATGGTAACCTTACAGGAGTATATATATATATATATATATATATATATATAGATAGATAGATAGATAGATAGATAGATAGATAGATAGATAGATAGATAACTTCGTATATCTATGTAATTCAATTCTACTTATAAAATGCGATATGAATAAATTTGCAGTGATTGTTGATACATAATCCTCCTCGGTCCATGCACTTAGTACATTTGGGTATTTGCAAAATCAACGTACTCAGATGGTCCAAACACTGAGATATTTCTCCGTTTCCCTCTTCATCGAAGCGTTCAACAGTAATAAAAGTCACGTGTGATGCTACACCCAATCGAAATAGTTCTTTCGCTGAGTGCTCCTAACCTTCGCTTCTCTTAAAATATACATACGTAATTTAATTCAACCATTAGATGTTTGAAAAATGGTAAATAATGAATTACGCAAGGCCTGTCTTCCTACGCAATAGCTTTACGGATGATTTTGAGTCACTTGTATGTTGCAATATTGCGCCGTATCCTTTACAAGACTCAAAAAAATGATCACTTGATATCAGTGTATCCAGGGGTGGCCCGCATAAAAGAAGTCCACACAAAAATTCTTCATAAGAAAAAGCTCAAATAAAAAAGCCCACATGGAAAAGTTCATACACAAATATAAAAATACATGGAAAAAAGCTCACACGGGAAAAAAGCCCACCCTGCTGGATGCTACGATAAAAGATAGATATTAACACTCAATTCAAACAAAAAATATCAAAAAAATCAAGATGCTATTTTCTTATGACCAACTGCATATGATAAATTCCGGCATCCAACCACGAAAATATGTTTTATTCAAAAGATATTTTATTTAAAAGATATTTTATCATAAATACAAGTCTTGATGAGTAACAAAAAAACGAACGAAATTAGTTTTTTTTTTTTTTTTTAACAGCCTCGTACTAAAATTTAGCGTCTCTTTAAGCCCGGGCGTTTGAATTAATTTTGGCTCCCAGTGGCCGGCCCCTGACAGATTTTAAGGTTGTAATAAAACATCAAATTATAACTGAAACCCGAATCCCACTGAACGGGTGGAATTTTCATATAACTCCTGCTGAATGCCCGAATAGGAAATCAAGATTTTTTGCGGAGGAGCACCTTAATTTATTATACCTGGCTACGATGTAAGGACAGTAACCGTACATAGTCCAAAAATATTGATCATTTCTTCCTTTAAACCATCGCCCACCCTTCCACCATCTTCCACCGGAATTTATTGAAATTCATCGAAATTCATATAGCTAGGATGCAAGGAAGGTAACTGTGCATGGATCGACCCCCTCCCCCTCAATTAAATGATTCTCTACTCTAATCATGGCTCACTCATCCTCAAAATTTCATTTTGGGTGTGGACATATAGCTACGATGTAGGGGGGTAACTAGAAGTGGATTGCCTTTCTCCAAAATTGGATCACTTCCTCCTTAGTCCATGATCCTACATTCCACAAAATTTTATTGAATTTTATCGAGAGGTTTGGGGGATATTGGTTGGTGTGGACGTATGTCTACAAAGGCGCAATACTTGGTATCTCTGCCAAGTTTGGTTCGGATCGGCTGTGTAGTGTCACATTCATAAATGTAAGAATCATTATGTCCTTAGTAAGAGGAGGTAACTGTACATCGATCGGCCACAAAATTTATAAATTTTAAATCCCTGAATGATACTTGGTATTCATCCCGAGTTTTATTCAGATTGCCCGAGTATATTTGGGGAGTGGCTAGGAGGAGGAAATTGTGTATAAGGTCCCAACATTTATATCTAAGAACCTTGCATATTACTTTTCAGGAATTCGGAACAATGCTCCCGACTGGTAGGTTACAAAATAAATTATGTTCAGACTGCGTGCTATCATTTTTTCTGATTTTCTGAGAGAGGACGTCGTAACTATTATATATTGATTCATTCGGTGTTCAGTTTTCTGGTTCTGTTTTTCTCGAAAAATGTATGTACGTCCTGGCTTAACTCCAAATGGAGACGAAATGAAAAAGTTGTGGGTAATGAAGGGAAAAAAAAATACTGAGGAAGTTTACACATGAGATTTCAAACATGATTTTGTATACGTGCATGTTCTTCATGATGAGTGCATTGAATATGACTGTCACCTCGTAGTTAAATCGTTCGATACTTTAACGCCATGATTCTCTACAGTGTTTTCATTATTTAGGAACAATATTGATTTCAATTTAGGTAAGCGCGAATATTCTGATTTGTGATTTCTTTGTTTACAGCTTAGTCGTAAAATGTTGTATGTGTACTATTCTAATTACGACATTTGTAGTTTCTTCAAATCTTTTATCAATTCTTAAACTTGAGAGAAGTTTATTCATTCTTTTAAAGGATAATTAGCTGGTTTTTGTTCACTTTGAACTTTGAAGTCTGGGAATAGATTCTCGATAATATCCAAATAACTTCTCTTTTCCCTGG